>JAOTQM010000022.1:1729068-2338602 GCA_026939265.1 Oreonectes daqikongensis
CGCCAATGCTCTCACTGTGGAAGCGCCATTGAGTATCTCAAGTAAATAAAGTTTAGCGGTCTCCAGCCGGTCCAGACACACAAGAACCAATGGGCTTCAACCTTTTTGACGTGCCGCCATATTTGCATTTACTGTGCTGATCTTTATCCATTTTTATTGGATGCACAAATAAGCTCGAAATATTACTTATTTTCTCTCACATTCGTCTAGTTTCATCTTAAATTATGATTAATATTATTAGCCACTTGCCAGACAGATCAACGAACACAGACTGTAAGTTAACTTCAGGCCAGACATGTGTCCCCGTTTAAATACATCTATGATGGAATAAGGATAAGTAAATTATGAGAGAATTTGTATATTTTGATAAACTGTTCCTTTAATTCAGATTCTCTCATTATGAAAGTATATGTCAATTCATTCTCCATCACCAACACACCTGTCACATAAGTTCTTGCCACTCCATGTTTAAACAGAAGGGAGATTTTTAAACTTCTTTGGTTATCCATTATATCTTCACTTTGAGTCATACCAGCGATTTTAGTCACCGATTTTATGACTAAGTAGAGACATATGACTATCACTCGAGCATTCAACGATACTAGATCGACCGTTTCTCAGATGTCTGTTGCATTGAGGTCTTCTCTCATGGGGACTTAACCTCTGAGATCTGTTATTATTGAACCTAAAATGTCTTTGACAATAGATATCCTAGGGTATTGTGTGTAACTGCTATTGTCTATGAGATGACTGTAACCTCTTGTTGCTTATGTGCTTGAATCTTATCTTCCAAGCATAATATTTTACACTGTTGTTCCCTGAACAATGAGTCATCTACCTTCCATATGGCTGTTTGGAACGCTGTATCTTCTTAATCTTTCTGTAGCGTGTTTATGCTGCCTTTAGAGCGAATGTGTCATATCGTATCTGTGTATGATAGAGTTACAGATGCATGTGGCTGGTGGAGATACAGATAAAAAAAACATTGTGCTTAACTGAATCCTTAAAGAAACAGATCACGTGAAAATGAAGGTTGTTATCGTTTACTCACTCCTGTGTCGTTCTGAAGACTGCACTTCACTTAAAAATCTACATATTTTAATTGTAATACTTAGGTTTGGTTGTTGCAATTTTAAAGCATTATCAAATCGACTATGTAGACGGTTTCAAAGCAACAACATAAACGTTACTGCGCATGCATGCTTTTGCGACCCAAACTTCACTTCCGGTACACATCTGCAAAGAATCAGAGTCCCTGCAGAACAAGCGAAAGAAATACCAAGTAAATGACATTAGCTAGCAAGTTAAAAGTATGTCTAGTCAGTATTATTTTGTGTAACCAGTAGAACCGTTTCTTGTTTAAACTTAAATGTGACAAAGTTACACGACCCATTCAACAAATTGTTTATTTAATAAAATTAATATACAATTAAATTCAACAAATTGTTTATTTAATAAAATTAATATACAATAAAATTCAACAAATTGTTTATTTAATAAAATTAATATACAAAAAGAATTCAACACATTGTTTATTTAATATAATTATTATACAATAAATATTAATATTAATACATTTTAATATAAATAGTTATATTATTAGCCACTAGCCAGACCAATAAACAAACACCAGAAGTGTGTCCGATAAAAGTCACTTTACTTCCCTTGACTTTATATTATATATTATTTTCACTTGAATTACATTAAACTGGCTTAAAATGTTGAGTTGAACCTCATAAGAATAGTTGAATTATTGTAATGAGTTAAAGAAAAACAAAATGTCGTCATGACTTAATGATTACATCATTTTTACAGTGTATAAATCTTCCATATTGTTCAAGACTTCTGAAGTCATACAGTAGTGTTTTGTATGGAGCAGACCAAAATATTTGCAAATATTGACTAATAAATCCCTTTGTAAATTCTTAGATTACACAGATTTGGAAGGACACAGGTAAATAATGGCAGGATATCCGTTTCTGGATGAACTGTTTCTTTAAAGGTGTTAATCTGATCTGGAATCAGCAGCAGGAATGTGCATCTCTTGCGGTCAGTGCAGGCGCAGGGGTGGATTACTCAAGCTGTGTAGCTGCAGGTGGTTTCAAGTGAGGTTTATGGTAAAAAGACAAACACATCATTGGGTTGTAAACACCCGTGCGAGTGTGACCAGGGACACATGAGTGCATCATGGACCATTTTACCGCCCCCCTGCGATTCTAATGACGCATATTAAAAGACCAAATTGAGAGTCAAACAGCAAGCTGCCCTACACACACACACACACACACACACACACACACACACACACACACACACACACACACACACACACACACAACTGAACCTGGCAGTTTCATTGACAGGAAGTAAGTCAAAGATAACAGACCTATCAGAGGAGAGTGTGTGTGTGTCTGTGGCTTTTAAAGATGGACAGGATGTGGGCGTGCATCTGATAAAAGCATATTTGCTGTGTAAATAAAACAATAAACACCCTTCATTTTTCTTTTTCCAATTTTGCAGGATAACAGATTGCAGTTTGACATTCAATTCAGCTATTCCATTCATGCATTTCCCAACAACCGCAGAGCACACGGAGCTGTCAACAACCGCATCCCGCAATATTACTCAATCCGAAAACCATCTCCAAACCTGTTTTAGACCAAACCCTGAATGAATGAAAGAAAGAAAGACGGGTACAAGTCGGTACTGCTCAGACCACACAAACACACACCCACAGTTTCTAAAGGAAATTCAGGTTGGTGCAACATCAGGAGGATCTTCAAGTTTTGTTTGAACAAGTCACCGAACTTTTCAATGCCTCCGAGCCTGGTTTTCCTTGTCTCTTTAATGTCTTTCTCACGGGTTCTTTTGTTCAATTAAAGGATCTGAATGATTCACGGTTTCGGTGAACTTTTCCTTGGCGACTAGATGGAAAAAAAACACGGAAAAGTGGTTTGATAAGTCTTTCTCTTTAGAAGTGTGTGAATTTATGTGTAGGTGGAAGCCAGGTCTCATTTACTTCAGTGAGGAATGAAAATCTTGTTCTTTAGTTACAGCGCAGTCAGTTTGAGATCATATATCTTTATCTTTTGTTTAATGTAATCTAACCTTACTGCATCCAACATTCATGAACTTTTACATTTAAAAAATATATATTCATATAACTATAATGACAAGGAATGATTCATCATTGTTTCATTTTTGTCTCATTCATGTAAATAGTCTACAAATAAAAATAACACTTTTTCAAAGTGTTTTCAATGCAAATATGTTTACTTAAAGGGGCACTCCACCCAAAAAAGAAAATTCTGTCATCATTTACCCACCCTCAAGTTGTTACAAACCTGTATAAATGTCTTTGTTCTGATCAACAGAGAGAAATATATTTAGACGAATGCTTGTAACCAAACAGTTTTTGGTTACCATTAACTACCATAGTAGGAACATTTACAATGGTAGTCAAAAGTACCCCAGAATTTTTTTTATTTTCTACATTCTTCAAAATATCTTATTTTGTGTTTAACAGAACAAAAAATATATATATTATTTCCTACTATGGTAGTTAAAGGTAACCAAAAACTGTTTGGTTACAAGCATTCGTCCAAATATCTTTCTCTCTGTTGATCAGAACAAATAAATTTAAACAGGTTTGGAACAACTTAAGGGTGGGTAAATGATGACAGAATTTTCATTTTTGGGTGGAGTGCCCCTTTAACCGTGCATTGTGTAGTTTGTGTAATATCATACTTCAAGTATCACTTTTCAATTTTGCAAAGATTAAGATTGAAAAGTGAAAACAAAGCCTGTCTCTAACTACACATTTTGAGTTTCACACACTAGTCTAATGGACAGCAATCCTTAGTTGACAGAAGATGATAATTCAGTTACTCAAGACAGTTATTAATTATAACATCATGATTGACATCTTGCCAGAAAATTCAGTAAAAGCTCAGTGATGTCGAGTTAGTAAAACCACACACGTTTGTCTTTGCATTCCTGCCGCCCACCACGTCACCTGAATCGGAGAATGTGTCAATACCACTGAAGACATTTCTCCTGTCAAACCATGAGTCACTTTTTCTGCTCTGACCCCCTCCACTGATTTACTTCAGAACACAATAGAATAATCAACAACTAGTGGCTAGTCACACAATACAGAGAATCTCACATTCAAAGCATTTTTATTCAAGTCAAGTCAATAGGTTTTATGCCAAACGTCACATGCAGAAACCGGACAACAGGTCTAGTCCAGTGTTGAGTAAGTTACTCTGAAAAAGTAGTTAATTACTAGCTACAAATTACATATTCAATAGTGTAATTAAATTACTGTACAAATTACTCTCTCCAAAAAGATTTCTATACTTATTACTAGTTACTTTTTATATCCTATATTAACCTTGACCAAGTGATTCAAGGATATACATGAAACGGCACTCTTAATTCATTCAAATAAGTAATATAAAACTACATAAAGTATTTTTAATAACCGACCAAAAGTATTACAAATGTGAGGACACATTTAAGCATGCATTTTAAAGTTAGATTTAAAATGTTGATGTAACTGTAATTTAATTACAGAAAATAAATGTTTTTTATGTTTACTTTTTCAAGGGAAAAATAATTAAAATACAGTAACTAATTACTTTGTATCTATAATTACACCCAACACTGGTCTTGTCGCATCCGGTTCAGGTCTTTTTTATGCGCTTGTTGTTACATATAGAGCTTAAATTTATCTTCTCATTGGGATTTTAATCTAAAAAAATAGAATTAAACACTGAAAATGAAAACAGCAAGCTAGGTTAGATGTCTCTTAAGTCAGCAGATATCGCAGATATTTCGTAATGCTGCGCTGTAAAAACAAAATGTTGGTTCAACTTAAAAAAGACATAACCAGGCTGCCTTAACATTTTTTATTAATTGAACTTAAAAATATTAGTTAACACAACGAGTTTGCATGAAATTCATTAGTTTTTCATTATAATTTTTTTTTTTACAGTAAACACTTTCGCGGACATGCGGACGTATTGTAACAAGACCTGTTTTCAGTCATGTGATGTTTGACATGTAGCCTATTTTATTTATAAAGCACCTTTTACAATTTGCATTGCATCAAAGCGGCTGATGAATGATAAATTGACAGGCAATAAACATTCACTGCATTTTAAAGAGCTTGTGCATTTAAAATGTGAAACTGCATAGTATCTTTATAGTTATCATTCTTGGTGTGAAAGGGCCTTAACAGTACAAAACATTTTTACGCCTATTTGTGTTAGTTCTCAGGAATTTTTTACGCACGAAAAACTCTGTAAACTGAATGTACAGAGTTTTACGCACAGTTCTAAGTGAATGTAGATGCTTTAAAATCACTTTGATAAATACAACTAGTTGCCACTCTCTCACTTTCTCTCTTCCTCTCTCTCACTCACACCATCATCACATGCACTTCATCACACCCACATGGCTTTCCTTAAAAAAAGATTCATAATTAACCATTATTTTAATTAAATTCCAGTTTCGCTATCCTTCAATATGGAAGCAGTGGCTCAGCTGTGTATTTGCTTTCAAAGCCCTGGGGGTTAGTAATTTCATAAACGCCTTCAAATAATAGGAGATACTTTCCCAACATTTACTGTGTGAATAGACAGTAACGGGTTTGGCATCTACAGGATGCTACTAGTAAAACAAGCCCACACAGCGTTCAGCAGTGAATCACACATTCCTAATAATCCATAATCCTCTCTCTCCCAGTTCCTGTTTCTCTACCAAACTCACCTCATTAAAGTTCTCAAAATGTACAGATTTTAGCACCTCTCCAAACCAAGCAAATACACAGCACATTACACAAGCACACAAGTCAATAACATTATTTCAGTTGCGTCAACTTAAAATAATAAGGCAACCTACCACAAGCACGTTGTTGAGTTAACATCAACAAACAGGGACTGAAGTGCACCCAACTCAAAAATTACGTTAAAGTTATCAGTTATCACAAGTTCACAACATAGTCAAGTTTACCTAACAGAACTAAATATTGTTTGGTGGCTGAACATAAATAGGGAACATAGATTGATTATTTAATTTCTTTTTACTACAATTGCACATGTTTTCTGCATCAGAGAGACCAAAAAATTGATCAAATAACTGTTTAAACAGTTTGTTTTAAGTGCATTTATACTGATTGTGCCATTGTGTCATGCACTTACACCTCAACATTGAACACACAAACATCAATCATTATTTATTAAAAAAAACTCTAAACACAATTAAACAACAACAATATTAAAGCATAAATTAAGCCAGCAAGAACACACAAATCTCTTAAAGAAAAATAAATAAAAAAGCAGCATTGAACATGCGCATTTTGGGAACTTTCAAATTCTTGCAATATTGTTTATTCAGATTACACTGTTTTGCAAGTTTTGGCCAAAAACTTGAGAATCTAAGTCCAGTCAACAATATAATCTTTGTTAGAAACATGTATTTTGTTTAGTATATGCAAAACAATAATTTGTCTCCTTTAACTAAAAAAAATCTATGTTCAAGTTACTTTATTATCTTTGTAGGGAGAACATTTTGCAAGTTGAATTTTATACAGTGCTAGCTGTTATCACATTATATATACTGCAACCTATATTCTGATGTTCCAGTGTGTGACACGTGAACAAACAGTCAAACACACTTCATTTATCTATCTGTTCAATCTGTGATCTCTATGTTTCTTTCCAAACACTAGAGTAACGTTTGTCCATGTGATGACCTGCGAGTTCAGGGTGACATTTGTGTTGCTGCCCATCATGTTCTTTGAACATCCAGAGCAACATGACCATTCAATATCAAACCTCTACTTTGCAAATTTTGTCACGATAATAAAAATAACACCGTGGCTTGATTTCATTCTCAGTTTAAGAAAGATTAAAGAAGAATTAATTTAATGTGATTTACCTAACACAAGTTTCTGGATCATCTTAACTTTTGGCCCACTAACCTTTCTATCAACCTGTCATATTGTAGGATTAGGTTTGGGGGGGGTCGATGTTAGTTTTAGGACAAGGCTTGTAAACCACTCTTATCAGGATTTTCTTGTCCTTGCAGATTTTAGGGGTTAGTTATGGTTAGGGATTGGGTTATAGGTTGGGTTTAGGTTAGGACATTCTTCATTTTGGACAGGGGTGTTGAAACAGGAACCCTACTGACAACTTGACAGAATCACAGTGCCCTCATAGAAAGTCATGTATTATTATTATTACAATATAGTGGTTGTATTAGAATGATAGGAGTCAGTCAGTCTTTCAGAGTCATCATCAAATAACCATTGTCACCAGATTTTATTGGTTAACATATAAGCTGTACTTGTAAGACCAGTAAACCCAGGAGCGCCACTAAGCCACTAAGTGGACTGACTTGTTTTAAAAAGGTTCTTAACCCCCAGTTTGGTCAATTGAAGGTATGTTAACATAAGGTAAACAATGCAGACAGGGTCATGGTAAAATAGACCCGAATGTAAACACAGCAGGATTAGCAAATCATAAAAACACACACTGGTAAATTTTGCTTGAAGACTTAGCAAATATGAACCTTAGTGAGAGTTATCATCTTGTTTCTGCATGTCTGGCTCTAAAGTCCCATTCACGCTGGCCACGAATATTCGGTGCGAATGTTCGTCGCGATAACGTTCGAGAACAAAAACAATAGATTCTTATGAAGCTTTTCACATAGAACATTCACACGCCGAAAAAGCGAAGGTTTATAAACTACAAGTTATATAGCTACAAGTTTATAAAATAATAAATATGTAGGCCTACACTGTGATTTTTAGCTCAAAATAAATAGATGTTCAGTATAACAAACGTAAAAAGTGGTTCATATTTCCTTTAGTTAAAACAGTTAATTCAGCAGTAAAATATCACACAAATGTCTGTGATCCACGTGATTACTTTGTAACATAACTGCTTACATCTTTGAAGTAATTTTAGATTATCTATCTGTTGAAAATATGCTTATGTAGTGCTAAAAACACAACAATCATAACCAGTAAGACCATTTTCTATTTAAAATATGACACAGGCATGAAAAAATACTCAAGTCATGTTTACTTGTATACTGTACTACTTTTTACATTAGTCTGTATGCCTCCGGCTGCATCTTTAGCTGCGTTTCTCAGGGACTCATTAGCGTCTTCTTCACTAAAACAACAACAGTGGACTTATTGTCCATCAGCGCCACCTAGCTTACCAGAGTGAAATAGCAGCTGACGATAATTGTTTCGCTCTTTCTTGGTTCGTTGGGCATTTGTTTCGCTTTTTCGCATCGCCCGCAATGTGAACAGACCTTTAAAGGGATAGTTCACTCAAAAACATCAGCATTGGCCCTCATGTCACAAATCTGTGTGATTTTTCCTCCTATTTCTAAGAACGAACACAAAATGAGTAATGACAAAGTTTTAGAAAGACCAACAGAAGAACTTTAAAAGTAACTGGCAGCTAGACGAAACTTCATGTGCCTCCCACTATTATTATTGCAATAATGGGACAGTTTACTCCCTGTCATCATTTTTAACACAAAAGAAGATATTTTGAGAAATGTCTGAGTGTTTTGTGTCAATACAATGGAAGTCAATGATGTCCAACGTGGTTTGGTTCAACAAGCTTCAAAACATCTTCTTTTGTGTTCTGCAGAAGAAAGTCATAGCGGTTTGGAATGACAAGAGGTTGAGTAAATAATGAATTTTCATTCCTTTAAGATAAGAAAAATTCAATGGAAAACCGTACAGAGGTGTCGGTATGGTGCCAAGCATTGCGCAGGTCTCCTTTAACACAGCTTTGAGGTTTTGAAGCTGCCGCCAGCCAGTCAACAGCACACGCTGTTCAGATATGTAATCTACCCATATCTCTCAACACAACTCAGAATAGCTGCACTATGGTGGGAAAATATGTCCTCATACACACATGACGAGGAGTTTAGTGTCCAGCTCAAGCGCAGACCAACAGTGTAACATACACCCCATGACCCAACAGAGATACAATCTTATATGGCCAGTATAATGACTGTGTAGTTAAAGTAATATCAGACTATATTCATTAGATCTCAAGACTGCCTGAGGCCAACATGACATGTTTCAAAGGATTTGAAAGTATGTAACTTCTGCTCTTGAAAGCATGGTCACACTCTCAACTTGTGATGCGGTGGCGTAAAATGCAAGAATTTAAATGGCAATAAAGCGATGTAGTTGAAAGGAAAGAACAAGATTACGGGTTCACTGGCTAATGTTTGCTAGAGGCTGACCTGTCCTACATGATAAGGGCGACAGATGCAATTTCTCACGCCGGCAAACAGGCTTTGACTTGTTACAAATCATCCGGTTTTGTTTATGCAAAAGTGCAATAAGCAAAGTGCTTGTTTGAGTATACATTAAAAACATTGCGTTCAGCTGGATGCAGGTTAAAAACATTTTATCTGTGATCTCCAGGCATGCCGGTTTCTTTCCCATCGCAGAGTAACAGTTGTCCGTGTGATGACCTGTGATGTCAGTGTGACATTCATAGCTATCCATCATTTTCTTTGAACATCCAGAGCAACACGACCATTCAATATTGACTTTCTGCAAACTCTCACATGAATTCCACAGCAGATTCATTGAGGACACATGGACAAATTGTTTATGAATAGTGCTCTAATTTCCCAATATCCAGAGGGAAATAAATGCTGACAATTACAAAACAAAATATACTCATATTGAAAATAATGACTGCCAATAATGATGATAATAATAACTATTATTATTATTATTATTAGCTATTAATATTAATAACTGATCAAGCTGTATTCTTTCTCAGTTATTTTTTAAATATTTAATTAAAACCTATATTCCCTGATATGACGTAGTTTGTTTTTTGTTTAGTGTTTGTTCTTTTTGTACAATATAGCTCATATTTTGGTGGTTTAATGTAACCTGGGGTGGGGGGGGGGGTCATTAAAAACAAAAATTTTACAAATACGCCTTCTGGAAATCACTTTTGGCAACTACTGCAGTATATTCCCAACTTACATTACGGAATAACATCTGTTTACTGGCAGACAAGCATAAAAAAATCCCAAACACTAGCCAAATCATTGTACAATAACCAGACAAAATATTAGTGTATTATGGATTCCAAATAAAAATAATCTATCATCCTTCACTTTTTGTACGTCATTAACAAAACGTTGTATCCAAAGTAAAGGGTGGAATGTAAAATATTATCATCAACGTTAGCTTTTATTTATTTCACAACTGCAACCCTTGCCAAGTGCTCTGTTGTGAAATTTAAAGAGGTGCAGTGTACAAACCCTCTCAACCACCCATAAAGTTTTCACTACCTTTGCTTTAAATTCCAGCACGAGAGCGGTTGGCAAGCGTGTTTGTGTAGGACGACTGCAGCAAATCGACTGCTTTTCCATTCTTATGTTGAGTCTAGAACTGTGACTGTGTGTTTGCTGGATTACAGACCACACAGTGTCCTTCATCTCCCTGGTGATGTTATACACTGTGGTCTCTGAGGGCGTCTGAGGATTTACCCTATGTTCCATCACGACCCGTCAAGCCGGGATTTAAATGACTGTGCGCATGCACACAACAAGCACATACTCATACATAAGTGTGTTATGCGGACACACACTATGCATAGTTCATTGGCCCCTTGAGTAAATAACTGCTCAGGTCCAGCTCTAGATGATATTTTAAAAGCAAGTGGAAATATTAGAAACACATGTGGTTGCCTAATGGTAAACACATACTTCTCTGTGTAATTCCAGACGAGTTTGAACTTTATGATGTTTAAATTTGTATGTGTTTTTAAAGGTACAGTGTGTGATTTTTTTGGGACCAATGACAACACCAAAGAGTAGTTTTAAGATTTACTAGAGTTTGAACATTTTCATTTTTTATCCAATTAATCGTTTTGGATAAGAGTGTCTGCTAAATTAATAAATGTGAATTGGGGTGATTGCTTATTGTCTCAAGTGAAATAAAATAGGGACCTAAGTCCTAGGAACCAAAATATCACAGACTTTTCACAAATGTTTCAAGCACAATCAACTTGGGATTTCAAGTCAGATTTCAAATATAATTGTTTTAACATTAAATCAATTATCTTTGCTATCAGTGCTGGCAACCTTTCAAACATAGAAAATTCTTAATGTGGATTCTATAATCCCAACAAGCAACACAATGCACCCCGTCTTTAAATCTCTGTCCATCCCATCCTGTCATCACATTACAACCATTTCCATCTCACACTTTGCCATAAGGGCTTGAGTTTGAAAACTGTAGGGGTGATCAAATATCACATTGCGCTATATTGCAAGAGAAAGAGAACTGAAACAGAGAGGATGGCAAAGAAAGGGTTAGTAAAAGCTACACTGTTTTTCCTTTTTTTCAGTGTTAAAGAACTGCAGTGACGTCATTTAAGGGAAGAGGAGTTCGACTTTGCCATAGTCCTAAAGGCAAATGTTAAACATACACCTGGGAGTAACACATGCACGGCATGCGGTGAGAGCGTGGTGAGAGTATGGGAGGAGCTGTCAGTTATAAATGGGAGGGATTAGGAACAGGATGATGGGACGGGAGTGTAAGAACAGCTTTCGACATGCATAAGTAATGTGAGAAGGGGGAGGTGGGTCGGGGGCTATTTTCAGGAAACGTGAAAGCTATTGGAGTTCTTCCGTGAAAATGCGACACGTTGACCGTTGACAGTGCCAACGGTTCTGCAGCGTGCTTGGGTTTACTGAAGCCGACTGACTTTGTAGATACAGGCAAATGCTGAAACCCCATTCATAGCATTTCAGGACCGGATTTACTACATAGCGAGAGGCCCACCGCCAGGCTAAAGCTGAAACCAGCGCCGCCCGTTTCTCATCAGCACTCTAAACGCTTCTTTAGGAATCCTATGTTCCACGTACGCTTTTAAGCAAAACGTTGCAAATCTTAAAAAAAGCTTTGCTGTTACAGCAAAGAAAACCTCAAGAAGACCTCAATTCAAATGAATCGGCTGACCGGATATGCGGTAAACCGCTGCGTAGGAAACACTGAAATATCCAACTTAGTTTTCAAACGGAAAAGGGGGAAAGAAAGGCCGGTACAATGCAGCACGCTTCCTCATTGTACCCTGCGTTTCTCATTTTCCAGACTCACTCCGGGCATGGTCTCTGAAGGAGTCTTTCTGTGAGGAATGCGTTTGGAAGAGAGCCAGCGTGTTTGCATAGTGCGGGAACAGTCCCTCCCTTTGTCAGAACTGTACGCCATTGTAGTATCTCCTGCCAGCTGCCATTCCGCGCTGTGATTGGCCGACGTTTCGCGCGCTTTACCGTCTCCTGCAGCAGAGTGAGAGAGAACAAAAGGTCAATGAGTCCGTTCTGCTGTAAAGGAGGGGCTGCGCTCTATACGCCATCGCTCTCTCTCTCACACACGCTTACTCTAGAAAGATCCACGAATCAGCCTACTTCCTCTCTCATATAAACATATGGTTTACAGAAGCTACTGTTTAGGGGGAATATAATAACACATGGGCAGATTGTTTAGAGATAGATAAAAGGATGGATGGACAGGCAGACATACAGGAAGATAGATATAGGAGATGGACAGCCAGACAGACAGATAGGAAGACAGATATAGGAGACGAACAGACAGACAGCAGTCAGATATAGAGATGGACAGACGGATGGACATAGAGATGGATGGACAGACAGGAAAATGGATGGACAGACAGCAGACAGATATAGAGATGGATGGACAGATAGGAAGACAGATATAGAGATGGATGGACAGACAGCAGTCAGATATAGAGATGGACAGACAGACAGCAGTCAGATATAGAGATGGACAGACAGACAGCAGACAGATATAGAGATGGATGGACAGATAGGAAGACAGATATAGAGATGGATGGACAGACAGGAAGACAGATATAGAGATGGATGGACAGACAGCAGTCAGATATAGAGATGGACAGACAGACAGCAGACAGATATAGAGATGGACAGACAGACAGCAGACAGATATAGAGATGGACAGACAGACAGCAGACAGATATAGAGATGGATGGACAAACAGGAAGACAGATATAGAGATGGCTGTATGGACAGACATGCAGAAAGACAGACAGCGAGGACACATAAATGAAGTCTTATACACTCGTATGCCTGAACACTCAATAATCTCCACTAGACTCAACACAGAAAGAGTTTCTAGCAGTGATGTCTCATTTCTAATATGAAGGCAACACAACACGCGTCTGACTAACATTACAGAGGCATCTAGTGGTTAACTGGAGCCATGGCGACACTCCTATTATCTTACACTACATTCACCGACTGCCAGCGTCCAATCAAGAACCTTTCCATTTCACAACCCATTGTAAAGATACTCTTTGAAGTCACAGAGGGGACGTGTAACCCAAGAAGCTCACTGAGGGAGAGATGCTGGGGATATGCCAAACTTCATTACCTTAGCATGACACGCGCGCGCATGGTGTGACACAAATCTCTGATCTAACACACCATCAGTGTGTGTGGCATCACAAATCAACACTTCCCGCTTTCACGTGGCTCGGTGGCAATAGAATCCGGTTACCGTGGTAACCACGGACACTGGATACAAGGGCAGCTGCAATTTGGCGGGAAAAGTCCCTCGAAAACATGCTTTTGTGTACTTTGATATTCTTTGTACCAGGCAGAGAGATCTCATTTCAGCTCAGGGAGGGTGAACAAAAAACAGGAACTTTTTTTATATATTTATTTTAATCCATTAGTGCAGATATTTGGTAATGTAGTTATGTAAGCTGTATTTGCAATGTACTCATTCAACATAATTTATGGTCACATTGTGTCACAAGGAAAAACATTTCGAAACTCATCACTCTATCAAACGTTATCGTAAACTAAGAAATCGTTATCGCAATTTACGGAAGGGCGCAATAAAACGCTCCATTGACAAACTGCCTTTTTCATCAGACTGGGATGAAGTCCAAAAGCTGTTTGTCGTATGACACGGCGTGCCCAAGACTTTTAACTGATTCACACATCAAACATAACTATGGCTACATATTAACACATTTATTGTACAGTCAGTATAATAGGATTGTTGTCACGGCGCAGTTTGTGCTGAATGAGTTGGCAAAAAAAACTCAGTTTATCTAACCGTTGAGGTCGTAAAAATCATTTCCTGCCTACTGGGTGCCTACACAATGCCAGTTGAGCTAAAGAAGAATATTGGAAAAAAGTATATAATAAAAGCATCACAAGTCTTTTCTAACCGTGATTTGAGAGATGAGACACTTAAAAGTACAAGCATTCAAATACTTATAACATGCACACGTGGTGAAATCGGCCAAAAATGCAAAAGAATGCACAAACACTAAACCTAATAAAGACTGCATGTCTGTCTGTCGCCTACAGGTCGATATTATGTTATAGCATGTCAAATTAAATTAAATTTAAGAAATATGCAAATATGGTAAAAGATAGTTAAAGAGATCATCCAAAAATAAAAAAAATGATGTCATCATTTATTCACCCACATGTCATTCAAAACTCTTTCTTCTGTGGAACACAAAATAAGATATTTTGAGAAATGCTTTAGTAGTTCCAATGGAAGTCAATAAGGACTAGTGTTATTTGGTTACTGACATTCTACAAAATATCTTATTTTGTGTTCTGCAGAAGAAAGAAAGTCATACAGGTTTGAAATGACTCAAGGATAAAGTTTCATTTTTGGGAGAACTGTCCCTTTAAGTTACGTTGTCCTACTCAATGCATAACCTGGTATGACAAGGCTAGTTTTATGCACCATTACTGTGCCATGTTTCAGACAAACAACTCTGTAGCATATGTGATATATTAATATCACGGTACCATGTGGACACCATAGTACACAAATAAACACTTTAAAATACCAAAGAGCACCATAAAAGCACACTTTTAAACACTGTCAATGCATTGAATGCTGTGAATTCTGGGAATGAGAATCCAATTGTTTTGTTTCTCATCAGTTATGGGAGAGTGTTTCAGTGTTATGAGACAGACAGACTCGTGATGCAGCTATCAGGATCGGATCAAAGCAACATCGCACTGAACGTCACACATCTCCACCGTGACCAATCACAGATGCTGGCACAACTACTGAAGACACAACCAGACATAAGTTTATTCACATTGTCCTGGGGTAATGAGAAAAACATTGCGTGCCAGGTTTGGCAGAGTTTAAAGTGACAGTGCATCCAAAAATGTGAATTCTGTCATCATTTACTCACCCGCATGGCATGGTAAACCCATATGACTCGTTTCTGTAAAACACAAAATGGACATTTTTAAGACCTGTTATATGGAATAAAAGCCTGAACAGATGCTTCAGAAAAAGAAAGAAAATTAACAACAGTAATAAAAATACTCAATTCTTCCTATGTCTCCGTTATTGATTTAAATGAGAATTTAAGAAAAATTTGGAAAGACATACAGGTGGGTTTTATTTCACTCTATATTGAATCTACATAAATAAATATAGTAAAAAAAAGTTGCATTAAAGAGTGATGTGAATGTGTCACAGGTTGACGCAGACCTAAACATACAGAAACCATCAAGGTCACAAATATTGACAAAGCTGCCGGTTTACGTTAAGGGGAGATCCCAAGGGAAGCAAGGCAGATGTTTTTGGTTTACGGTAAAACATACAAACATAAATAAAGAGATAAGCCGAGAGGATATCTGGAGTAAAGGTCAAGTTCAGGGCTGGCCGTGTGTGTGTTGTGGTTAGGGAAACTGTTCCTTGTGGATAATCTAACGGTCTGGAAGTGACTCAGTGCTAAATGCACCGGAATAGGATAAAAATGTAGTGAGTCACTCTCCCTTTTAAACACACAAACACGGAGACGCTGTTGAGCTCACCTCCTAACTCATCCAAACGGGAAAAGACAACAGGATTACATAAGGAAGAATAAACAAAGGGTGTTAGGAAAACACAAACACAAATCATCACCTGCAGTCTTTTAATGGTGCTTTTGAGTGTCTTTGGCAGGCGAGACTCATTTTGATCTTGCTCTTGTTTATAATGTTACGGTACAAGTCATTTATTTTACCCTTAACCAAGCACTTTAGCTGCCTGTTTTACATTAATACGAAGTACGTTTAAAATGAAAATCCGAAATATTACAGTGGCCACGAAGAGTAGTTTATACGCTTCAAACGGTTGCTATAAATAATATAATAATAAACAAAGTGACATTTGTAAGCAAATAAAACAAAGGTTTTTCTCAAAAGTTACAGTAGTGAAGTATTTTTCTCTCAGTTTTCATACGCGGATAATAACAAACGTGAATGCACAATTTGTGTATCAAGATACCATTACAATACTTACAAAAAGTATGGTTAAAGGTTCGCCAGATTACGGTGTTTTTCCTTAAAAGTTTTTTGGGTTAACCAAAAAGGCACATTTTTGATTTTGTCACCTTTTTTAAGGAGGTTTTTGACGGAGACGGTTTCAGCGGCAACACCACAAACAAACGTTAGTGGCCCAAACGTAACTTCCGGTAGAAAAGTTTAAAAAAATTAATAACTGTTGAGTAGTTTAGTTTATTTTAATTTGATATACAATATAAATAAATATTAATATCAATTAAATTGTTATTTTATTTTAGTTTATTTTGAAATTAAAGTTGAAATATGAAACCGTCTCTATTGCAATGGCAGGCATCCACTGCTTTTTGTTGACCGTTCTCAGAACATTGCCTTACGTTCTCTCAACGTTCTCCTAAAGTTATTAAAACATTCCTGCAGTAACATTAAAAAGCATTTTATCAACTTTATGCATTATTCTTACAATTGTTTGCAGAACGTTTAAAAACAATCCGAAACAGAGTTTTTATAATGGAAACATACTCATACAGATCTCATCGTTTCAACAGTAAATCAACATTTTCTTTTTCACACAACAGCTGACAGGAAATGTCGGATAGTATGAATAGTTCGCACATGACCACTTCGAGTTTGATTCATGCCTTGAGCCACATCTCCCGGGAATACTGATCCTTCTATACCTTCTATTTTAAGAAAAGAGGCCTCGGTTCCTGGAAGTGACGAGCGGTACTGAGCTTCTCCAGCGGTTAACAGCGCCATCATGTGTCAGCTGGTGAAAAAGATCGAGGTGAGTCAGCATGCTGCAACCACACAGCAACACCGACCGAGGGGCATTCAGGGCAGATGAGATCACCGGATTAACGTGACCGGCAAAGTCATACGGCGGATATAAAACGCTTAGTCACCGTGATACAGCTCCGTATTACATCTGAGAGCGCAATCTGATCTTTCAAGTTACACAACACGAGTCATCCGATGTATAAAACAACATAAAATAACTACGTTTTACACTCACCACACTTAACAATAATCATAAACTTACTTTATGTATTACGTAAGTGTCCCGATTAATCATTAAGCGCATGACGTAACAAAATGGATTTTGAGGTCTAACGTAATACAATATTAATTATCAAAATCAAACTTTATTTAGGATGATTAATGCAATATTTTCTTACTAACCCCTTGAATAAATGACAGGTTGAAGATATTAAACCCTAGTTAGTAGGCTATAAAGGTAAAATTTGTCTATTTGCAGAAACTCATTCTCGGATTTTTCTCTTAGATACCACTGTAATATAAATCTTATAGAAGACAATTTAATTACATTAAAAAATGGTATGCATTTGAGTCAACTGGAATGGTTAATGAAAAAATAAAGTGTATAAAATTCAAAACAGGCACTCAGATCTTCTTTTAAACATATTTTTTAAACCAACATTCCATTGTTTTTCAGGCTTGAGACTACAGACATGAGTCACACAGTAACATGATATCAGAACAGAGAGATAAACTCTGACACACACACACACACGCACGCACGCACGCACGCACACACACACAAATTTCACATCAAATAATAATAAGATCTGCATCTCAAATAAATGCGAATTGCTGTAGGTTTAAAATAAATCACCTGTTGAATTAATTTTCTATCACAAAAAAATACAACATGTTTATTAACATGTGTGAATGCACATTTTTGAGTGTAATATAAATGTAACTTGTGTATGCACAAGCTGACTTATTGCATTACAGTAAGAATCAAAAACCAAAATGTTGAAATTTTTGTGTCTTTAATATGCCATTGGTCTATTTCCTTTGGGTATATTTTATCATGACATGGCACTCCTGCAGATGTTAATTTAGGGCATCGAAACAACGTAAGCAAACCAAATAAGAGGAACATTCTTAACTCTCTGTCTATTATATAACATCCGTTGGGAAATTTCCCTAACAAGCACTAGAACAGGGTCATAAGATGAAGTCAGAATGACAAACTATAGCCGGCAACACTCACAGGCCTAAAACAAGTGACCAAGTGACAAAACACAACATAAACAGCTTTACCATTACCACCCAACATTAACAACAATGCACATTAGTGGAACCACATCTCACCTTTCAGAGTAAAATGATATTCTTTTATATTTAAACCGAGAGAGACGTACAGCAGCTGCAAGCTAATCCCTCAGTACAAGACCTGAAGAAAATTGTGTCAGGAGTCAACTTCTGTAAATCACTGTAGAGAGAGAAGACAATCGGGCACACAGATGAACGGTGGGCCAGAAACCCTATACACTGGGCGGACAGGTGTGAAGTAACCTTAGATTCAGAATGAGATGAAAAGGATATAAAAGAGCAAGAAAATGAGACGGTCAATTAATGTGCAGTCATTTTATAGACGGAGAAAGGGGAGAACTTCAAAAAGTCTAAACAAACACAAAAAGCGCACCTGCCAGCCTGTATGAGACGAAAATAATAAACGATAAGAGACGTCAAAGAGTTCAGACGTCTTCCGGAGGTGTGTACACACACACACACACACACACACACACACACACACACACACACACACACACACACACACACACACACACACACACACACACACACACACACACACACACACACACACACACACACACACACACACACACACCAAACTTTTGGGGTCATTTCTGAATATCAGGTTTATTTACATACAGCATCATACAAAGATCAAAATAGTGAAAGTACAAAGATGATGCTTGATGCAAGAAACCTGGTATTAAAAATGTTAAAACGGGATGACCTTCGAGTCGACGTCCAGCGTCGGCTTCCGTGGATGAAAAGAAAAAGGCAGCGTGGCAAAAGCACAATGACCACAGGTGCATCACTAAAAACCAAGAGAATTCTGGGTAATCGCTCTCTGATCCAATTCTAAAGCAAAATAAAAGCTAATAAAAAGGCTGAACTCAAATGCCTGAAAAAAATCAAATGGAAAAGTAAAATAACACACTGATTCAAAAATACACTGGTAAAGAACAGGACTGATCCTTTAGATTAAATATTCATGACACATGTGAACTATTTATGATAGAATCCTTGCAAAAACTGCATTTAAAGACAATGTTGGATTGTCATTTGGGTTTAACGTGTGAATGATTTTGGGAATATGTCATGTAAAAGAACTGTGTGAATATAATTAAAGGAAAGTAAATACCTATAGTGTCTTGCGATTTTAACTCGAAAGCCTATCGGAATGCAACGATGCTCAAAAAAGTCAAAGCGGGCCACAAGTTTAAGATTGTATGAATCGAGTCTTTATACCAAATACCTCAAGGACAGCAGCGTTGTACGCGTTCTACAGAGCTACAGCATCAACGCTTTGGTAAACAAAAGATTTAAAAAGATTCGCAATCAAACAGGTTGAATAAATAACCACAGTGATGCCTCGTAAGCTCTCACAGTTATATGCAACACAAATATGACGCACTATTCCAGTCCTTCATCCATCCACCCAATTCTCACTTCCTCCCTGCTTTCCTCTGATTGGCTGCGTTTACTGCAACCTCATCACATGTCCAGTAGTTGGGCGGATTAAAGGCAGTGGTGCAGTTTTCCTTTACTCTAAACTGTACAAAAATAGATGCCTAGCGCTGCTTTATCTAATTCCGAACAAGCAAAAAACAAGAATAATACAACAGTCTCTCAATTTGCTAATATATACAGAGGTTTTGATCTCTAACCAGAAGTCGTAAAAAGGCTTTTCTTCCGCAAATACAACATAAACAAATAAATTTAATATACCTTAAGCTCGAACAATCAATCTGTAAATCTAAATACATATATATCTGTATCTATATATCAGTTTACATATGTTTGAAGCACACAGCCTGCAGAATGAACTTTAACGTGTTGAGGCGACATTCGTACGTACACTGCATCCACAACGTTTTCCAAGTCGGACAAAGTTTGTTCTTCAAGCACAGTGTAAATGAATCAAAATGGATTTTTAAGAACCGAAAATGTCATAAAGGAACAAATGTTCTCCACTTAACAAAACTATACGCAAATGTCAACAATAAAAAAGCGATTGAATGTTGCAAAGCCGAACAACTGTGAAAATCCACTGATAAATTTGAAAGAATGACGAAAATATAAAAGAAGTTCAGTTGAGATGGTTGGGTGTGATGAAAGGTGCCGAACGATCGTTGGTAAGTGTCCGACGTAGTTTGACTCCTCTGCGGATCATGCTCAGCATGTCACCTCCGCTGCACGGATCGGGAACGCTGTTGGAACGGCCCACGGCAGGCTGGGTCGAATTGGGCAGCATGCTTTCGGTCGGCACGCTGGAATTGTGAAGCGTGGCATTCGGTGGCTGCTGTTGATTCTGTTGTTGACAAGGATGAGTTTGATGCTTTTGTTGTTGAAATTTCTGCTGGAGCTCTTTTTGTCGACCCGGTTGTTGATACTGCTGCTGTTGATTGTATTGTTGCTGTTGTTGGCTGTATTGCTGCTGTTGTTGACTGTATTGTTTGTATTGCTGCTGTTGTTGATTATATTGTTGTTGTTGACTGTTTTGCGGCTGCAGCTGTTGTTGATTATATTGTTGTTGTTGACTGTTTTGCGGCTGCAGCTGTTGTTGATTATATTGTTGATGCTGTTGACTGTATTGTTGCTGTGGTTGTTGATTATTTTGCTGCTGTGGTTGTTGTTTACTATATAGTTGCTGCTGTTGTTGATGATGATATTGTTGCTGTTGTTGTCTGTACTGTTGTTGTTGATTATTTTGCAGCTGTTGTTGATTGTTTTGCTGTTGTTGCTGACACTGTTGTTGATACTGCCTCTGCTGCTGTTGATGCAGCGCATACTGCTGTTGTTTGCTCATTTGATACAGCTGCTCTGTGCCGCCCACCGGTGGCTGCCCAGGGAACATGGAATAGTATGGGGGTGGCATGGCGCTCAGGCTTTGGGTGGACGTACAGAGATTATGTTTGGTGTGAGCCAGATCTGATCCAGGTAGGCGGTTACTCTGCATTATGCCTGATGGGCACACGTTGTCCTCGCCGCCGCTCAGACCGGCTGTGGAAACAGACGCCTTCAGTGGGACCTAAGAGTGAAGATAAAAGCGTTTTTATACTGTACACTTAACACTAAAACAATACCAAACAACAACAATGATAAATATATACGAATTGTGCCAGAAGTCTTCATCAGTACTCTAGTTTGTATTTTGTTGAAATTACGGTTTGCTTCTAGGTCACTTTTGTTTTCAACATTCTCCATATTATTCTAATCCTGAAATACCTGTGGTGTTGAGATCGGTATGGGAACACCTCCACTGATGGTTCCACGGCGAATGTTGGGCTTGCTGGACGGTTTACGGCGAATAGTAGCCGTGTGGGGCCCTAAAGGCTCGGGATCCATCAGCAGGCTGACGGTGGACGCCGGCCTCTTGCTTTGAAACATTTTGCGGTAATTGAGACTGAGGTCGCTGTTGCGAGGAATCGTAGATGATTTATCAAAATCAGACTGACTGTGGCTGTCCTCTCCACCATGAAGAGAAATATAGTCATAATCTGAGAAAGAGAGAAAAACAAAAAAAGATTCATACAAAGTGTAAATTTCAAATAATCTTGACATTAGCTAATTTATAATAAATTCATCAATTAATAAAAAAATTGAATTTACATATTCGGGCAGTGATTATTGAAAAAAAAATACTACACATGATGTTATGCTTTAAACATATAAACACAAAAACATTATTATAGAAAATAATAAGAAAAAAACAAAACAGAAAAGCTATGTAAACAACAATAGTACTGAATTACTCCCATAGAAAATGTTTAAAAATTACTTGCACTGTAAGCCTTGTTTTTAGGACTATGTGTTTCAACTCATGATATGAGAATATGGATAACAGACATGACAGCCAATGAGATGCAAGAATCTCATGATTATACTCGCTCAAAGCATATAGATACAAGTCTTTAAACAAGTGCAAGCCTGTGCCGTGACATGGATTCCTCTGAAGAAACGACATTTATTTGCATATGAACACAATGAGAGAAATCAAGTCAGTCTGTGCAATGACATTCAGAAACCTACCATATAGAGGTGGTTCTTTCTTTATCGCTGTAAAAGAACAATAAAGTACATTTAACACACATAAAAGGCCCAAAACACGAACTGGCGAAAATCTAACTCTCTGATTTGCGAAAGCACACCAAATTTGATATAATATCATTCTTTTAGTTCAAAAAGGCAAATGTAATGCATACCCAAGTGAAAAAGCTATACACTAAGAAACAGAAAAATAGGTTTAAACTAAAAAAAAGATAGACTCAAAATAGACTGGCTGGTTTTAGGATCTTTCTGCATGTGGGTTTAAGTGTGCATGTGTGATAAACTCTTCAGGAAAAATGAGGAGAATTTATGCATATATGTGTGTGGCTGCATACTGACCATGCTGTGAGGGTATGGTGTCTTCAGAGCAGGACGGTGTAGTCGTCTGCGTGCTGTATCCACTGGAGCAATGCAGGGAATCTCGGCTGGTCCGAGGAGCCTCTGAGTTAAGCCCGCCTCCCAGCCCAAGAGTCAGCTGATCTCTGGCTGTCTGTGGCTATGGACAGCAATGACAGCCAATCAGAGTTCAGGAAAAGAATTCTAGATTCATCATCACAAAATAATATATATAAAGTTTCTGGCATACAAATGGTTCTTTGAACCTGTGTGTAAGTGTGATGTGCCAAAGACTCTTATTTTGATGATGTGCATGCTTTTGTTTTGTTATAGTATGATCACAAATACATTTATTAAAAACAAATGGTTTATTGAATTCGTCTTTATGCGCCTAATTTCAATCTCCATTGCAATCATATTAATGCACCAGTTCCTCATAACTTCAATATCACCCTAAACATAAGCTAATAATACTATACAGAAAAATCATTCATGCAAAATTAAGCCCACTTTTCCTCTACACAAATTTCTGCTATTAATTTAACCATTGACTCCACTTTAAACATCCTCTAATAGATCATTTTAGAGTATGAGTGCCATCATTTTTACTTGTATACATGTTACACTTAAAAAAGAAGCAATCAGCCAAGACAAGCCCTGAACAGTGTAAATGCTTTATTAATTCATCAACCTGTTTAAAAACAAGCGTGTACCTTGCTGGAGGTGGACAGTGTCCTGGATCTTTCCTCATGACCACTGTACACTTTGTGTGGTGGGGGCATGGAGGTCCCGTTCTCTGTGCCTGGGGCGTTTGGACCTTGCCATGGCTGGCTGTTAATGCCACTTTGATCCTACAACAAGGACAGACTTTATTATTATTCCATTTAAACATAGGTCAGGCAATAAAAAGATGTACTCAAAGGTTTGAGAGTCAATTTAGAAGAAGCCATGCAGGTTATAAGAGTTAAATGTGCTTTTGTGTTAACACATGGTGGGACACGATACAACTGATGTGTCATATAATACAGTAAGGTGGTCAATTACTGCAAAACAGATATAAAAATTATGGTTACACTTTATTTTAAGGTGTCCGTGTTACAGTGTAGTTATATGTTTAAGTACGGAGTAATAATAATTAACTACATGTACTTACTATAGGGTTAGGATGAGGGCGTGGTTTTAGGTTAGTTGCATGTAATTATGCCTAATTTATAATAAATACTATAGTAAGTACATGTAACGTGTAACAAGGGCACTGTAAAATAAAGTGTTACCAAAATTATTTACATATATATAAAAAAAGACACTGCAGAGAGACATGAGAGATGTTAAATTAGCACAGTTATGAAAAGATGATTAATAAAATCAAATATTTGTACTTTAATTTTTGTACATCATACATTTCGTTCCTGCACACAATTCTTCATACAACTTGCATTCAGAAAACAAGTATACAATGTATGAATGGATGGGACAATACATAAATAATTCTTATAGAATTATCAAAAGGTGCACTTCTGTAATGGCCTGCAGAGGGAGCTGTCTGAGCAACAAATGCATCCTACACACACAGACAATGACGAATACCCATTCGAGGTAAGTGTACAAAGTACATGCAATGATGATAAAGTCATTGACAGTCCATTAACAATCACACACAGCACGACACCGAGTCAATGCTCACAGTGCTCCTGTGGCGTGGGTGTGGCACGCGACGGGCGGTGCGAAGAATTGTGGGAGAACTGCTGTGTGAGCGAGCGCCCTCCTCTCCTCCTGGCAGGAGGAGAGGACTGCGTGAGCGCTGGGAGGTGGAGATGAGAAGCAGGGAGGAATGCAACAAGAGAAATGTCATTAGACGTGTGTCATAACCAAACCCTGTCAAATGCTCAACTATCATGTCTTAAAGCACTTAAATTTCATTTGCTTTTGTGAAGTCAATTCGATATCAGTATCATATCAATTATATGTAGCATGATGTAATCAAAGCTACGAAAGGATGGATTTGGCATGACTAGACATTGACAGCTGACATGATGCTCATAGCCATACTCAGTTCTCCGGGCTGAGTGATGCTGTGTTTTTCTTTTATTTGAGTTTCGTAGCTCTAGATTAGAGTCTTAACCTGGTAAGAGAGTAGGAAAGGAATTGCTTCGTGTGTCTGTGATACCTGTGTTATGTCTGGTGGACGCAGGTGAAGCCCATCAACTGCACTTGATATGGAGTCCAAAGACGGGACATGACGTACAGAGGTGTAGGTACTGAATAAAGAGAGATATAATGTCCCCATGATGTCTTATACACAGATAAAATTTAAACCTCGGGCATTAGTTAGCTATAATTCTTTAGTTCCAACTTTGTAGGTAAACCTTCTTTTCCACTTAACTTACCTGCTGATGCTGCTCTTGCGCGATAACGTGTTGCTAGGAGACGCAGGTGGAGTCTGATACGTGTAGCTGTAGTCAGAGGTTTTAAGATCAAGAATAACCTGCAAAGAGAGAGTGAGACAGAACGTCAGTGAGAGCAAGACTGAATGGAAGGAGTGAGACTGAACATCAGAGTGAGAATAAACGTCAAAACGAGTGAGACTGGCCATTTGGGAGAACATCAAGGTGACAGGACATCCGAGAGCGAGACAGGACAGCAGAGAGATCAAGATGGGATGTCAGGGAGAAAGTAAGAGAGATTGTCAGAAAGAGACCAAGACAGGACAACAGGGAGAGCGAGACAGGATGTTAGGGAGAGCGAGAAAGTGACAGAACACGAGGGAGAGTGAGACAGGATTGATAGGACATCAGGGAGATCAAAATAGGATGTCAGGGAGAGTAAAGAGAGCGAGACAGGACGTCAGAAAAAAAGACGTCAGGGAGAACAAGACAGAATGGCACAAAAAAATGCCACTGAAAGTTGCAAACATACTGTACCTGTTCACTTGCAGGGGGCAGTGTGTTTGGATTGGTCGTCAGGTTGCCAAGATCTTCTAGAATCGTCTGTAAGTGAGTGACCTCCCCCAGCATGCTTATCTCCTCGTCCTGACAAGATGTGAGACAAGGTGAAACAATATTTAGGCATAACAAAACCACCAAGATGGTGGTTTTAGACAATTATTTTACATATATGATGATGAAGACCATTAAATAATTTAGCAAACTGAATATTAAACAACCTGCACATGCAATAAACTATCAGACAACATTACATTCTGTATTAAAATCAATCTCGGGTGATCTAATAGGTAACTGGGCATCAGGTCAGGATGCATTACCTTTAACAACTTTAATGCGCTCACATTTTTGTACAGTAATCCAATGGTGATCAAATCATCCAAAACAGATAACAGTATAAAGTGTCTGTTCAAACTCTCACCAGGACGGGTTTGAGCATCGTGACGAAGGAACAGAAACGTCCTCTTTCCTCGATAAGTGCTCGACACGCGGCTCTTTTCTCTGTCTCCTCCAGCACAGCGTAGCGGGTGTTGACGTCTTGAAGAGCAGAATCCAGCTGCATCCTCACCTCGTCTTTACCTACAAAAACACAAACCACAGAAAAGATCAGAATTGTGTTTTGCGGCTGTACAGGGCTTAAGAAAAACATCTTGGCATCAGTTCCTGATGACAACACACAGCTTAGTGTTGCTGAGATCCTTCGAACAAGAAACGTTTGTCTTCACAACCACTAGGTGGCAGACCAACCTGCGCTTCGCAGTGTTTTTAAAGCCATGCAAATGACTACTGCAAAATCATCAGTCTTTAGCAATCAGTTTAAGAGCCTCTGTGAGCTCATTCGATGGACCAATCACATTCAAGCATGATGACAGATCTATGGTCTTGTTCTGGATGGTAACAGCTTTGACATTATCTATAGTAAAAGCACACAGGTGACGTTTATGGTGTGCATGTGTTTCATTTAAAGCACAGCTGACACAGAGACAGGCCTCACATCCCATAACAGCTCCTTGACAGTGTTACTACACAGCACTGAATGAACGGTGAGGGTTTCTAAATGTCCAGTGTTGATACTAGAGAGCAGGGTAGCTGACATTATTAAATGTATGTGATAATATACAACTAGTGATCGAAAATAAAACATACACATAACTGCTGGAATTAAATAAACCTTTAATTTCCCACTTAATTCAAAGTAAAGATGTATATCGCTGCGGTCTTCATTATTCGTGATTTTAAATCATTATTAGTGAATGAAAAATCATTTAGAATACTATTAATAAACCTAAGCAACAACATTTTCACGTTTCCAGAGTTTGTGTCCCTGAAAGAAAATACCAAATGTGATTGATAAATTGCAGTTGAAAAACTAAAATGGTAAAATAAACTAAAATCAATGCAATATGGCATTTTATATCATGCATAAAAACAATATATTATTTATATTATACAAAAAAAGAATGTATTGTAAAGCTATGCCCATTTTTTACGATGTGACCTTCGTTCAGCCGATCTGCCAATATGTGATCTGCATCAGAGTTATTATAGTTTTGATTTTAGTTTTATTTAGTTTTATTAATATTTTGAATTTTTAGATTTATAGTTTTTATTTTAATTTTAGTAAAATTTTTAGCAACTTAATTATATGCTTTTGTTATTTTAGTATTTTATTATGTTGCTATATAAGATTAATTAATTTAAGCTTTAGTTTTGTTTACTATTATAATTTAAATTTATAAAAATAATTTCAGTTTATTTCTGAGTCAACATTTTAATGTTTTGTTAGTTCATGTTTTCCCAATAATTTTTAGGCCAATATTTTGTTTGATTTTAATTAACAAAAACACTTTCAAAGTTTCTATTTTAGTAAAACTAAAATAACCTTGATCTGTTTTTTTGTGTTCCTTAAGATCACGTATTGTATAAAATTTTGCATTTTGTCTGTATTGCATTTATTTGCTTTGCATTTTGAGAACTTTTATTATTAGGTCATTTTAGTAGAATTACATGCAATGGGAGAATCAGGTTAAATCTAAAACAGATCTAAAACTGAAGCGTGTGTGTGCATGCGCAAAGGTCTTGCAGCTGTAAGCATCGGCAATCCATCCTCATGTTCGGTAAAAATACACACGGCTACATTTTCAGCATTTCACCGACAGGAGACGTACTGACAGCTGTGTGCAGGCTACTGGAAAATACACAAAAAACTGCCCTCGTGTGCCCATTACCAACAATAACCTCAGATGACCAGCTGTTGCCATGGTTAAGAGTAAAATCACATCAAACTATTTATATTTGCATGATTTAAAAATGAAATGGGAAAGAACAACATTTTGAGTCTAGATTGTTTTCTAAACACTTCTTAACATGAATATTGCACAAACATTACACAAGAGCAAATAAATACTGACCACATCACAGTGCACTAAACCTAAACAACCTCTGCAAAAAAAGTGCTGCGTATGCGTTTTTAGGATTCAAGCAATTCGTGCTTCTCGTTCCGGTTGCGAAACTCAATTAAATTCTTTGACCTTCCGAGCATAGATGTGAACCTGACCTTGTGCTGGAGTATGTGTGATGGTAAGACCATTACACCTTCATACAGCCTGAAGCAAAGGCATGACATGAAGATGCAGGAGCAGCGTATGGACGGGGTCAGTTGAAGTGTAAAGGGCAGAGGTCAGTAGGTCTGTTGATAAATCCCACGACTCGTCCACAAGAGAAATGTACAACTTCATTTGAAGTACGTCATGGGAGATTATTTGCTGGTTAATTACGTATAAAACAACAGCCTTCATTTAAAAAGAAAATGAAGGGAAAATATTCACAGACTCTTCAGACGGAGGTGTGAGTGCCAAAGAAACATGCCCTCCAGAAAGCCCATGTGCTTGGAAGCGATGATGTCATAGCCAAACACATTCTCTCCATAAACACATCATGAAGGCAGGTGTGCAGGTTTTCTTGGAGCAGAGAGGTTTAACATGAAGATATTTTAAAAAATGAGGTCCAATGCTGTGTGGTTACCAACGTTCTTCAAAATATCTTCTACTTTTTTCTTCTGCAGAACACAAAAGTATGCAAACTGGGACACAGCCCTGACCTTAACCTGATGTGGAAAGAAAAAGAGAAAAGGCCAGCAAGGGGCTGTCAGGAAATCTCTCTAGAGATTGTGTTCTTCACACCATCTTAAACAGACCAGCAACCCTATAGGAATACTAATGTGCATGCATTAATTCAGTTTTGCTCAATCTTCCCCTATAGACCTCGGAGTAGAACAAGCGTGGGATGAAAACATAAATGTGCATTTCCAGAGACAACACGGGTCTAGACGCCATATTTACAGTCATTCTCTAACCATCTGTGTAAGTTATGGCAACACCCGGATGGGTTTATGGAATCACCTCTGAATCACTAAATCTTTCAGCCCCATCCGATGAATCGGACTTAGTAATACTGACTTCAAGACATGAATGTGTTCTCCCTCATACTGCCATTTCAAAATCTCTTTTAAGGTGAGGTACTACAAGTACGTGATTTTAGTTAATTTATTTGAGATGTACACAGAAACAATACATGCACACAACCTAAAAATGAACGCAGTGTTGTGAAAGATGACATGTCAGTGAGAGGAAGGACGTAGGAGTTTGTGTGACTTTCAGCTGTAAACTATTTTGGTGACATCTATCAAACACTTTTTTGCACACGTATGCATGAACTCATCCATTAGTCATCTCAGTTCCTGATGAAAAAACACCCTTAAACTGCAAATATATCCCTGATCCCTAAACTTTTTAACATAGTAAAACATACCGCCACTGTTTCAGTCTGTGACCTATTTTATAGTTTCAACCCACAAGCAAACTGATGTTTCAGAAATCATTTGATCATGTCCTCTGGTACTGTTGACTAAGCGCTTGTGTAAGAGTGGATGGAGAAAGAAGTAAAGGGAGCAATGACCTCTCAAACAGACGCTCAATGTCTGTTCAAGTCTCTTACTGCTGCCCACACACACACACACGCACACACCAACGCACGCACACACACACACACTAAATCTACATTCTGTACATACAGAGCACTTTCTTTATTCCACTTCTTCACTGTCTCACGGCAGAACATGGCCATGACTTTCCTTTCATCTTAACCTTGTTTCTTACTCTTAAAATTATGTAAATTATATTCAAATTATAATCAAATCTCCATTAACTGTCTATTACGAAAGGGTCAAAAACAAGTTTGGGTCTATTTTTAACGCAAAAAGAATAAATAAAAAATTATATTTTGCAATAAGAAATGAAGCATTTTAAAACCATTACATTATAGTTATGCATTGTGACATAATTGCTCTAAAAAGAAAGGATATTTTGTTTATTTGTTCAAATTCTCATTATTGTAATGCTTCCAAATATTGTACTTTAAGTTTTTGGTCATTTTCAATATATTTGATGATTCTCTTTAGATTTATTGATTACATTTACAAATGTCATTTAATTTATTTTTAAACAAATATTTCCATGATGTGCTTTACAATTTGTTTTGAATATTTGTTGAGTCATATAGAAATTCACTTTTTAATAACTTTTCTTTTAATAATTTCTTTTTTTTCCATTTATTTCATGAATAAAATACGCCACATACTTGACCACAAAAATGGTTTTGTTTCTGTTGGTGAATATTCATTTGTGATCATGTTGCGAGTTTCCGCGTACACATTGCAATAGTATTTATCACGTTCAGTTTAACCTGGGACAAGATTGGCAAGGATGTTGCTGTGACAACAGAAGGCGTTGTACTATGACAACACGGGGTGTGGTGCCAACAGAAGCCATGGGCCTGTCCTATTGTGTTTACACAAAGAGAGACCTGATGGAGTAACATGAGTGTGTGTGTGTGTGTGTCTGAAAAGATGATCAGGACTTTCTGCAACCACAAAACAAAATGGCAGCGCTATTTACCAAAGGTGTATCTATATTTTCCTACTACAGACTATTCTTACCTTTTTTAACTTTCTTCTGTAGTTTTATTGTGTCTGAGGATTTCTTCTTGATCTCCGCACGTGCTTTTTTATATTCTAAAAACAAAGAGACGAAAGAAAACAAACCATTCAGTGAAAACAAATGATACATGAAAGATGGTCCATGTCTCTGTTGGGAAAAGTTTTCCCAAGGTGTTTTCCAGGGCTTTGCTACAGCTTGCCGTTTTCTAAGGTGTTCAGGGTGATTTTTAGCCTGTTGCTATGTAGTTGAACTCGGTCTTTGATAATCTCATCCCTGTATATGGCTCAAATCCCTCTTTCAATGAAAGTCTACAAGGGTTTGTTCAAATCCAAAGTATGAGCAACAGTAATGATGCTTGTCTAAGCAAACAACACTAATAAGTTCTTCAAACTGATGTAGAATGAAACGAACCCCTCGTGACCTCAGACAGATCATTTGGATATGCTGTGGGTGTACAGGCGGGGAGTTGCAGGTCAAGTCTATGATGCAGGCAGTAATTGACCATCTAATCTTTTATATGACATATAATGATTTGTTCTTATGAATTAATGATCCATTATGTGCTGTAATAAAAACGGTCTAAGTGACTCCCGCAAAGAAAAGCCACTTAATAATTAATAGCGTGCACCTAACGCGGCTAACAGGACGGTTTATATGACCGTGTTGGTCATGAATATCTCTAGTACTTTCCTAGTTAGCCTGAAACAGTCCCAAGTAAAGGATTACAATGAAACTTTACCTCCTGGCTTACAAAATGATTCCGCCTATAAATACTAAACCCATCGAATCTAGATTATATCACATAGGAAAAGAGGCTGATACCTTTGGCATGATCTTTATCCAACTGGCTGGAGACCTTCTTCCACTCCTCGATCTTCAGTTCTAAAGGAGCTATCAAGTTATCCATAAGGGCCCTGTAACACATACACACGCACACGATTAAACTTACATGAATAATGTGTTGCATAACACATAATAATCTTTGTTGCCAATAAAACAAATCATCTTACGAAAAAAAACGAATTAAAGAGTCTTACGCGGTAAACAATTTGAGTTTGTTCTCGATGCTTCTGTGTCTCATGCACATCCTGGTCAAAGCAGATCCAATCTCTTTTGTTGCTCCTAGAGGAAAAAGGAGGTAAAATAGGATTAATGACATTTTTCTTAATCTCATGATTATCCATTTTGCGCTCGCAACCTGAGGAAAGCCGGGAAGAAAAACAACAGCAGATCTGAACAGAAAATATCATTACATATCTTCTAACATTCATCTTTCACTTGCTTTCTTTTTTTAATAAGATCCTAAATAGATTTTATTTTGTAACACACAGCCTGAAGCATTACTCTCCTCTTTAGAGAAATGAGTCAAATCCCAACAGTTTTCAACATAAAATGAAGTTTGCAACCCATTTTACTTGTGTAACGTGAAGAAATATTAATTGAGCACATCTATAATCATTCTATAAGTAGTCAATTAGTTAGTAGACTTTGATAAAGGATTTTGAAGCCAAAGGTTTTTTTTTAACTTTGGAATAACACGCACCAATGATTAGTTCAATAACATAAATCAAGAAAGTCCATTTTGATTTCAATGATATCAATATTGTATCTTGTTTAAATCTCTTTGCACCTGAAGCACCGACAAGTGCTTGCCTTGTACCCGGCACTGAGCATTCTGACCCAAAAGACGGGACATTTTGACCAAGTAGCATCTTTCAAAACACAAAACTGATCCAAAAAGACCCAAAAGGTTCATTTAAAGAATAAAAATAGGAAGAGATAAAATCTGCAGAAGTGAGGAGAGCATTAATCTAGAAGAATTCCTTTTGCTGTCACTTGTATGTACTGTATTTGCACTAACAGCTGAAAATGAGCTTATTTTGCTTGAAACCGAAACTGGCGGCCCTCATTTGACCTGAAGGCAAAAAATCAAGTGAGAAAAACATAAGCAGCTACATCTCAGGGCAAGTACACATGCAGGAGCACAGCCAGTAAAACTGGTCTCATATGAGTGATTCAATTCAGTTTCAAGTATTCATAACGGTTACCTTACCAGCACATTCTCTATGATATGTGACCCTGGATCACAAAACTTAAGTTTGCACGAGAACATTTGTAGTAATAGCCAAAAATACATTGTATGGGTTAAAAATATCAATTTTACTTTTATGGCAAAAATCATTAGGATATGAAGTAAAGATCATGTTCCATGAAGATATTTTGTAAATTTCCTACCATAAATATATCAAAACTTTATTTTTGTGAGTAATATGCTATGCTAAGGACTTCAGTTGGACAACTTTAAAGGTGATTTTCTCAATATTAGGATTTTTTGCACCCTCAGATTCCTGAGTTTTAAATAGTTGTATCTCGGCAAAATATTGTCCTATCCTAACAAACAATATAACACTATAACATACACAAGCGCTTACAATTAACATACTTGACTCTGTGAATCACAGTTACTGAAATACTTTAATAACATAACAAGTACATAAAATAGGCTGATCAGAAGATATGCCAGTTATAAGGATTTATACTGAACTACTGACTATAGACGGTTTTAAAGCAACAACATAAACAAACGTTACTGCAAATGCAAGCTTTTGCCAATACAGAAGTAAATGTTATGTATTGCAACTTAACATAAAGTTCAATTGAGAGGCCTGTGTTAACACACTACATTCATAGGCTATCCTTGACAGCGTTCTCTGTTTTAAAGTTTTTAACGGTTTACCCTGGTACTTCCTAATATGTATTTCCCAGGTTTATAGCCGGGGGCCGTGTGTGTGTGCGTCAAGTTCTCTAAAATCCAACTCATCTTCCACTACAAAACCACAGGAGATCACCCAGACGTGTCCGATCATGCACCTCACACATCTTTTTGTCTCTGCGCATGTGATGCGTGATCTTCTCCGCAGTAAGTACTGCAGATGTTTTGAGGCAAACTCATTCGGCCGGGCAGGTGAGGAGGCCCGTCACACCCTGACGCCTCGGGCACATGCTCAATGAACCGTGTTACTGCCGTGACATTTCACACGAGATTTCTCAGCACGCTTTGTGAGGGGGGAGAGGACATGGGACATTAAACATTGTCAAATGTTTCTGGTGTCAGTCAATTGGCGCCAACAAAGGAGACGACAGAATTCTTTTCTAACGCTATAATTACAGGTATTTGTGTGTAAATCCCTTTTAAAGACAGCCGGTCTGCCAACAAGCCGGCCACTAATATAAAAAGTGTGATATTCGTTATTCTCACCTTGGAGCAATTTAAAAGAGCAACAGATCACGTTGATTGTGACAGTCAGTATATTCTTGTGATTGAGGTCCGTAACCTTGCCAATTTTCCAGCCATATTAAACGCAACTGTTGTGCTTGGCAGAAGCACAATGGAGGAGCCTTCAATTAATTTCTTTACCACGCTTTACTGTGCGCAGAAGATGAATCTATCACTTGTGGCTGCACATTCAAAACATGACCAAACAATACGCCAATTTTAAAAACTATTCGTTCATCATTTCCTGTCCTCCTTCTACTGGGCCTAAAAATAGCTGTCAAAAGACAGCCAAAGGAAATAAAACATAAGAGTATATTTAAATGATGACAGAATTGTTATCTTTGGGTGAAGGATCCCTTAAACAAGATCTGAATTTTTATGAATAAAACTACCAATATCTTTATAAATCTAAAGGAAAAAAGTAAAGAGAGGGTGGCACATTTTGGGCAGAGCCAAATTGCGTATTTTGATATCTGGATAACATTATTCGGATGTGCATTCTTAAATAAACTTCTTAAAGATTTCTTGATAACCTTAAAACATTAATAGTATAAACTGATTTCCTACTAATTTATCCTATGAAGGGTTATAGAAAGCGCTGAAGCATTTACAGCATATCTTGTGACCGAAGGCGGTTAAAGTCCCTGTCCGAAAAAGGCATAAAATTATGAGATCATACAGTAACACCATTTTGAAGTATTTTTTTAAAGGAAATTCAACAATAAAGAACCAACTAAAGTGCTTATGTAAGTGTGAATACTACTGCCTAAAGCTAACCCAAAATCAACCCCAAATCTCTAAGAAAGCAGATTAAAACATACAAGCGTGCGTGCTCGCGTCTGCTGCGTCTAATACAAAAGGGTTCTTCACTGTTCATGCCAATATGATGTATGATCCCCATTAAACCTCTTAATAACACAAAGCCGCTCTTTATCACTGACGGAGAGACTGTACGTTTCAGTGTTTCCGTCAGCGTTCAAATACTTTCCACTCAGTCGTGCCGTTAGAAAATAATTCAATACAAGTCTTCTTGAAAAAACAACATGCTCGGTAACGCGCACCTAACTGACTGCCTCCTTGCCTTAAACGGTCAAAAACGTGTTTGCTCAAGAGTAATAAACTTTTCCACGTTTTCTTCAACGGAAAAGCTTTTCCTTGGCCACGATTTCATTTCCCTCCACGTACGTTGTCTGTATGAAGAGAGGCAGAGAGGACAGGAAGCTCATTGGCGTTTCATTCTCAGGTTTTCTATAGAGTTTCTCCGACCGCAGGTCGGTCACAATATATTCATTCAGAACGAAACAGTAACAAGCGCTGTCTGTGATACGATGCTTAACGGAGGCCATTCTGCGGACAAAAGCAGTCATTCACGTACACTGCACACCTTGGTCGCACACACCCACATGTGCAGAGATAAAATAACAGGAGAGGTCTCACAAACATAAATGCGTGTTCACCCTTATACTTTTAGTCCATTATCTAATAAAACATCTAAAAGTTGACAAAATATAGACAAACACGTCTTAAAGGGATAGTTCACCCAAAATGAAAATTCTGTCCTTATTTGTCATTTCAAACCTGTATGGTTTTCTTTCTTCTGCAGAACACAAAAGAAGATATTTTGAAGAATGTTGGTAACCCAACAATGGCGGTACCATTCACTTCTGTTCTATGGACACAAAACACTGTTGTAAGAGTAAATGATGGCAGATTTTTCTTTTTTGGGTGAACTATCCCTTTAAATGAACAATTAATGGCATAATGTTGCATCAGAATTTCAACCGTTTACGCTTTGCTCCTAAAAGTAATATAAAATAATAAACCCTTTTTTTTTTTTTTTTTTTTTACTTCTAAGGCTTCAAATAATGCCGACTTACTCCAAAAAGAACACTTGAATCAAACTCACTTACAAAAGAAGCTATTACACTGTACTGACATCAGCCAATGAACACCCGAAGGCAAGACAGGATGGGCTACGCTGGGCTACAATGAGAAAACATTGAACCTTAATGACCCCACGTAAGGAAATGAAATATTAAGAGACCCTTAATGAAACTGCTTAAAGACTCCTGCAAGCAAATCAGATTAGCATAATGTGCACTGTATTGCATAAGCATCTTAAATGAATCTGTTGACAAACAATAACACTGCAGAGGAACATTTGTGCATCACAAAGTGCAAGAGAAATAGGAATCTGTTAGCTTTTTTATATCTATTATATTTATCTTTGTTGCAGAAGAAAGATTAGGAAAAAACTTAATATAAATGTACCACCTGTAGAATAAAAATTAGCTCTTAACTGAATAAGGCAGCCTTGTCAATAAAGACCAACCCTCCGGCGCACGTCAGCAGAATCTCCTGCTGTCCTGCGCACACTTCAGCGACCGGTGGACTTCAGGATTGCCAATACAGCTTCATTCAGGTCAGGTGTGCCCTTCTGCAGGATAATGAATCTGCAAACCTCCTGAAGGAAGCACGTAGAGGCATGCCAAAAACAGTGTTGACGTGCACTTTTATTTTTCACCTGTACCTAAACTGGTCTGTAGTATGTAATGGCAATGTTTTCCTTTCAAAAAACTTAAAACAAAACTCCATTCAAACTATTTTCCTAGTGACCTCACACACGCTTAACGGCACCCAAGTGTAAAGGAACCTCTCAAACGTGGCTACTGTTTTTTTCCGAGTGTTCAAATTCAAGCCAAAAATAGGAGGGGTTACGGGTCACTGCGCTGGGGGTTTGCTAGTGTGTTTCAGAAGGAAACGGTGAGGCAGCTGCCTTCCTCACTGAAGGGTTAGGAAACTCTCGTAAACCACGTCTAGGGACAAACTTCCTTTTCAATCTGACTTTTAAAAGATGATATTCCTAGGCGTCGCCAGTTCTTCCTGACCTTAAGGCGTTGTCTATATCATCCTTCCTTCATGACACAAATGCATGCATCTGAAAACGCAACACACAAATACAACTTGATGAATAGTTACCTTGAAATTTCTTACAGTGAGAGTTTGTTAGATGTTAGCATGTCGCTAGGTTCTGGAACAAAGTTGTTAAAAACCTCTGTACATGCACATTGTTGTTTCTGCACAACCTTTTTCTAAATTATCATACAGGATTGGTTTAAAAAGGTTTCCACCTTAAACTCATCTCTCACTTCCCACATAGACGACATTCAGAGCCACAGAGGTGATCGAAATCTTCAAAACAACCGAACACTATAGCTCTACAAATCTGAAAATAACCGGTACACGCTGCCAAGAAGGTTTAGACGCACACCATCGCATCGGTAAACTGAGAGCCGGCTATTCCCTCCAACCGAGTGAAATGCTTAAAAAAAGCACTGCTACAAAGGGTCATTTTGTTTTGCGAGTCAGATCATGTTGTAGAATGGCTGACACAGACAAACGCATTGAATTTCACAAGATGTCTGTTAAGCAGCAATCTGGTGACTATTGGGAATATTTAAAATATTAAACTTGATCTAAATGTAAAACTTGGAGTTCAGTCGTTTATTTGAATCAGCGGTGACTCCAAAAATGTGTCTTAGAAAAGAGGATGTTTTCCGCTGGATCATAGGGTTGGGTTTGTACCACTTGGTTCCCTTCTCCATGTGGGTCACGGGGGGCCCTCTTGAGCCACGAGCCTCAGAACAAGATAAAAGCTCAAGGCAGTTTATGTTCCAGATGATCACTGGGTCATGTGAGTTCAAAATGTTCACCACCCAAATGCCCTTAAGCACAAAGCAAAGCAGACACAAATTAAACATTTTGGTGGGAACTGACAACACATTGTTTTAGAGCGATATAAGCGTGCGAGTTGCGATATTCATGGAGAAATTCCTTAGCAAGCAGATGATCTGTGGGCACAGATTGCCTAACATCTGGGTTTGGTTTTGACACGCGTCTCCAAAACAAGAAGTGTACAACACTGGTCAATGACATCATGGCTTCAGGTGCTTGAAAAGTCTATTTATGGTGTGTTTTTATCCTTTACAAGCTTGCCATAAATGTAAATAAAAATAAATGTTTGCGTTATGAGTCTGTAAAATAAAAATCCTCAGGAACTAAATAAGAAAGCACAAGTGAAATCATATTTACTGTGCATCCTCGTCTCCCTTAGAAAAGATCCAAAATAAACTTCACACTCTTTTTGTTCTTCTGTAAACGCTAGTTTAACGGCTGCCCACTCAAGCCTATCGTGCACAAAGCAAAGCAGTGTGTCTGTGGTACAAAGTCCGTCACTGATCTCACATACTCACTTCACCCACGGACTTCCTCCTCAGCACAGGCTCGACATTCAACGCCTGCTTATGATTCATCCACCTTCCCTTTTTATTTTGATATTTATAAAAGAAGCAAAAAATAATTATAAATGAACAAGGCTATGCTCTGGATATGGGGTGAAGAAACAGTTCACCCCCAAAAAAATTTTTTCATAAGTTACACACCATGTCTAACAGGGTGAGGCTTGCAAAATATTCCAGTCAATTTTCTTAGTATAATGAACATAAAGGGCCTGTTGAGCTGAAAATGGCTCTCTCATACAAGAGCAATATAAGGGTGTGCTCAAGGACATCTTGCTAGTAAAGTATCTCAAACTGAATGAATCTCAAAACTCAATTACTAGTCTTTTATTAGAAGTACTTTTTGAGGCAACCTGTAAAAACGGACTAAAAACCTGTGCAACTTGACTCGTAAATCAGGTGAACTCAGCCAATCAGAACGTGTGACGATACGTGAACAGAAGTGATACTCGATTATACACTGTAAATATAGACGGTTTCAAAGCAGCAACATAATCAAACGTTACTGCTCATGCACGCTTTTATGACCCAAACTTATCTTCCGGTACACATCTGCAAAGAATAGAGTCCCTGCAGATTATTTCTGATAACAGGCAAAAGAAATAAGTAAATGACATTAGCTAGCATGTTTAAAGTATGTCTAGCCAGTATTATTTTGGGTTACCGGTAGAAGAACCGTTACTTGGCTAAACTTAAATGCTATAATGTTACACGACCCATTCAACAAATTGTTTATTTAATAAAATTAATATACAATAAAATATTAACATAAATAAAATATAAACAGTTCTACTATTAGCCACTAGCCAGATCGAGCAACAGACACAGACCGGAAGTTAACTTTGGGCCAGGCGTCCGATGAAACCGCCTATAGACAGACAGTTTAAAGGTTGCATATTTCTTCAAATGTAAACATCAATGAATCTCATACTGTATTTCATCATGTTAAAACTATAACAATAAAAATCCACAGGCAGTCTCACCTCAGACGAAACACTTGGGTGTGCCAATTTAATTATGTAACAGACACCTCTACAGCCCTGGCAGGCAGTCAGGAGCTCCCCAAGAGAAAATCACTTTGTTCATCATTTAAAAACCAAAGTCATCAAAACTGCAGCAAGGCTGCTTATGCACTTAAAGCCACCAAACAAATGATGCATACGCACGGTTTTTGGAGGCCTGTTTAGCACAAAATAGGAATGCACCGATATGTACATTTTGGCTGAAAACGGTAATAATATAGTAACATTGGAAGCCAACAACTGATATATTGGCCGACATACAGTATATAAATATTAATATACTTTTTTTTTGCCTGAACCAAAAGGCAAAAGTGGACAACGCTGTTCATTTTAAAACATAGACTATAGACAACAAGGTAACATTTAGTTCTCTTTTTCCAAAAATCATGTACCAAGCCTACTTTACACTAGTTAAAGATTCTTTAAGTTAAAAATAATTTTTAATGTTTATTTAACAAACAAATTATAGATGCTTTTTCACTGCAACCCAAAAAAGTGTTCTCAATAGATACAAGTCTTAAAGGTCTCAAGACAGAAATCGCTTAACCAAAAGAAAATGATTTATCGGATTTAATACATCGACCTGATTTTATTATCGGGCATGACCATTTATTGGCCGATATTGCAGATAATATATTGTGCATCTCTAGTACAAAAGAGATATACAAATACTTGTACAAACATTGTACATTTATTATTAGTGATGCTGTCTAAGGCAAGCACCCCTACTAATAATCCATACAGTTCAATATAGGCACGTAATTTGTCCCAAATCGGCTGCTAATACTATTTTACAAATCTTAAAACAGGTTAAAAATCGTAATTAATATTTGTAAATGCATCTTGAAAAAAACTGTTCAGTAAGATTAGATAACGTTAAAATAACGCTGTATGATGCACACATTTAGGCTCATGGGAAACAGCTGTCCTCTCCGAGCTCAAACCCTCTCAGCTGGGGTCTGGAGGGGTGGCAGAGAGGGTCAGCTCCCCTTGTGGCTTAACTCGCTCTATAATAAAGCAGACAGCCTCGCAAACACATACAGACTGACTTTAAGGTCCTTTCACTACTGGCTTATCCTTCCTGTATTTGAAATGTTTGCAGTGTGGTCTGATGTTTGAGAGACAGGCACACACACACAGCCCTTGTATTTACAGACAGCTGGGACCGGTGCGGTTCGTGTATGAAAGCGTGACAGCTGACAGCCAGGCGCAGCTTTAAACAGGTGTGGGACCAAAACAGCACCCTAGCCAGTGACAGTACAGACGCATTATTGACTTTGAGACCCTGTATGTGTTCATTATAATTTTTACTTGATTATTACATAATGTTGGTTTGACATCGGCCCTATGTACATGAAGACATGAATGAGCAAAAACAGTGACAACGGTAAAGTAGTTGTAAGCAGGATCTCTAAAGCAATTTTGGCAAACGTACAAAACACTGTGCAGATGGGTATGCGGGTAAAGCTGTGCCTGTGCTGATCAATAAGTCCATCGATCAGGTTTGGGACATGTGGGCCGGTCAGCATATCAATACCGAGACTGATTCCATGGGGCTGATGAAGATCAGACAGCCGACAGCATGTGTGCTTACATATGTGCTCTTTTTTGAAAGGGGCTTCAAAAGACACCTGTTGCTTTTTAATATACCCTTCACATGATACAGCATATGGGCAGCTGACATCCATGTTTCATATGTGTTCTTGCATCTAACAGCAGAGAAAAAAATAAATCAATAAAACAAGCCAACACATTGAGAATCTCCTCAGACTGTGAAAGAGATGCAAAGAATGTCAACAACACTTTCTAATCAAACACAGACCGACCAAAAAACAAACCTCTCCTATGAGGAAAAACCAGCACCTCGCACCCTAAGCAAAGACTTAAACTTCCATTCCATCGTGATAGAGCTATTCAGGAGGATCCTAACAGCAGAGTTATCGTCCGGCTAACACCAGAAGGCGTGACACAGCAGGCTTGAGTCGTGACTCTTCTCAAACACTCAGGTGTGTCAGGTAAGTCTCTAAACACTCTGCTAGTCCACCACCTTGTTCTAGCGTGTCGAGATCTTTTCAACATTTAAGTAAATTAATTCTCGAGGGTATGCAATCATTTGCGTTCCCACCTGTGAAAGTGAATAACAAACTGAGAAAAAGCTTCAAGCTAAATGCTTCTATCACAGCTGCCTTGCTGTCTAATGCCTATCTAGGCAGCTGTCTTCAAAAGGGAGCGTGCTAGCTGAAATGAAGCCTCATTAGTGACTGATCTGGAATGCACAAATTCGGCAATGGAGAAGTGCATTAGGTTTCAGTTACAAAGAAAACTACTCACAAATAATGTCCTATTGTTGCAATGTTGTCTAACTAATGCAGAAAATGGAGTGTGTCAACAGTATTAAGTATACAAGCTATTCAATGTCTTGAGCTGACACACAAAAAGATGTTTTCTATCCTATACTGTTAACGTCACCGTCCATCCGCCGTACAAGTAAACAGGAGACAAAATTAAAAAACTAGACATGACACGTGGACAGAACTGTCTATGTTTTTGTTTTGCTAAAAGACCGAAGCAACACAAGATCAAGGTAAAAATCTTGAGCTATTAGCAGGACAAACAGCATCAGGGCTACATCACAGCGGCGTTATAAAGACATGAACAGACTGAGAGCGTAATGGCTACAGAAAACAAACATGTCACCTTAACTAGGAGCGGGGCTGTGTAACCTAATCCGAGTCATTGTGAGACAGTCAAACCTTCCTCCGATTGTCTGTGTTGAGAACAACGAGTGATGACCTTCCTTTCACTGAGCAAATAAAGGTTGTGCGTTTGTTGCCTGGGGTGACAGAATTTACACTGCCCTAATGGCGACATTTCAACCTTTTTGATTCAGTTATGAAATAAACAAAAAAAATTACACTTGAAACAGACAAGATGGTATAAACCATTCGCTGCAAGAAATTGCAACAACAATTTCTAAGAGTCAAAAACATTGTGTGCAAAATCCCTCTTTTTTGGTTGAGAATGACCAAAATGTGTCATTTTCATCTGTAAAAATCACACCTTGTAGAAAAGTATTGGGGTAGTTGACTAGCACATTAGGCAACCCACTGACTAATAAATTACATAAAGTATGTACATAAAATCAATAAAAACTATGCAAAGCTAAGCTGTATAACTTTAGTAAATTCTCTTCACACCGACTATATCAGTTTTGGATGGTATGCACAACATACCGCTTCAAACCTGCACCATATGTGTAAATAGTTTCGGTTTCAAATTCTAGAGGTTTCATGTGGATTTACTTCTTGGTTTTATGTGCAACACCAGGAGTATGATCATTCCAAAAGCTATAAAACATGCCCTTTTCTCACTTCAGGGTTACATCACTCATAACTGCCTTTAAAAGGTAAAGACGTTGGGCCTCCAGCAATCTGGATAAATCCGGAGGTCTACAGACTTAATGCAGTTCTGAGGAATAGCTGTTCCTGTGAAGTACGATTTGCCTCTTTTGCTCATTACGAGCACCAGAATGACCGTCTGTTTGTGTCGGGAGAGACAGAGAGAGACAGAGACAAAGATGGTAAAGATCTCATCTTACCTCTTGTTCCAGTTGCAATGTCAGCCACTTTCTGGAAAGCATCCAGGAAAGAGCTAGTGACAATGATTGTCGTCCTAGGCAAAAGAAAGAGAAAGATGTTGTTCATAAGAAAAACTTACAACCTCTTCAGTAAAGTATATTTGCCTTGATTCTCTCTAACAGTCACTACATCAAAACAAAAACATTCACCAACAGATTTTGGGAGTTACAGCAGGTAAAGTCGTACGAGCTAACATTAACAATTCTGTAAACCGCAATGCTTTGGCTGAATGATGTTTAAATACCTGAAGATGTTGAAAACTGAAGTGCAACTAAAGTGCTAAAAAATGTGATTTGCATTTATTGTGGGGGGAAACTTGTCGAGAGCATTTAGGTAAGTATTGTTAATGGAATCTTGTACAATCTTGTTAATAGCTAAAAGCACTGTCAAACTAGCAACTAAAACACTTTAACTAGATGGACTAGATTTTAAGAATGACAAGTAATCTAATTGTGTGCAAACCTGCAAAGACTTCCATTATATTCTGCAGGTGGAGATTGGAGAACAACACATGCCCAACCTACTTCATTCATAACCATATTTTTCATTCTATAAGAAAAACATCTTTACCATATTTAACATATACCCTTCTCCATATTTGATGGAAAACTACACAGCCAGAGGTCAATGGAAAAAGTTCACTGTGTTCTTTAACTGTTCTTCAACTAGGGCCCATGCTCTCCGGGTCAATGGTACTATTGTAGAGATTCATTCAGAGCCTTCATTCTGAAGAGGGAGATCTCAGCTTATCAGAGAGAGCTCAGTAGTATCAGGTGATACAAACTACAAAGTACAGCCTTTCAGCGATTCCCCCCACCTCCCCACAGCAGCCCCCCAAGTCCTACAAAAGCTTTTGTGCCTGATATGTAGCTGCTCATGCAGACATCTCTGTTTGAGTACAAAATGCGTCCCTTAAAATATCCTTAAAAAAAAGGTGACTTAAAATTGAAAACTACTCTGTACTTCTATTGATTTTGTGTGACTAACATTTAAGCCGCAATCATCAAGATAGAATCTATATATGCATATACTATGATGTAGTTCAACGGTGACACATAACAGGTAAACATTACTCAAGACCGTTTACAAAAACACCAAAGTCAAAAAGAACTCAGGTCCTCGTAGTTCAGACAGAGCTGGTTTATGTGAGTGAAGTGTGTTTGATGTTTATCTGCAGGAATGAAGTGGACCTTTGGGAGGGTGATTAGCCTGTTTACACTCCAGGGACAGAGAACAGAGAGGTCATGCAGAGGGGATGCGCTGTAAACTAAGGGACAAACAACTTAAAGATCTTTTTGATTCCTTGATATGGCATATTTGAATCGGTTGTGAACATGTTGCATTGACCCTGAATTAAGTCCACATATCTCAACTCAAGCCCCTTCCTACATCATCCCCTCCTCTCTGACATCCTTCATCCCCAATGCTTCTTTTAAAAGTCAATTTCTCAAATATCCTACATTAGCTCCATTCAAACACAATACTGCATGACAAATCATTTCAGACTGATAAAATAATGAAGCACATTTCCTGCTTTCAAAACAGGATTTTTATAATCAGTCCTTATTCAAACGAACGCAGAATGTGATCGGTCACATCCGTGTGTGTGGAAAGAGGTCTGTTCTTACCTCAGCTGAGATTGCAGCTTAGCCCCTTTGGTGACAAAGTCCTCCCAAGCAGGATAACTCGCCTATAGAGCAAACAGAGCGAGAGAAGAGAGGTTAGCCAGGGTAAATCAGGGTAATCATTACACTTTACCCACAAGGCATTGGTCTTCATGATAAATATTGATCTGTTTAAAAGACAATTTGTAATTATTGACTAGATTCACACAAATCCATACGGTAACCCAGACATGCCCGAACGCCACAAATCGATCTAGCAAAAACACGATTTTTTAAGTTTCTGAGAGACATTGTTGCTTGTTTGCCATGCAGTTGCAAAAGTGTTCTGGATGGTTGATCAGAGGAGCCCACCCCAAACTCTTTCTGATATTCTTGTTCCTAGACATGCTTTGTGCACCTTTTTCAAACTCCCAAACACCCAATGTGAGCAACTGTATAGCTAAGCAATTGTAAGGCTCATGTGACAGGAAGTTGTTGGTAGTGTACATTGTGTTTACACCATAAACCTTATACTGGCAAACGCAAGTCTTCACAAGGTGAAGGCTTCTAAGGAAAGCCTTTTAAAACAGGTTGTCAACATCCAACTTTGCTGACTAACTGGTTACGCAACAAATCAAAAGTAAGGTAGCTGGATTTCATTGCTATGAAATGAAACGATGTATGAAAGGTATTGTTCAATCCATTACCTTGTAAATCAAACTCCTAATGTTTTAGTCTGTTCCCACTCAACCAGTTCAGCACCACAGACAATTTGCATAAAAGTCTTTTAGTCATGTTTGTTTTCCTCTGAAGATTTTTTCTCACGAGTGATCACACATTACTTGAAGTGCAGAAATGCTTCCAGAATCTCAACTGGGTCTTTAAAGGTCACTTGTCAAACTACCTACATTGAGGCGGCCTTATTAAACTCTTTAAAAACTGTTTTTGAAAGCTGACCGAAACATACTTGCACATATTGAGTCAAATTTCTAAACATTTCAAGAACATTACCAAAAGGCGTTTATAAAATGATGTTGTTTACCTCACTAATTTATGCTTTTTACCCAAGTACAGTATGTGTTCATAAAAATATGATTACTTGAAATATTACACTTCCTGATATGTGTTAAGAATAACATTAGCACCCTATCGCTAATCATCAATTCAATCTGCTCATCTTTGAGGTAACGGCTAAATAAAACATATATAACAAACACCTACACCCTCGCAAGCACATTGTGTATCTTATCTTGATATTTGACTATCAGTGTCAAATTATTGGAATGTAATATAAACCTGTTTATAAGGTCAAACAACAAGGTTCAGTGTGTCGCAAGCATGCTGGAGCAAACAATTCTGCAAGCCCTTTTTTCCTAAACGGTTCAAAAAACAAACAGTTTACAAATAAGAAAATAATGAAGTAATTGTGTGTATTTACTTGTGGTTTTATCATCTGACAATGTTGTGACAAACAGCTGCCTGATGAAACAACAACAACAAGTAAGGCAGGACGGCATGATAGTGTAAAATATATAAACATTAGATGTGTGATAACCGTTTATGCTTTGTGGTCAGCCAATTTTACTTCAGCAACACTGTAAACCATTTGGATTTGTACACTGGTCCAAAAATGCTCACTATTGTTTATTTAAAATATTTAATCCAAATCAAGCTAATGCTGCAATAACCGATAATCTGTAACCGCTAATCCTTTTTACAGACCGCTCCATCTACAATAAATACATCAGTTTAAATGAATGTGTTTGTTGATTACTTCATTTGTAAACAAGTAATACTACCGCTATAACGAAACGTTTTTAGTCGAATGAAACAATTACACCAACGATGGCTAATAAAACATTATAATATACTGTAGCAAATGTAAAATTTTAAACAAATTCCCCCCACTCCACATTTTGTCCTATTTTGGACCGACATAATTAAAAAGGTAATATTGATTTGTTGAAATTATTATTAAATCTAAAACTGACATTCAGACAATGAACAGACACAGTTTAAATGCAATTGTGGTCTACAATTTCCTTTATTGTGGGCTCTGTTTTCATAATAGCATAAAATCTAAAGTTCCTGTTTTTGAATCCCTCTCAGTCTGTGTCAATGTTTTACTGGAGTATAACATGATAATTCTGTTTATGAGACTTCATTTTACAGCTTCTTTTCAAATCAGAAAGAGGAACTGCTTCCGTTTTAATTAAATGCAAATCTGTGTGATTTTTTTCATTTTTTTCATTTTTCTCCCATAAGAGGAAATAGTCTCTCAGCTAAAATCACAAACAAACAAACAAACAATAAATGCCCTAACATGGTTTAATATCGAATGTCTTGTTTCAGAACATTACTATTATTCAGCTCTTATATTATTTTCTATTCCTTATTTTCCATCACCAGCAAATGCCAACTAGCCGTGATCCCAGTTTGCATACTCATACTGACCATCTCCCTCTAATAACCATGGTTACAGAACATAAGGTTATCACAACATGTGCTTTATCTCTTAGGAAACAAGTGTCCATGATTTGTACAGACAGCTCCAGGGCTTTCCTGAGCCTGTCACAAACTTGAAAGGATGATCCACCCACAAGAACCCGCCTTCAAAATGTCTTCCTCAAACTCTCTTTCATACTCTCAGCTCTTTTTATGTCTTCTGTGAAGTGACCCCCCTGAGTTCTGCTTTCAACCGCATGAAAGAAATATATTATCAGTTTCTGCCTTCAAACCTTCTCATCTTCGCCTGTTACTGTGGTAAAGAGCCGGTGACAAAGCGAAGACAAAACCTGTCGGTCCACCGTATCAAATAACAAAACAGATACATGCATAGCATTCCCAGGCAGAGGTTTCAGAAATAGGAATGAATTTCAAATATAAAAAAGTCTCGTAGACGTTTTCTTTGATTAATAATACATTCTTGTTAGCAGTTAACAAGGACCCAAGGGAAGTGTAGTATGCCGATTGATGTAACCCGTCAGCACCCTAACAAGTGCAGATCTGATCAAGAGATCGTAAAAAAGTTGAAATGCTATAATTCGATTAGCAAAATTAAATCGCAAGCTAAAAACATAGTTGCATACTATGAATAAAAAAATAAATGATCGCAACGTTTTTAATAACAATGGACCCAACACAAAAGAATCACAATGTGACCCATATACAGGCTAAAACTCATCATTTACGATCTTAACTCATGCCTCGTGCAAAGTGCGCTATGCTAGCAATTTAATCTAAACACAGCCTAGGTCTTTCCAACAAATTATCAAAGACTCTATACAGTCTAACGCCTCTCATTAGCAAAAGCTTTGCATGCCTCAAATGGGCACCTGCGAGGGTGTGTCCACATGAGGGTGTGTCTTAAATGTGTGCGTGGGTGCGTATGCATGTGTCCTAGGATGCACGGGTGGCCTTTGAGCGTTTAAGAGGTGATTCACAGGCAGGCCTGTGCATGGCTGTCTCAGTATTTACGCACTACAGACAGATCGTGGGATGTCGGGGGGGGGGGGGGGGAGGGGAACGTCGTGAAGCAGGAATGCGCACAGGCAGCTCCCCGGCTGTATACTTCCGTCATCCTAAACGGGGAGGAGAGAAATTGTTAGCTTCTCCAATACGTCTCAACTTCTCTGGAACAGATTGGCTGAGGTCAACAGAAATGTTGAAACCCTTTTGATGATCAGAGTGATCTGGTCGAAAAATGGGCGTAGTTTTACGTCTAAAAAATTAAAACATGAAAGGTAACAATTGGTGGTTTATTCGATGTTATTCCTTAAGATAATACTTTCGTTTCTAACACTTTAAAATGTGGTTGCTTATTGGCCAGAGTAAATACAGCTCTTTCCCAAGCTTCTACCATCTCTAGACAAAAAGGTTACCTGACCCCAAACATCACCCTAAAATACATATGAAAAACAGTGCAACACAAGGGGAAAACTCTTGGGTTACCTGCTGGCCTTCCGTTCACCGTCTAGTCTGATACCTCATGAACCCTACAAAGAAACATCTCTTCACCCAGGTCTGTGTATTTTGATAGGAACCAATCTTTCACATTATTTTTGCAGGTGGGGATTGAATTCTGTTGACCAGGTTTTGTTATGCCTTTTGAGCAAATATATTGAGTCGTCCAATGATACCAAAGTTTAGTGTATTACATTGTACCAAACAACGAAATAGTTCACAAGCACTTCTTTAATGGTATGATTACATGCAAATGTTTGAAGGGCATACAGTATTATTTATAGTATTATTATATCAGGACAGAAAATAGAAAATGAAAAAATCATTCAGCAACAGAAGGCTTATTCTGTTGAAGGAGCTGAAATGCTTGTAAAGTAAAATCACAAACTGGGTTGGATTCAATGATGGAAAAAATATGAATCTTTCAATGGTGTAAAAGGAAAAAATGAAGTAACGTGCATTCCTCTACAAGCAACATTTGCTTGAATACATTAACTGTCAGGCTAAGCACCAAAAAAGTCTCAATGTCCCTGTAGCCAATTTGTTTCTCCTAAATAAATAAATAACATCTTCTGTACTAGCATCAAATCCTTAGAAGATCAACCAATGACATTTTGTCTACGTAATTTATATTTGCACTTTGGACTGCACAGCCTACGCTTCGACTGAGTGCTGTCTCTCCATGCAAGTGACATTTCACATGAGCAAGCAGCTGTGAGATACTCGGAGCATGTTAAACGCTGTGTGCGAGTTTGTGATACATGCAGTGCATCCAAAATACACGACTGAAAATGCTCATGTATCGTGAATATTAAGTGGAATGGCATGAATTTACCTTATATTCCTAAGCCCAATATATGCAAGGTAAAGGGTATTTGTCACTCCCATGTCATTTCATATTTGGATGATTTTCTTTCTTCTGCAGAACACAACAGAAGATAGTTTGAAGAATGTTGGTAAACATACAAGATTGCACCACACTGACTTCTATTGTATCGACACAAAACCAAAACATTTCTCAGAAGAAATAGTCATATACTAATTTAGAAAAACATGAGAGTGGAAAAATGATGACAGAATTTTGGTTTTTGGGTGAACTATACGTTTAAGGACAATACCGATTTGGCTATTTGCTAACTCAAACATGCTAACTTGACCAATATCATGGTTTAATTCTATTTAGATCGCAGTAAAATAACAATCCCAAAGCAACCGATATTGTAAGGAAATTAGCAAACAAAATCTTAACAGATTAGTTAATGTAATAGTTACATTTAAATATGACAGCACTTTAAATATCATTGGTATTTGGGGGTCTTGTAACTAGTTGTCATATGCCTGTTTCGCAAGAACCGATGAGATTAAGTTACCAAAGTGCTGCTAAATTTGAATTAAATGCTTAGATCAGCTTGTTTACATCAACACAGAATATATTGTTCGCTAAATATGCCCAAAATATTAATCGTTTCTCTCACAAATGTATTACTATTTTGCTTCAGCAGACATTTATGGAGTTATTAGGACTACCTGGATTATGTTGTTTTTGAGCCTTCAACATATTAAGCACTATATAAAAAATAACATGATGACATAATAATATAAAAATATGCATTTGTGTTCAACTGAAGAAGAAAAGTCAAACATCTAGGATGGTATGAGGGTGAGTAAAGTGAGAGAATTTGGTATATGGCTAAGATATTTCTAACACAAAAATGTACATTCTTAACTTACAAAATTCAAAGCTGCTTGATGCCATACAACAAAGGTAAACTGGAAACTTAGCGAAACAAGCAGTTGAATTGGCTAACTTTCTGGGAATTTATGGGTAGAAAGCCACTATACACATGTATGAAGAAAAACAAGAAAAAAATCTCAAATTGTGTTCCACAGAAACACAAGGGACACTTTCCTAAGAAACTACAAAACGACAGCAAAACATTCATTTTGGGGCAAACTATTCCTGTATCAAGTCTAGTATATAAATCTTACAACAAATAAATAAAAAATTACCTCAGCTTATACCTGCACATCAGTACCCACTAAGGTCAAAGACATTTATTGAGTATTAATAAGCGTAAAGTAACCTATGCCCCGCAGCTGTTTTTCTGCGAATCATAGCTTTACATGCACGCAAATGAACACACACATCCACACAATCATGGGGATATCCTGCACACTTCCCCCTTCCGGCGAGTCAAGTGACCTACTTCCACATTAACAGCCTGTATACAAATGAATCCCCAATACTTTGACAATAAACTTCCAGACCTTGAATTAGCTGCAAATGTCTTCTCAGAGCATGCTTCAAATGAGTGCAAATAACAACATGAAAATTCACTTAAATGCCGAGAAATATAGCGTCTTCGCCTAATAACTTGAGAAGAAAATGTTCTGGACTGATAAGCAACAATAATGTAATGTAATGCAAACAATTAACATATGACTAGAAACATACTTTACATAAAATGTTAGGTATGACACACAGCAAAAGACATTTTTTGAAAATGTTTGAATGTCATTTAATTATATATTAATCGTATATATATATATTATACAAACACAACACTTGTACAGGATTTTAGGAGAGTAAACATAAATGTTTTGAATCATCAACAATCCCATCAGGTAGAGGTAAAGTTTTGTTATAAATGTTAAACCTTTATGACAAAAAACAAACATATCAATTGCATAAACATGAGGTTGCGTAAAATTCGTGAAAAAGCTTTTGTGCGTGTTATAACAATTCTTGACTCATGGATTGAGCCATCTTTACAACAGGATATGACATGCACTCAATATCTTCCTGCTCACCTGTGCGCACACACACACCTGTGTTTTCTATTAGGCAAATAATTAGTCGGACTTGGAGTTATCATAATGGACAAGAACGAGCATTGCATATGCACGAAAACAGCTAAAATAAATATTGCAATATTCATGCTCCAGCTTTCTGGTCCTCGTTTATCTTACACAGAGCTGAAAAATAGCAACTTCCTTTTTTAGAGAGATATATGGACATTATAGCAGGGTCAAAACTACTGGTTCGAGATAAATGCATCCTGAACTTCTTGACAGTTTACAGTTTATTAGCCTGAAATAAGCCTGAATGTTCTTGTATAATGACATCAACACCATTAATATGTATGATACACTATTAGTGTATTGATATTACCATGGTACTAAAAATGATACCATAGTCTTTTTACAAAATGTCATTATATTACCATAGGACCATGTTACAGTGATGGTATAAGATGGTAATACCATAGTACATACACCATCATGTTATTCTAATGTACTTCTGTATGGTACATGTTATTCATATTATGATAAAGCTTTCACTTAGATTCTTTAAGAGACCTAACAGACATACACCATGGTACTAAATGATCTATGCCATTCCAAGAAACCTTTGTACCATGTCAAAAAAAAATTACCATTGCATTGCAACCTCAATGGATCACTCATTGAAAACAAGAATAGACTTATATTTTCCAAAAATATCACCTAAGAAAGCACCACCATCTTTTAAACTTGCTAATGCACGCACACGTCCAGATACACAGATGGTGAATTGAAGGGGACACACATCACATGTATCAGCAGCCGGCCAACCACAGAACTGTTGCCAACCCTCCAAAACAGCTGGAAAATAACTTATTCCGAGCATTCGCACAAGCAGACTCCCAAACCACCCATGACGTTGAGGTAAATCAACGCATCTGTGTATCATTTTGATGTAACGGGGACTCACCTTCATGTCGTTCATGATGGTTTGGAAGAGCCCTCCCAAAGCGCTGCACTCCTTCTCCATTCCTGCATCCATTTTAGCAGCCCAAAAAAACACTGCCTTGACACTTCTCCTTCCGACGAAACCACGGCTTGAAATCTGCTGTCAACGTCTAAAGGGCGCGGTACGAGGCTACCTTCGAGCGTCGTTGTGTATAAATCAAAACACGGCGACTTGACCATAAAAACAGTGCGTTACAAGGTTGTCGCGCAGTTAGCGCGCTGACTGACCGCCCGGCGTAAGTAAACTAGTGCCAGCCGCGCAACTCACTAAACCTCTGAAAACGCATCGCATAGTGAGAAGTACACAAAACAGGTCAAAACGGACGTTTTTTAAACTCGTCTCCACGTATAAAAAGTGCCACGTAAGCACAGGTACACCAACAGCAAAACGTCGGTTGAAAGTCAACGCCGAAGTACCTGGCTCGGCGTTTTCAAAAACTCGGATCGATAGTAATGTTAGTTTAGATCGTAACGATCTCCGCGCTTTTTATTCCTCATGGTTTCATTCAGTCGATCCCGTCGCCGTATCCTCAAGTGTATTGCTTTCGAGCGGTAGCGGTGTGAATGGGCTTTTCGAGTTAAATTAATACCGCGGTACCTGACCAAAGTTTCGACCTCTAATACATTCCACGGTGTGAGTGGTAAACATTATTCACTCCCGACTCGCTCTCTCGCTTTCCATTCGTTTTGTGAGGATCGCCTGGCGCACGAACTCAACCGGGGGCGGGGCGTAGACGCTTCGCGCATCTTCGTGCTTTTCCGTCAAAGTTATTTGTGTCGTCAACAGACGCATGCTTTACCTTGCAAATTTTCTTTTGTGCAGTGGTAAACGTTTGTTTTTCGTAGGTGCACATCCAAAGAAGGGACTAAATAAAACACTTAATACATAAAATTGAATTCTGTAACCTACTTTGTATACAGACACACCAAATTCTATATCACTCATAACTATATCATGTTATGTTTCTGTACAAAGAGGTAAGTAGGTTTTCACATCACATCTGAGTCAGCATCATTGTAATGTTGCACAAGTGCTATTACCTGACATTACAAAATGAGTCAGCTCAGCGGTCTCATAGCAACACAGACATGTTAAATTCTGCATCACGTCCTCTAGTGGCCACCTGTCTCTCTGCTAAGAAAGAAAAGGTCACCTTGGACACAGTGGGCATCTACCCATTTATAGCAAATCATTCATTCATGGTTTAGGTTTGTAGTTAGTGTAGTAGGGACTATTCAGATAAGTAGCCTTGGTTACTTTGAGCATTTTAGTCCAGAGGTTTAATCATTTACAAATATTGTGTTTGTTTGACATCACACACAAAGTACATATATTAACACTATACTGTGCAAGTGTACATGAGTATACTATTGCAGCAATATTTAAAAGGCACTTCAACTAGTTGCACTATAACACAATTGCACTAATAAAGATGTAGCCTACTTTGTCTGAAGCAAGGGTTTGCTGCCATCCTATGGTGAAACAAGCAGTGCAAGAGTGTATGTGGCCTATGTTGTTATAGTTTAGTAAAACTATTTAAACATTTCATTTTTTAAATCACATAAAATGTCAGTCTAAATATTATTTGAATAATTTAAACCAATCGAAAATGAGAAATATTACTTCAGCAATACTCTGAACTACGTTTGAGGCACTAAGGCATTAATATTTTAAACCTAAATAACAAGTACAATAAAATAAATTAAACGTATATAGAAATATTAGAATAAAGGAAAAAATGACAAAAGCGGCAAAAATGTAACTAAAAATATTATTATAACAAAAAATAAATCAAATTACAATTAAACTAAAAACAAAACTGTGTTTAGAAAACTAACCCTGATCTTGTGTACTGCCTTCCTAAAAATATGTTAAGTAGTAAAAATGCAATTTTTAATTTTATATTTATTAGAGCTGCCAGGCATTATAAGAGGCAAATCATACAGTAGAATTGAACCCATGTTTCAAAATAGAGACAAGAATTACTTTCTTATACAAACATGATATGCATTCAATGTTTTTTGTAATTGTGCAACATTTTACAGATTTAGAGCAAATCCATCACCTTTAATAACTAGACTCATGCATCAACAGGTCAGAGGCAAAAATTAATCTCTTAGGCAAAGTTCCATTTGGCCCATAAATCTCATTGCATTAATAACCATGTTATGTAGGCCACATTATTTATTTAAATAAAATCATTCAAGTTATCACAAGGATTATTGTGTTTGATGCCACATAACTGCTTCAGTTGCTATGCACAAAGCCCTCGTGTGGTCAGTTTTGTAAGTGCAGCCTGACCTCACAGAGGTTTTGGCTTCGGGTCAGTAAGAGCAGCAAGTCTTTACTTTAGTTTAGACTATCTGTTCCAGTTTGTAGGTGTACCTATGGACAGTGACATACTTGTATGTGCAGAAGACAAATATTCATTATTAGGTAGTACAAAATGTTGTAATGCTGATCACGAGTTCATTAACCGAAATGAACACTGCTGAAAAAGAATTATGAATATAAAAGCTAGATCACATAGTAATAATAAAAAGAAAACACACACTGCATATCGCCTATATGTAATGCTATAACATTATATGATGCTGTGCTGAATAAGAGCATGTTAATACCAAAATTGATACAATCACGGTATTTGCCTTGCAAAGTTTTGAGGTTTTTTCACATGAAGAAAATGTTCGTTCTTACCATAAAAACACACTGTAAGTACAAATGTTAATTTGGCACATGACATGACTGAGTTAGAACTGGATTAGTGTTTCGGGTGAGCAGGCATGTACAGGAGAAAAAAAAATCCCTGAAGTCGTAAAAGCACCTTTTGTCCATAGACTTGATGTTTAGACTCACGTTCAGGTTAGTTAGTTATTTACAACAAAAATCTGTGTCAGTGCATTTACAGTCTGCATGTAAGTGGTTCAAATTCTGCTCTCCGTCCAAGACTTCCATGACTTGGTGCAGTACTACGAGTACGTCTCCATAAGCTTATGGTTCCAGAATGATTTGGGGAGCATTTATTGATGGAAGCTGGTGGCACAGGTCCAGATACTTATAAAATACCCCTTATTCCCCCTTTGCTAAAGTCTTTCCACCTTTCATAGTCCCGCTGCTTTTTATGCCTCTAAGGTGCAGTTGGTCAGCTGACTATTCAATAAGCTTGTTATTGAATTTTCTGTCGTACTTTGCCGTTCCATTTTGTGTTTACGTGCAACGTCACATGCAATAGCAAGGGCTCCGCCTTTCAAAAAACGCACGAAATTTTCACCCACCAGTGGCCCCATAGCATACATCCCCGGCTCCTTCAAGCACTCGTACGTATATGGATCCACATCCAATGGATTTCGTCGGCAGCTGATCGGCTCTTCTTGGTCCAGCCCTAGCGGGCGACCGTGTTCTGAGAGAAATGACAGGTTTGGATGGGCACCGATCAGAACAAGCACCATTGAGACCAGGAGAGTGCTTCGAATCCCTCCTTCACCCTCTAGGACACATTTGCCATCAGGCTTAAAGGCAACCACACGATGCTTTGGGAAGCTTAGGTAACCTGGGTAACTGGTGTAAGGGATTGTACCATCAGCAGGTGTGGCGACAGGTGAGATGGAAAGATTTACCATAGTCTCGTCCACTTTGTGCTGCTGTTGGATCATCATCTGATGCACTTTGTGGTACTCGGGGTAGAGGAGTTTGGGCAACTGGTTGAAAATGAGCGCCGGATCGGTCACGGGTCGCCGGAAAGCGTGATATACGGGTGTGTTCAAGTGGTGAGCGGCGAGAACAGCGTCCGCCGCCGTCAGCCCAGCACCCACCACAAGAACTGGGTCGGAGGTGCGATCCAAACGTCCTGAGGAAATGGCGGCTTCCAGCTCCCAGAAGCTGTGACATATGAAGGGAAGATTCTCACCCTCAATGCCGAGACGGGCTGGGATGTCGTGGGTTCCTGTGGCAAGCACCACGTTCTTTGCTTTAACAGAAAAAGGGACCTCAACTTCTTCTTGTCCTTCAGCACATTTTGCTCTCTTTTGAAAACCCTGGATCTTCCAAACGGTGTCGCCGGATTCCAGCAAAACCCGATGGACCGATGTCACGGTGGTGTCGCAAGCAAAACTCTTTCCCAGTCCCATTTTTCTCACGTAGTGCTGGTAGTAGGACGCAATCTCAGCTGGTGTGGCTCGGTCGTTGCGTAAATTTCTAATGCAAACATGAACATACATATCTGTTGGAAAATCTGATCATTTAGTCTTACACTAAAGCAGAAAGAATCTATTACAGTAAAAACAAACAGATTTGGAATGCGGTTTTTGATTTTTACTGATTGTTTGAAAGATGATTGATGTGTTGATTATTACATTTGACATACCTTCGTTTATCTCTCATCCAGTCCTTCAGCTTCAGACCGGGCAGTTCCATCCAGTTTGCCAGGCTGAGTGTTAACATCGAGCCCTCCATCGCCTGCGGGCATCAACCACAATAATCAACAACTTCACATGCTGCTTTATAATGTCATGCAAGCAAAGTAAAGTAAAAGAATCTGATCACCAGATCAGAACACTCAATAGAAGAGTTGTTTACAAAAATGCAAACATTAAATCACATGAGTTTTCCCCATCCGACCTGCAGGGCTGTACTTTTGAAATAAAGCCTATATTGATATTATATAGGCCTATAATATATATTATATTCTAACTTTTTTTACTTGCATAGTGACATTATTTTGACAATCAAGTATAAGGGAAGTTAATTTAGCATTCATTACAGTGTAATGCAAGTAATTATGTTACTGTTTATCAGTTTTTAGACAAATTTAGTCATTTTTATATAATTTTCTTCAATTTATAAGAGCAGGATATCTCAGACAGCGTCAAACCCAAAACTGAGCTCACAGAGATGTAATGATTCAAATGAATCAGTGAATCATTTTTAACTTTGCTGTCATTCAAAATATGTAAAATATATTGTAGTTGAAGTGTGATGATGACTTACATGCCAGGCCCCTCCAGGTGGTCCCTTTCCCAACACAAGGTGGGGTGTGGCTCTTTCCGGCTCGTACCGCCAGGTCAGTGGCGAGGGGCAGTCCACTCCAAAGTCTCCATCAGGGAGCAGAAGGGCATCGAAAAGCACAGCCACAGGGTTTGATGAACGACCCTCCACACCCTCACACAGGTACTCTAAATCCTACATACACATAAATATTCATTCGAGCATAATGATTTTACCAGATCGGAACATAACGTGCCAAGCCAACAATTACACGCAGCCATTCACAGCGCTGGTAAATATTATAAAAGCTTGAGCCGTAATTGTCTCTGTTGAGACTTGCATGGTATGCGGTCAAAAGCTGACTGAAAGTCAACGCTAGGTACCAGTTGTTAAGTAAATTGACGGTAGTGTTTACGATTATTGTGTTGGGGTTAAGTATGTGTGTTTATTACCTGGTCAAACAAAGACAGATTGGGGCTTTCTGACAGTTTGTTGTGCAAAATGGGGTTGGGATGGAAGCCTTCAGGGGAAAGGTAAGGAGTGTAACCCGACAGCAAATATGAAAGACAAATCCCTGATGGCCCATTACCTGAAACAAATCCATGCACGTGAAAATTAGAATTTGATGGAAAAACCAGTTTCTCAGAAGAATGTGTGAAAAAATGTAAAAAGGACGGGACTATCCTAAAACATGCAAATCTCAGAAATAATCATGTGTTTATTTAAAAAAAATGCTTTTATCCAACCAGACTGAGGAATATAGCATGAGCAATGTACATATTCGTGCCAAAAAAGAGCTTCATAACTGGTAGGATTGTGCAGTCTACACCATAAATGAAAGTAAAAGTAATTTGTTGAGGAAAAAAAACACATCACCAGATTACACATTGAAGCGAGCTGAAAACAAGCTTAAAAACCAAAATACAAAGACTCTTACCGACAATGACAACAGGCAGGACGTCCTCAGAAAAAGTGTCTTCATTATAAAGCTCCATATTGTCTCACCTGTTACAAGTAAAAAAGAGAATAAGTTACATTTTGCAGACGCTTTTATCCAAAGCGACTTACATTGCATTATATTATACATTTGTATGTGCAATCCCTGGGATCGAACCCATGACCTTGTCGTTGCTAGCGCCATACTCTAACCACTGAGCAACAGGAAAGCTCGAGCAACTGTATGTAACATCGCAACTACAACCCACCCAAGACACAAAACTACTTCATCCCTTTGTGCTTCAAATAAGGTCATGAAATTTTAGCTGGCTGCCAGTCATCTCCTATTAAATGACCCTTTGAAGACTGCGTGTAGCTCCATATATAGCCACTTGTCATGATCTTGACAGAGGGCCACTGCAACATAATTTTGTAAACATCATTTGAACATGTTTAAACTCATCAAAAAAGTATAAATACAGTGTTCTCAGGAACACATGGTTTACATAAGCTGAAGTGAAGCACGCATCGGTGTGTTGAGAATCAGCTGCCGTGTTGTTATATAACAGCATAACGGTTTAGTTAACAATGACTCTGCAGAAATCTTAAACCCACAGCACGTCATGTGTAAGTTCGCTGAGTCACTCTGACTGGTGATCACTGTGTCCTGTGTGCCAATTCATATTCTCACGTGCAATTTTAATATAGGTACTTCATCGGATTTGAAACCCATAAGGGTGCATACTTGGGGCGTTCCGTTTTTTACACAACTGTACTGAACCAGGGGGCGTGTGACGCGTAATACGTGCGAAACGCTTTCTGTGTCTGGGTGGGTTTACTACAAGAATTCAAGTTTATGTCCAAGTCAAGAACAGAACATTCGAGGCCAACAGTTGTAAAGTGAGAATGTGGGGCGTCAAAACACAACAATTATTAACACAGTCAAGTCAAAGCAAAAATGAGCGAACTGCACACTTTATCGATGTGTGACCGCTGTACAGTCGATAAAAAACGTTTGTAAGTTAGATCAAAACTTTTGTAGATCGCCGTGACAGCGAGTTTTGCTCAGTACGCCGTTCGCCAGTGGCCAAAATTAACAGTCAAACGCATGCTCTACAATTCATTGGGATGGTCGCGACACCAAATTAAAAAAACAACGGTGTTCTTAAAACCCAACACGATGAGTTAAATGATCTATGAAATGAAATCGTGAAATGAAAAGATCATCAAAACTAATATGACAAATGTTACAACATGGAATTTTAGTCGCGTGATGAACGTGAAAATTACCTGTGATGCAGATATAAATGTCCGAATTCAGAATGAGACAAGAGCGCGATTTCTCGAAATGCCGCGAAGATGTTTTAAAACGCAGTTACATGCAGCTTCTTTACGGCGTGGTTGTGTCCGATTGTAATGAAAGATGCGGCACCGTCAAATGCAACCTACTGTAGATTCTCGTGCGGCAATGCGTGTTATAATGCTTTACTATCCGGCCCATACCAACCAATCAATGACCACAAGACGCGACGCAATCAACTATGATTGGTGTGGGGTCAAATGACGCAAGCGTGTCCTCGAGCTTGTAGTTTTCCACTCGCCGAAGATGATCTAATCCCTGATTGGCCTACTGCTCCGCATCAGCCAATTAGCGAACGCTGCTGCATTAACGTCGTAACAATGAAAAGTAAATCAGAGGTCTTTACATTTGTCTTATTAGGTAAGATATGTTTCGTAATAACTAATAATAATAACAAATTCTGATTGATCACAGTACACATTTTCATAAAAACGTTGAACGTACAATTTTTTTGTACAATTGACAAGAGTCAAAACAGAAACGCAATAAGAATTGATGAATGGTGTGGTTGGTGTACATTTGTCAGACGTATTTTTAATACTTTTAAGTGTTGTTTTATCTTGTACGCATTTTGTGTCGTGTTATATGTCAATGATCGGTGTGTATTTGCTGAAAACAAGAAAAAGCAAATCTCTTACATTAACCCCCCTGTTCCGGTTCCAGAGTCAAAACAGTTCGTGACTGACATGCTTCATCATGACCTTCTCATAACGAAAGAATGTTTTCATTGTTGAGAACAACTAATAACTTAAATCCTCTTTCTTTTCTCATGCTTGCTCACATGCTTTTTCTTTTGTTATGAAATAAGACTTTTTAACACTTAACACCAGGTGAAATTATAACTCGTGAAATAACTGTTGGTTTTCATATGAAGGACACTTACATAAAATAATACCATGATATTTTGATATCACCATAACAATATTCATTTGTCATGACATCTACAAGGAACACTGAGGTGCAGTGACATAACAATGGAATGTTTTAAGAAAGTAATATTTGTAAATGGTACCATTGTTTAAAAAGATGACATAAATCATAACGTGGATAAATGATGTTTGAGGTGGGGAGGAGGACTAGAACGTTCAGAACGTTCTTGGACTGTTCCAGATGTTTTTTTTACGATATTAATCATGTGTCTCATAATTGTTCACTATCTGGTCCATGCCAACCATATACAAAACACCTGACGCTTGCCAAATTATGCAAGCGCGTCTTCGAGCGTGTAGTTATCTGTAGTTAGAGGTTCTGTTGTATTACCATTGCAATGGTACAACGATAGTAAAGTAACTTAACTAACCCATGTTGGTTTTTATATGAATGACATTTACATAAAAAGTATTCTACTGTGGCCTTTATCTGGTATAGTGGTATCGATTTTAACTTGTTTTGTACCTTCCTCTGAGAGAAGTTTAATAGTAATCTAATCACACATCAGTTTTTTCATTCAAATTATGGTGTAGGTGTATACATTTTCCTATTAACAAGTGGTTTCTATCCAACATTGTGCCGTGTTCCTTTTACCGCTGGACCCCTGGAGCCTCCTATATTGGCTGGCTAGTCAGCATATGACTCAACAAGTTTCCATTTGATGAGTGGCTCTTTTCAATAGGCTTCTAAAAGCATTTCCCTTTAGTCTATCCAAGAGTCAACGGCACTCACAAAGGGAGCCGAGTCTGTGTCAAAACAATATGTCGCCTGACCAGCTCAGGAGAAAAAGAATGGTTACATAAAGGTGCTTCCTCATTTGTACGTGGGATTGGATTTAGGCGTCTGCGGGATAAATGTAAATGTAAAGTCTCAACAGGCCTTGCGTAGTCACGCTTGCGGAGAAGTTATGTAAATGCTTATGCAACATTGCAGAGTCTTGTGGTCTTAGTGTTACATGAACTGTGCTGTTAAACTCGGATTTTGTTGGCAACAATAGTTAAATGTAAAACGAATTACTTAAGTCAAATAAGATAAGTGAAACAAAACTATCACTGAAATATTAACTTATGATTTACTAGAACTGTCAAGTTGTCACATTTATTGATACATAGTTATAAATAAACATTTAGATGTAAATGATCTATAAACAAAAATGTCATTGTGATATCTTCCTAATAATCCTACAGTAAAATAACTATCTTTATTGAAAAAGGTGGAAGGACACACACACGTACACACAAAAAACGTATTTGAATAATGTGGTTGCTATGTGCATAGTCATTGTGACTTTCACAATGAAGTCTTACAGTAATGGCTTATATTTAATTTTGTTAGATGTGTCATCCTACACTTTAAAAAAACCGGATAAAGTAGGCTACTGGCAGAAAATTACCAGTACATTTTCCTTTATTTACATTTCCGTTCATCCTAAAATGTAATTCAATGCAGTGCAAAATGTAAAATACAGGTAAAACAACTGTAAAAAATGAATACGGAAAATTCCTTCATATTAATACAGTATATTGTGCCCTATTTTTTACAGATTTTTTTAGAGTGTACTACAGACAATGCTTTCCATGTTTGTAAATATTACTTCTATTCAAATATAAGGACCAGGTGACAGGATGCTGTGTACTTTATAAAATGATGCATTGCATTTTAGGTAGACATGCACCGATATATCAGCCAATAATCGGTATTGGTTGATAAAACAAATTTTCACCGGCTATCGGTCATGTCTGATATATCAGGTTAATCAAAAGAGGACAGGAAAATGCAATGAATTTGTGCTCTGTGACAGAAAATGTTAAGAAACATCTGCAGTTTGATGTTCAATATTAATAGTCATATGAATTATTAACATTCATAAAGTTTAGAAATATTAATTTAATGTATTTAGTTAATGGGAGTTAATATAACCACCAAACTATCGGTATCGGCAGATATCACTGGAGAAATTTAGTATCGATGCATCTCTAATTTGAGGTCTGTAATGCGTACACAATGTTATTGTATTTACATGCTTTGTTATAATGCTTATATTGCATATCAAGACACATACTCTTTTTAATGTTACATTTTTTTAATTAAGTGAAATTTTTTACTATGATTGATTGTTACATATATAATACATTTATGCAATTACAGTACTAAAGAATTAAAGTACTTTTATTTCTTCTAGTATTCAGAGTCTTGTTTACTGTTCTAACAATGCTACACCCTACTCATGAAAGCAAATCTGTCATCAATACTTACAAAGCTTTCAGTAAAGCATATAGTAGTCAGTGACAACAATTTCACAACTAACAAATTCTTTTGCAAAAATCCACAGCAACTTAACTTCACTCAATGCATGTATTCTTCCTCTGATGATGTGATATTGGCAATGGTATTCACTTGAACTCTGACATACAATCCCCGCTGACAGAACAGATTACACTTCTTGTTTCTTCCATGAAAGCTCATGACAGTAAAAGGCTTTAAATAATGGCCTTTTTCTCAAAGTAATCAAATCATCTTGGAATACACCCAAATAACCGAGCAAAACGTGTTGAGACGTTTACTGGAGGATTGGCAACATGTTGGCAACAATAATCAGGTTGGTTAAACTACTAAAAACAAATGAGAAATATTCTTTATTGGCATTTTCATCAATCATTTACAAATCATTTAAAACCAGTGTTATGACAACCAAAACAGCCAAACTCACTCTCGGTTCAAAAAGGGTACAGGTCCGATAAAACAGAAGTAATGAATGCTAGAGTGTGCACGCTTCCATAATAGTGGAAATAGTCATTCAAAAAGAGAGGAAGTTTTTTTTTTTAAGTAAAAAAATGCTGCACTATTTCGGATACGAGCAGGAAAAGCCCTTAATCATGCCATCCACTTCTAACATTCCCCATTACATACACAACATGTTCAGTTTAGTACTAAAAACATATTTATGAACTTGCAAACATGTTAAACTCAAATGCATGTTTATTATTGTAAAGTTTGTGTAAAAAAAAGCAAACGCATGAACAAAGTACCTCTCACCAAGCCAATTTTAGTTACAATATTCTTGGATAAATAATATTTTTATATATTTTAGCTTTAAAAGGATAGTGATGTTATCATGGTCAGTAAATTCAGTCAACATATATATTAGTCCTGTTAACAACAGTTACATACTGTAACTTAACACTGATGATAATTTCTTTTACATACATTTATTTTTGCTTTATGTCATTGTCAACACAACATATTGTATTTAAATGCACAGATGAGATATTTGTTTGGCTATCTGCATCCTTTATGACTTGAGTGATAACTTTCACATACTAGACTTTGTATCAGAAGACCTCATAATCTTATGTTTACATCCTTCTACCTGGTCAAGGGGCAGATTATCTGAAAAAAAAGGAAAATTCTGAAAGCAATACAGACAATGGAAAATTCCATCATTCAGGGACTATAAAGAAGGGACTATCAAATAGCTGTGTAATTGTTTGGATCACATGTCTCATCACGTGGCATTCTGGGTCAAAAGCTTGCCGGGAGCGTAGGTCAGTATCCACTGCAGGTGTGGAGTTTCTAAATATTAAAGCAATAAACACAGATCAAAGAGTGGCTCACTTGGAATAAATAAAATCGCAGTGCTTTTTTATGAAAAATAAAACCAAAATAGTACAAAAAGAACTGGAGCCAAATTTAAATCACTCTTCACACAAACTTTTGTGCACGAGGCAAACGCAAAATGGTACATTGATGAGTTAAGCAATAGCCGTAATGAAAAAAGTATTTATATAGTTTATAAACTCCATACTGGTTGGTTGGATAACCTCCCGAAGGTCTCCCGAGGTGGGCTTCAGTCAATCTGAGTTAGCATGGTCATGTTATGCCCTCTGCTGACCAGGACTGCAAACTGCACATCTAACAAACAACCCCACCTCGAACCTCAAACAACAAAAGCGCTGTATAATAGCAAAAACACAACTTAGCACATCCTTTCAACCCACCTGTCACTTTAATTCCTTTGTTCGTAAAATAAAAATTGTCTCTCATTCACTTTTGTCCAAGTCTTACGAAACAGCTTTGGTCCCACATCCAAACATGAGGTAAAACTCACAGATGTACGAAAAAAATAGAGAATTCAACGAAAGCGGGAGCAGACAGAAGTTTGATAATGCTGAATAAAATGTAGTGGGGGAGAGAAAATAAATAAAAGAGAAATGAGGCAGCCAGTGAGGTCTTTTAGTCCAGTGCCTTTAGTCCAGGGTTATTTTAACACCAGTGTGGCTTCAGTACCATCCTTCTTCTTCAGGTACAGGCCGTGAGTTAGGTGATGTTCTCGACGCAGGTATGCATAGAAGTAGTCCGACACCAGTAGGATCTGTGAAGGTGCAGACACACAAAACCAAAATGTATTAATGTAATCTGTAAGAATTTTTAAAGTTAATATTATATACAAAAGTAAATGAAAAGGTCATTTGTAAGATAAACCACTTGCATGTGGTTTCTGACAAATTTCTTAGTCTTTGTGCATATAGTAAACAATTGGTAAAGGGTTGGTCATTACGGGTGAGATACTTCTTATCTCCACAACATAATTTTGACACAATCAGGATCAGGATCAAGGAGGAACGTGATCCCAGACTGTGAATCAGGTGCACGTGTCCGTGAGATAAACAGCTTTCTCGCTCTCTGGCGAACTTAATACGCGTCTGTTTGGCTGAAACTAATACAAGTTAATGAATAATGAAACCTTGTTCCTACATCGATTTTTCCACTTGCGATTGGTCAGCCAGGTAGCTGTAAAAACAATATCTTAGCCAAACATCCTTAACATCAATAGCTAGCCAGTTATACTGTTTAAAACCTATATGTTTGCATGTAAACATTATTATTAGTAGGTTTTAATATACGTAACCCTGGCCACCAAAACCAATTTTTTCTAAATTTAGATTTTTGCATCATCTGAAAGCTGAATAAATGAGCTTTGTATTAAAATATGGTTTGCTAGAATAGGACAATATTTGGTCGAGATATAAAACCATTTTAAACTCTGGAATCTGAGGGTGCAAAACAATCTAAACATTGAGAAAATCGCCTTTAAAGTTGTTAATTTCCATCAGGCAAGGAAAACTCAAGCTGTACCTGTCCAACATTAAAGAGCAAGGTGATGGCGTAGTAGAAGTTAGAGTTGGCACTGCCAGCGTAGATCCAAAGATGCCAAAGTACAGGAAACAGCGCAGAGCACGCCAGCAGCACACATGACACCAGAAAGATGTTTCTCAAAACTTGAAGAAAGAAATGTTTCATAGATCATGTATTATGAGGAGAAAATCCAGTACTGTAAATAAACATGATTATAAACATTACAAAATGTTTCAATTTAACAAATGCCTGACTGTGACTTGAATCATTTGCTATGCAAATGTGAAGCGAATTGCCAGTCAACACGGAAAAAATATGCTCGTAAAACTCATGAGGTCCTTAAAAAGGATTCTTACATCTGTAGAGATGACTCCAGGCTGGTAGAAATGCCATGTAGAGAGCGACATCTCCCACTGTGGGGTACGACTTAAAGATGGAGATAATGGCAATCTGCATAAAGATGAGGAACACTGGATGCTCCCTGTGTACAGTCAAACAAATTCAAATGAGTCTCATGCCTTTACAGGATATAGAACAACTGCTGTTCATGACATGCAACAATGTACTTTCAACCATATTTATGACCATTTTTCATTCTAATGTGAAGTGAATATGAAGATCTATATAAAAATAAACTAAAAACCTGTGAAATAATGCAGATTTCTTCTGTTTTGATTACAAGGGTGGCTATAAATGTTCATTTGATCCTGACTGGACAATATTGGCTATCTGCCGTTTAATTTTTACTGTATTTAGGACCTACTTGAGTTTGATGGAGAGAGGAATGGTGTAAAAAAAGACATTGATCTGAAAGACGCAGATGAAGAAGAGACGAAAGTGCTCGAACATCTCTGCGAAGAAATACCAGAAGAGTCCGATGTTTGGGGTGAGATCTGGAACAGACAAACTGTGGAAAACACACATACATCTAAATTATACAATGTACAATTCAAACGTTATCCTCTAAAAACAGTGTAATGATAAGATACGATTATTGTACATTAAAAAAAAAATAAAGCTCAGCAATAAAACTTTTAAGAACACAGAAAATGTTTTTGATGGGTCTGAACTCACATGAATCCATAAACAGAAGGGATGAAATCCCAAGAGCCCAGGAGAAAGAAGGAGAGTCCAGTAATGACCACAACGCTACCCACATATATGAAGACATACTGCAGAGTAAAGAACCAGAAACTGCTTCTCCACAGATTCACAGGGATATACAACCTCTGAAAGAAAGACAGAGAGAGAGATAAGACACGCTGAGACCATGAAGCTCCCCAAAAGAGCCTGTATTATATTCCAGTACTTTCGAATCAAAGCAAAGAAAAATAATATATTGCTTGAATCAGAATAGAACATTTACAATAACCATGATACCAAAGACCATGGTTTTTGAGATCAAAGTAACACAAAAATATTGATAATATTGTAAAGTAAGCGGCAGTATCTACCTTAAATAGATAAGTGTTAAGAGCAACAATGGTTACAAACTCTCTCTCTCTCTCTCTCTCTCTCTCTCTCTCTCTCTCTCTCTCTCTCTCTCTCTCTCTCTCTCTCTCTCTCTCTCTCTCTCTCTCTCTCTCTCTCTCTCTCTCTCTCTCTCTCTCTCTCTCTCTAACCCTACACTTGTGTCTTGAGTGTGATTCATTGGCCAAAAGAAAAGAAATCGACTATAGCATTGTAACAATAATTGTGTAGCAAAAATCCTTTTTTGACTGATGTTTTAAAGTTGTTATGCATTCTAGACTTACCTGGAGGAGAAACAGAAAAGCAGGAGCGAACAGAGTCAGAGGATAGATAGACTGACACGTGGCCAACGCTAAAAATATCCCGCTCAACAAGGCACTACCTGAAGGAATAAAAACAACACATATTTTTGACAAAACATTAAATGCTCTCTCATTTGTAAGTCTCTTTTTGGATAAAAAGTGCCTGATAAATGTAAAATAAATGTAGATGCTCAGTTCTTGGAGACCCAAAAGTACGTACATTACTTTCACCACAACAGTAATGTGTTGTAGAAGAAAGAGAATTGGGATGCGACCCGAGATCAAGTTCAGACACTGAGAGGATCAAACACACTTACCTTTTATTGTACAGAGGATGAAGAGCGCAATAATGGCATTGTTCAGTCCACATGTCGACTTGGCCACACAAGACAGAATAGTGAAGGGGTTTAACAAATAACTGCAAGACAAACAATACATCAAACACGATCATTAACGTTGTAGTTGAAACATTACTGAGAACACCATTTCTTTTTTTATTTAAAAATACTTACAACATGGCAACCTTTAGAGGAACGTAGAACATCTCTTTGGGAGAGCGGAGAAGCTCCAAACAGTCATGCGGATATCGATCCGATTCCAAGGCATACTTCTGTTTTCTAAACTATGGAGTACGCACAAACAATTAAAACGTAGGTGTGACATATGCATTGCTTAAACTTAAAAACTGGCATTAACAAAATAATTGTCAAAAACACTTACCACATTCTTGTTGTAAGTCTGGATTGCTAGATAGAGAGCCACTGCTGTAATACCATCTGCTATCTGGTGACAACAATGAAAAAGAAAAATCCTTAAATCCAAAAACGTGCTATTGGTGTCAACCTCAACCATGAGACATTAAAGCAGCACACCATTTACCATGCAGTACTTACTATGAACACAACCTCTGCATAGTCGACCACAAAATGAAAAAGATATATCATGAGGGGTGTCTAAAAGAAAGAAATATAACAATCAAACATTTACATTTAAGCACAATTGAAAACAATCAATCATTACTATATTCTAAAATGTAAGCCAAATAAATGAACTTACTTCATGAAACACATCTCCTGAATAAGGCGAGACCCCCAGATCCAATAAGGCAAGACCCTCCACGACTGTTTAACAGACACACAAACAACCACATTTTTTGTAGTAATATGATATGAGACATTTATAAGTTAAGATTGGGATGTGGAGACTTGCTGAAGTCACTATCTGTCCAACAAAGCATTAGTTGCTGTTGAATATTTGGTGGTACCATAAACAGTAACATCATATAAATGATAAATAAACTATAAAAGCATGACGCGCTGTCAATGTCTTTAAAGCATGTCTTTATTTGACAGCTCAGCAAGCCATGAAGCTGCAATGCAAACCAACACCAAACAGGAAATCCATGCAGACAAAATGCACGAACAAACCTCGTTTCCACGCATTCAGAGGCGACACCACCTCGACCCTCTCCGAAATTAATTCTGCCAAACTAGATCGGAATAAAACAGCTCTTATTGTAACAGCCACTATTAGCAGGAATGTTAAAGGAGCCGCCATTTTTGTCGCGAGGAAGAAACCGTCGACGCGATGCACTCTGGGAAATGTAGTTCTCTGTCCTTTCCTGCGCACGGATACCAACGTGATCGAGGTTTGTGTCGGACTACAATTAGAAGAAGCGCTTTAAAATGTATATGATACAGTACTTCCTGTGTGTGCTTATTTTTGTAATAATTATGTCAGATATTTAAGTAGACTTAACTGGTGAAAGGAAGATAATGAGAGGGATATGCGGATTTTGAATGCGAGCACAGATTTACAAGCTAATAAATAATAGTGGGCTGTTACTTTAAAGACCTTATTGGGTGTTACCCGGTCGTTCTCTACATTGTGCACTGGTTAATAACGAAGGAATCACTATGAGTAAATAATATGAAGCTTTTTCTGTAGGGGATTCTGGCATTGTGCTCTGTGGAGGTTGTCCTCTTACAGGCATTACATGACAATATGTAGCTTTTTCACTTCTTTATTTTTATATTTAATTTTAATATCATTATTTTGGCACACAAATTATCATTTGTTTTCTATATCAAGTTTCTGTGTTAAAAGGTTTTCTGTAAACCTACTTTGCAACAATAAACACGCACTATATAAATACAATTGAAGTGAACACTGATGATCCTTTTAATCGTCAGGTGGTTAAACATCTGATTTAATATTTGATGAAATTGATAATACTGAATTTCTTTTATATCAAAGACTATGGATATTTACAAGACGCCTCAGTGCTGTTGTTGTGAATGTGAGAAAGTGCAACACTCTCCAGCGAATGAAACCCCCCTACAAGTAATAAGAGCCAATCATCAGAGAGTAATGAATTTGGGGCGGGGCTCTAGACACACGCCAACTTTTGCGCCTGCGCAGTAGCTGAGCAACATGTAAAACGTTTAAGGTTTAGCTGAGGTTAAGAAACAAAGTGTAGGGAGCTTTTGTCAGGTTTCATATAGTGTTGATGTAATATATTGTTTTATTGTGACTTTAGCACGCGATTATCAATCTTCCCCCATTCAAGTAGATAAAACTTGGTCTTGTATGACTGAAATAGCTGCGTGCGATGACTTTCTATAGAGGGACTTTGAACTGACGCAAATACTCCACAGTTACTGGAAGACCTATTAAACGCGGGAGACGAAATCTGTAGAAATAAGCTCCCTGGATTCCCCGACCTTTCCTGGTTTCAAAATGTCAGAAGAAAGCTACGTAGAAAGAAATTGGACGGACGCCGAGACGAAAGCGCTGCTCTGCATACGAGCAAACGAAGAGTTCAGTCGACAGATTACCGGAACCGTTCGCGATTCTCTCATTTACGGCGAAATTGCGAGGCTCCTACGCGCGCAGGGGATACAAAGAACCCAGCGCCAGGTCACCAACAAACTAAAGACGCTCAGAAATAAATTTCGCAAAATTCATGAGCATCACAAAAAAAGCGGGCACGGTAAAGTTTACTGGAGTTTTTACGGTTTTTGCAAGTCCATCTGGGGTACCAATCGTCCCGCAAACACCTCGGTGCCTGACGTTAATGCTAACGTGAAACTCGAAGAACCTCAAAGCACGTCCATCGAAGAAAACAGATTCACTGACATTGAGGTATCGGTCAGCAATGATGAAGAGACGGATGTTATGCCAAAAGGTGGGTTCCTGCAACGTTCCGGGAATTTTCAAAGTTGGAAACTTTCCATGGGAATTAACGGGAATGTATGTGAATTGGGGGGAATAAACTGGAAAGTTGCCAAATTTCATCATAGCACAGAGCAGGGAACTTACACGTAGTAAAAAACAACAACAAATGTAATGCAAATTCAGTTTCAAAATATCACATGCACATTGAGGCCACACCCCCTGCATACACTTGAGTGTTCTGACATCACATGAGCAAATCATTTCTCGAATCCTTTACAAAATAATAGGACACTACTGCATTTGAGCCCAAGGATTATATCAAGTCAAGTAAGTTTTTATATATATATTTGTTCTAAGGAATTAAAGTTTAATTAGCTAACACTAAATACAGTAGCTCGCTAGCCACTATGTAAGCTAACTCACACCATTTCATTGACCACTTAAGATGTTGTTATCATATTTTTATTTCTAGCATATGTCTGTTTTTATTGTTGTGTTATTTCATATTTTTGACGAGTTTACTATCATTCTAAAACATGGAAAATATATAAATAAAGATTAAGTAAGTGTTTCAGAACTTGAGCAGTATATATCCATGCATGTCATTGCATTGTTGCTTTTGTCTAATTTTATTCTACAGAAAAATGCCACGTCCGTTATCTGATGTGTGGATACATTTCATCTCAGCCAGTGTAGATGGAAAGGCCATGTACATTTGCAAATACTGTGCAAATAGCTATGTTAAGAATGCCACAAAGATGCAGAAGCATATAGCCAAGTGCCCAGAGCTTCCCCAGAGCTTAAAACAAGCAACACCAGCAGGCAAGAGTTCTTCTGCTTCCATTTAAATTTAAAAATATCGCTCATCGCTCCGTGTGCATATACCCCATTGCCTGCTATGGGTGAAGGTTTTTAAAGACTGACTGAAAGATTCAAAGCTGATTCAAGTTCACTCACAAATGTATCATGTCAAAAAGTTTATTTTTAAATGTGTGTTAGTATGCATGCATGTCAGTGGCTTAAAAGTGAACAAAATGTTTATATTTATGTTTCGTACATGATACGGTTTGTGTAAATTCCCACAAATGTCTAGTTAATTCCTGTAAATTTCCGTTAAGTTCCCAACTTGGACTATTTGCAAAATTTCCCAGCTTAACTTCTCCTGGAAAGTTTGTGGGAAGTTTCCAAACAGTTATGGGAAATTCCCCTTTCTTTTGCAACCCTGCATTCCATTCCAAATTTGTATGCCCCTCCCTCAGTCTCGTTGATTTGGATGTGCTTCATTGCTTATGTTGCACGAGTGCCCACTACTGGCAGAACTGATGAATATGGTTTAAATGGAATTGCTCCCTGGGTGCTGCAGTGATAGCTGCCCACTGCTCCGGGTGCATGTGTGTTCACTATTCACTGGATGGGTTAAATGCAGAGGTCACATTTCGGGTATGGGTCACCATATCTGACAAATAGGTCACTTTATTTCAAATACACTATTATGTGATTAATTCACAAAATAATGAATATACCATACACTACAGTTGAGTGGTCTGCCATGATGTCACAAGCAAGTTGAATTGTGGGATATAGAGCTGCTTGAAGTGTACATGTGAAGTACACTCGACTGTCCATATAATATAGAACATATAATATATGTCCCTCGTCCACTTCACAGTGGGGATCCCCCCGAGGGGAAGAGTTTGTAAGGGCCCGCTTAAAAGTGAAGTGGAACGCAGCCCTAGTCTCAAATGTGTTGGGTTGGTTATTAATAACACTTTAAAAAGGCCCAAACTTTTTGTAATGGAAAACTCTCATAGTCCATCTCTACTGAAAACCTGTAGAATTATATTTTCATCTATGTATTAAAAGTGGATAGTTTTTAGACCAGTTTATTCAACATAGACTTTTCTTGTAGACTTAAAATAATGGAAGCTGTGCAACGATGTGTATAACTGACTGTCATGTGTTGTACTTCTAGTTACTCAGCCTCCAAGGAAAAAGGCAAAAAGAGCCCACATTGCTGAATCCATAAGAGATGAAGAAGCTTTCCATATCCAGGATGAGAGAGAGTACGAGGAAAGGTTGCGTAAAGAAGCCAGAGAGGAGCAGAAGGAAGACAGGGCAAATCTGATGTCTATGTGGAAGGAAATGATGGAGTTCCAAGGGAACCTCTTAAAGGAGTTTATACATCACCCGTCCCAGCCTACATCTGTGCCTTTCCACAAACAACATGCTCATTACAACCAGGGTTCCTCTTCTTTCACGAGCACTAGCTTCATGGCACCATACGACTCGCCGGGGTAAGTCTTGCCTCTCTGTTGTTATTTCAAACTCACATGATCATGTCATTTCCTACAAATGACATTAAGAAGACCGAAAGGGATAGCTGACCCAAAATGTACTCGTGTTTTGTCCTCTCGCAGAACGGAAACCGAAAACGAAAGTGCGATCTCACACGAGGAAGAGGAGGAGAAATACATGCCAGCTGAGATTCCTGATGTCTTAGACGTTCCACCTGTGACATGTGCAAATGACAGCCAATCAAATATCACGCTGCCTCTTTCACCCCCACACACACAATCGACAGAAAAGACAGATCTACAGATGTCTGTGCTGCGCAGACAGGAAAAAGTGTTGCAGCTACAGGAAGAATATTATACTCTCAAAATCAAGTACCTGAAAGACAAGATGGCCAGAGATCAGGGACAGAATGACAAGCAACAGTCCTAACAATATCAAAGGTTTGCAAATTCCACCGTTTTAGTCGAATTTGTACTGTGTGAACTGTATGATGTTACTGAGCATTTAAGCAGGCCTCGTGTTACTCTCAAATGTGTAATGGAACGTTGCATATTTTGACCAGTAGGTGGCAAAATGGTTCATATTTTTTTACTGGTTGTGTCGTAAACTCAAGAGTATAATAAAATGAACCACATAAATATCAGTTCATTCACAGGAACCCCTTCCGCGATGCTTTGTTAGTTTTATGACAAAGAAGTCTGCATTTGTCTGTCCTTACTGCCATTGAAGTCAACTTAAATTGAAAGGATTTACTTTATTAATATATGTACTCTATAACTTTGTTAATAAATGTTTCATTTATTGAACACGGTTTATCAATGTACGTTTGAAGTCCGACACGCTAAATGTGGAATATCCTTGTTCACTTATAGGTCACTTTAGATAAAATTGATTTTGCAGCTCTGTTCTCTCAAGTCTCGACGCTGTTTTACGCTCCAAACGTCTGGAGAGCATGTTGTTCGTTACCATTGCTTTACTTGAACTAAAACATTAGCCTTTCATCATCATAATTATTCCGAAAACAAAATCAAAGGATGTTTTTATAGTGGCTTAAGCTTATGCTATAGCTCTAAAAGATGTACGTTTTTCCTCTAGTGTTTTTTAAGCATCTCTCTTTTTCATTACCTCCTGCTATTTTTTTGTCACAGGTGGCGATTGCATTTATATGGAACTAACCACTCTGGCTTTGTTCGCCGTTCTTGTTTTGAAACAGCGTGTGATGGCATATTGGCTTTACTTTTTCATTACTTGCACTTTGTTGGTTCTTAATAAAACCAAATGTGCCATAAAATGACATTCCTGTAACAGCACAAATGAATGATTAAATATCCAGAAAAGATATATTAGAAGTATTCTCACATGTTTGCTGTAAGAGGCGTATAGCTGGTGGGAAATGTCAAGTATAATGGGCATGATTTTCTGTCAGGCAGTTGTGGGGTCTTGCTGAGTGGGATTACACTTAACACTTCCCTTCTGGGTGAAATGTCGGCCTCATACTTGAAGAATGGCTTTTACCCGGCTCCTCAGTCAATATGAAATAAATCATGACTTTAGGATTAGTCTAGACTTTGGATGTTCGGTACAGTTAAGCCTAGATTCCCCATCTTGCTGTGGTGTGCAAATTTTAGACGTTCTTTCAGTAAAATAAATGTTTGTGATGTTGTCGATGACTCCGAAATCTGTTTACAGGGAATTTAGGTTTGTGGTAAACATTTTTAAAATGAGCTTGCAAATCCAATGTCTGGTTACTTGAAGATGCTACATTTGACACATTTATGTGGATGCTTATACTTGAAACTGTAACACTTGAATGTAGTTGTTAACATTAGTTTAATGCATTAGATAACATGAACTAACAATTAGCAATACAGTTTTTCAGCATTTATCAATCTTCTTTCATGTTAGTTCATTGTGCATTAGCTAATATTAACAATTTTTGATTTAAAAAATGTGTGGTGCAATGTGTAATATTAAGAAAGGATCTATTGACAGAAATGCAATATCATATACATAACTATGTCTTCAGAGGTGTATAAAGATCTTACATAATGAACCTTTATGTTTTTATTACATTAAAATGAGCTATTTTTATTTAATTCTATCACGGAATTCGTCATGTTGTTTCTACAGTAGCCCTACACGGACAAACTCTACAGAGCGTTTTTTAAATATGTTATCTTCTTTTGGCAAAGATGTGAAAACGTCAGCCACCGTAGTGCTTCGAAAGGGAGGGGTGAGCCGTTGGTTGCAATTCATAACCTCACCGCTAGATGCCGCTAAAATCTCCACATTGCTCCTAATAAATGCTGAAATTAACATGAACTAGATGAATAAATGCCTTACATTTATTGTTCATCTTAGCTCAGACTTTTCATATTTGGGTAAACCTGTCAGAATGGTCTTGATGTTCAAAAATAAAATGTTTTAATAGCACCACAAAGCTACATTCCTTACACTTTATGAGTAAATCAACCAATAAATAGTTTATAGGTGTCTGCCCATTAAAAGTCAATAGGCAATAAAATCACGTTATCCAATAAAGCACGTTCTGGCCTTTACTGTCTGTGCAGAACTCAGTGTATCCACCTTTCTGTGCATCATGCATCTCTGGATATGTCAATTGTTTTTTCCACTGAACTCTACGGATAACCCGGGCAGTCTTGACGGACGGTTGAGATGTCGACTGTTTTCCCTGCAGATCGTCAGTAAAAGGCAGCATACAGGCTCTGCTTATCTGTCAGCTTTATGTGGCTTTGCGGCTGTATGCGTTGGGATGATATCTGCGCTTTTTCTTTGTGACACTCAACAGCCCAAATATAACCGCTGTGCGCTGAGTCAACTGTCACTGAAACTTTGCAAGACCTGAGAGGCGCACCAACAATAACTGTAAACAAGTTTGAAAATATGCAAGACCCCCTTGTCACACCGACGTGTCCTGTTCTTCAACAGACAGAGGCAGTGACATGTGGTGGGGCATCCCATTATAATGAGTGCTATTCTTGTACTTTACGTTAATTTTGTTTTTTTTTTGCTCTACCGTGTTGTCACAGGGTTATGACAAGCCCTGTCATCTCAAGGTAAGGCTTTGCCATCCGAAAGGCCATCCTGCATTTAGAACCGGTTTGACAGTTCCACTATAACCGCAAGTTAAATCTGTCACAGGTTACCTGCTTTGGGTACATTTACATCTGAAAAGCACTAAGATGGTGAGATATTCAATTCAAGGCACACTTTCTTTGCAAAATGTATGGGGATTGTATTTATGTACTAGTAAACTTGTTACATTTATACATTTGGCAGATGTTTTTATCTAAAGTGACTTACAATGCATTCAAGCTAAACATTCTTTTTCTTTGGGAAACAAACACACAACCTTTGTGTTGTGAACACAATTTTCCACCAGTTGAGCTACAAGAACAAAAAGGGAAATTCTGCTAAATTATCAGATATAAAACAATAAAAATATGGAAGGCCACATTTTATTTTAAGTTCATCTGCATTGTGAACCTGACACAGTTGTGTAAAATTTGGACAAACACATGTTTGTGTTTATACTCTGTGTGTGGCATATATTTATATATGTATACACAAACATGTATATGAAGAGTTTGGTTCCAAAACGCTATAAATCCAATTTTGAAAAATCATGTTTTTGATTGTTCATTCCAATTAATATCAATCAAACTGCAGTTGTTTGGTTTTGATTTAAGCCATAATAACAAAACAAAATACAGCTATACAGGGTGTGGCATATATTTATATATGTATACACAAACATGTATATGTTTAAGAAATATACATTACATATATTTACATTGATACATAATGTAAATTAAATTTAAATATACATGCATATATATTTATGTAAATATTTAAAAAAACCTGTTATTTTTAACAGTGTATGTGTGTGCATGATTATATTTATATATGCATATAAATATACACGCCACACACATATATTATATAAACACAAACATTTATTTTGCAATCGATTAATCACGATTAATGAATTTGACAGCATTAACATTAACCATGGTTGGGTCTAATCCTCACATTTTCTAGGTTAATTTAAACCAATGGTTGGGTTTGTCCATATTTTACCCAACCATACACTGAAAAAAAATGTAATTTTACAGAATTTTTCTGGTTTTTTTTGTTTTTTTTACAGATTTTCCACATAGAATGTAAAACAAACAGAATTTTACGGTTTTGTTTCACAGATTTTTCACGTATTTTTGAAATACGGTCAAAAAAAAAGACAGAAAAGGCCGCAAATTTACAATAAAAATAAAAATTGTTATTTTATTCGCTCCAGCTGACAGAATTTTTTTTTCACAATGTAGGTTAAAACAACCCACATTTTTTTAGAATGTGCCATTATATATTAACAGCAGGCTCTTTATCTGAATTCCTCGATTCTTGATTGAAGCCGGCATTTCTAGACGTCATGCGCCTTAGTTACTTAAACAAGAAAACATTAATCACAATTGCATCCCAGTGTCTTCAAATTAATGCGCTTTGTGAACTCCATATCTGACACTAAAGAAAAGATTGATAGGAGCTGAAGGACAGTTCATTAGATCAGAGATGCTTTATAGATTGATTCTCTCGCTTTCATTTTCCCCTCATCTGCTGCTGAGAGATTAAACACTGTAACGTATCGATTAGCCTCTATCTGTGAACCAATGGCAAACTTCTTAGGAATGAATCTGTCTGTCTGTAACATTTCGCAGGTCTAATCCAATCACTCACTTGGTCCTCATGCAGGATCATAGACAATATGAAGTCTAGAAAGAAAAAAAAACAGGTCGTGAGACTCGTGAGTATGATTTGTGTTGACCCGGTGTTGAACAGGAGGTGTAAAAATGAGTAAGTATGCTAGAATCTGGGTTATGGAAAGGAACCCTGCTGAATATGTGCCCCAAAATAATTGAATCTTTAATGTTTTGTCAATGAGGTTGGAAAATGTGCTTTTTTCTAATATACTACAGCAGTAGTCAAAAGTTTGCACTAATTAAATGACATAACTTCAATTATTTAAGTCTTCAATCACTCGATTTTCGCATCTGATAATAAAAGCAACAGTCACAATCTATAAACGTTCTCAGGGTTTATATGCCCCGGTTTACTCTGACTGACAAAAGCTGATTCAGCCAAACTGTTTTTGAATTGAGAAAATTATAACTAGGTTTGTCATATTATTGTCAAGAGAGCTTGCCTGGATGTCAGGATGTGTTAAAAAGATTTGCCATTATTGCAAAGGTAATAAATATAGTTCATCTTATAGTGGTGTAACTTGTTATACCACCCTACCACTAGAGGTCTCCATCTCCATCATACTGAATGAAGTCATTATTGCTCACATTTCTCACAAATTTGCAAAGATGCTTTCAAACAAGCCTATTTTCTCAATGTTCTGAATCGATGCTGAGATATGTTGGTCTAGTAAAGCAGCATTTTCACTGCAGTAAGTTCATGCCAATAGAGCTGCTTGAAAACTTTAAACAACTCTATAAAACTTTTAGTGCAAACAGATTTTGTCATCTGTGCATACACAGAAATTTAACTTTGCAAATTATTATGCATGAGTTATGCAAGTGTTATGGCACTTTTGCATGACATTTCATAGTCATTTGCAAAAGTGGTGGAATGGTTGGAAAAATACGTTATTTTGATAAAAATGGATATTGGTGAGGATGCATTGCATTCTGTGGAAAGTGGTATTAACTCTTGCCTGGGAAGAGAAAGTGTCACTTTTATTTGTAAATATATTTATAAACTATAGTGACTGAGCAATTCCCTAAAAAAATAGACTGCAAATCGATGCACTAACGTCCTAAACTCACACATGAAACGAAAGAATTTAGAGTAAGAAAAAATGATACATTTTATTAATAACAGATTAACGCACCAGAGACAATAATCGCACTCAATAATATACATTTATTTTTTTGAATCTTATTGTAATAATGTTTTTGGCTTCAACAATATTCATATTAATATCAATCTTCTATTTTAAGTGGGCGTTCCGTGTTCCGGACACACCCCCTGAACCCGCTCCTCTGAAGGGCGGCTTTCTGACCGCGACGTGGATGTAGAAGGTAAAGTTTACCTCAGAAACTTGTCATAATGGTAACGCTTCGGTTTCTGATCTTAACTTTAGCTGTAACGTGAATTAGTAATACATTTCTGCATTTAATATTGCCAAGAGTTTAGAAGCGCCGCATTGCAACACCAACCTTAGTTCTAACGAAAACAGTTATTTACAGTAGCTAGTTTTAACTTCCGGTGGGTTGACAGGTGAGGGTGCTTTACGTTATCTGTTTTTTTTTGCAAGTAAGCAAATGTTCTAATATAGCCTATTTTATTTGATAAGTATAAAAAACACTGACGCAAGACTAAAGACAGGTGTCTTTACGATTAAGAATGGACTTTAATGTAAAAGATGTTGTAGGTGTTGACAACCCTGACGGGTTTGGCGTGTTGCTATCTGTTTACGTCAAAAAAAAGCTTATTATTAGGTGTCAGAAATATTCGTGTCTCTTTAAATAAAGTTTAATGTAATTGTAAGAGTTTTTTCCACATTAGCTGCCAGGTGTAGCCTACTTCTTATCATTTAAAATGTAATTTCATTTTATTCATGCCTGAGCGGTGCAGGATGATTTATACGCACAAGTTAAATACTGAGTATTACTAATAATGAATAATGATGCCTTAGCAAGCTCCATTAAATAACGTGTTAACACATTCAATAGACAGCATTTAACTTTTAATTTAATTTAATAGTATAATCTCAGTCTTAGGTTATTAACCTTGGTGGCACTTATACATACGTGTCTATACATTTAGGAGAGACAGCATCAAGCAGAGATAGCCCATAAAGCATTGGCATGGGACTTCGAAACAGCAGTCACAAGTGACTGACTGCTCATTGCTGCTCCACGAACTGCCTCCTGGCCACGCGCTTCCATATCCTCCCCGCTGCTCCCAAGGCTTTTGTGCTAGGCTGTGATCCGTGGATCCGAGATAATGTTCTGTTTGCTCGTTCTGGGTTTAGCATGCCCGGTACCGCCAGGGGGTAGCAAGGCAGATGAATAGCGAGCAAGCCCATGTTGAGGTTCTTCCCCTGAGGATGGGCATTGGCAGGCTCATGCGGAGCAACAGCCACACTGATTTGAACCGCGTCTGATGGGGGGGTTCAACCTTTGCAATTGCAGAAGCTAGTGTGTTGTTATCAGACTCTTTTAAATGTGGGAGATCGTCTGTTTTTGTCTTCACAAGGGCTGCCAAAATTAATATGTTAACTTTTGAGATTAATGAAATGTTTGATGTCACAGTTTTTTGGTAGCTCAGATCGTGCTTTCAAGGTCATGGGTTCGAATCTCAGGGAAAGCATGGACTGATAAAAATGTGTAAAACAAGGATATAAGTTACAAAGCATGGCTTGTTGAGGGGTGGTGTGATATATTACAGACATGGTAAAATGGTTGAATTGGATGCAACAATTATTTTCTAATCTTAAAGCTGTGAGCCGTAATTTTTTCGTAAATTTTTCTATGATGCTATGATATTAATAATCATAAGTTAAATCGTCGGGTATGATTTTGATATGTTTTGACTTCAACTCACATAACAATAAGCACTTAAAGTAACCTGCAATTTTATGTTTTAAACAAAAATGGTGTTAGAGACAAAAGTTGTGGATTGACATTTTAATTCTAATTGGATTTTTTTAGCCTGTGCTGTCCTATTCTTTATCTTTTCCTAGCCAATGCTAACGTTTATGAGCAACTCCTAGTGTTAGGTAGAAGTTGATTTGTCATTGTTGTTTTTTACGTCGACTTGACTTGGCCGGATGTTGGCAAACTGTGAAGTCGTCTAAGCCACAGTAGCACAGCTCAGATGGGATAATCGGATAATCCATTATCTGCTTAGCTACGGAGGTGGTTGCCCGTGCGTGTTTCATTGGCCCTTATTTATTGATGATGAGACTTTTCACAGGGAGCGAGAACTAAAGGGGGATTTCGAAGAGCAGGTTTCTGTCAGCTCAAAAGCTCCGCCGGCTTTTTTATAGCGCTATCCTTACCTGACCTGTGACATAATGAAAGAGTGAATCACGGTCACCATTTCGAGGGCCTCTTTCAGGCTTATTATTGACAATAGTGAAGATCAAAGGGGCGAATATCTCGTAAATCCTTGTTGTGATTGCTTCTGTGGAAAAACATGTTTGCTCAGATACAAAATGCCCCATCTTGGCATTCACCTTTCATCTTCAAATCCATCTCTCAAAAGTTCCACGACAAAGTCTGTTCTAGCGCTAACTGTCAAAACTAGCTTTTTACCTGAGGGGGGATTTTATATCTTCTCGCAAGCCTTTCCCAGGTCTTTCAGTCGCGCTGTTAGACGTCTCTTTTCTTCAGGCAACAGGAAATATGTCTTGTCCCGCAGGAATGGCAGGAGAGGTGCGAGCGCCTCTTTCTCGCAGTGGGGATTAGCATTAGCATTTGATTAGCCGAGTGATACCTTTGCAAGCTTCTTTTGCGTATCATCTAATAGCATTGGTCCACTTTGTGTCTGCCCAGCATATAGTCTGCTTTGATATAACAGGAGCCAATGGTTGCAGTTGAGCTGTGCTATTTATAATTAAGAACTGGATCAGTTCACCTTTAGTGGCTTAGTTAGACTAGCTGAATCTATGACCAGTTTTCTTTTAAAACCACCTGTTAATTCATGTAATCCTTAACGTTTGTAGATTTGAACAGTAATGGCTGTGTGAACTTTACTCATATTTTAAGGTTTAATGAGTTAAGGGGATAGTTCAACCAAAAATGAAAGTGACACAATTGTTGGGTTGGTTGATTAGTTTTCAATGTTCAGATATTTTATTTTAAGATAATATTTAACCTTAAATCCATATAGTATACCAAATTATATAATCTCTCCTCTATGCCAAATATATATATATTTTTTTAAAGATTTATTTTTGGCCTTTTTATGCCTTTTATTGACAGTGGTGAAGGAGAGGACAGGAAATGAGGTGGGAGAGAGAGAGGGGGGTGGGGTCGGGAAAGGACCTTGAGTTGGGACTCGAACCCGGGTCGCCCAGAGCGCAACCGCGCTATATGCCGGAGCACTGTCCACTACACCATCGGCTCCGCTCTATGCCAAATATTAATGCCTTTGCATTAGTTGGCGGTCATTTTGCCATGATTTGGGGGTAGTGCATTATGTCAGTGAGTATGCCGATAGGGCAGTAGAATATTTTATGTTGATTGCACAAATACATGCAACACATTGTGTGATTTTGTATTAGAAATATTGTGTGTGCGCTGATGTAAGATATACCACGTGTGCCAAGTTTCAGAATTTCACCTCCTCATTGCAACTGAACCCATATTTAATGTTGTCTGGGTCATATTCTCTTTAACCTTGTGTAGTTTAGCTGCTGGGTTACAACAATAGGGGCAACCTGTCCATGTTAAAATCTTCCTTAGTTACTTCCTTACTTCTACCAAGTGGGAAATACATTTTTGCAAAAATAAAAGTGTTTGATTGGACACGACCTGTGTCATCTCTAGCCTTGCACGACCGCATACTGTAGTTGCATGTAATTATAAGCATCTTTGTTTCCCTGCTCTCCTAGTTTTGGGTCAGGACCCACCAGTTGACAACCCCTGCCCTACTTCATTGTTATTCAGAGAATTTCTCGCACCCTTGAGCTTTTTTATTGTAACCAAATATGAATTGGATACAGACATTGAATACTAATGTATCAGTTAGAATGTGGTGGACTGGTTATGACCTGACAGGGTAAAATATTATACAGTTGAGTCCTGGTATGAGAACTATACAAATTGTTGAGGTTTTGAGATCTTTGCAGGTTATATGGAGACTCAGACAAAAGTGCAAAAATGAGACTTCCAATTTTTTTTGATTTTGGATATAAAATAATTTTAATTCTATCAGCAGAAAAACAATAAGTATTAAAATATTGTCGTCTTTGTATTATCCTAGCACAGCTTTTTGTTTGTGTGTACGTGTGTGTATGCGGTGCACCGCTGTGCGATGATGATTTAATAACAGCCGAGAGATGATTTCACTAGCACAGATCAATGCTGAGTGGCCAGAGAAAGAGAAAATTATTACTCTGCACTCCCAATACCTTTTACAACAGAAACCTCTCATAGCATCCCATTGCACCACTTTTATCAAACTGATATAGAGCGGGAGAAAATCATATAAAAATGCTATTTATTTTTCATCTTCTCTTATATTACACTTGTGCACTTCTTCTGCCTCGTCTCCCCGAAGGGTTTGAGGTAATGTTTGGGACGAAATGGAGACAAATGCTGCTCTTTCTATGTGCGTAGGCTTTGCGTGTTGTGCGGCGGGCTAAGAGAGATGTATGCAAGGACGGCGTTTTTGTGTCATTATGTTCCATTTCGAAATAGAAACCCGCATTGCATGTGGACAAGCCGTGCCTTTTATTACTCAAAATTGATCTTTCATATTGCACATCTCATGTTCCATATGGGTTTTGATGGCAACAAGTTACAATCAAATGACGAAACGTCTAAAATGTAAAATACATAAATAGGACCTGCTACACCAGACATGAACAAAAACGAATAAAATAACATACCAATTGATTTAAAGTGTAATAATTTCATAGCATAAAGGCAAGAGTGCTTTAATTAATCTCATAAATTTTACCCCAGCAATTTCACCGAGACGAAAGAAAGCTGTTTTTGTGACACGGACAATGTATGATTTAACACTCCATTCAGAGTGAAAATGAACTCTCAGGTTCTTTGTGTGGGGTTTGACATGCAGAGCCTGATTGCCAAGTTTATTTAATAATTTAGTTTTATCCAGAAAAGTCCCAGAAAATTGGTATTCTTGTCAGTTGACTTTCTTATATTTGACAGGCAATCGTTCGGCATTGTTCTGGGTATTGACATCGTCTCGCAAATATTGACCTGAAATTAGACAAATTATGTTTGTGAGTTTGAGAGCGTGCATGAACATGCACAATATGACAAACTTTTTACTGCTATGTTCTCTAAACAGTCTTAACAGATCGGTATTGAAATACTGCTGGTGTACCGAATCCAGGTGGGGCTACAAAAAATGTGACATTGCCTTAAAACATGATAAAGTTTTAATGACAGCTAAAAATCTACGTTATATAAATATATTTGGAGATTTATGGTTCGCTACAGCCAATTGAATTGAACAGTTTAAGGTGGTTTTAAAGTTGATTTGTGTTCACATTATAACGATAACGTTTTCTGTAACTATGTAACTATTTTTGCATCCACACCGGCAGATCATAACGATTATGTTATGTTTATTTTAAGCTCGTGATTTTTAAAACTAGATTTTCTTCTATCCCAGTTTATTACGCAGAAACATGTTGGACATAAACATTATATAAATATTCTAATATTGAGTTTTCCAATTAGCTCAAAGCAACGTTGCCTTGACCAATAGCTATTTGTGTTTCAGCGTTTTACCTCTAAAATTATACTTGAATTCAATGCATCTTTATTCCTGTTGCAGATCTCCGCTTAATATATTTATCCATTTCTTTGCAAAATTGAAATCTAATTTTGGTCTTTTGGGAAGCGCTCATCAAGTCCCCCATAATTCGCTATATTCTGCCACTGTGTGATTGAATCAAAAATATATTAACCGTCATAGTCAGCACTTATGAAAGTAGCGTCGGTCTGCCTCTGAGGGTGTTATCAGACATTATGGTCCAGGCCTTGTGCTTGTGGGTGCTTTTTGAAATGATAGACTCTTAATGTGCTCAGCACATAAGATTATGACTATTGATTACACAATCATTAAATTATGTCCAAGGTAGTGCATCAAAATTGATTCATGCAGTTCATGAGATGAATAATGGGTTTCAGTCTTCGCTCAGGTTTCACACTGAATATACCTTCTCCAGCGTTTATAAGACCTTGGCTGCTTAACGGACCCAAAAATGACAGTTTTGTCAATATTTACTCGCCTTAATGTTGTTTCAAATGTTTTTTTTAATGCTGAACAAAACAATTTCCAGAAATGTTTCACTCAGGGTATCTGTGAATAATAACTTTGAATAGAATTATAGTCTTGCTCACAAGGTTTCCGCTTGTTAAGTCTGACGTAACGTGTGACAAAACTGCAATTTCCGCGTCCAAACGCAGAAGCAAACAGTATTTATTTGTGGAGGGCGAGTTTTTTTGTGATCATTTCTTTCATCTGTGATGTACCTAATATAGTGTCAAACTTTAAAAAACATTTGTTTTAACAATTGTAACTTTTCGTATTAGCTGGAATATTTAACAATATGTTTTGAGTGATCTCTTTAGACAAAAAAGAGAGCATCTGCCAATGTAATAGTGGCTTTGACCCGGAAATAAATTCCCAGCAGGTAGTTGTTACGTCACGACTAAAATTCAGAAGACTTTTCTTTGCATGTGGTCTACTTTTTTGCAGTGCAACAGACGTTATCTCTTTAACTGTCAACTGTATTGAAATGAAGTAGTTTCGTCAAGTTCTGAAAATTTTATTTCTACCAAAAATAACGGTATATAGATTTGAAACATTATTATGATGAGTAAATAAAGAACTTTTATATTCTTTGAGAAAACTCTTCCTTTTATCTTTTCAGAACTAATGAACTGAGTCTTTAGGTCATCTTCACAGCGCACTTGAAATGCGGCCCTACGGACCATCTGAGGTCTTCGTTCCAGAAGCCCACTCATGTCAAACAGCAGGGGGTCCCAAACCGCTCAACCACGCATACGTTGGTATTAAAAGGCCAGCGAGGCGGCTCCCCAACGCAGAGGTGAAGCTGATTTTACACACATTAGTCTTCTCATTAAACGGGCCCGCGGGGAGAGACGTTGTTTGAGCGCTTTTAATTGAAAGAGAAGTCATGGGTGGGAGCCATGTTTCCATGTGAAGTTAAGCAGTGGAATCAATAGGGAGCTGCCCTGGAACAGAGGACCTAATATCCCTCGAACCCGTCGATGCAAGGCAAACAAGGTTTTCCAAGTTTCACTATTGTGTAATCTATTGGCGATGATGGTGACTGCTCATATGGAGCTCATTACACAAAACTTGGTTTGATTAAACTTTTCTCATAATTGCAGCTGTTTGCGAATGTGTTTGTGAAGCTTAAAGGCGGCGGAGGCAGTTAATTGAATTGGAAGTTGTGTTTTGGTGTCGGATGAGGCTTATAATTTGGTCAAACGCTCAAACTTTCTACGAAGCAAGAAGTATTTTGGTGTCAATTGAAGTTTGTCAAACCCTTAAAATCAGTATGACTCAAGAACTTTGGTCATGTCATAGGCTTGGTTCATGGAAAAAGGAAAATTGTATTATTATTTCCTTACACAAAAAAAATATATTTTCCTCTACATTAACTGTCAATATGTTAAATTTAGTGTAGATGGTTTTTACGGCAACAAATGTTATGTGGCCCAAACTTAACTTCTGGTAGACTTCCTCAAAGTAGTTTAGATTAGATTAGAAGAGTAACAATTAATATAAACTAAAATATTAATATAAATTAAATATAATATAAATTGTTATATTGTATAGATCGATGAACAAACAAGTTGTGGAATCAAACCCCCTTTTTTACACCCATTTAAAGTTAATGGGACACATGCATTGTGGTAAAGGTCCAGAAATGACATGAACGTCCCATAAAAGCAGTCCATGTATGTTGAGTCTTATGGAAAAAACATCTGAATATTCTACATTTTTGTGTTCCATGGATTAAAAAACAAAACAAAGGAGTTTTGAATGACAGGAGGGAAGAATGCGCAAGATGATGAGAATTATTTTTTTTTTTTGGGGTGAACTGCTTCTTTAACCTTAGAGAAAATGAAATCGATGTCTTTCCTGAGATTATGATAAGAAGAAAATGATTGAAGGAACCAAAGAACGATTTGTTTGTCTCTCAGTCATAATATCCCAATAAACTGACCTTCAGACCCATTCTGGTCTCCAGTAACTTCCAGGGTGCTCAAAAATCTGATCTGGCCAGCCACAATTTCCTGTTGTACTGTCTAGTGTATTTAATGAAGGAGAGCGTGTTAGGACAGTGTGTGCGGGAGGAATTAAAATGAAGTTCTAGAGGAGTTTTGAAGGTTGTTGTGAGGCCCATTTGCGCAGAGAGTGAAAATTAATATCTCTCGGAGACCTGCACTGTAAACAGCAGACTTTGTGTCATAAAAAGCAAAAACTCAAATGCGGACAAAATATAAATTGAAATACAATAGAATAAAAGCTTTTTAATATGGCCAATAAACCCTTGATGGTACAGCACTTCACAACAACAAGTCGACATTTCTTTATAGATACGTTTACAAAGTGCACAATGTCTGTATGTAAGATCTGCACTGATGAAATCTTAAAATTAATATAATAAGTAGAATTAATGTCAATGCACACACTTTTGCATTGCATTTGGATGCTGTTGAAGATTCAAGACTTGTAGACTTTAATCAATAAGTTGAGAACTAATATTTATGCATAATGCATGAATTTAACACCACACAACAATCTTGCCCTCTGCTTTTTCTGGAAACATATCGAATTCTCAACAGCAAGTCCAGGTTCATGGTGATTAGAAAACACCATTCCTAGCCGGCTGCAACATACCGCTCAGAGAAATATCATTAGTTCATACATTTTGGGATCTCGTCTTAAATCTTCCATCTCGGCCCAGCAGGCTTTGAGCTGCCCAATTAAATCTATTGACCGAGCGAGAAATGTTCCCTACATGCTAAAGAAAAGATGAGAGGCCGTTGCTTCTCATGCATCTGATGTTGGACAATCAATCTGACGTCGCTTTCTAACGACCGGGGACGAGTATGGAAATGCTTGAAACCTGCAGTACATATTGCACATGCATTTATGCTGTTGAGGGGCCTCCTGGTGGCTGTAACTATTGGCAGGTGTGTGGGGGGGACCGCCTACCTCTCTCAGCAACAGAATGATTTGCACCTACAGTATGAGGCTTTTCAATCCACGACTCCAAACCCTGTTTATTAACTTCTGCTGCCTCTCAAGCCTGTTTTTATTCTGAGTCTGTGACTTTTTTTCTTCTGCAGAACACAAAAGAAAATATTTTGAAGAATGTTGATAACCAAACAACACTAGTCGCCATTAACTTCCATTGTGTGAACATAAAACCACTGAGACATTTTTAAAATGTTTTTGTGTTCCACAGCAGAAAGAGTCATATACACGTTTTGAACCATATGATTTTCGATATGATTATTTACTCATCCATATCGCTCCAGAAACGCTGCCTTGCATCGCTCCCAATGTCGTTACAGCCAAACGCCATAAATTGGGTGTCAAGCATAAAAATATACAGTGCTTATATTTTATAGCATGCATTACAGCGACACACACAGCATTAGACAACATTACAGATTTACACAGTTCTTTATTGTGGTATGTGGCGTAAATTAAAGGAACAGTTCACCCAAAAATAAAACCCTTGAGTTGTTCCAAATCTGGATACATTTCTTTGTTCTGATGAACACAGAGAAAGATGTTCAGAAAAATGCTTGTAACCAAACAGGTCTTGGACCCATTGACTACCTAAATTACTTTTTTGAAGATATTTTGAAGAATGTAGGACAGCAAACTGTTCTGGAGTACTTTTGACTACCGTTGTAATTTTTCCTACTATGGTAGTCAATGGTGGCCAAGAACTGTTTGGTTACAAGAATTCGTCCAAATATCTTTCTCTGTGTTCAACTAAATGAAGAAATTTATGCAGATTTGGAACAACTGGAATTTTTATTTTGGGGTGAACTATCCCTACAGTTTCACTTTATTTTATCATGCAAGGCTTTTTTAAGAGGCAAAACAACATATGATACAGAATATCACACTGCGTCTGTGTATTCATCAAAAAATCCCAACTACTGCATGGTAGGCTGAAGTTCTATTGTAATACTGACTTGAAGTGGTGTTATTTTGCATGGAAATAAGTTCATGGTGTGATGCAGAGCTATTAAACTGGGAGTGGCTGACTGGAGGCGTGGGGGGTTCATATCGATCTAAAGTTTTAGAGATGTACATTTAGGATTTGCTCTCTCTTTCTCTCTCTCCATTTGATTACCCACACAAACAACTTTCACACAGCATTTGTCAAACGCAGTTGTATGAGTCATACTGTAGTTTAGCTGCATATTTGAGCGTTATTCTGTCGTGTTTGCAAAGAGAGATAAATGTGGTTCTTGCACTCTCATATTATCCTGTTTATGATTATTCATAATCTAACAATATGTATTAAGACAAAGATCAGAAGTTCACCAAAGGAACTTGCTGTCACGATACTGGCTTGCTAAGCAGAGTAGCAGAATGCTGTGTGGTTGTGTCTTTGGATGGATACTAAGGTGGTGTTTTGAGTGGTTGCTTACCTACGCCTCACTTCACTTAAGCATTGTGACATGTATCCAAGTAAAAGGGAATATTGCAAGAAAAAAATTAAGGGCGTAGCCTGTTTTTCCAATGGATTTAGAAAAGTAGGCATTTAATTCAGAATAGCTTGCAGCAGACCGACAGCTGGAGGGGAGGAGTTAATAGATGTTCTGGCTAATCTGTCAAACTGACATCATCAGAGTCATTTTTGTGGAATGAATTGCTCACCACGAAACTAGAAGCGTGCGCTAACAAAGTAAAATTTGATCTCATGCAGAATTCAAACATTGACAGATCGTTGAGTTTACACGCTGAAAGCTATTGAATAAGATGAGCATTGGATAGAGAATGAGGGCTCATGTACTGGTGTAGGTTGATATGAGGGATGAAAGGGCACCTTTCTGTGTTAATGAGGCATTGATTTCCACATCACTAAATAATGAATTCATAAATTAGGTCCAACCATTAAACACTGAAACTGAAATCTGCCCACTCAGAAAGTTCCCACCGTACCAATGACTTACCAGCTCTCACTTGCATTGACTTATGGGCATCATCAGATTTATTTATGCATTTAATTTGAACAGCGTCTGTTGTTTTCTAATGTAAAAAATGACAAAACTCTTTCCCTTATGTAAATGAGCCATGGTTTAATTACAGTGAAGTATAGTAACCATTCTTTTTATGGCAGATATTGAAGTTAGATGTGTGATTTTGCTGTAAATATCATTTAATTTTTTTTAAGGGACGAGAATTGGCTTTATTTTATTTTTAAAGCAACTTGGTTTGATATTTGTTATTTAATGCAATGACGCATTCGTGCATTTTTTTAATGTTGCGCAGGTGTTGAAATACTTTAAGGGGCCACGGTGCATTCTACTCCGTAAAACACAGAAACCAGAGACTCGTCGAACCTCCCTTATTCATTGCTTAGAGTTGTTTCTGGTGTAGAATTACTTTTAGTCAAGTGCGCACCCGCGTAAGCGCGCACGGTATCGCGCAGTGCACTACAGAGCGTTCATCGCTCACTCTGAACTCAGCGCGTAAACCATCACACACGCACGCACTGGCAGTTTGGCATTGCGTTTCGGAGCGGACTGGCACGGACGGGCAGGTCTAAGGACCTGGGGGATACTGGAACTCTCTCCTCGTTCATTCGCACCCACACTCCTCCAAGCGCGTCCTATCGTGGCAGTACAGAAGCCCTACAATCAGACAGCTGTCGACTGCAGGTCCGAGTAGCGCGCTACATCACCAATGCCGGGATACGTTGCGCGCAGTCAGATCTCCATCGCCAGGACGCACGGCGAGTATGTGAAGTAGTGACCGCAAGAATGGACCGAAGGAAGTACTTCACCCTTCTGCTGCTTGTTTTTCACCTTCAACGCGCGTTCGGAGAGTTTTTTCCAGGCAAGTTTGCATCTTCTTATGCGTCTTTTGGCTACTTTGTGTGCGGTTTGAATTCCGTAACCGAAGACGGGATGAAAGTTTAATAATTTCGGCCGTGCGCGAAAGACGAACTTGACGTTATGCATATAAACATCACCACGCAGTTGTGCGTTTGGTGGTGTTTTCAGGCTTTAATTGTTTATATTGAGAATAGTAGAGAATGGCAAAGCATTTCGGTATTAAACGACGACTAAATATGTGGGACAGTAGACTAAAGAAGTGTAGTATGCAGTATGTAGGCTACAAAGTAGAGTTAAATATACACATATATTGCGATGCGAGGCTCAATATTCACATGTAGCTAAATGCCACTGATGCGTAACCTCCCAATGAAGAAAAGTTTACTCTGTCAATAATTCATGAATTGTGATCTTATCCGGATTATATAAAATAATAGTTATTCGCAAATAGTGACTGGAAGAGCTCAGTGTATTTTTGCATTTAGAAGTAATCGCTTTGGGTATGTTGGTATGAACACGATCAGATGTATAGAGAGAGAGAGAGAGAGAGAGCGTCGACCACCCGTCTGCGCACAGAATGCAGTTAATCTCTCTGCCAGCGGGTGGCGCTCTGGGCACATCCAAACCGCAGCTATGCGCTTTATTCACACATCCGTGTAAAATCTTTCTCTACTTCTTTTGTTTTTAATATCATAATTAGTTTTAAACAGCATCATTTCTGAACATCCTGGCGTGCTCAAAGAAGCTACTAAAACAAAACAAACCAAATTAAATTTTAATAATGATGTTGAATTAATGATGCATCCAATTGATGTGCTATGCTTTCTAAAAACAAGTTTCCAGATGTGGATGGATTTAACTTACTTAAGATAAGTTAACAGCTGGCTTTTTCATTTATTACCTGAGGTTAGTGAAGTCATTTACTTTTCAAATAGCTGTTTGTGTACTTCATGCAGAAAACAAGTGTTCTCTATTTTACTTCTTCTCATTATTTATGGCAAATAATTAATAAAGCCAGATGCTAAAGCAGAACTAAAAACATTAATTAGTACAAAGATTGTTCTTTTTTTAGCATAAAAGTTAAGGAGATTTAATTGTTTATGGCTATTTATCTACAAAACCTAAAGTTTATTTAAACTCCTTTCCAGAGCTTTTAGTATTTCACTAAAGAGCCTGACAACAACAAAAAAACTACCATTCAAACATAAAACGTAAATAGAAACAACAATAAAGATATTTGTGTCTTTGCTAGCAGCATTTTCAGAGGTTGGCTGCTGAATCTATGCCAAATCTCTGAGCTCATTGGAAATTTCTGAACGTTTGGATTTTGTAAAGTTGTTGATGTTTGACAGCTTTCTGGTGACCTGTTGAACAAACATGATGTGCTTCTGTCATACGTTTTATGCCCAGCATGGATTGACATGTTCATTTTATAAGCCCCCAGACCTGTATTTTTACATTTCAGTACTTTAAAAGCCACGTCTCTAGTCTGGCTCTTGTTGCGAGGATAATTTGTGTTCCATTCTGTCTTCGCCTATAATTTTGGCAGGGCCAACAAGAGTTTCTCTGTGCTTCAGTGAACAACCTGACAAGTATAGGCCTATCTTTATTCACCAGTGTGAAGAAATGAAAGAGCGCTTCACATTAAAAATACACTAAAAGTATTTTTCGAAAATGTACCTTGGTAGTACCACGGTAATGTTTGAAGTGCTTTCACTGTGTGATGGCACTTTGATGTATACCATGGGTTTTCTGTGGTACTCTAACGTACCTCTAGAATTACCATGGTACTTGTCCTAGACCAGAGAAGTAACATGGTAGATGCTCAAAACACCATGGTAAACCTATATACAGTACTGTGTGTGAGTGTAGTATAACAAAAATGCCATAGTACATATGAAGCTACTATAGTTGCTGTTTCAGAACTGTTGGACCCTCAAGGCCGACCTAAACAGTTCCATAGATTTATTCTGGACATTGATTGATTTCCATTCCCATTCTACGACTAAAGCAGTTAATCGCTTTAAAAGTCTCTGTTATTCCATTGAAATATTTCCATTTTGCATTTAATTTAATATCTCTGCCAGCCGAAGAGAGACAAAGAGGGAAGACCTAACATATCTGATTCTACTCGTTTGCCAGCGCTCCTTGTCATCCTGCTGTCATGAGGTATCACGCTTTGAAACCTCAGCTCTGTTTGTCTTCTCTTTCTAGTGTTACTGTATCTCACAAAACGTGTTACTGTATCTCACAAAACGTGATGGTATCCGATGTTACCATGGTACTTTGGTTTACACACAAAAAAACCCTTCCTAAGCTTTGTATGTGTGCTAGGCTTTATCTGACCATTTTACCGCACTTATGCATTTTGTTGTCTTATGTTGTTCCAATTGCTTCTATTGTTTACCTCATTTGTAAGTCGCTTTGGATAAAAGCATCTGCTAAGTGACTAAATGTAAATGTTTCCCATTCTAATTGCATACACTAGAATAATAAACAATTTTTTATAGTTTGCATTATATAGACATGTATAAGCATTCAAAACAAAAGGTTTTAAAGATTTTAAGAGTGTTCATACAGTATACCATGGTACTACAGTAAAGACTACAGTGGTATGCTATAGCCTACTTGGCCTTGTGAATTTTACTGACATAATGATGATATATTTCAGGGCCAGTGTAGTTTATCTAACACGGAGGCATCATTTTGTTATACGCCTGCCAGAATTTTTAATTTTGTCGAGTTTGCGACGCGACTCCCGTTATTAATAAGAATGATTAATTAAACGTAATGAGAGATCATATACCCCGAGGGAAGCGTGGATTTGTCTCTCTCTTCTGACAGCTTCTCATTTGCAGTTCGGTGAAGTCTCTTATCATCTGTACCCTGGCAGACTAATGGCTAATCCAGAAACCGCCAGACTACAGGATAATCCACCTCAATTGCTCACTCAATGTGTGTGAGAGAGAAAGTGTGTGGGCTTTGATTCCTTGAGAATATGAGGACATTTATGTGCTGTTTTATGTAGTATTATGTTTAGATATGAATGCATAGTATAGTTCGGTTTGCCTGCTGGTTCTCATTCACTGGGTTTCTTTAAAAGACAGACTGCTATTCTGTGAGATAAGTGCTTGTTTGTATTTCACACAGTTCAGAAGAGATGTGTTTTTAACTGTTGCATTCTACATGTGTAGTATTTTGTGGTTAGAGCAGAATTTTACAATAAATACATTAAAAACTGCTTATCCTACCCTGATTCGATGTATAATTTGAGCTATTGATGTTGTTATGAGTTCGTAAAGTATGTCAGTTTGACGTCATTTGTACATATAGAAAATTCCTTGTTTCGTTTGACCTTTATATAAAATCATCTGTAAACAGCAGTTTTTTGAGAGGCGGGGCTAGTTATATTTAAATAAGTAAAAACATTTTGTTTTAACTAACAAAACGATTGAATGTTGCGTGAGATAATTTGCATTAAATTCATATGTAAACTTTGAACTCATATTTACATTAATAATCATTCATCATTGATTCATTTCAAACCCGTATGACTTTCTTTCTTCTGCAGAACACAAAAGAAGATATTTTGAAGAATGTTGGTAACCCAACAATGGCCGATATTCTTCAAAATATCTTCTTTTGTGTTCCGTAGAAGAAGGAAAGTCAGAAATGCCAAGGTGAGTAAATGATTTTTGGCTAAACTCACTTTAATGACAACAAAGCTCAACAAAGCTTGTATCAGCATTCATTTCATCCATGAAATATTTGCCAACACTTTATAAAAACGGCACACGGTCCATCACGCGAAAGCTCTATATAATGAACAGAAAGCTCCTTCCATCTCTGAGCACTTGAATGAGACTCTTCAGTCAGGTGTTATGTCCCCCGCGCTGCAGGTCTAACCTCAAGTCAAACAAGACTGCGAAAAGTACTAAACGTCCCGAGTAAAGTGGCTACAAATGGTGAAAGAAACTCTAAAGACAAGAAAAACACCATTAAAGTTCATTGAGAGTAACCAGCGCGCGGCGAGGCTGCCGGGGGTAAATGAGCAGGCGAGTCTGAAAGCTCGTGTTGAAAAAACCGTCTTGCCCGACTGTGACGGCTCTCTGTTTTGTTGTGATTGCCGCACTAGGCCGAGATGGAGCTCGCGTCTGAGGGGGTGGCATAACAATGCCAGGAATCGGGGAGAAATGAAGCGCCGAGGGCCGCCACTGGGAGATAGCCGAGAGAGAAAAGAGATGACGAAAAACCGCCAGTTGAAGTGGCCTCAGATTCGAGACACCCGAGAGGACCAACAAATGACTTTGCGAGGGCTGTCGGGACACAATGGATTTTGCACGCGCGCAAGCAAGCACGCGGGAACATGATTATTTCTTGTGTGTCCATTAGAAAGCGCCGGGGCCGTAATTGTTTTCTTTGACCTGCTTGTTATCGCTGTGCTCTTGGGTTGCCAGGTTTCAGCTCTCCACTCCTGCCCTCTGACAAGCTGTCACTCAACGCCCTGTTTAGTATTCGGGCGAGAGCGAGAGAGAAAGGCAAGCTGTCACAGACGCGTTATCTGCATGAATGTGCCGTCTAATCCTCCCCACTTATTCTATTTGGGTGACTAAATGACAGCTCAATACTGGAGTGCAGGCCAAGTCCACTATAAATGAGACGTCTCCTTCTTATGCTGTAGAGAGCGTGAAGCCTTTGCTGAAATACCTGATGAGTTATTTGGGGCTACTGATTTAGAACAAGACATTATTTAAAGGGACAGTTCACTTAAAATGAAATTTGTTTTTGTGCTTGTCTCGTGTCGCTCAAACCACAGTTAAAGGAACCGTTCACCCAAAAATGAAAATTCTGTCTTTATTTATTCAGCCAAGTCTTTCCAAATGTGTATCATTTTTTTATTCACAGAGAAAGAAATGCTTGTAACCAAACAGTTCTTGGCCACCATTGACAACCATAGTAGAAAATAGCTTTATCAAAAGAAGATATTTTGAAGAATGTAGAAAAGCAAACAGTTTTGGGGCACTTTTGACCACCATTGTCATTTTTCCTACTGTGGAAGTCAATGGTGGCCAAGAACTGTTTGGTTACAAGTATTCTTCCAAATATCGTTCTCTGTGTTCATCATAACAAAGAAATGTATCCAGATTTAACAACTCGAGGGTTAGTAAATGATGACAGAATTTTCATTTTTGGGTGAACTTTTTCTCTAAGATTTTAGTGACATCTAGTAATTATTTTTCACTTTTTTATCAAAATGTAATGGCTTTCAGTTTTGGTTGACATGACCAAACCTTCTTATTTTTTATCAAAACTAACCATCAACCACTTGTCCTATAGAGATCACTTTTTAACATCTTATCAATCCCCAGAAGACAAATGAATTTAGTTTTTCCATTTAATATCCTGTTTCTCTCTAAAATTGCATTATGGAGGTGAAAGAGGTTGTGATCACCGTATCTGTATCAGTAAGCTTAGATGACCCATGCAAGATATTTTGTATAGAAGTGTAGACCTGTTTTGACTTTTCTAAGTCATTGACATTAAATAAATTAAGCACGCACTGTAAAGGTTGTACGGTAAGTGAGTGAGAATATATCAAGAATATATCGCTTCACTCGTCTTTCATCCATTTCTCCAGGGTTCAAACATCATTTCTACGTCTGTCAGAGCTCTTTCTCTCCAGCAGGGTCATGCTTATTCTCGATGGGTAGAAGGACCCTCTCTGATGTCCAGGGTGTCAGGGGATTTAATGTGTGATAAAAAGTAATTATTTTTTTCTACTGTGTGTGTGTAAGGCCGGATTTACAGACCCCAGGACTCTTCCTGAAAAATTCATAAGCGTTTCATGTGTATAAGAAGAGAGAGAGAGAGGTAGAAGAGTGAGAGAAGTGGAAATTCTAACAAGAATATGTCTTGGTATTAAAGGTTGACAGGTTGAAAGATCCAGGATTAGTTGTAAATGAGGTTTGGTGTCTTGCAGGTTTTTAATCTGATAACGTTGGTTGATGTACAATAATACAGTATTCTTAGTCACTGCCACATTTTTAGTCGACTGCTTAAAAAATACCCAGGTACAAAAACCTCATTTGTGTCTTTCCTTCCCTAAAACATTTTTACTCACCTCATTGTGGGTCGAGATTGAGCTGTTTTGTTGCCGTAGCGTGTGTAGCTCAATTACAGCGCCATTACGGCTGTTAAAGAGACAGCGTGCGTTTGACGCCCCATCAAACCTCCGTACAGTCCTGTCAACAGAAAGCTCTCAAATCAATAGAGCAATAAAGAGCTGTGGACAGCAACAGCGAGGGACTCATTTAAATGTGACGTCTTATACCGTCCTGCTCAAAACACAGAAGCAGCGGATGGATTTCTGTTCATGGTTGTAAGTGTCTGTGAAGGAATGTGCTAAGTAGCGCTAGGAGCTTATAACTAAAGGAAGAGAAGGAGGAGAAAGAGGTTGTGTATGGGGTAAAAAACGTGGTTAACACTGTAAAACGCAGTCTCATGTGGCTTATTGCTTTGTTAAAATGCAGGCAACATTAATACGATCAAAGACGGCGATGTTTAATAAACACATGCTTCCGGCAGGTCTAGTTCATTAGCTTTACTGTAGGAGGGCTGGTTAATATATCTAAAACATTACATTTTAATATTTTTCAATCTTTTGATCATATTTAATATGTATCTCTGTGTTTAAGTATTTGCCGTGAAATGGCTTTAAACGATAATTTATTTGTTGTTAATTAGAGGAACAATCGACCACAGATGGTAAATATAAAATGCAATAAAATGTTATTAAAGTCATAATGGCATGTTGTTTTGTAAAGGAACAGAAAGAAAGGCAAAAAAGGTTCTTCTATAGCATCGCTGTGATTTCTCATTAAATGTACAAACATACATTTTAGATGGCATTTTCATTTAAATTTATATGATGTGAATAATATCTCAAAATAAATCACATTTTATAGAGAATTTTGAATATATAAAAATTGTAAATAATCGTTGTCTTCAATTGATGTGAACATTTCTCATCATGTGTACCAACCTGATCTTTTTCGAAGTTTTTATGAATTTGTACGAAACGTAAGATTATTAGAAAAAGAAAGCATGAGGGTCCACTTCTGAAGCTCACTTGCGGTTAAAACAGATTATATGAAAACAAATAAATCATTGTACAAATTCATACGACTCCGCCACCAATTTGCTAAAATGTGAACTAGTTACAAATTACGCGTTGCGGTGGATGTTCATGCATTGGTTTAGATTGAATAGTTATTCGTTCTGGAAGTAATAAAGATGAAGTATGTTGTTGCACTGCTTGTGGCTTTTAGCTGGACTTACTGTTTGTAAGCAGAATTGAAGACGACGCTGAAGTTCCTCTGAGAGAAAATGAAGTATGAAGGGGTTGAGATAAAGATGATGAGGGTAAAGTTTGCTACCAGTGGTAATCCTGAGAGACACAGAGAGAGAGAGAGAAAGGAAGATGTTGGCAGAATGATTCAGACAGTGCAGGTCTGGAGAGAACTAAGCAAACATCAGATGGCTTTGAAAAATATCCAGTCCTTCTGTTTACACTACAGCACTCCTGCAAACAGACCCACACAGACACACGTGCGGTAATAGTCGACAATGAATCCATCAACACATTTATTTGAATTGGATTATGACTCACAATGTGTTGAACGTGAATTTCATTTGATCAATTGATAATCAAATCCAATATTATGAAGACAGATTGCTTGAGGTCTTGAGCAAGACATATTTTAAATGACAGAGGAAAGGTGGTGAAAAACTCCATTCGGTCAGGCTGTTCACTTTTTTTGTGCTGTAATTACCCATAATACATCTGATTCTTTACGCTTCACTCCGAACAAGACTGTTGAAGGCTTTGGGTTTGTTTTTTAGTTCACTTTGTATAATGCAGCTTAACCTCAAACCAGCATATATGTCCAATCATAGGTTCTACCCCTTTGATTTTTCAAGAAACTTTAGGTTTTTCTCTCTCTTAGGGAAGTAACTGTGAAGTAGTCCATTCACAGTCAAGCTATTTGAAGATATTTTGAAGAATGTTGTTGACCAAGCAGCATTGTGCCCCATTGACTTCCATTGTATGGACACAAAACCATCGAGACATTTTTCAGAATATCTTCTTTTGAGAAGAAATGAGGGTAAATGAATGATGACAAAATTTCTATAAGGAGAAAGAAACTACTTAGTTTTCATTTTTTTACGTATATACATTTTCAACATTTTATATTGTGTAAACAACAAAAACTTGGTGGTTTTTAGAAAGTCAGCGCTCTGTCAGGAGTTAAAGAAAGATTAACAAGACCCCACGTGCATTCATTCTTTTGTGTTTCCTCCTCCAGAGACACTATTAACCTTTAAGGGCTCCGGTGGACATGCAACAGATACTTTGGGCGATTGGCGAGGGAAGCTTTGCTCCCCGGCGGAAGATTAAAAAAGCTTTTAATTGGTGTGGGTAATGGCGATTTGCCGGAGAGGATTCACGCTGTGGTGCGTTATTTAGGCATATGTGAAAAGGTCAGCTGCTGGAGCGGTGTGGTGGAGGAGACGAGTGCAGGCTGTGTTAAAGAGGTTTAATGAGAGAGAGAGAGAGAGAGAGAGAGAGAGAGAGAGAGGTGCACACTTTCTATCGGTCTTTGAAATGAGTTTTAAGCAACAAATCAGATAACAATGAAGCATTAGAATGTGAGCTAATAATTGTGGTTGTGAAAATGTAATCTTAATGTTGTTTCAACGTTTTGCCTCTTTATCAACAGCTATGTTTGAACCATTAAATTGCAAGTTGCTTTATGTACTCACCTTTACAGTGTGAAATCATACCCAAAAACTCAACGTCTAAATCATGATAAGCTTACTATTGTTTTTGCATCTTTAATGTACGATTCATCCGTGTATTTCAAAGAAATACGTCTCTGAAACGCCTTTCCTCCGCTGACTTTTCAACCAATGGGGTGCCAGCGTGAAATTGTAAAGCTCATATTTCACATGCCGCTAAATACTTAAAACATTCGAAAACATCTGAGAAAAAAGATCAAATGAATAATCCTACACAATCATCAGATTCCAGTCAGCATTTTAGTCTAAAGCCCCATTGAACCAACAGCTCCTCTATAGCTCATCCTCCCGGAGTTGTCTTTGAATGATGAACCTCTCTATAATCTTATTAAAATGAATAATAAAAACGTCAGCAAAGTGCGTCACTTTCAAATCCATTGTATTGTTTTCAAGGTGTACTCAGATTTACGAAGGCTTCTCCGTCTGCGTTTAAAGACAAATGTTCCTCTTTTCTCATTTTCTCCGAGCAAGTGGCTACTACTTCATCTAGTCGAAGGCGAACGCAATCGTCTTTTCCGCCTTGCCATTGTTCACACTGACAGTGTTAATTCGAATGTTTTCTCGTTCTTTCATCTTCTCGCATTTACGTCCTGCTGACGGCCATTAATTATGTGAAAACCAAAGCCATCGTATAAATGATGGATGAGTTACGCCTCGGACGTGACGGTGAGGTGCCAGAACTCAACGGAAACTCCTTTGTGTGGACCGCTTGCCTTGATCGCAGCTAATGGGAAGTATTACAAATTTGACTTTCTGACCTAAATCCGCCAAAGCGGCCCGTATTATTTGAAATGGCAGAGCATAAAACTGCTTGTTGAATTCAGAGGGTTAAACTCCAAACGTATTCAGAAACATCTAAATGGTGCAACCAAATGAAAACGGTGGCCTTAACAAACAAAAGAAATAAAATGAATAGTAAATGACATTAGCTACAGTAGCAAGTTAAAAGTTTGTCTAGCCAGTATTATTTTGGGTTACCAGTAGAAGAACCGTTACTTGACTAAACTTAACGTGAAAAAGTTACACGACTCATTCAACAAATTGATTTTGTAACAAAATTAATAATCAATACAATTTCACAAATTGTTTTTTATGCAATTGTTATACAATAAAATATACATTTAAATGAATATTAATATAAATTAAATAAAACATAAATCGTTTTATTATTAGCCACTAGCCAGACCGATCAACAAACACACACCGGAAGTTAACTTCAGGCCAGGCGCATGCGTCCGATGAAACCGTTTAAATAAATAACAGAAGTAATACATGATAGAGAATATAATAATAAGAAATAATACGTTCATAGACCGCAGAGATCTTTTCTTGCACCAGGTATAAAATAATATCTCTGTGTTTTTAGTGAGATCTTAAGCACAAGACAACTCTTCTGCGCAACACAAGGTCTCTAAATAAAGATGTATTTGAATGTGTATGAGACATTCCTGTATGACCCTTATGTACTTCAAAATATAAATGTAATCTTGAATGAATCCCAGTTTACTTTACATCTTTATGTTGGTCGAAGTTAAAAATGTATGTATTGCATTGTGAAGTTATTCATGCCAGCTAGTTAGGGTTAGGGGTGTTTTAAGGCATGAGCCTTTGGTTCAAATGAACAAACAGACATAACAAATAATTACTGACTTTAAGGTTAATAGACTGAAAAAAACAGATATTGCTATATTTATGTGGTAGCACAGAGCTTTTCGTTCTCATTGTTCACTCTCCCCGCAGTCTATTAGACACCACGGGTGAGTTATACTGTCCGGCAAAATAGAATCATAGACAAATAGAATCAGATGGGAAGGAAAACTAAAACACCATTAGCCATAATTCGCCCCCATCAGACCTACATTTTCTTTCTATCTACAGTATCATCTTTCTCTTCTCCTCGCTGCACAGGCCTCGTGTGCACCTGTGTCTGGTCAATACCACCCAGCCATTAGTTGATTTATCATCATTATCGTCTTTTCATACCTGTGGTTTATTTGATGAAGCTTTATAGCATCCGGCTTCCACTCGCTGTATCGCTCTCATTGTGACTGTAAATATGTTATGTGAATGAGGTAAGATAAAGTGAAAAAGAAGGTGGGTGGGTAATAAGGAGTTCTTTCTGAAACCTTCATGTGTTATGTGGTAGTCTTGTATTAGTCATGATGGCCAAGGCAAAACTATTACTCCACATGTACTTCAGGTGTGACTTTCTTTCTTCTGCAGAACACAAAAGAAGATATTTTAAAGAATGTTGATAACCAAACAACACTGCCCCCATTGACTTCCATTCTATTGACACAAAACCACCGAGACATTTCTCAAAATATCTTCGTTTGTGTTTCACATAACAAGAAAGTCATACAGCATGACATCTATATCTATATTTTGGTTTTATTATGATTATTATAAGGCTACAGTTCGCACCCTGAATCCAGAAAGGCATTTGGTAAGACGCCATAAAAGTTTAATGTGAGAATGTATCACACATCCCCTGTTTCTGCTCATAAATGCAGCTGTGGCATTATAAAAGCTTGTTGTTCTTGGGTTAATGTGCGTGTTCTCTTACTTTCTTCATTAATGCAATGATAACATTGTATCATTGAGCTTGTCAAGGACACGTTTCTGCCGACAAAGTGTGAAAGCTTGTGTTGTGTGTGTGGACGCTCTTTCTTTATTAGTGTATCACAGTCTCTGAGGTTTATTATTAGTTCTGGGTTTGATGTGTCAGCTGTACGTTGCAATATTGTTGGATGACCGTCATAAAGCTATAATCCATTACATTTAATATATCTTCGTTCAATCCTGCTTGTGTCAGACTGTTATGAAGCAGATCACAAAGATCTCTTTAATATCTTAGTTGTTTCTTCTAAATTGCGATGAGATTAAATGGTGTTGCTGCTCTGAAAGAAAAAAATATGATTTTAAATTAATATTTTAATGTGAAATAATTGTATTAAATAAACATTTTGTTGAATTTTATTGTATATTAATTGTATTGAATGAACTTGTTGAATGGGTCGTGTAACTTTGTTGCTGTTAAGCTTAGCCAAGTAACGGTTCTTCTACTGGTAACCCAAAATAATACTGGCTAACTTGCTAGCTAATGTCATTTACTTGTTATTTCTTCTGCTTGTTATCAGAAATAATCTGCAGGGACTCTATTCTTTATGGATGTGTACCATAAAGTACCGTTTGTTTATGTTGTTGCTTTGAAACCATCTATAGTACCCCTTGTGGCAACACAATTTCATTGCAATTCGTAACTGCTTAAAGTTGGCTATTTTGTATGAATTTGCACATCTCATTTGTGTGTTTTAGTATAATGTGGGTTTAGGTTTACTGGCCGAGCTTCTAATAAGTCACTTTGTACGAACGTATACGAAATGCCACCTTGTAAAATAGTTACGTCGTCTTGTGAGATATTCTCCCAATTTATATAATGTATGGCTGTTGGACGTACACAACACAAGTAATATTTACGATTGAAGCAGATAAGTGTAGTGTATAATGTGCACACACTTAAGATCAAAGACAAAGCTTTAATTTGTTGGAAAGGATGTGTAAACACGCAGCGACACGCAAACCCGCCGCCCTCCCTGTTGTCAGCAAGTTACAGTACATCAAAATGTCACCTCGTAAAAACAAGAACGTTTCATGCAAACGTTATGCAAATATCCCCCCTCTTCTCGGCACTAGTGTTTAATTGGTCCATGGCTGACGCTATGTAAATATTTTCTTTTGTTTTTGATGCGTGTCATAATGGCGGAGGGACTAATTGAGTTTACTCCAAGTGTTGTCTGGTTTCAACCTCCGTCTGTCAGCAGTGCTCCAAGAGCATGACAAGGGAAAGTGGATCTCGTACACTAATGACACGCCGCACGCCAGCGAGTCACACGTCGCCGCCGCCAAACGCGCAAATCTGTGACCCGAGCACCATGAGCTACATTTACTGTGTTAGGGTTGTGTGAGCATATTGAAGGATGGGAACATATTTGAAACCAGCTCTGTAAAACTGGAATAAAATAAATTGTTGTGGCCTAAATAATAGGAACAAAGAACTCATGAGATAGAGATGTATTAAGGGCCATTTAATTTAAACGATTTCAAATTCATTTTTTCACCTTCATGTCATTCAAAACCTGTATATGATTATTTTTTGTGTAAAAAAAAAAAAAAGATATTTTGAGAAATGTCTCTGTGGTTTTGAGTTCATCCAATGGAAGTCAATAGGGTCCAATGATGTTTGGTCACCAACGTTCTTCAAAATATCTTCTTTTGTGTTCTGCAGAAGCAAGAAAGTCATACAGGCGAAATATAATTATCTACAGACATTAAAGATCATTACTTTAGTAAAAAAACACTTGCCTCCACATAGACTTTCATGGTCAGAGATTTCACAGACCCCAAGCGTAAGATCTTCATTTGTATGTGCGGCACTGGATTAGTCCAGCCTGTCAGGCTAATGATAGATCAGGCAAATGTGTCGCTATTCAGCTCCTAATAGACCACCACCATATCCCCCCCACCGGCCCTGGAAGCATTTTACTCAATCAGCTGTGGCCCCCGGGGTGTGAAAACACACAAACACACACACACACATCATGACGCTGATCATAACCTACACGGCTCCGTCCGGCACCCTATATAACCTCCGTTCCGCTCTGAAAAACACACTCACCCTTCACTCCGCCTCAGCGGCCCCGGCATGGCCCCGTTTGCCACAGGGCACCGATGTTCTTGACGCAAGCCTACCGAGCACAGCAGACCAGGATGGTGTGGAAGCAGACCACCTGGTTTTTATTTCTCGGCATTGTTTTTTATTTCACTGATCATGTGTGTATGTCAGCGTGTGTTTCAAGGACTGTGATGATGTGTGTGGGAAGTTGTGATGAATACTCGGGACGCTTGACCCTAAGGGTGTTTGTATCTTACCTGTTCTGCTTTCCACAAGGTCGAACTGTCCTGTGTTTGAATTCAAACCAACCTCTGAGTGTCAGTATTAATGCTGGGCGTGTGTCTTATCTTGCACCTTTAGGAGGTGTGCTATTAGTAAATTATGACTACATTTTTTTTTCTGAATGTTATTTAAAACCTTTATATGACTCTTCTGAAAAACACAAAAGAAGATATTTTGAGAAATGTCTTGGTGGTTTTATGTCCATAGATTAGAAGTCAATGGGCTTCAGTGTTTTTTTTTTTGTTACCAACATTCTTCAAAGTATCTTCTTTTGTGTTCTGCAGAAGAAAGAAAGTCATACTGGTTTGGAATGACAAGAAGATGAGTAAATTGTGACAGAATTTAATTTTTAAGTGAACTATCCCCAAGTCATTTTGAGGCTCCCTTGGAAGTTATGTTTTGGGAACCACCCTAGCAGCAGCAGCATCTTGCCAGGACGACATACGAATGCACTACAAAATGTAAAAATGTAGTACTCTATGACACGCTTCATGCCTAGCAATTAAAAACATGCACAGTTTTCATGCTGTGTGCGTGTGTGTGTGACCCACAGTGAAGAGAAGTGCAGGTCATACTGAAGATATCAAGTCAGGAGGTAATGCTGAGAACAACTTAATTGCTTCAGTAATATCAGCAGAAAGTGTGTGTGTTCAGATCATCTGGTGTAAGTCACAAGCACAACTTCCTTTGCTCAGTAATGAGTAACACAACGGGAGGTGATACACACACACACACACACACACACACACACACACACACACACACTTGGAGGTTTCAGCAGATTGCCCTGAAGCCGTAATATTTGGAGGGATGCGACTGGCAGCAGCGGTGCATTTGAGGGAGCGGCCATTTGCATTCTGGACCTATTTATTCTTATTAAGTCTCCCTCTGATTCTTCTCCGTGGGTCTTCTAAGCTGCAAATAACACATAAGGCTGTGCCCTGGGCCCATGACTGTACGACTCCAAGCATTTTAATTAATAAATAAATTAATAAAGCCTATTTAATGGCTAAATGTCCAGCAGGCTAGGGAAAGATGAACAAAGGGCAGTGGCAAATTATATTTCCATTTTATCCGGGGGCTCTCGTGTGTGCACGTTACTGGTATGATGAATATTTTTTGTAAGCGGGCTTCTTCCTGTTAGTCCAGTTATATTTAAAGGAACATCAACCATTTAGTTGCATATGATGGTTTGTTAAAGGGAATGTGGCTTCAAAAGGTAGAATACGCAATAAAAGTATCATGAAAGTCCATTTAAGTGCTACAATTATGTATTATTTAATTATGTACTTTACAATTCATGGAAAATATATGGCACTTTTTTTTCGTTTTTGGAGCCTGAAATGTCTAGTCCCTGTACAGTTTCACTGTGCTTGAAAAGCTTAGCTCATTTTTTGCCCAAAACATCTCTTTTTGGTGTATTTTTTGTCAACATGGGTGAGCTGTTTCTTTAATACACTAAGCCTGTTGGATGTTATTTTTATTAACATCAAAATGAAATGCTTTAAAACAGACACATGCTTATATGACTCAGATTTGCATTATTTGTTTTTTTTCTCTCCGTATATTTAGGCCATATTAGGACCCAAGGTCATAATATTCATTATGTTTGTTTTTAATGCACACACACGTACACAAAAATGCTTGCATATGAACACGTGTACCGCACGCACCTCATTTGCGTATCCCATCACGCACCACTGTTCCAATTATAAAAAGAAACTCCCCTCGCTGTCCTCTGCACGGGTCATTTGAAAATGGCTTTGCCGAGATGTTTGAAGCACCGTGACGGAACCACCCTGCATTGCATTATAAAATCCAAATCCAGCATGAAGAGCTGTTTAATTGTTCAACGGGATGCCTTGTATACTTCACACCCACCAACAGGCAAAGTACGTGGACACCCTGTTTTAATTATTGGGTTCGCAAGACCCCTGAATACAGTAACAGGCGACAGTGAGCGCCATTTTTGTTCCAAAGAAGTTCGATAAGAAATTATATGTTAAGTAATGAAGTTCCATGTTTTAAAAATGAAATATTTAACATGCAGAATACAAGCGTGGTGTAGTGTAAGTCTTAATTCTGTAATGGTTCCACATTGATGTCCCACAGAGAGTTCACCTTTGACCTCTCAAATCTCAGGCTGTCCATCCGGATCCCTCAAAACTATGAAATTATTCACCGGCCGCACACGGCCGTCCTCCCGTGTTCTCCTCCCAGGGCGGTCGGATCACTTTTCTAATATTCTATTCCTCTGTCTGTATATAGTTATACTGTTGGAGCTAATTGCCTCATAGCTCAGCTACAAAAAGGCCCCCAGTGCTGGAGCCGATTGTAAGTTTTATCACGCGGAGAAAAGGCTAGGATACATTAGCATTTAAATTAGCTGGAGACGAATGCTAATAGAGAGAAGTGACACTGGCGGTCAAAAAAGATACAATCTGTAGCGCTTTAAAGAAATACTTTCAAACGGGCCTTTGGTTTGGAATATGTTGGACTTATTTAATAATTTATCCTAGAATGCTTAATGATTATACGTAAATGTTAATGATATTAAATTATTATCATTAATTACTGTCAAAAAGGATGTTAAAGGTACAGTTTGTAACATTTTTGCAGTAAAATATCCTAATATCACTAGGCCAGTGTTATATATTTTGTTCAGCTGAGTACTTACAATATCTCAAATGTTTCCAACTACTTGAACGGGACACGGGGCCGCGCAGTCGCCTGTCAATGGCATCATATCTGCGTTACCCTTTCCTGACGTAGAAACCGCATGACAAATGATGTGGGTACATTAAAAATATCTTTTACTTTGATTGATTTGAACACTTAAAACTGCGACAAAATTTGACAAATACTGTAACATCTATGACTAACAATTTAGTTTTAAACCTTACATTGCTTGGGTCTAATTCATTATAATGACAAAATGATGTCATCAAATGCAACGTTTATAAAACTTTATTTCTTTTCCTCATCCGTTAACATGATTTCTTGTTCCCGTCTGATTGATGGCCATCAGCGGTGGAGTTGACATTAACATTTTGTGTTAAATAAATAAACAGGGCAACACAAGGTTGAGTTAAAAGTTACACAAAATGTCACAACAAATGACAAAAATGTGTTTCTTATTAAGCAACTTTTTCTTGTTTTCTAGTACAGATACCTAATTATCTTGAAATCAAGATACATTTACTTGAGAAGGAAAGTGACCTATTTACCTATATTTAGTCTTGTTATAATAAAGAAAACATTAAGAATTGAGTAAGTTTATGTTTAAAACTAGCTAAAAATCTGCCAATGGGGAAAAAAATAAACTTGAATTTAGTTTCAACTAGTTTGTTTTGCTTACATCATTGACAGATTATAGTTTTCAACCTTGTATTTCTTTAATATAACAAGAATAAATATGTTAGGTCACTTCTGTGTCAAGTAAATGTATCTTGATTTAAACATTTTTAGATATTTGTTTTTAGAGTGTACTGTAGGTATACATATTACACATTTTTTACAGTGTTATTTGTAGTAAAACCATAGTAAATTTACTGTAAATGTACATTGCAGTTTAATTACAATAATACACCAAAATCAATATACTACAAAACATGTTTAATTTTCCTAACAACTGTTTAATTCCTTACAAAAATTAAACATGGTTTTACTAAAGTAAAAAAACATGGTTACCACAAAATAACCACGGTTTTGAAAAACTGTTTTAAAAGCAGTAGTCATTACACAATTTAATACACAATTTTCGTAATGTTGTAAAATCAATATAACATCATTTTACTATGCCTCTTTAAATTACAACTCTTTTAGATATATAATAAATAAACTGGTTATATTGGCATGAAATATATTCTCTGGAAAGTCAATGGTTGCTGGTCATTTGTGCAATATGTATCTCACGACATTATCCGACATGCTTGTAATTGCTAGAAATTTTTTGGTGCACCTTGTTTTCACACTTAAAACGGCCATGTAAGTTATAATGGTTGCGCATACACATGCACACACGCATGCATTATGGTCCATATGGTGCATTGTATTGTGTGTAGTAGCATCTAACCTAATGCCAGGTAAACTCGGGCTCTCTCAGGGAGAAATTGCCGTCTTTGTCCTTACGGGTAAAAGCTCTCTGTGAACCTCATCATTTATTACCTGCTCACAGGTGCAAATAGAGAAAATCGCTGCTGTCCGTCAGGCAGCGGAAGGCAATGGGGTGTCCTGCTGTTTTACTGACCATTCTTTACAAACACACACGCACACGCACACAGGATGTCATAAAAAGTCCTTGTATGTTAATGTGCAGGTCTGCAATACTGAAGAAGCTAATGACTGGAAAAAACTGCTGGATGTAAACGCTGATGTCGGGTGGGCAAGGCCTCCCCCCCCGAACGTTCTGCTTAATGAGGCGTCCCATCTCTGATCAACACACACACATAAACACATTCCACTATCAGTGTAGACAAAGTCTGGCAGCGCACAGCTGCTCAAATGAACCCAGAAATTAAACGTGCGACCTTGAATATACATTTTGTTCGGCGGTTGAGACCTTCCCCTTTTACAGCCTGCAAAAATGCGAATTTCAGATTTCATAAGACAAATGAAACGACTCTTCTGTGTCGTGGTACCAGGGACCATAAAATATGCAGCAATCTGATTTAACGTTTGAGTTATCTCATACATACACCATCGGTCTTTTATTTACCTGCGTTAACCATTCACATCTTTGTTATTTCCTTGTTCTTTCCATTCATTCGTCCTTGATTCTATTGCGTTCTAATCTAAGACTGCATTTATATAATTTAGAAGAATAGATGAACCTTCCAGTTTTAGTTCGAGAATTACTGCTCCTTCAGTCGTTTTTCAAGCCATAATCACTCAAATAGCTTCTTTCCTGCCTTGGTAATGAATGATGCTGAATACCCGGCAAGTGCTTTTCAGATCAACAAATCCAGCGTTTGCGTGTTCGGTCGATGAAAGATGTTTATTTAACTGGGGAAATGAAGTTTGTGCAAATAGACTTTGATCTCAGGCCGATAAAGCCCATTATTTGCCCGAAAGACATGAACGCATTATAGAACAATTTCTTTTTGCAAATTTGTAATTCTTTATTCAGAAATGAGAGACTCATAAGAAAGAAAAATCACAGATAGCAGTTTTTTCTCCCAGACATCGATGAGATTAAATGATGAGCAAATGGAAACTTTTCTCTCGTGTCTCAGATATTTCTCCTGAGACAAAGAGCAAGATATGTTAGAGTTTCAGAAGAGATCTCAACAATCTCAGATTAGAAGTCAGTATTATTGAAGATCTCAATATGAACTCAAACATTTCTCATCAAATTGACCCAAATCCAGATTATTTTACCTCTACATTCAACACCTCCATACTTTTCAATCGTCTCGTTTGTTTCTCTTTTATTTCTCATTTTTAGGAGAAACATCTGAGACTAAGTTGCTTGACAGATTTGATGTTGCCTGCACATTTTTCTTGTTAGATATGTAACCGCAGGTACTTCCTGTCTGACTTACATTTGATGAAGTCTGACTGGCTTGACATGGTCGAGACAGCTTGAGAGAGAGAAATTGTTGGTGCGTGTCTCTTTGCAGGGTTGTTGGTTTTGAGGGCATGTGTGTATGTGCTTGCTTGTCAGTGTTGGACCCTAAAACTGCTGACGGCACTTAGAGGTCACAAAGGTCACTGGAATGAACTGAACCGAACCACCGGTCTTCGGTTCCATGCCCCCTTACCTGCCAATCATTCTCTCAGCCCTGTAGACAGAAGCGAAAGAGACATTCAGCAAAACAAAAGGGATTAAAGCATTAAGTTATACTAAAAATATCTTTCTGTTAGTGTTTACAAATATTTCTACCTTTCTGTATGACTTTTTTTTCTGTTGAACCTCATTTATTCACGTTCAAATCCTGTTTGCCTTTCCTCTGTGGAACACAAAAGAACATATTTTGAGAAATGTCCCAGTGGCTTTGTGTCCACAATGGAAGTCAATGGGGGCCAGTGTTGTTTGGTTTCCAACATTCTCAAAATATCTTCTTTTGAGTTTTACAGAGGAAAGAAAGTCATACAGGTTTGGAATGACATGCGGGTGAGTGAACGATGAAAGAAGTTTCATTTTTGTGTGAACTATCCCTAGTGAACATTTATATATTTGGTCTTCTACGGCCATTCCTCAGGATTTCTCCATTCATTGTGGTTCACGAATATAATTTGCTTGTTTACTTTTTTGAACATCCCCCGGTCACCATACGCTCTCAATGTATAGAAAAGTGCACCTCACCGACTGATTTTCAGTCCTTTTTTCAGTATTACTTTAAAAAGTCTCTTCTTTTCTAATTCAAACCCATTACCTGTGAGAAAAATGAGTCGTATCACATATTAGAGAAAATTACGCTGATTATACAATTACAGCGCAGCCATTCATATATATATAATATGAATCATTTCCACCTTCTCTTTCTCTCACTGTAGGCTTTAATAGCTAAAGGAATCGTAGAACTTCGAGAAAAGAGTTTCTCACAAATCCAGTGAATTTTAAGGTGGAATCATTCATCATCCTTGTCATTTCTGTCTCAAACATCTGTGTCTTTTGGGCCAGCGGACATGTTTTTTACCTTCAATGTGCTCACGGAACCACATTCAATTCCCTCTACGGCGTCCATCTGCCAACTGTACACACACAGGTTTCACATAGCCGTGCCTTTTCATGCCAAAAATACAATGGAAGTATGTCTAAATATGCCATCAGTGTGGCATGAAAAATACTGATATGTGGAAATGCAATGGAGGGTCTCTCCAGAGAAGGGCATTATGGGGGATTTAGATTTTGCTTCAGCCTGCCATGCTGAGATATATTACCCAAATGGCTGTGGATGTCTGAGGTGCTCTTGAGATATAGAGGCTGACAGAGAAATATCTGTTCTATTTAAAGGTTGGTTTGTTGTGCGTATCACTGTATGGATGGGGTATCGAAAGATGTAGCCGAACGTACGACCTTCGACAGGCCTGCCCTGCTTGAACAAACCGCTAGTTGATTGGAAAATCGGGTCGTTTGGTCAGACGAAACCATGACATTTTTACTAAAAACACTTACACACACCTTACCCACCAGCTTATTCATTCATTTGATTCATCACTTTTATGCCTAAGAGGAAAAAATATACCCTTATGCAATAGTGCATACTGTAAATGGGCCATTTGACTCATAGTTTTATACGTTAAAGTTAACTTTCCCAGCTCCAGCCCACGCAACCCCATCACCAACCAAGAGCAAAGACAGACTTCTTGTTGTCATATTAATGCTAACAGTATTTATAATACTTAGTATTAAATGCTAAACTTACATCACATGACAGCAGTTTGAAGTTATAGCTGCACTCGGTTACATTATGTCATCATTATTTCCCTGCTCATAACATTCCTTATAACAGATTTAATCAAAAGCAATTTCCTTGATCACGTTTAATAAGCTCTCTCTGATATTCTTCAACATTTACTCAATAACCGTTCATCATAGTCACTGAGTGCAGCTGTGACACATCAGAGGAGACCTGGCCCTCCCGACTGAGACCGGTTTCTCCTGAGGTTCTCCATATATTTATTATTGGAGTTTGGGTTCCTTGCCACAGGGCCGTGTCGGCTTGCTCACCGGGAGACTGATTTTATTTGATTAACTTAAAAGTTTGGTAATTTTACTTTTGTTGTGTTTTTTCTGTTTTCTTTTCTCCTGTTAAGCTGCTTTGGAACAATGCTCATTGTGAAAAGTGATAAACAAATTTTTTTTAATTGAATTGAACTTTTAATTCACCTACGTTCTATAAATTTGCTTTATGTATTATTTCACCAATAACTGATATATGAGAGTCATCTAATCTAAAAACAATGTTTTGATCCAAACTTAGAAAGTGGCAACAAACACACATTGGTTGCACAGTCAAATACTTTTGGATATTGAATTCATGCTCAGAATGAGATGAGACGCTTTTTGTACGTTCAGCTTGAAGGTTTAAAGGCGCATCTGGCTTTCTTTACAGAGAAAGCAGTCGGATAAAGTTGATCGGAGTTTTCTTTCTCTCTCAGCCGTTCTTCAGTCAGCGTGTGACTGATGAGGCCATCTGAGATTTGCTTAGTGTGTGTTAGCAGTTCTGTGTCTGCCTATAAAAACCTGAGTGAGTTTTGTTATTATCAGCATATAGAAATCGCTAGGGTTGGGTGGTATGAGAAAATGGATGTTACTAAGTGGGCGAGGCTAAGCAATGAGATAAAAAGATGTAAAAAAGTAATATATTGCTACTCGTGCCGTGATTTTTTTGGTTACACCGTCCACCCCTAAACATGACCTGATTACACAGGACAAGAGGTTTATTGCAATAATAAACACGTGATTATATTATTGTAATTATTGTATTGTAAATAATTCCACAACATAATATTAGACGCGTTTGGACCTATTTAACATGTTGCCCAACACAATCTCACAGGAATTTGTGAACATTTTATGAGATTGCTAATTTGTATGAATTTGTACAATCATAGTTTTTAGTACAATATGCTTTTGCACGAGTGACGTTAGGTTTAGTGGAGGGGCTTCAGTGTTGTTTTTGGTAATAATCGTATGTTTTTGTACGATTCATAACATAGAAATTCTTTACGATTAACCATCTGTTAAAATAGTTAGGAATTCTTATTAGGATACTATTCTATAGTTAGGATACTATTTGCCAAACTATCATTCTCTCTACAATTGTTTTTTGTGATTAGTTGGCGAAAAGAAAAAAAAGAAAAAAATAATAAACAAATTAAAATGTCTTTATTTTTTAATTTCACAGATATCGCAATAATATCGTTAGCATGAATGATTTTGGCCAAGATAATCACGTTGTGAAAATCTAATATTGAAACAGCCCTACACATGACAGTAAAGACAGAATTGTGTGTTTGCGTGCGTGTGGCCGCACTTATGTACACTTGCCGTATCTAAGTGTACTCCTAAGTGAGTTTCATACTTAAAGTACTAATCGCATGATGTTGTGTCAGTTAACAGGGCTACGTATCTAAACTGCTAATTAATTTGCTGTGTAATTGCCATGCAATTAATTGCCTGTTAGGCAGCGAATGAAGTGCGCCCTCAAAGTACCGCAAGGTCACTCGCGACTGAGGGGGAAGCCGAGCACTGCGTCGATTCAAATTAACAGTATACACCTGACGTACAGTGAACCTCGTGCCATTCTGACAGCTGGGTATGGATGTGACCTCAATTATGTTGGCTAGACATTAGAACAAAAAAATAAATATTGTTTCTTGTTTGCAGGCGGTAATGGTTAGCATGGATTGCCTGCGTGTGTGGTGCACCTGTCCAAACTCATAAACCCACTGCTATGTGTATAAAGCAGGTCTGGAGCCCATAGCGATGCCTCGAACTCAGTTGACTTACTCTGAGCGAGGAATGACCTCCTTTGTGCTCTGCGCGGGGCAGGATGACCCCAGGTGTGTGTGTGTGTGTGTGTGTGTGTGTGTGTGTGTGTGTGTGTGCGCGCCTCTTACACCATCAACCGGTTTACCTGTCAATGTGACTGTCCAAGCATTAATGTGTGTTTCTCTGCGTGTTTTGTCCTTTACTTAAAATAAACAAAAAACAAATACATGTAATTTACAATAAATAAAATAATTTGAACAAATAAAATAATATCCCAGGTGGAAAAAGTGCACTTAAATTTACTTTAAGCACTTTATTTTCATGCATTAATTTTGTACTTAATATACAAGGAATTCGTTTTTACGAACTATGCTATATTGAGACACTAAGGGGTGTTTTCCTGGACAGGGATTAGCCTAAATCTGGACTAGGCCTTAGTTTAATTGGGAAATGTAAGTAGTTTTAACAAACATACCTTACTAAAAACATCACTTGTGTGCATTTTGAGACAACACAGAGGCACTGATGTATTTTGAGATATGTCAGTGCAAGCTCTTACATTTCTTTTTCCCTGTCCGGGAAACCGCCCCTATGAATAGAAATACAAAAACTATACTTTTTTACCTGGGATGTAAGTTAACGTGCAATTCTTGTTTCAAACAGAGATGGCGATATAGAGGCAAAAGTTACAGATTGCACTTTGAAGATGTATAAAAAGTAAAAATGTGAGACCATAATAATAACATCCTGTTTGTTTATGTGATTACTTATGCATTAATTCAACTCATTTTATAATGTTTTAATTGTATAATGACCAGTATTTTTAGCTCCATTTTACACATCCTAGCATTATGACTCTATTAAGCAGAAATAAAAAGTGGCGAAAGCTCCGTGTGGACCTGGAGTTGTGCTGACAGTGATATTACTATTTACCTGACCGTGTGTGTGTGTGTGTATGTGAGGCAGTGATGTTTATATTGGCAAAGTAATAAAATGTCATATCAGCAGAGCTCTTCTAAACGGTACGAAATCAGAAGCTCTAAATATTCATGACAGGTGAGGTTACAGGAACGCTGTGTGTGTTCTCGAGTCCCGGCACAAAACGGCATCATCGCAGGACAGATTCATGGCATTGTACACAAGAAAATAATGAACGGTTGAATGAAGGACAGTTAAAGAGTGTCTTTGACAGCAGCCCGGTCCAGCTTAAACAAATCCAGTTCCAGATTCTCCCATATGAGTGTGTGTGGGACAGTGGAGTACTGTAAGATTAGATGCTTTGCTTGACTGGGAATCCTCTCATAATATATAATAATTACACGGATCATTGCTTTCCCACCTCAGAGTGAGCGAGAGAAAGAGAGAGAGAGATAGAGGGCCAAAATGAATTCAATTTTATCTGAGCTCCTCTATGCTGATGAGGAGAAGGGCCTGATGGGATATGAAGAGGATGACATCACTCGTTTCACTAATCACTCCATCCAGCACTTCTGGGCTGTTCTCATCTTCCTCTGTCTGCTCATCCATCTGTCTCTGCGTCTTTCATGTCGCTTCTGTTTTGCCTTCAACTTTGTAGTAAAGTTAAAATATGGCTGGAGATCTTTTTGCTGAGCTCAGATCGTTGTTCTGTCTCCAATTTTCAGTTTTGCTGACCAGCTGAACCTTCACCCCCCCTGATTCGTATTTTTAATTTCTGTCATTTTAGGTTAAAATTATACTTTAAATTGACCTAGAAGTCACTTTGAAAAGTATAAAAGTGAATGTACAGCAGGCTACAGACCATGTGGCATGACATCACTGTGTACTCGGATGAAGAACACAAGGGCTTAGGGCACCATTTGAGGCAGGGCCCCCTTGTCCCCCTTTCTCCTGTACGAGTCTCTCTTCAGACAACAATGTGTGCAAAAGAAAAGATATGAGATGGCGAGGTTGAGTGGGTATCCCGGCGGAGCTCAGCTCTGACCTGTAATGAGCACCTGAGAGAGAGATGGACAGAGGACTTAAGGTTGAAAAATATCGCAAGGATGAGCTCTGACACACGTAGCATTTCTCCACATGATTACTTCTCTTTGTTGCGTTCATGCAAGTTATTAATTGTTGGCTTAACAGCTGCTTGAAAGCAATACACAAACACAAAAGTGATAGGGACCTGATGCAGCTGACAGTACTGGGCTTGACAAGTCAACCTGATCTCACGGGAAGTCGTAAGTATTTTGCGAGGTGGCGAATTTGTATGAATTCATACGTTGTGAGTCGTACAAAAACGTACGATTAAGCAATGCTAAAGGCTTGCCCCTAACCCTGCCCCTACAGCAAACGTCACTGGCGCGACATCAAATCGTACTAAAACGTACGACTGAGATCGTACGAATTCATACGAATTAGCCAAAATTAGCCACCTTGTAAAATACTTACGATTTCGCTGTGAGATTGCGTTGGACAAGTGCACACATACACAAATACAAATAGTCTTGTTGAATACTAAACTGGGTGTTAAACTACATTGGCAATTGACACATGTTTTTATGGTAATTTACTGCCTCTGTCTTCTTCAGAAAGATATTCATTAGCTGCTTTCTAACACCCCGCTAGAAACTGACCGGATGCTTTAAAAGTGTAAATGAGAATACAACTTCATTTTTCTTGCATATTTGACTAAGTAAGTGTCATGTAGGCACTCACACGAAAACATTTTTTAAAAATATATTTTACTTGTAAATTGCTATTCCTAAATATATAAAGGAATAATTAGTTTAAAAGTGTAATTATTTAATTAAATTATGCTGTATCGCTGCTGTCCTTCTGAAACCTCATATCTCCTTTTTTTGTTGTTGCCATAATTCTTTATTATTAGTCATATTTTATGTTTGTCACTGAGTTTTGCAAATAGCTAACCAATAAAAACTATTAAAACGTGCTTGAAAACAGCCAATTTGGACATGTGAGATTTCATAAGGACAGCAATGTTATTAAAGCTGCAGTCAATAAATTTGCCTCTCTATCGCCATCTCAGTTTAAAACACAAAATGGTAAGTTATGCACTTAAGGCAAATGACGTCAGACATATTTTTATGTACCTGCTCAATAACAGTTATTTTCAACCCCCAAAAAGTTACAGATAAATACACATAATTATTTACTAAAAGCTGTCAACTTGGTAACTAGAATAGAATAGAACTGGAATAACTAAATAATAGTGATTAAATAATGTCAGAATTTACATTATTCTTTGCATCTGAGCGTGAAAGACAAACCAATAAATTACTGTAATCTGCTTTCAAATATCAGGGTTTTACGTGTTATCGTGAGATTTTTGCAAGGACAAGCATGCGGGTGAAGAACTCTGACAATCATTTTTCACTCAGTACTTGAACTTTCCTTTTTGCCCCTCTGATATTTTACACTCTGGGGTTTTTTGACAGCCCGAGCGCTGTGAGGAGCGTGTTCTGTTCAAACCTGCACGGAAGGGCACTTTAAAGTGCACTCTGACAATGCTTTTAGTGTTCCTCCTAAAACGCTCTCAATATTTTCGCGTCTCCACTGTCTTTTAGAGCTTCGATCGTGCTGCTGTTTTTTTTACACTGATGGTTTTGCCGAACGGGTTTCGCGCGTACCGTAAATCTCCCCGGACAAAATTTCCCAAGAGTCACAGGCGACCCTGAACATACAGGACGGAGACTTAACAAAGTTGAACCATTGAAGCTCAGAAGCACATACAGTATGATCAGAGTACGTCGCTTTGAACTCTTTTTTCTCATCTTTGTGTAGATTAACAGCTCCATTTGTTTCTTAAAAGACAGAGCAAGGGAAAGTGTGTTTTGTGTCAGAGAAGCGTAAGACCCTGAATAACCTTTACCTCCTGGGCCGAGGAGTCTTAAATGGAGAGTTTAACAGCTCTTTGAAGCGTGTATTCCTCTGGCGTTTGTGTGCATATGAGCAAGAGATGGCAATTGAGCTGTTCGCAGTAGACAGAGATGGATGGTGATGTACTAACATATTAAATCTTCTTTGTAAATGTGGGTGTGTGTTTGTGTGAATGTCTGACGGGAGAGAGGCGGAATGTTGGACTGACTGGGTTTGGATGATGGACCACACATAGACGCACATCTTTAAAGGCCAGCAAAATATCTAAAAGTGTCCATTTTACAACACATTCAGGTCATAATTTATGCCAAAATCAAATGTTCGTCATAAAGGACGTTTTTATGACCTGACCCATTTTATGAAGGTTATTGCATCAATAATAAATGAAACTCCAAATGCTCCAAATTTCTAGTTTTTGTTTATATTTATACAAACACATGCACCACAAACCCAAAAGGACAACACTACAATATTGATGAAATATTTGTATTTTCTGTCATGAAATAATGCCATAATGTAAAAACACCTACGTAAAGAGTAAAGAATGGTGTAGTGAAGAAAATATTATAAATAATTTCTAAATACACATTTATTATGCATGCATACTTCATATCATAAATTACAATATTTAAAAAAGCCACAATCTATGACTGTTTTTGTCCAAATGTCCTCACCGTGTCTTCTCCTGGACAACCAGGAGGACATTTTTATTTATGACCCATCCAGAGCAGCAGAAACAGTTGTTTAGAGTTGCAAACGCAGACGCGTTTTACTGCCCGAATGAGCTTTCAGTTCTCTAGTAATCATTTTTTAAGGGAAGAAAAACTGCAGGACACGCAGTTTGTGGCAGCTAATAATTTTTATTGGCAAATTTTTTAAGACCTAAAGTGCAGCGCTGGAACATTTGTCATTTTTAATCAGAGAGAGAGAGAGAGAGAGAGAGAGAGCGAGAGAGAGAGAGAGAGAGAGAGAGCGGGAGAGAGAGAGAGAGAGAGAGAGAGAGAGAGAGAGAGAGAGAGAGAGAGAGAGAGCGGGGGGGGCGAGTCTCCTGAGGTGTGTTACCTGGCGAGGCAGGTCTACCTGCTCTGCGCGTGAATTTTGCTGCTTCGGCTGCCAGCCTCCGCTTGGCCTCTGCGGAGGGAAAAATAATTAACTTCCAAGGACACCGTGTGAAGAGACGGCGAGTTTGTCTGTCTGCGGGGGGACCTCCAGAAATGCAGAAGGAAAAGTGAGTTGTATCTTAAATAAAATATAACATCCCAGGATAAAAGAAACAGATTTTTTTAGCAAATATTATAGATGGTTTCAAACAACAACATAAAGAAATGTTACTGCGCATGCACGTTTTTGTTGCCCAAACATAACGTCCGGTACACATCCGCAAAGAATAGAGTCCCTGCAGATTATTTTTGATAACAAGCAAAAGAAATAACAAGTAAATGACATTAGCTAGCAAGTTAAAAGTATGTCTAGCCAGTATTATTTTACTTGGCTAAACGTAAATGCGACAAAGTTACACGACCCATTCAACAAATTTTTATTTAATAAAATTACTATGCAATCAAATATTAATATAAATTAAATAAAATATAGTAATATTATTAGCCACTAGACAGAATGAGCAACAAACACAGACTGGACGTTAACTTCTGTCTGATGAAACTGTCTAAATATACCTAATGTACATTTTTCTGTCTATTTTTTGAAACCTTTAAACAGGTTTAAGCTTATCCGCAATAATAACCGTCCTGTGGTTTAGTTTTGGACCAGAAATGGCCATCTAAAACTAGTTTGTTTTTGAATTTCAGCTGATCGTCCCTTATGTCAAATTTTATACTGCCCTATTATGTTTTATAGAGCGACACTGAACATCAAATGTTGTTTCTTCTGAGGGAGGGATTTAACACAGGCTTTTGCAGTAAAGTACCGGGTCTGTTCAGTCCAGTGGGAAAGTTTCAGTAATATTTGTATGAATCCTGCGTCTGTACAGAGATTTATTCCAGAGGTTCATGCCGGCAGGCTTCAGAACAAAGCAAGTCCTGAGAAATCTTTGATGCCACATTTCAGCTGAGTCAACTTTCAAGTTCTGTTGGTGAACATACAGCATGTAGTTAATTTTTGCAAGATACAATTGACAAAAGATTTCATAAAGGAATAAACACGTTGTCAGTAGACCGCAGGATATTTTATTAATATTTGCCAAAAGCTTGTTACATCTCTTGCTCCGTAGGGGGAACGTGGTTTGGCATCCGATTCAACCCTGCTTTTCTAATGCTGATATTTAACTCCGAAGTGTTGCAGACGAAGGTGTAAAATGTGATTTTAGCGAGTCAGGCTACGTGTGGATCCACGGGGGTATCGAGCCCCGTAATCCACGTAGCATTTTAAAGGCGCGAAAAACTCGAGCTGCACGACACTTCCCACTCGCGATGGAAAACGTGTGAATGTCTGTTGTTGGATGACCTGAGTCCTGCTGTCTTTGTGTGGGTGTTGTGTGTACTAAATGAAATGCATTTAGTATATGGGGACGTATGAATGAGTTTGAACAATTAGGAAGTCGGGTAGGGTGGTAAATATCCGCCGTCGCGTGGGTGGACGGCCGGTTTGTCCCTGTCGAGTTTGCGCCTTCCCTTCTGTTGTAAATGAAACTGGGAAATCGGTGTCCGTCAAGCAGGCATGGCTGCACCTGTAGCACAGGTGATAGATGGGACCGATTTGCGGAGCACATTGGATTCGGTGGCGCGAGTCGTTGAGGTTAAAGGCAGCAGGTGAGGTGGAAACAGTTGCATTAGCTCGGGTTGAAGGAGCTGCTAAAATGAATGAGTGACAAGCCGGGTAGGGAGCGTGTGTGTGTGTCTTTGTGTTCTGGAAGGTGTCGGAAGACAGGAAACAAGCGAGCGTGTGATGTGGAGTTTCCTGCCACATTGTACGGCCGCGTCAGGCCACTCTTGCCTAACTCAGAGCGACAAGCCGTGCGAGGTTTCTCTCGAGGAGTGTGTACATCCATTTGTGTGTGTGTGTGTGTATGTGTACACCTCGTGGATTAAATTGGCCCGCTTGCTCCTGGTTTGTGCTCCTGCTTGATCTGATTGGAGTTGTTTGGCTCACTGGAGGAAGAGGGTCGCTTTCCTCTCTGGAACGCTGTAATCACAACAGCTGTCTGTTGTGTTTTGTGATATTGACAAAAAAGGAAATATATATACATATATTAATATGTCATATTCATTTATTTTGAAATGTTCTAGTCACAATATAATTCCTATAGTTCCATAGTTCCATAGCTATTGTTAAAATAATTTCAAAATGTTCTAAAACAATATTAATAAGTAAGTGAATAAGTGACACTAAACTTTTGAACCATGGAGTGAATGATGGAGACAAAACTCTTATGCATGGTTAAAATTACTTATTGAATTCAATGTTAATTTAATTATTGTAATAAATGTAATTTAATAACACGTTTCGTCCATGCAACTAAAAATATAGAAACTAGATCAAGATGATGATATTATATGCAGCACTTGACTGTCATATAAAGGAAGATTTTGGAGCTATTATCTGTGCCTACTGAAGTGGACGTAATTGCTTTAGTTTCAAACCCAGCATTTGTCTTCTCATCTAGAAATGCTGCTGGTGGAGACCATGAGAAATGCTGCATATGGTCCTTATGACTAATGCAATTAAACTTTCAAAGAAGAAAGCAACGTCAATATCTCTTAACTAAGAAGAAAATTGTAGCTTGAATTGTCATGTAGGATTTAGATCTGTTCGTGTCACGGTAAAGTTAGCCGAAGATGAGAATTTAATGGGTTTACATTGCATTAGTATCATGGGTGTGTATCATACGTTCGGCATCTACAAATAACAGTACTATACTGTATGCCTCTGTTAATATAAACAACTGCTATTCTTTAGAGTGTAAACAAACTCTTCTGTTAATCTGGCAGATGTTCAGATGTTACCCAACCACCCCCTCCACATCCGCTCCAAATCTCACATCTTCATCTCCTCTGTCGTGAAACATCACCGCCAAGTTCATCAAAGTCTCCTGATAGGGCCGCATGGAGGTCTTGATTTGATAAACATGATATTGACGGTGTGCCAGCAGCGGGGCATATGTCAGCTCCTCCTTCTCCTCCCATTGAGCTGTGAGAGAGGTAGAGGCAGATGTTAGTGATTTTGAGTTCTGTTGCCACCTCTGCTGTTGATGTGCTCACTGTTGCTTCTGCTTTGGGGCAACTTATCAATAATGGATCAAATTGGTAGACGAAATTAATTAGAAGAAAGACGAAGAACTACATGTGTGTGGAAGCGTGTGTGTGCGATGTGATCTCATTAGTTTTTGTAGGTTTGTAAAGTGGGGTTGTAGCACACAATTGACGATTTTTTTTCTTAAACACATTTTTAAGTGAAAGCTACTGTGAAAATAATGTCGTAGCATATTGAAATTCATTTGTTGTATTTATAATACAGGAAATGAAAGTCGATGTTAATGAGAGACACTGGCCTAAATTTTTCTGTTTGTTTTCCAAAAACTGAACCATTGTGACAGCACACAGCATAACAACAACAGTGTTTCAGTGATGAGCTTTCTTTCAGAAGTTTCTCCAATGGGAGTTCAGCTGTGAAATTGTGTCTCTAAGGTTGTAGTTTTCTGAAAGGGTTTATGTCTTAGATGCTTTATGCAATTGTAATCTTCGAAATTGGTAAAACTCATATTTTGTAGGTATATAAAGTATACACAAATATTTTTGAGATCTTCCTGATGTGTTTGGCCACACCCAAAATGCGTTTGATGGAAACATCCTTTCTCACTATAGGTCTGAGCCAGTTGTGAGATGTAGTTTACAAAAATGTTGGGAGACCTAATTTCTTCTTTATCACTGCCGTCTAACTCAACCACGTCTTTGACTGCTTAATGATTTCCCTCAATAGATCTGGTACTGTAGTTCCCCCTGGAAACCTCTGAATATTTTACATTTGTTGTTTTTTACGTTTGTGCGATTTCTTTGAGAATATCTTTGATGTGGTTTAAAATTCTTGTCGGTATTGTAAGATCCATCTTCTTTCAGTGCTTATGGCAAATTAATGATTTGTTGCGTTTTAATCCTCTTGTGTAGCTTAATACGCTAGGGCAAATTAAGACGGCGATGAATATTTGGTCCTTGAAATATGCAGGAATGTAAATGTAAGCGTGCCGCAGGCAAACGTTTCATCATGTTGAAGTTGCGCTGTTAACAAGCAGACACACTAAAGCAATTTCCACATTGTGTAGTGTGGAAAGTAAATCTGTTCGATTGAGGTTTGATGTGTAGGATAGAAGGGGATAATTCACCCCCCAAAAAACTCACCCTCATGTCATTTCAAACTTGTATGAATTTCTTTCTTTGGCAGGACACAAAAGAAGATATTTTGAAGAACGTTGGTTACCAAACAACATTGGTCCCCATTGACTTTCATTACATGGATACAAAACCTCTGAGACATTTCTCAAAATATCATCTTACGTGTTCCACAGAACAAAGATTCATATAGGCCTACAGGTGATATACTGTAAGGGTGAATAAGGGAGAGAGAGAGAGAGAGAGAGAGAGAGAGAGAGAAACCACTTAAAGCAACATTTTGAATTTAATCTTGGTTTTTAATATTACAGTTATTGTCAATATTGGTATACTTATTACTTTCCTAATTAAAATGTTTATGATTTGTATCTTTTCTCCATGAAGTTGCACCTAAATGCTATGCAAATTTTGTTCATACATAAAGTGGCATTTTCTGCATCTAAAAAAATGTGCATCTCGGCCGTTTCCACCACTTTGTTTTCTAGACAGCTGCTTTGCAACAAATGTAAAACACTTGAGTTGAATTGAACAGCTGACGGGGTCTCAATGCATTGTTCTTCATTAGCCGCTCATTAGCCGTAATTATGTGAACAACATATCCCAGACTCTCCTACCTTCACGCTAAAGCTAAGAATACGGCAAAGCTCATGGTTACGATGCTAGAAGAAGACGCCTTAAACCGGGTACATTTAATTAGTGCTATTTCATCCTGCCTTTTAATCCTTCGCTCGCGGCTAGCATAAAGCTTAATGCGGTGGAAAATCGTGTTTTTAGTGGAGATGAAGTAATGATGGTACTCTGTGGCTTAATCATGTTGACATATGCCATCTTCTCCCCTTCCCTCTCGTGTGGTTTCTGCAGGCAGCTGTTCGTTTGAAGAGCACTATAGTAATTGCGGATACAGCGTGGCGTTGGGGACTAATGGCTTCGCCTGGGAGCAAGTCAACACCTGGGAGAGACCCTCCATGGATGCCGCGGTTCCCACAGGTATGAGCGTGCAGCACCTTCATCTTTCACTTTTCGTTCTCTTTTTAGGGATAGCTCACCATGATGCCCTTAACCATTTCCGTTAACCCGTACACCGCATACGATTGAAGTTTGCAGACAGACGTGGTCACTATGGAATCTCATCTGTTCCACAAAACGGTTTGTGAAGGGTTTGCTGAGTATTGGGAGTGGATTAACAGGTTAACCAATGTCCCAGCAATCCCTTTCCTCGCTAATCTCTATCACCTCTCTTTAATTTTCTTCTCATTCGTCTCCTCCTGTTATATTGAGGAGGCACTTTGGCCTCCCCTCCGTCTGAAAGTCTATCTCTCCCAGCCCGTCTCTCTCGGAAACTCGGCAGCAGTTCACGGCGAGACAAATGGCAATCAAGTTCGCTGTCAGTCTCACTCAGTCGTCTCCTGCAGCGCTCAACAACCTCTGTCTCGCTGCGCCCTCAAAGACAATAGAGTCAGCTACACAACCGCGTCTCGCCTGCGAGCTTATTTAACCCCGTTTGCTCCCTGCACACTACATCTGACACCGAACCGCTGCGGCACACCACTAGAAAGACGTCAGATCCTTATAAAGCATCATTTTGGGGTTAGTGAGCTCTATTTAGGTCACTAAAATATGGTGGAGTGATAAAATGACAGAATAGAGGTTTAGTAGTCTGTGTTTTCCAACTAGAATGTCACAGATGAAATCTCTTTTGTTTCTTTTAGACATCATTGAGATCAAATGAAGAACGTCGCTTGCATCTCATATATTTCTCCTGAGAAAAAGACCCAGAAATCTCAAATTTCAGAAGAGATCTCAACAAACTGAGATTTGACAAGTTATTATTGAAGATCTCAATATGAACTCAAACATTTCTCATCAAGTTTATCTAAAATAGAAAATATACATCTTCGGGTATCTTAACAAGCGTCTCGTGTTTTCATTTCTATTTGATCTTAGCAATTTTAGGAGAAATATCTGAGCCAAAGTTGATCAAATAATGTACAATTTTATTCCGGTGTAAATCCACATGACGGCCAGTGTAAACTTCTAAATCAAAACCGGTCGAAAACCACAAATGGAAGAAATCAGGGTCATCAACAGCATCCAACAAACTCCAGGAGAAAACATCAAAGTCTAGCCACTTTTTTCTCAATCGAGGGCACTACCATCAGGCTCAATCTGATAAAAATACACAAGCACCCATTAATAAATAAACGTCTGGAGAAGCACCATCTGCACGCGCGGAGATGTCATCATGATCTGTTTGTCTAATCAGGAGAGGAAATTGGGCCACGGCACGATCCTTCCGTCATTAAACCCCGCGGAGACGTGCGGATATCAGCCCGTCTGTCCTCTGTGATTGTGGGCGGCACTTAGCGCAATGTTCAGCGAATTACACGCGGCACGCAAAAGACCTAATGAACAAGATGGGCTGTGGAGTTGAGCGGAGGCAAGTCTTAATGCTCAGAGGTTGCTCTTACAAGGCTCACCAGACTTTAAGTTGAAGTGTGGCATTGCTGCTTCATTTGCAAAAATTCACAGATCTCTTTAACATCCCAGTTGTTTCTCTTAGACATCAGTGAAATTAAATGGAGAGCAAATGGAAACGTTCCTGAAGCCTCCCATGTCTCAGCTATTTCACCTGAGAAAAAATCTCACCCATGTCTTTTTAAACCTCCATACTCTTCATGTATTTCTTCAATTTTCTTGTGTCTCTTTTTATTTCTCCTAAACATCTGAGACTAAGTTGATACGTAAATGAGATACTTTTTTGATTCGCTTCCCGATTTAGTCTCATTGCAGTCCAGGAGAAACGAATGAGGTTTTAAAGAACTTTACATGAGCAGAAAGACAAAAGGGAAGAGGTTAGAGAGGTGGTGAGAGAAGATGGAGACCCAGGTGTGGATGAGGAGGTGTTATTGTATTCTTACAGGAGGGGTGAAGAGGCCTGTCAGTCGCTGCTGTTTCTTTTCATTCCTCCATGGACCACGGGTCACCGGCATCAATACAATCCATTCTTCTCATTACTGCAGCTCTCAGAGGGTTTCACAGACAAGCTCCTCCAGAGAAAACACGACTTCTCTAAAGTGTTTGTGAATGAATGCTGCGGACAGGTGCACATGCTCTTATGTGGCGCACTGGGTGAGGAAACAAATCGAGTCTTCCGATGCCAAACTCTTTGAACGTTGAGGGTTTATATTAAAGAATCATCAGATACCAGTTCCTTTAAGAAAGCTTTTTTATATAGTTTAATGAGTGAAGCCATAAGAAAAGTTTGATAGTTTTGTCATTTTACACCAATCAAAATTTCAGGTTTCAGACACATCAAACTCAATTACATCTAAACATGCCAAAGCCATGCGTTTCAATTCATGTTTAAAATATTAGATTAAGACGTCTCCAGCGTTGCGTATTTTTAGACTGTCAGAGGGTCGCCGCTGCTCTCTCCAAAAATGAAAAATCCTTTCGAATGGTTTAGATGCTGAGCAGCATTGCAATATATTTTATTTATAAAACCTTTTGAAATCTTTTACGGACTCAGTGAGGTGTGCTCAATGTGTTTATTTTCAAATGTGTTTACGCTGCGTTTGACAGACAGATGAAAAGCCCTCGGCCTAATTTTAGTTTTCCTTCACTTTCTTTCTTCCAATTTCTCATGCTTGTCTGATATTTGTCTTAGCGTTTCTCGCCTCTGATTGGTCTAAGCTGTCAACAAATCATCTGCAATCAAAAGCCACGTCGCAGATCTGTCATTTAATCATGATAAATGTTGTACATGCGGGCGACCGTTCGGGTGTCCACGGGCCCTTTGCGTACAGTGCAGTTTTTGGTATGGTAATCGAGTTGTGAATTATGGGTTGTCTCGGCAGGATTGCAATAATGTGCTTGTTATAAATGGTTGGCGAGGGTAAACGGTGTTGTTAGCCTTTCGCTTTCCTTTTTTTGTTTTTTTTTTTGTTCTTGGTGATGATTTGAGGGCTCTCATGGGCCGCACGGCTTGATTGCGTGTTTGATTTTTTTCTCTTTACGATTAGAGCTTAGGGTTGAAAAGGTCACGAATGAAGATAAATTGACAGCGAATGAGCTTTAGGCAAGCGGTTGCGTAAAAACACACTTAGTCATTAAGACACAAACACACTCAATAAGACACTCAATTAATGTTCATACACTACCAGTCAAAAGTTTTTGAACACTTCAGTGAAATGTTTCTCATTATCTTAAAAAGCATTTGATCTGAAGGTGTATGCTTAAATGTATAGACTACTGTAGACAAACAAAACCTTTTTTGTTACAAAAGAATTGAATTGGAAACAAAAGTAACATTTTATTTAATAACATTATTTAATGTTTTTGAAAATGAATTACTTTGACTGAATAATGAAGAAAGAACAGCCAATAAGAGCTCATAATAGTTGGAAACTCATTTAACATTGTTAAAAAAACATCTCAGGGTGAGACCTCAAGAAGTTGCTTAATAAAATGAAAAAGAAAAAAAAAACATTTCTGCAAATTCTAGGCAAAATGTGACTACACTAAGGTGCTAAAAACGTTACAATACTTTAAGGAGCCCATAATTGAAAAGTACAAGTTTAACTTCTTTGTCCACCAGTGCAAAAAGTGGGTCAGTAAACATGAAGTAAACAAAAACTCATCATCATATGTCATTCAAAACCTGTATTTGACTTTTTCTTCTGTGGAACACAAAAGAAGATATTCTGAGAAATTTGTGGTTTTGTGTCCATACAGTGGAAGTCAGTGAGGTTCAATGTTCCTTGGTTACCAACAAAATATCTTCTTTTGTGTTCTGCAGAAGAAATAAAGTTATACAGGTGAGTGAGTAAATAATATAATATTTTCACTTTTGGGTGAACTATCCCTTTAAATTTTAACAGATAGGTAGATGGTTCTGAACATTAAACTCTTATCGACATTGTCACAACCTCAAGCCTCATTGAGACAACTAAAAGAAGAGCAAGAGTTTCCAAAGCTTTAAGTTAGCCTGCGTGTCTAAAAGATTGACAGAACAAAAGACAAAACAGTCAGCTTTAAAGAGCGACGGAGAGAGAGAGATAGAAGCTTTAGCAGTCTAACACACATCACTCTTGTTTACTGATTTTCAGGCTCCAATAAAGCAAAGCAGCAGCTTATAAGAGTGTCCCGCTGTGAGCTGCTGGAATGAAGCTCTCACACTGGGGACCCGACTGCTAAGAGCCCTCCGCTTTTCCCTTTCTCCCACTGCCATCTTCCCTTCACACCCTTCCTCCCCCTCCCGTATCTGCCGAATTCATCACACCTTCCGCTGACACGCTGCTTTCATTAAACCTTTCTCTGGCCCTCCGCTGACTTACATCACTTTGTTCTGGTTTACGTGCATCGACGAACACACTCCGAGCGACGCGTTCGCACTCGCAGACTGGCACACGCACACGCGCTCGCTCACTCGCTCGGCGGGACAGAGCGCTGCTGTGCGGCTCGGGTCAGGAATCAGAGATCGTGATTAATAAGAACAACATGTTCATCTGTTCTGTGGAGAAAAACAAAATGTTTGGTTTTCCACTTTGCGTCAACATGGTGTTAGCACATGCAATGATGATTGTTTCTTTAAATGTTTATTTTTAATGATGCATCAAATAACCATTCAGTTAGACCCTAAATTACATATTCAATGTGGTAAAATGACCATCACAGAGTTAAAGGCTCCATTACGACTCTTGTTTTTGCATGCCTCTTTACCCAAAAGTAATATAAAATAATTTGGATATAATTTTTATTTAAAGATGTCAAATTCCCTTTACGTTAGTGATACAAAGACTTACGTTCCTCTTTGCTTTTGTGAATGACAGACATACAGACTCAAAGTCCCTGTGATCGTCTGTCAGAATCCCGCCGTCTCTTACTTCACCTCAGATAGCGAAATGCTCTTTCCACCATTCCTTTTATACCTCAATACATCAATTTTTTATCATATCACTTATGTCTTCATCTTCTCCATTTAGTAATCCTTTTATCTCTGTGCTTGGATAATACAATTTTCCGATCACTTCTGTTTCGGGAAGAAAGAGCTTGTGTTATCCATCACTTGTAACAGAGGCCGGAGTTTGGCTGTCTGGTGACGACCTTGACAAGCTTGTGGTTGTGTGGTCGTCTTTTCCCGTGTTCCCCAAGAAAAAAGAGGAATGGGTAACCATAAGTCAATGCCATCGTTCGACAGGCAGAGCATTTTAAAGCCATTGCTGTCAGAAGCAATATGACCCCATAGAGAGACGGAGAGAGTTTAGGATGGACTGGTAATTTCTGTATTTTTTTGTGGTGAGGATAACATTTATGCAGCACAGGCTTAATAAGGACAAATCGTGAGGCCCTGGTGGGTTTGAGAATAAAGTGAACTACAAGGTCTAACCAGAGTATGGATGTCCCTTAAAGTCCTAGTTCATCCAAAAATGAAAATCCTGTTATTCACCTTCTTGTCATTTCAAACCTGTATAACTTTCTTTCCTCAGCAGAATACAGTAGAAGATATTTTGAAGAACATTGGTCAGTTACCAACATTCTTTAAAAATATATTTTTTGTGTTCTGCAGAAGAAAGAACGTTATACAGATTTGAAATGACACGAGGATAAGTAAATGATTACTTTTGGGTGAACTATCACTTTAACAAATATTAAGTTTGGTGACTGACGTTTTTTTATGAACAAACTGCTTTCATGCAATTGTCATTTTTGTTTAAGGGGTGGAAACTGACCCCTAAGACCTGTGGTATACTTCCTTTTTATATGCACAGCCAAGCGCACAGCCTTACATCCTTCGAATCATACGCATACACACAGGTTTTGACGCATGCACATTGCAACCTATTGCAATACCTATCCTGGCCTACAGGGGTCCGTAAGGAGAATTCATGCAGGTTTGAGGGTGGCGAATGAAACAGCAGAACAACAACAACACTACTACCTTGAATCGACGCCCCCAGGACACAGAAATGGAGTGCACGTGCGCGACCTGCGCATACTATGCACGCGATGTAACAAAATTCTGATGACGAAATTTGCGTCACGCGCTTTCCCTCGCGCACGGGTAGAAGGGGAACTATTTTAGAAAAGTTTAGAGCAAGGTTTTTTGTGAAAGCCTCTCAATCTCCAGACTAAGCATCAGTGCAGTTCTTCCATTTCAGATGGTTTGTTTGTGCTTTTAATTTATTAAGGACGATATTAAAAAAGTTCTACATATCATTATCATTTATCAAGTATCAAGTCTGTGCAAACTAAAGTTAATCACAGAGATGGGGAATTGTCGCTCATTAATCGCTGTATTAGTGATGAGACTTAAATAAACAACTGAAAATATTCTGCATTGTAATTAAACAAATACAGTTTCTTGCTCATTTAGAGGATTGCGCACATGGCGATGAATCACACGCATCTGTTATTGACAGTTTGATATGAGGGATGGGTTCTTAAGGGATATTAAAACGTTGTGTAGCCTAACTAAAGTTCAAGAGGAGCTTGTTCGTTTTTTTTGCATTTTACCGTACCTCTGCAGCCTAGATGCTTATAGATTTTCTTGCTTATAGATTTTTCATTAGTCCCTCATTCATTCTTTTGTTTTCGCTTTAAAATCTCTTTTCCGAGCATCTGTTTAGATTTTTCGCCTCTTGTTCCACGCGCCGTCACGATTCAGCAAATTGTCCTCAGCAAATCAGTTAACTCACTTCACATTACATCTGTTTGAAATGATTTTATGAGACACAGCACCTTATGTTCCACCAAATTTCATTCACGGGAGCCATTTCTTCACTGGAATAGTTTAATCTGAAATAATGTGACCAGAAAGATTACATTGGGCTGGCACAGAGAGAGGGGCATAATTAATTTGATGGTGACTTAATAAATGCAGGGTGACATATGAGACACTGGAAGGCATGCTTAACAAGAAGAGGAATAAAAATGAGAGAGACAGACAGCGAGAGAGAGATTTTACCGTCGCTGTCCACAGATTGTGAAACAGACAGCCGGGCCCGGGGCGATGAGAGGGCCACTTTACAGCTGAAATTAAGTACAGCAAGAGAGCTTTGACTCCGAACAGTTGAACCCAGTAGATCCATACTGATCCCAGAGCTAAACTGACATTACCTCAGTCTCTCTGCCAAGAACGGGCTCCGTCCAGCATGTCTCCAGCCACATTACTCAACTTTTTAGTCACTTTGCCCTTTAGCAGATGCTTTTCAAACCCAAACTACATGAAGATTCTTAAAAATGGAGCATCTGGGGTGATGGCCTTGTTTAAAGATGATATAAAGGATTTCAGTGTGATTTTGCAACTCGTGAAGGTGAATCTCCCAAAATGTGCAGAGAGCATGTCTGGGTTTGTATCTAGATCGAACAAGTTAGTTGTCGATTGCTTGCGTTAGTTTGCGTTTGATGGTGTTTGGCTATGTTTTCTAGTGTTTGTTGGCATTAGTTATATGTTGGTCTGTGTTTGTTGGCATTTTTTGGTGTTTGTTACCATCAGTGTGAATAAACCTTAATACATTAGCTGTAACATTTTTTTATTCGATGTTGAACTTATTAATAATGATAATGTTAACAAAACAAATGTATTACTTATCAGAATAACAAATCTTTACCAATAAATATAACTTCATTGTGTAATGTGTTGCTTTTTGGCATATTTACCATATGTGATTAATTTGATTTAGGATCCAGTTTGTGTATAAGGTGTGCGTACAGTACATACACAGCAAAAAATGTATTTCTTACTAAGCATTTTTGGCCTTGTTTTCTAGTACAAATGTGAAACAAATCCGCACAAAACCTGCGCTGATGGCTGTTTTATGAAAGGAGTTTGATTGGTTGTTAAATTGTTTGAACAGCGGATCTGTACTGGCTTAAGATACGCATCATTTCATCAAACATGGCTTATGTTTGGAAAATGACTGTTATAATGTTGTATTGGGATGGCACTGGTTTGCACCGGTGGTTATCCTAACAACAGGTTGTGTAAGGTAATGCTCAATGGCTATTCATTACAGAACCACCACAAAGCTTTTTAGCAGAGTGCCTATTATGTGTACATTGTGCATGTGAGTGTATACCAGAGCCGTCGAGTCTGTGCAGAAAAGGGCCGAAACAGAAGTCAACAGATGGTTTGCCAGACAAAGAGACACCCTGCAGTATCGTATCTCCCTTACTACAACTTCACTGCAAGCGAAGAAATTGTGCTTTCAGCCGAACGGACCATTTATTGCGCCCTTAAATCTCTGTTCTGTCTGGGTTTTTTCTGTTTGCCGATATTGGAGTCTTGCAGTAGCATCCTGTGTCACAATACACAACACAAATCCTTTTCTGTGTGGCTTATTTAGTGTCTACAAGTCATCTATTGTAAGCGCCCGCCTCAGTCTTTGTGGGTGTTTGCCGTTTTGTTAGCCAGCCTTGGTTATCTTTTTCTGTGTGTGTGTGTTTAGACTGTTGCTTATCAGCTGCTATAATATGGGGTTTCCACCTGAATGCTCTTTTGTGTGCCTCGCAATCAGAGCCGGCCGTGGCTTTTGTCGAGAGGTTTCTTTCCAGCCCGAGGGAGCAACGCATGCTCATCTGAAAGCTTCATCCAAGAGTTTCCGTCCAAAAACGGCAGGCTGGTTTCGAGAAAGCGTGCATGTGTGCGTACGCGCGATATCGAATAGGCCCTCTGAAACCAATGACCTTTTCTTTTGCCAAACCAACAACAGATTTCACTTTGCAACTACCTTGGGGACAATTATGTATCGGCTTTTTTCACTTCTCTCGCTCTCTTTGCGCAGTTGTTGTGTTAGCGGAAGGTCAGCTGCTTCGAATCGTTCGCATTTCACAGGAATTCCTGCGGCTGGGAGGCGTTCCGCCTTTGGGAAAACACTGAGATGTCATCTTTGATATGTTGTATAAAAGAACTATCACACATTTCAAGTGAAAATAGCTCTATTATACTTGAGTATAATGTTTGTATTAGTGATGCAACGATACTAAATAGTTTGGTGGTTTTATTAACTCGCATTAACTCAATTCTAAAGATTAAATTAAAATGTCTTAACTTTCTGAATGTTATTAATTCGTATAATGTTTTTAAACTATCATCCGCTACCGATTATTTGCAGATACTGTATATCAGTGCGTCTCTAGTCCATTTTAATTTCCTTAGAACATCTTTCTTAGGGTAACAATTGTAGCGCAACTATTGCGAGATGACTCGTTCTCAAGAGCTCTTAACAATGTCAATCTGCCAGTCGTGGTCTATCAATAGTTCCATATCTCTTTCATTTTCTTTCCTGCCCTCTATCAAAGATAAAGTGTCCATTGACCTACTTTTTTCAGAAATACAACCGAATTCCTCTTTTTCTCATTCGCTCTTTGACGGTTATAGTGGAAGGAGATTATTACTTCTGTCAAATCCAGAGGAGTGGAGATGTTTTTTTGATACCACCACATCTTTTCACAAAGACCCGTAGATCTCGTGAAGTGTTGAAGAGGATGAGCGTGAGAGTGTGTCTGGCTAACCTGAGAGACAAAAATGTTTGATAAGAGCTGGAGGAGAACATCCATTTGTCTCTTGCAGGCAGTTTGAGTCGTCGCTCGACTGTGTCTTAGATGAGAAAAAGAAACATCAGAAATGACATACATCAGCTTTAAGCGTGATTCAATCGGATTGTATTTCATTTAAACAAGCATCAATAAAATCTGTGTATTGAGTGTCTTGCATCACAATTTGAGATCGAATTATTTCAGAACATGCATCTGCAATATTGATATTTATTGTGCGTCTACATTTATTTAACACAGACAGGTGATTTATCTCACTCTGAGTGTATCTTTAACATCTCTCTCTCTCTCTCTCTCTCTCTCTCTCTCTCTCTCTCTCTCTCTCTCTCTCTCTCTCTCTCTCTCTCTCTCTCTCTCTCTCTCTCTCTCTCTCTCTCTCTCTCTCTCTCTCTCTCCTGCCATTAACTAATTATGTGATTTGATCACTTATAGATTAAAGGCCACATTAAACTACACATAACATGCTGCCTTTACAGAGTTGTACTAAATGTCTCATTTCTATTTGATATATAAATAAAAGCGGATCGGCATGCATGCATTCCATTATTTGATGAATGTCATCTTGACAGCCTAATGCACAATAAATATTACACTTGTAAAGAGACCCACTGTTTTAACTTGAGCTGTAGTGAGACACGTGGATTGACTTGCAAAGGCCTCATTCAATTATGTGATGATGGACTTTAAGCTTCACGTATTTGAGCTTTGAATAACAGTAAGAGCAATTGAAGGTCGGTTTAGATGCAAGGATGCCATGTGTCTCCTGAATCATCCTGGTGTCTGTTATTTACATAATCAACTGTTGTTGACGCTCATATTTTGCTCATATTTTGCTCATATATTGTTGTAGTTATCTTTGTAGTAGAGTTGCACCGATATATTGGCCAATAATCTGTATCGGTCTATAAAAGCTCATTTTCACACTAGCGACTGATACAGCTGTTCAATGATCAGTGCCGATATATTCTGTCAGTTAAAAGAGGACAGTATAGATGTTTGATGTTCAATGTTAATAGTTATTATATGAATTAATAACATTCAGAAAGTTAAGAAATATTAATTTCACCTTTAGAATTTAGTTAATGCAAGTTAATATGACCACCAAACTATCGGTATCGGCAGATATAACTCGGAATAATTGACATCAGCAGAGAAATTTAGTATCGGTACATTTCTACTTTATAGTCATTGTTCTTGCTGTGAATGAGTCTTTTAAAATAATGTGCGTTATGTAATTGTGTTTAAATGTAGAATATCCAGCTAATGGCAAGAATAAGGCTAATGGAAGTAATGAGGCAATTTCTTTAAAAAGCTAAATTAAAATTGGTTTATGATAGGTAACGCAATAATGTATTTTTATTATTCCCAAACAGTATACCTTCATCATCCACAGTTAAACAAAATTAAGGAACATACATAAGAGTAAAGTAATGTCAATTCTGGTGGTTTTCCCTCAGGATTATAACTCTTACTCCAGAATAGCACTATACGAAATCACCAACATCAAACCAGACAAAGAAATAAAGAAAAACAGACAAAAACAACATCCTGGCCCCAAAACAGGATAAATGTCTCCCAGAATTCCCATTTTCCCTCCTGGCTTCACAACAATTGGCCAGAGTTTGATAAATGACAAGGCTACAGAACCAATGACAGTTTTGTTGCTCTGGGATATTTTTATACCCAGAAGGGTTTTTAATGATAGATAGCCTCTGGTGTGAAACGCCTGCCTGCTTTTTTCCTTTGTCCTATTTGTTCTGTCACAATCTAAAATTAGCTAATGTCATGGCAAATAACCAAAACTTTGCATCTGTCTTAATCTCTTCAAGTTGAATCAATGTCTTATATAAGTGAAAAGTGTGTCTTACGAAATGTCATCTCCTGTAGCTCAGTTGGAATAGTATTGCGTTATTGCACACACACACACACACACACACACACACACACACACACACACACACACACACACACACACACACACACACACACACACACACACACACACACACACACACACACACACACACACTGATAAAAAGTGAATGCACTTTAAGGCGCACAAGCGTCTGGAAGAAGTATAAATGTAAATGTTTTTATTTTCCTAACAGTACACCATGTAGTCTCTTAGGATCTTCTTCTAACAAGCAAACAGTTACACTGAGAGGAAACTGGAGCAAATGTTAACATGAGCATCATTGAGTGTATCTTTTTAATGGCGATGAAAAACACATATGTGTGTGTTTGTGAATCATTGAGACTAAGAAGATTGGATTGGATTACAATGTGTGCGTGGGCACGTACAGTATGGATCAATATCACCTCTTGATGTGTTCAGCTCTTGTTGGTGGCGTGATGCAACGCGTTCAAGTGTAGGACGCGGAGCCATTGTGTCATGAGTGTGCATGTTTGTTTGTTTTGTAGACCTCAGGCTCGTGATACTCTCATTGTCACCACTGATGCAGAACGGAGCGCTGGGCGATGCTCCAGTTGTAGGTCATTATACCCTACGCTATACACCCTGCACCCTGCCAAGTGCACTTTTCTTTTACTGACTAAAACACTCTTATAAGTCATCATGGTGCCGCCATCGAAGTCTTTCTCACCTTTTAGTTTTGGCTGTTTTTAAATGTCTGTAATGTTATTGAGATGAACATTGGATATATAAAATCAATTGAAAATGTAGTTTTAAAACAATATTTTTAATTGATAATTTCTTCTTTCCTTTTTCTTCCTCTCCACTTCCTGTTTATTCTACTTCTTTTTGTTCTTTATTTTTATTCATCCATACTTCCTCCTTTGCTTTTTCTTCCTCCCCACTTACTTTATTGATCGATGCGTTCTCTTCCGTTTCTTCCTCTTTCTTCCTCTCTATCGCATTTGTCCTTCTCCTCTTCATCCTCCTGCACTTCGTCCCGCTGCTTTGACACCTTTGAGAACACTCCTCGGGAAACCCCCGTGGACTTACATTGGACACATCTAATTTCCAACTTTAGGGGCGCGCTTCTGTTTTTCATTTTCACTCAAGGTGAATCCATCCATTTTTATCCGTGGTCGTCTTTCTGTCTCTGGGATTTGAGTGCCTCAGCTTGGCTTTTAGCGGCCAGCGCTGTGTGAAAACATACGGAGGACCTCAAATAACCGTCTGACAAAATCGCTCGTGGCTCTCTCTCAAGGGCTTATGAATGCACTTCCCTCTGTGAGGTTGAAGAGTTCAGCAGGAGATATTTTATAGCCGCAGTAGCACAGACGAGAGTGTCCAATTCCTCCCAAGAGAGCAGTAACAGACTACTTAAGAAGCTACGGACTTCTGGTCACCATGACAATTAACTAAGCCAAGACGTCTACTGAAGAACAAGTGCCAACAAAATATACAGAGCTTTATGGGTGATATAAGCCAAATATTGTTATATATATATAAGGTCACAGAATGAAACAAAAATCATAATTCAGTCAATCCATGCAGGGGAAACACTGGCCTTAGTAAAAAAAAAAGTGTCACTGGATTCATGGCAGTATGACAGGGTGCAATAAGCTTCAAATTCGCCTCATCGCACGTTACCAGCGGGACGCCGCTGTCATGGCCCGCCTCTTCACCACCTGTTCCTGTCATGAACCTGGATTCAGACCGGCAATAGGTGACTGCGATTTGGCTCTGTGTCCCAACACAACTCTTAATTTGATCCCAAATCTGTTTACCTACAGCTGAATAGTTTATAAATATAAATGGAGCTTAAACTAACTTTCTGTTTTCCAGATTTTCATTTCTGGTTCCGCTTCAAAAATCTATGACCAAAGCATCAGTTGATTTATTATTGTGTCTACTTTTACTCAGACTATTTACAGCAAATATGAAGCTTTCTCAGGCAATGTGACTCTGCTCTGTTTAGACTGTATTTCTGGAAATGACTGGCGTCTTGTATCTCTATTTATTTCTGTCCTCATTGTATTTCTTTAGACCTCTCTCTTGTTAGGCTAGATACCATCTCCCGCCCTGCAATTTGGCCGCCTCTGGATGATTTCAGTCCTTTCACATGCTAATAATAAATGGACAGACTACATTCAATTCCAAACATCCGGAGCCTAATTCAGCTACTTGGCCGCAGAAGGAGACTTCCTTCCATCCTTTGTTCCGAAATGAACAAATAAAAAAAATAATAAATGAGAAGCGGAGTGCTTGTTCTTTTCTACGCCAGGATGAAATGTTGAATTTTGAATTTCAAATAGCCGTCATTCAGTGATCAAAAGAATGGCAACATAAACATAAAAATGGGACCAGCTATTTCTTGAAGGTTTCTTGCAAGGACAGCCGACCCAAATGTATTTGGACACTTAATTGGATTACATAACAAAGAAGAACATAATACATTTTTAAGACTCTGTCTTTGGCAAGATTAAACAAAAAGGTTTATTAGGTTTTTAATGAAAACAAGTCGAAGTATTTGGACATGTTTTGCTGAACTAACTTCATAAATCCACTAAAATCACCTTAGCGGGTTAAACGTAAATGAAAATTTGCTTCCAAAAATGTGGTTATTTCCGAGATATATCCCGGAGGAATCAATTTATTGCTCAAATGTTCTTTCGCAGAGCCAGTTGTTTCATTTATTTATCAACTTTTGCTCAGGAGAAGTCTGGATGTGGGTAATTTTGATAAGAAATGTTTGAGTTCATATTGAAAATTTCAATAATATTTACTTATGATCTGAGCTCAGTTTGTTACATTGTTGACATCTCCTCTAAAACTCTGTCTTTTTTTCAAGAGAAATATCTGAGACAGGAGCAAAAGTTTGCATTTGCTGTCCACCTAATCTCAATGATGTCTAAGAGAAATAGTTGAGATAATACAGAGATCTGTCGTTTTTCTTTTGTATGGGGTTATATACCTTACAATAACATTTCCAAAGCTTTTTTGGACTATTGTGTTCATATTTTTAAAACATCCCCATAGTGTAATATTTATTAGTTGCCTCACCTCATGTTGCACGTAAGAGTCCATTGGTGGGCTGTGTATTTAAAATTCCCCTTGATTTTAAGAAGCCTCTGCATTAGCATCAGTTCCTCTACAGCTAATCAGCAGGCGGAAGTCTAATGAAGCATAAAGGAAGAGCTGAAATCCTTATCCAGAGATGAAGTTGTTTCTATTGGATGCGATTCACTGATTTGCATTAAGCCGCTCTACCATGACGCCTTCGCTCTGATAATGACACTTCAATTATTGATTTTCCACTTATCAGATTATCACAGTCTTCGCCGCTCGTGACACGAGTCTGCCAGAAAACAGCCGTAGGGTCTTGTGGGAAAAGGGCACGAGAAATAGTGCCACGATTTTTAAAGGGCCAAAACGAATCACGGCACGCAGCTGGTGGGTCGCGCCGACTGCGTGCCAATCACGTATCATTTGGCGCGACAAGCGAGGCGAGGAGGTTTCTGCTCGGGTTGAGATGGAGGATGGGCGCGTGGATGTGTGAGAAGTAATAATCAGGGCATGGGGAACTTGGATAGCACCACATCATGAAGGTCCATTACACATCCAGGACAGCAAACATATGGGGCCTGACTGAAGTATCCAACTGCCTCCCTCTGTGTTTTTTCTGCTTATTCTGTCTTCGCGAAAACACTCGCTACCTTCACCCAACACACATACCCTGGTTGAGGTGGGATTTAACATGCGTGAAATGGGTCATAGAACAGATCTGCGGTGCTCATGGGACTTCATGAAGAGTATGTATGTGTTTATGAAGGCCCATCTGTAGTTTGTTGTTGGGGGAAGTTCAACAGAGATGCGTCATCTTTTATTCGCAGCTGCTCCAAACGAAACTATCGCAGATGATGCATCACTATTGCATCTTATTAGTGGTGTTTAGTGACTAAAATGAAAAGGTTATATGTTTTTTTAATAGCTAGTATCTTATTAGTTAGTTGTGAACGATATAAAACATAATATCCTAGAACCCTATACAAGGTGATTTCTCGGAAATCGGTCGAAGAAATTAGAAAACAGTAAGCAAGCTCAAATTTCTTTGAAATATTTTGTGACCAGCCATAAACATAAGGTAGTAGATGAAATAATCTTTTTAACTTTCTTAACTTATTCAGAATGAATTAGGCTTAATTTAATAATTTTTCGAGTTAAACTAACTAATTTCACTGGTTTTACAATGTACCTTCAAAGTTTCCTGAAAAACTAAAAAAATAAATGATACAAAAAAATGATATATTTAATTTAAAATGTAAAATTTCACATTCACATTTTCTTTCTGGTATAAATCAACATTCAAGTGATATTAAATTCACATTATGTTAAATCAATTCATTACAGTTTATTGATTCCAAAAGAAATGTTTGTGTTTATATAATATATGCTTGTGTGGGGTGTGTATATTTATATGTATATGTATACATTTAAGAAATATTTATAATATATATTTACAATAATTCATAATATAAATTATATTTATGCAAATACATGTTACAGACACAAACATTTCTTTTGGAATCGCGATTAATCGATCGATTTGGCAGCATTATATATTTTTTACTTATGTAATATATATTATTATTTTTTATATTTTATATGTATCATATTTTTTGAGAGGCTTTCACGCTGCCACCCAATCTGAAGCTTTTTATTCTCCTTATTTTATTCTCAAGCTCCTGTTTTTTTCCCCTCACCGCATTAGCTTTTCCGCAGTATGTTGCGGATTAGCGCCTTTGGTTGGCTCAATGGTAAATAGGTGCTTTATTGTTCTCGGAATAAAACTGTCAGGCAGAAATGAAGAACGCCGTGACTTTATCAGACCGAGCAGCAGAGGGCCCAAAGTAAAGCGACCTGCCATAATTGCATATTAAAGTGACAACTTGAAGAGTTTTCGCTATTTGTCATGTGGGGGATCATATTATGATGGCGAGAATGTGACATTTAGTGCAAAGAGCTCCCCGTGGAAATACTCAGAGGGAATAATGACTTTCGCCCGCGAGTGCTTGGTGGCCCCACGCAGAAGAATCCTCTCAGACGAAATGACTCGAAATTGCCGCGCAGGCCGGGCGCCTCAAAGATTGATGTGAATGGAACGCCATTCTAAGGCACTTGGACGCTTAAACCGATAAATCTCGAAATCAAGGGCGTTTAGGAAGAAACTGAATTCACGTAACGTCTCTTTACGTTAATGCATGGGTGACAGCTGTCAGCTAAGCCTCACTGAAGCCAAGGGTGTAAGTGGCCCCGTGAAGACATTTTACAGACGTTTGTAGAAAAACACGAGTGGATTGATCACATCATTGTCGGCCTGTCTGTATGTGCTGGTTATCGGTTGATGTCAACGGCATTAAATCACTTGTATTGTAAATGCCGTAAAACTTCTGTGGATTCTATTTGGGTCCCCAAAGCTGAGAAAGACTCTCATATTGCTATCGATTTTAGAAGAGATCATTGAAGTGCACTATTTTACTCCTGAAGAAATGAGAGAAATCGTTTTCTGTATTGATCTGTATTTATCAGTCGCACAAATGATCATCCAAATTGTTTTCTTTGCCGAAAATGCTTACTCTCGAGCAGGTTTGACATCCTAGTATCTGGCAAAATGTTGCTTTTTAGCGGAAAGCGATTTTGAAATAATACTTTTATTGACCATGTGTCTTTAGACCTCATTAATAAATGAAATAAACGGCGAGCGCCTCCGACGCACTGGGACCGCAGGAAGTAATTGAAATCAGGTAATATCATTGAGTCTGCGTGTTTTTAATCAGTTTTCCCGTGCGAGCCACTTCGTTTTCTCAAATAGATGTAAACATTAATTTCCATTTCTGTAATTTCCATTCTGCCAGATCCCACAGCAAGGTTGTGCCAATCACGTTTGTAGCGTTGTCATGGTTGTGCGGGCTGATTTGTCAAGAGCGTTTTTAGCATCCAACAGTCCACCTGGAATAAATAATGTTGAATTATTTATCATAGAGCCATTACATTCAATTTCACGTTAGATCAGCTTAAGACAGTGTAATCTACTGAAGCAGCCATCGTGTGATTGAAGACACTCGTATTGACCGCAGACGCCGGCCTGATTGCTCGCTTGTGAGTTTCTGTCTAAATTACCACTTGGTTCAAAGGCCTTTTGCCTGAACATATATATTGGTAATCATCAGCGATAGGGAATATATAGACGTCTGCCCGAAATGCCTGATGAGAAAAGGCACGTGGGCCGAGAGGGTTGAATATGAAATGCAATCAGGCGAGTTCACTAGCAGCGCTCTGTTTAGGGGGCCTTCGCTGGATTGGATCAGTGTGTCGAATTGATTGGCCTCATCCCGGTACCCAAGGTTGAGTTGATTGATAGATGCGATGCGTCGGGGGCTTGTGGTCATGTCTTAGATAATACACGTGATGAATAGGGTTATGTGGCGATGGCTACCTCTGCCCACTTTGCAAATGAGACATTGTGATGAAGGTGTCGGGAAATTGGGACCGAATTTGACCTAGGTGACGCCAAAAATGTACATTCTTTCATAATTTACTCAACCTTATGTCATTCCAAACCTGTTTGACTTTCTTGAAGAATGAACATCTGCCCATATTGACACAAAACCATTGAAACATTTCTCTAAATATCTTTCATTGTGTTCCACAGAAGAAAGAGTCATATACAGGTTTTGAACCACATGAGGGTGGATAAATGAGATACATTTTTATTTGTGGGTGAGCTATCCCTTTAACACAAGCACATAGCATCTAAAATGATCGTAGAGTCACCAATTTCTCACAAAAACCCACTAGTTTTTGGAATAATTTGGATTTTGATTGATAACCAGTCTGTCACCTTTGTTAAGTCCAACATAAATGGATTGAATTCCTTTGTGGGATTTCTTTTTAAAGAACTCTGAATGAATTACAATAATTTATCAAAATTGGCACCTTTGAGTCTTTAGTTTAGCTAATTGCCTTTCCCATTAGAAAGTGAATGATTGTCACCTCTTCCCAGAAAAATCTTGATTTTTTTATCCAATTAAACCCAGTCATACGTTTTTCTTTCTAATGCAGCATCACTGTTGGTAGGGACTTACCAAACCACTTGTAAGCCTGTAAGATAACATATTGTGTAATAAAACTTGAGTATAAAGGATGTAAAGCTGTCTCCAGGATTATTTCATAAATAGTCTATCAGCAGCCGCACGGTCTCAGTTTGGTTTTATTGCAGAAGGTTAACAGTTCTGCTGGTCTGTGAGAATCACTGCTTACTGTTTCATGCTATTGAAAATTATCGTCATGACATCCTTTTAATATGCACTTTTATTGAAAAATATTCTGTTGTGTTACAAACTAAATCAACATCATCCTCTTCCTCTGTGACAATAGAAAAAGTTTCTTTCTTCTGTAGAACACAACAGATGATATTATGAAGTGCGTTGGTAACCAAACAACATTGACCCCCATTGACATCCACTGTATGGGCACAACCACTGAACCATTTCTCAAAAAATCTTCTTTCGTGTTCCACTGAAAAAAAATCATATACAGGTTTTAAATTAAATGAGGGTGAATAAATGATGACATCAGTATGATTAAATTTGTGACTTTTTTCCATCAGGTTCCTTTATGATTGTGAACGCCTCTGGTCGTGCATCGGGTCAGAAGGCTCACCTGCTCCTCCCCACATTAAAAGAAAATGACACCCACTGCATCGATTTCCACTACTCCCTGTCCAGCCGGGATGGGACGAGTCCCGGAACCCTCAACGCCTATATAAAGGTGGACGGGGGGCCGCAGGGGAACCCTATCTGGAACGCCTCAGCTCCAGTCACTGAAGGCTGGGTGAAAGCCGAACTGGCCATCAGTACCTTCTGGCCCAATTCCTACCAGGTAAGAATATTTCTCTCACTTGTAAGACAGTTGGAGTCTATATACTGGTTGACCTTGACTGAGATATTTCTAAACGCTCTGTATAGTGAATAGCACTAGCAAGGTCTAGGTTTATGGATTGGGTTCCCAAGGAGCCGTTTTTATTTTGTCAGCAAATATTGTCTTAGTCTTAGACTTCTAACTTAAATGCAGTTTTGTTTTAGTCATATTGAGTCATATTTTAGTTGTCTGCATTGTTTTAGCTGACTAAATGTCATTAGATTTTGTTATTTCCTGCCATCATACATCTACTGTAGTGGCTCCGCTTAGTTTACGAAGGGTCTTATTTTCTGTGACAAAATCAAAAATGAAATCTATCCATGTCTGTAATTCTCTTTCTCGTGGTACATTTTCTATACAGTTTACAAGATATATGCATGAAATATGCAAACTGACTTTCATCTAACCTGGAAACACAGCAATCTCAGTTCAGAGATCACTTCTTATTGGTTTATTGGTATATGGAAAAAATGGCAACAAAGCTGACACTGCAGTCTTTGAAAAATGTATTTGTGAATGTCTTTTTATAAGATGCAACATATACAACAAAGTTTTTATTTTAGAGAAAGAGCCCACAGATTTGTATATTTTTGATTAAGCTTAATGAAGAAAAGAAAACATGCGTGAGATTTCATATCCACCAGCTAAACCAGTTCCAGACCACAGCCAGACCAGCATAAACCAGCCTGGACCAGCAAGCCCAGCAAACTAAACAGAGAAATGGTCTGAACGAGTTTATTTTCTGTCTTATATTTTACTGGTGAATGGCACCAATTGAGTCTCAGAGTGGGGCAGTAGATTGCTCTTTGCTCCAGTTGTCATTGCAATCACAGTTGCCTCTAATCTCACCCACAAATGGCCCCTGTGAATACACTTTTAGCCCTTAATGTTAGATCCGTCTCTGTGCTTATTATCTTTCACACTCGCTCTCTCTCTTTCTCTTTTTTAAAGTCATTACCTCTTTGTACCCAGACTTGCTCTCTTATTCTGCACCTCTGTCTAGATTCACTGGTCAATCTGTGCGGTGAAATACACTCGTGAGATTAGCCGTGTAATTGAATTAAGTAATGAGGAAAACAAATATTTTGCCTGTGTTGGGAATACTGGACTCCTCTCTGCTAACAGCAGCCTTATATTTGCTATGGCCAATATTTGCTTAGGGCATCTATTTGACCAGCAGGTAGTTTTAAAGCTTTGTGCACGTGTGTGTGTGTGTGTGTGTGTGTGTGGGTGTGTGTGTGTGGGTGTGTGTGTGTGCATCTGGGGACGTCAAAGTCACATTTCAACCCTAATAAAATAAAAAACTACACACTACAAAAAATACTTTTTCTAACTAAAACAAAAAATGTTATTAAAAAAAATCTAACGTAACAAATGAATAAAATGATTATAAAGTTACAAAAATAAATAAATTGATTTTTTTCTGTATTAAGACTTCTTTTTTCATCTCTCTCTCTCTCTCTCTCTCTCTCTCTCTCTCTCTCTCTCTCTCTCTCTCTAAATATTACATATATAGAGATTATAAAATAAAATAGTATTACAAGTTTTTGTTAGAGGGGCAAATGTGTTTAATTTTCATAGAAAATTTTTAAAAAATGGTCAAAACATGACCATGTTGATGGTCATAAAAACAGACTTAATTTTCCTCATTTGAAGAATATAATATGATGTGACAGGTCCTTGGCAGGTGTGTGCTTGTTCACTTGTTCTTCTCAGAGATGACTGACATAGCTAATTTTCTGTCTGCCATTTTGATGTTTATTATCACAGGAAGCCATTTAGAGTTTATAAAAGCACTCGCTTCTCTTGCTGGGTTGAACTTAATAAATTGGCTGTTAAATATCGACTAATATCTACTGGAATATTTGTCTCTAAGTTCATAAACTGTACCGAAAAATAACCCCTACTGGGAGTTTGATTAGAGCGACGAATTTGTGGGATAAGTGGCCAATTTTGCCCAAACGAATCTCTAGGTTAATTGACTTGTTTCCTGCAGTGATACAGTTTGAAGCGTAGGGTGCCACTTTCAATGTGACAGCAGTTAAAAGGTAAAGACTTATGATATGCAAAAACCAAATGAATTCTCTTTTTGAACTTGCGATGGTACATTTTAAAAGCGGTTCTGGTTCTCCGTGTGATGACAGTTTTAAAGATCATTCGAGTCAGCCGTGATGGTGTGAATGAATGAATACGGCAGTGCCTTTGAGCTGGAGCTTGGCATAAAATTACGATGTTAAAGAAATAGTTGAATATTCTGTCATCATATATGCAAATGCTTGATCTTGCCAGTCTCTGGTCACTGTTTGCTTTCGTTTAAAGGTCTCAGCAGTGGCTGGATTAGATTTGATCAATGCTGTAAAAATGAGACATATTGTACCTACCGAATGATATGGAAAAGATTATTAAGAGAAGTTTGGATAAAATTTCTAAACTGAAAACTTGAAATGTTCAGGCAGTTGTTTGTGTAGATTTAGTTCTCCTCTTGACTCGTCTCTTTGGGGACGCCGGGGACTAAAGTGCATCCTGTTCGCAGGTTTTGGCGAGCGCCGTTTGGCGAAGCTCAGAGAGATAGAGACCACCGATCAGACCACACATGTCTCTGCCACATGGCATGTACAGTTTTCCACGCAAAGTGTGCCAGCCCCATATGCGTGACTTGGAGAAATAGGGTACAGAGGTGTGAATTTGTGTGCTGCGTTTCAGTGAAAAAGATGATCAGTTTTTTGTGTTAAAGACAAATACACAGGTTTGGTTGTGTTAGTGGTTGAAAGCAAGACATATTTGGGCAGTGTATTACTTCTCTCTTAATAAATGTTTATATTGATAAACTCATTTACTTGGAAGTGTGCTTTTGTTATCTTTCTTTAAAATAAATACCTTTTGATTAGATTTTTTGCAATTTAGTTTTTTCCTTTATAGGTGTAGCTTTAATTTATTTTGCGGACACTGTGTGCAGGGCATTTTTATTTAGCAAGAATCTCCCCGAATCTGAATCTTTCAGTAAATCTTGAATCTTTCAAAACCAACCAGACTTTATTTAACAGCTTGATCTTTTTTCATTTAGGTGATTTTTGAGGCCGTGTCTGTTCAGGGACATCCTGGGTTCATCGCTGTGGACGAGATACATGTTTTGGCCCACCCTTGCCGTGAGTCTACAGACACGCACCTTTGCCTCATTGACATGGATGTCTCTCGCTCTCTTTCTTTCTCTCTTCATCAATGTAAAGTATTGGTAATGAGGGTCATATTGATAAAGTCAACATGAAAATCTATTTACAAAAATGTCCTTTACCTTTCATAGAAAAAACTTGCTTCTTTTGTTCTCAAAAGCAATCACATTTACCTTTATGCATTTGGCAGAGGCTTTTTTCCAAAGCATTATACTTTGGTTTCTGAGTATGTGCAATCCCCGGGATCGAACCCATGACCTCGGCATTGCTAGTGCCATGCTCTATAACCACTGAGCTACAGGAAAGGAAAGTTGTTCTTGTTCATTTTCTCTAGTCTTCAAATTCATTTTTTATTATTATACATTGGCCTACGTAGAAGAGCATGGAATACTTTATCTCAATGCAATGCAAAAAACTTAATCTTACATTTAAAGTGTGACAACTTTGAGCAGAATTTAAACCTTGTTTTTATTCAACTTCTTTGGTCTTAGGTTTTTAAATCAAATAGCGTTTTACAAACATGTGCTAATTAAATTAAATGTAATTAATGCAAGATTCTTGGTTTTTGTACAGAAATGCACCATATATACATGTTTGTATACATATATGATATTTTTAGTCAATGTGTAAAGACGTGTACATGCAAAGTGAACAAGCTGTGGGTGAATTTGTACCTTTCTAGCAGATGATTTTACATGTCTACAAGTACCTTAGACAATTTAGGTTAATCCTGAAAACATTATGCATTTGCAGATGAGTTTTAGTTGTGATAAGATCAGATGGCAAATCTGTATAAATGGGCACATGTGGTTTCAGTGATTTGTATATTACAGCGTGTTTGTGACAGTAAACATTTGGCTTTCTTTTCGTTTGCCAGGCAAGACGCCGCATTTTCTGCGGCTCCAGAATGTGGAAGTGAACGTGGGGCAGAACGCCACCTTCCAGTGTATTGCTGGAGGCAAATGGTCACAACACGACAAACTCTGGCTTCAGGTGAGTCTTGTATCTTATGCACATTATTAGCATTATGAGGTTCTGACCCTCTATCCCAAGAAAAATCATGTGTCAAGACTTAAGAACTTGTTTTTGTCAGCAGCATTTCTAAGCCAGTTTCTGTGTCTGCAAAGTCTCAGATAAAATTTTGTTTTTCCTTTGGCTAGAAACTTTAAGCCTCCATTTATCCTGTTATACAGCTTTGAGACGTAAAGATAGAAGGGCGGCTTTCTGTGCACAGAATGTTTTTAGGGCTTTAGTGATAGGGCTTTATCTTTGTGTGATTCTGTAATCCATTGGGCAAAATGTACATAACTTTTCACCAGTTTTGGGAATATATTGTGTTTTAATAATTGCATACAATATTATGAAAATGACTACAGTATGTCTGTATTAAATATGTTTTCTGGAAAAAATTGATGAATTGAGTCACAATGTCTTGCAACGTTACAGAAACTGTGAATAAATTTGCACATATTACATACATTATTACATTATTACAGTCCTACTCGTAATTATTTTTATCATTCCATTACCTGATATTCATATACCAATCATCCATAATAGAGAAGTTTACACTATGCATGTGTTAATAAAGTATATATTTATTATTTGTTCATCTTACAGCAATGGAACGGGAAGGACACATCTCTCATGGTGACTCGTGTCGTGAACCATCGGCGGTTCTCTGCCACTGTCAGCGTTACGGACACATCACAGAGGAGTACCAGCCGCTATCGCTGCGTCATACGCTCCGACGGGGGCTCTGGGGTATCTAACTATGCCGAACTCAGCGTCAAAGGTGTATATTCATTCACTTCCCCTAAACCTCTAAAATTCTGTGATGTTATTTACAACGGCATTCTATTTGTTGTCTTTTGCATGGACAGCTTATAAGCACTGCAAAAATTTACTCAGGGTTTACGCACATTATCGCAACTTAAATTTCATAAATGTGGCCCGATGTTCAGGGACATTGGCTCACAGATGCTGGAACAAACATTGAGAGATTCTAGCCAAAGCACGCACACGCACAAAGCAAACACAGCCCAAAATACCACATCAGGCGTCGACAGCAGGATTTCTCTGAATCATTACACACAGAACCTTCATTATTTCAGCTAGCATTGCTAACAACTAGTAGGAAGCGCTCTCTACTGAAGCTCTAACTGTACCCCATTATCTTAAGAAACTGAGAGAATGTACCACTTAGGAGACAAAAGCAGAAACAAGAAAAAGCTGTCGAACCTGCCCTGCAAAGCGCTATCTGCTTGTTAGCATGTAGCACAGCCACTGGACTTGAGTGGAACGATAAACTCTTTTTGGCTTTGCCATGCTCCTTGTGACCTACCATGCCAAAACCACCTTCAGTCTTTGCTGAGCTTTGCCTGGGATTCAAGCTCATTCGCCCATGTGACATTTAAAAAGAGTAAGAAAGAACCACAAGCTAAAAATGTATCACTGTTCAGTTTGGAAGGTATCTTTATTAGGATATGTTTTTATTCATTTTCAATTCTAACTGAATCGTAGAATATTATTGTGTTTGTAGCTAACATGAATTTTCCAATTTTTTTTTTTTGCTTCTTTGCCAAAGGGGATAACATATTTACGAAGGGCTACGAAGGGCATATTGTCCGTTTAGTCCGCTACTGTAGAAACAACATGGAAAATTCCATGTAAGGGGACCCGCGGTGTATGTCGATAGAAATAACTCATTCTAAGACAGTAAAAACATAACGCTTCATTATTTAAGATCTTTATACACCTCTAAAAACATAGTTATGTATATAATATTGCATTTCTGTCAATAGCTCCTTTCTTAATATTACACACAGCACCTTTAAAACAGGATAGGAGAAAGTATTTATCACATTGAGTATTATAATGATTCAAAACATCATTTGAAAAGAACAGAGTTCTTCAAACAGGCTGAAAAAGTTTAAGGTAAACACTTTACAGCCAGCAATACTGTCAGAATCACCCCAGGTGTACCCAGCATGACTGCGAATCTTAAGATGATGTATTTTGCAGGTGATTTAGCATTGCCGTTTCTCTCTAAGTGAACACTGCGGGACAGTTTCAACTTTTGTTACTGTTCGGTGGGACCAGCTTGTGACAGGAATGTTGGTTGAAAAATCATATAATAGAAATATGACAGAAAGCACAGAAAGACCATGGTAAATAGTTTATTGATGCCTTGAAAAGTATCTTTCTGCATTTTAAATATTACAAACAGGTGCATTTTAGGAAGACTTTTGTCGTACTGGTTAGACAATTACAGGTGTGTGTGTATTGTACAGTGGTTTTACAGTAATGACCGATCCCCCCTCTGTAGTATTAGTATGTGTTTCATTATACTCAGCATATGCCATATATAGATGCTGACTGATACAGTGGCATCACAATAGTGTTTTTCTGGCGGCGTGTTTGTTGCTTCCTCTGCCATCTGGTCGGCTCAGCGTGTTCTGGGAGGGGCGACGGCGTCCCCCAGGCCACGACTTCCCGATGGCTATCGAACCCTCAGGTGTTCAAAGGTTCCAGTGTCATCACGGGAATTCCGAGGTGTGTGCCGTGCACGATTAGGGACGCCGACAGAGAGGTGATGTACAACATCATCTCCCCGGGGAAATGAATAGAGTGCAATATGCTGCGGAGCAAAGGCATGCTAAATGAAATATGCATTAATTAATGCGTGCGGTGCCAGGGATTCAGTCCAGGGGAAGGCAGTGTGTATGGCAGGGGTGGCACTATTCCAGACAGACGCTGAAAATTAATAAAGAGAGCTTGCTGGGGGCGTATCTTTTAATGTTAGCTGGGTTGTAATGGCTAAAAACTTTGGCCCCGCTACGACTGTAGATCTGCAGACTTGAAGCTTTCTGCGGTCATTACGTAACATCTGAGAAAGCTTTAGATTTAGGTATGGGATGCACATTTAGATTTATTTGTTTCCATTATGCAGATGCTTTTATCCTAGCGACTTATAAATGAGACAAAAACGCAAGCAATTCGTCATAGAGGAGCCGACGGTATTGGTAATGCCATAATACTGAATTTAAATAGTATGCTGGAGGAGTACACATGCAAAAACTGCAAAACAGATGCAAAAAGAGAGAAATGATTTTTCCCAACTCTTTAAACTTTACCCTTATAAAACTTTACCATTGTAATCAGACTTTTACCAAAATACCATAGTTATAACCGTTATTATTGGTGCTTACCAATGCAAGCATTACTCTTACAGTACACTGTGTTTACTCATAGAGAAGGTTAGAAATGAATAAAAATCCTGCACATTAAACGTCTGAGTGGACCACACAGCGACGCATTAAAGATTTTTGCCGTTAATGATCATTAAAGATAATTTTCACTAAATGTTAAACGGTGGTACTGTAAAACCATAGTTATACTATTGTACTATATACTAAAGTACTATAGTAAAAAGATTTTCAGTAACTTTTGCCTCTCTATCGCCATCTCTGTTTGTAACATAAAATCACAGGTTACATTATGTACTTTGTCTTGGGTTGCCCAAAACGCAGTTGCGCTACATGTGTGGAGCACTACTGTCCACGGGGCCACAGGCTCTGACGTTTTAGTTTATTTTTAACCAGAAAGGATTTAATTTAAAGGATATATGGTTTTAATAATAGCATGTTAAGACAATTTATCGTGGCACACAAGTTGTATGGTATATTAACAAAAACTGTTGTTACTATGGTAAATACCATGGTAAATTTGTCTAAGCTATTTTTCAGCATGAAATTCAAGTGGGTTTTTTTGCTGCATTTAAAAATGTGATATAATATATTTTTGACATTGGTAGTCTCTGGTTAAGCTACAGAATTAGAGCAAACACTGGAGGAAAGAGTAAAAACTGAACTGTAAGTACTGGCCGCCACATTTTCAGTCCCCCATAAAGGTGTCAGCTAGTGAATGTATGAGTGTGTTTGCAGACCGAGGGAGTGTGTGGGAGAAACACATACTGGGAGAGATTAAAACGGTGAGTTTTATAAATGGGGTGTTCACGGAGAGGTGCAGGGGTCATTAATAACCATCGGCTGATGGAAAAGAGATAAATAGAGATAGATAGAGACAGAGGTGGTGCTGGTATGAAGGAATCTCTTTTAGGTGACTGTGGAGAAAGTCCTGTTATTTTACATTTTCTCTTTTTATTCTTTTGTCTTTGATTGTTTTTTTCTTCTAAATCTTGCTATGTAAATATCCTTCAATTGGTGGTTGCTTTCTCACCCAAGGAATAAGTGAATTGTTTAATTCAGTGGTGTAGGTTTTATTTAGCCATTAGCAGGCCCGTAAAGCCATCGTCCAGAGCACTTAGAAAGTGACTTGAGCAATAAAATTAACCTTTTAACCTTCAAACTGCTTCTTCGAGCAAAAGCAAGAGGAAGAAATCCTGGTGTGGATGTTAACAGGTTAATGTGGATAGCATAGCTCATATTATTTGATGTTGGCAGAATTGGGATGAGAAATCTTTAAGTTGGCTTTCAAATCTCTGACATTTGATTAAGACTAAAAAAATCTGTTAAAAGCACAATTGATCAAATTGTCTCCATTTGCTCTCCATTAAATCTCATTCATTTCTTTTCTCCCCTCGGTGCCTTCTGTCTGTACTCTTGGTTTCTATCTCATTGCACATTTGCGCACACGATAATCTTCATCTGTTCACATTATCATAGCTCTTTGTCTTTTACTGCCATCCCTGTTTTCTTTATCTCTAATTCAAGCCTCTGTAGTGTCAAACCTCTTCTGCGTTTCATATTTAATGTATGCTAATCTGTGTTAAGTAATATTCATCCTGACAGTCATTTCACTCACTCTTGTCCTCTCACAATCTCACCCTGATGCAATTTTAACCCAAAACCCTCAGTGCTTTATTACTCCATTCATACACATTTGCATCACTCTGCCAGAGAGAGAGAGAGAGAGATACAAGGTTTAGATAAAAAAAAGCTAACCTTTAGTGCAGATTGTTACAAACTCTTTAAAGGCACTATTTTAAGCTTTAAATAAAATGGAAACTGGGATTCGAACCCTTATGGGAATTCAAGTGTTTCTAGCTCAACTTCAGTAGATTTCTTAAGGTATTTCTAATGGTTCCCTACTTCACATCAATGTGTTTCTTTTATGAGAATTTTTCTGTGATAAAGAATCAGCGAAAATGAAAACAACAGCGAATGTGAAATCTTTTCAGTGAACACAAAAACATGAAAATATCAAATGTTAAGATACACATACATTAGCAACACTAGATGTAGAAATAATTGTCTGTAGATTCTTAATCAAAGTAATATTAAATATTTGTATCCAATTTCATGTAAGCTCAACATTAGCAACAAAACTGTAAAATTAACGTAAACAGATTTCTGTATGTCGTAAGATATGATCACATATTGAATTCAAGGTGTTTTGTGATAAAGTGATCGTCTCCACAAAAATGTCATTTTTTCTGCAGAACACAAAATAAGATATTTTTTGAAAAATGTTGGTCCCCATTGACTTGCATTGGTTTTGTGTCCATACAATAGAAGTCAATACGGACCAACATTCTTCAAAATATCTTCTTTTGTGTTTTGCAGAAGAAAGAAAGTCATACAGGTTTAAAATGTTAAGAGGGTGAGTAAATAATGACAGAATTTTCATTTTTGGGTGAACTTCCCCTTTAAACTTCTGCCAAATTTGTAAATGTAAGCATGTATAGTATTTAGAAAACGTTAGACATTTGTTATTGGTCAAAAGCAACCCAAAATTTCAAACAAATTTAGTATTCTGAAATCAAGTCTTCTTGAATATTTTCTCACCGAGGGTGCGCTAAGCTAGTTAGCATTCAGGTCTTGGCATCCCCATGGTTCATAAAACCCCTTTCTGTCTCTGACAAGACAGAAAGCCCACAGGGACCTCCACTCCACAGCACTCTCTCCCCACAGACCCTCATCAGCAGAAAAATAGAAAGGTGGATATATCAGTGTGTGTATGTCCAGTTTGGCCTATTGATATGCTGCGGGTCAGTGTCGGACCTTTCATGTGAGAGTGAATGAAAGAGAATAATATAGTGTTGATATAACTAATGGATTCATGAAGAAAGAGGAATGGCCGGGAGGAGGGCTGTTAATGACAGGTGACAGGTGTAATTTAGGAATGTACTCCAGGCTGTAATCTAAAGTCTCTGTAGTCTGTATTGGGTGTGAAGTCCGTGCAGTTGATAAAGGGCATGTGTTGAGTGTTAACCAGTGTCTAAAGATACTGAATCTTGCTTTTTCTGTTGATATGATCTATATTAGGTTGTATTTTTTATTATTGTGACTAAACCTGTATGTGTGAATTGCACAAACTAGAAATGGTTATTAAAGGGATAGTTCACATTCTGTTATCATTTACTCATCCTCTTGTCATTTTTAACCTATATGACTTTCTTTCTTCTGAGAACACGAAATAATATATTTTAAAGAATGTTTGTAATCGAACAACGGCGGTACCCATCTACTTGCATTGGTTTTGTGTCCATACAATAAAGGTGAATGGGGATCAACGGTTTCCGACATTCTTCAAAATATCTTCTTTTGTGTTCTGCAGAAGAAAAAAGGTTTTTGGGTGAACTGTTCATTTAAATAACTACAACAAAACATTTGGCAAAAAAATTATAATAATAGATAGATGGTAATAATTCATTCATTTTCATAGACACTGTTAGATTGAATAGAGATTAAATAAGATTAAATGGAGAGCAATTCCAGATTATTTTACCTGCACATTGTACATTTGTACTTCATTTGTTTGTTGCTATTTTTATTCCTATCTCCTTTAAGCAATTTTAGGAGAAACATCTAAGACTAAGTTGATACTAAATATAAAATGTTTGCTCCAGTTAGATACATTTTCCTAAAACGCCAGGTCACCAGTGTGTTTGTGGTATCAGGAATAGAGTGAATTTGCAAGTATTCTGACATGAAAGTGTAGAGTTTATAATTTCTCCTGTATGTGTGTACTTTGGGAAGTGTGTGTGTGTGGGACGGAAGGACTGTTATCTCGCACAGACCGGGAGGAATATTAGTAAAGGATTTTGGATGTGTGTGTCCGTAGACTGGCTGGGAGCAGGCTTCACTACAGAGATGGATTAAAGCGCAGTAATACTACAGCTCAGATGAGCAGGAGGCAGAGAGTTAGTACTTTAAACACTCAGGGACACTATATTTTTCTGTTAACATTTATTTATTTACTTCTGTAGCCTCCAGATACACATCAAAAATGCCTTAGACATTTCCCTTAACTAGAGGAATAGAGATGTTCTCTTTCAGTCCTAGTATGCTGCCTACCTAGGATGCATGTTAAGGCACCACACTGCAGGTGGTCTCTTTATGAAAAAACATAAATATTTTATATGTGTTTAACAGGACAGTATTTATAGTGTGTCGCCATCTGCGTTTGCGAACCGGATTTTGTCAGTAGACGGTAGCTCGCAGGGATCGTGTGTGCTAGTGTGTGTGTGTCTTTCTCATCTCATTGACTCCAGAGATGTTTTGCATTTTTTGCACAGGTGTCCTGAGCATGCCGTCTTTGAACAGCATCGGGTTTGTGAATTCAGTCTAGCGAAAGATTTGGCTTTATCTCTCTCTCACTTTCTCTCTGTCCATCTCTGAGCTTCGCGTTTGTTCATCCAGAATGTACCCCTCACTCCCCTCACGTTGTCGTCTACGGTACATTTACAGCACCCCCCTTTCCCGCTTTTGTGTAATGCTCAATATGGTGTTTTGATTAAAGCATTCTTTGTGAGCATCCAGCAGAAACCTTTAGTACACAGATGCACCGCTATAAAAAACAGAAGGAGTTGGAGCGGAGAATAAAAGAGGAATGTAGTTTCTCGTCCCTGACAAAGAGAATCAAACCACCAAAGGGTTACAGCATCAAGGGACAGAGGTCAGGTGAAAGCACAGACAGCGGCTCTCATGCGATTCCCCTGAGCCATTCTTCCAGGGTTTGATCCGCACTATAAAGTAAGTCACTCAAAATTCTTGTAGGCTGCTGCAGGTATGGGGAATGCAGGGTCCTATAGGGAGTTGTTTTAAAGCTTGGGTGTGATTTTAATGTGATGTAATTCCGCAATGCAAGGAAACTGGAAATGTTGCTGAAGAGGTTGTTTGATGATGCTGATGTTGTAATGTTACCCAGTCATTTGCTTTCAGTGATGACGAAAACATGACACTTCTGAAAGAAACATGAAACGTATAGGAAGTTAAAGCCACAAGTGAGAATGAGTTGAAGTTTAAGGATTGGATTGTAAAAAATGAGGTTCATAAATTATGATCTTTTTTATATAGACCATTTCACAAGATGTAAACTCTGTTCCACAGTTCAAGTCTTAGGCCACATCCACATGAAGCCAGAGCTTTCCCTATCCATTTCCCCCCCCCCCCCCTCGTTCGAAGGGGTGGACCTTCCTGAATGCATTTTTATGATAATTGTACCTTTTTGTACATTTTACATTATACAAATTCATACAAAATTGCCACCTTGTAAAATAGTTACATTTTTCAGTGATTTATTAGTTATGGAGCTAATCTGAGTACTTGGACAAAACTAGAAAAAACATAGATGTCCTAAATTCTTTTGTTTATAACAGTTAATGTTAAAGAAAATTAACAGCATGCTAAAATTACGAGGTTAGTTTATTTTATATTGCAGGTATAAGTAGTACAAGTATAAACATTCAATATCACCCCATTTCCAGTATGTAAGCGATTGTGTACACTAACACATATTATACGCATATAGTTGTGGCTTTTCAGAAATATGTCGATTTTACATTGCAGAATAAATGCTAAACTATCCTATGATCTATATTATGATGTATCTTTTGCTCAAACTTTCTCTTACTGTAGCCATATTCTGGCTGTTTGTCTCTCTCGCTCTCAGCCCCTGTTTTTGGTTGTTCCGATGGGTGAAAAATCAGATTGCAATTATCGTTGTTTCACAGCTACAAATTCCCATTTGACGGTGGTGTACATCTCTCCCCTCCACTCCCCTATCAGACAGACCCGGTGGGCTTTGATCAGATAGCAAGGTGGGATTTCTGGAGATTTCTCGCAAATCCAGCTGGTTTTAAAGCCTCCCTGCGGACGCCGGGTGATAAAGGCTAAAATTACAGGTCGGCTCGGCCACGTGCACACATATACACACCTGCGTAGGGGTTTCGAGCCGTGTCCAGTAGCCATGGTGCTGCTAATATTCCCGACAAAGTATCGGTACAAATGGGAATGAACTATGTATCCAGGGAACCTGATAAGAAAAGATGAGAAATTGCGTTTAGGGTTCTAGCCTTACACACACGTGAACTTCTACACCTGATATAGTAAAGAGTGTGTGCAGGAAACGTCTGTAGCAAATATTTTTTTCCCCGGAGTGAAAGGAGCCCCTGGTGAACAGGTAATGCTCCTTTTGTTATCAGTATCCCTGCTGTGTGGGATTTTGTGTTTGTGTGTGCGTGTCTAGACTATCTGAACCCGGCATATTGCCATATTTATTCTCATTTTTTCACGTGTGTTTGAGAGTATACTGAGAATAGAATGTGAGAAGTGGCTGAGACATGAAACCCGTTCTGTTGATTGTAATTTTGTTTTGGTTAGATTTCATGTGTTTTGCAGTGTTATTTCATATTTACTTGATAGTAGAGAGGTCATGATAACAATATTTCAGTTGTCAAATGAAATGTACAATGCATTAGTTTTGTTTGAGTTAAAATGTTATCTGTGTCTTCTTAATGGTCTCGCAATGGTAAGCTTATTAGAAAGTCATGAATCGATGAGTTAGATTTTAATACATGTCAGAGGTTTTAGCAATTTCTGTGTAAAGCATCTGTTGTGACCACAAACCACTGTGCCAATCAGCAAACCCATGGTACACAAATCATCAGTGCTTTCAATGACGGAAACTGAAAATAGCTTGTCAGTCGTCGAGAGCACAATAACAACCAGTCATCAACAACCAATCAACATTCAACCAGTCATCAACAACCAATCAACATTCAACCAGTCATCAACAACCAATCAACATTCAACCAGTCATCAACATCATCCAAACCGCAATCATAAACTCTCAAAAACAGTCTGTTAATCGTTGAGTCTATCAACTGCAGAGCAATAAATGCCCACGCCAGGCCAATGTGCTGACTGAGGATGCTGACACCCCTGGACCACAATGCATTAATGGTTTCACAAATGATGTTCAAACTAATTCATTTGATAACCAACACCCTAGTGTCGAATCATTCAATGGCAAAAAAATGAGTTAAAAACAAAGTCATGAGCTGTAGCTTAAACCACACAGAAGTGCTAAAAATTGGTATTTAGTGTATGCATTACAGTATTTATTTAACCAGCATCAATATTTTTTCCTCAATACTTCGACTTCGTATTTTAACAAAGTCCTAACGGTCTGTTCACACCAAGAGCATTAACTACAATAATAACTTGATCTATTGTTTTGTCATCCACACCAATGAATGATAGCGATACATTTACTCTAAAAGTACATCCAGTTTCTTATTGTAAATATGTGAGGTCTGCAAATTCGAATAGATTTTGATTGGCTCTCGATGTTTGATGTAACATTGGGTATAAAAATGCATGTCATACATTTATCTTAACATAAGCTACAGTACAACCATCCTCACAGCATACACAAACGGTCAATTCTATTTATTTTTGTATTTCTCCTTCCAACCTCATTTTCATTCTGAGCATTAAACACTTTTGAGCTCCGGAGGTTGACAGTTCATGTCTGACTTCCCTCTCCGATTTGGAGAGTCGTCTTTCCGGGCAGCGGAGGGAGTCGGTGGTTATCAGCTGTGAGTAAATGGTCTTTGGTAATCTGGCTCAGTTGATTACATGGCACAGTAGAGACAGCAGCCTCTCATTAGAGCGGGCCTGGGTGGCTCTTCCATGCTCCGATAAACCCTTCACGCACTGCGCCGCTCACCTCTAACCTTGGATTCGTTTCTGTCTTCTGCTGAGAGAAAGACGAGGTGACAGGAAGACGACTGGAAGTCAAAAGGAAAGATGTAGAGCAGTGTTTTTTATGGATTCAAAAGGTAAATATAGACAGAAGAGTTGTGTTAGCAGCAGCAGTGTTGTGGGTTCGAATCCCAAGGAACACAGAAACAGAATCTAATAAATGCATAAATGTTAAAGAAAGAAAGAAAGACAAGAGTATGTATGTATGTATGTATGGATGGATGGATGGATGGATTGATGAGTAATGAGAAAAAAAGAAGAAAGAAAGAAAGATTAGAGAAGGAAGGAAGGAAGGATGGATGGATGAGTAATGAGAAAAAAAGAAGAAAGAAAGAAAGAAAGATTAGAGAAGGAAGGAAGGAAGAATGGATGGATGAGTAATGAGAAAAAAAGAAGAAAGAAAGAAAGAAAGATTAGAGAAGGAAGGAAGGAAGGAAGGAAGGAAGGATGGATGGATGGATGGATGGAAGGAAGGAAGGAAAGAAGGATGAATGGCTGGATGGATGGATGGACTGATAAGATTGAAAGAGAAAGAGATAGATAGATAGATAGATAGATAGATAGATAGATAGATAGATAGATAGATAGATAGATAGATAGATAGATAGAAAGAAAAGGTATATTTACCTTTAACATGTTTAGGTTTGATGTTAAATCTGAAGTTCTCAGTGGCTGGAAGAATTTGACAAGACAGCAAAAGAGAAGAAGGAAAGTTAATGCAGTGCAAGCCATAAGCTGTCTCCAGTGGATTTACTGTGAGTGGGTAGCTAGCAAAAAAGAAGAGAAAACAGAGAAAGATGAAGTGAGCAAGAGAGAGAGAAAGAGAGAGAGAGAGAGAGAGCTTAGTTAAGCGTTTAGGGAGAAGCTCTAGCCCACCTTCTCGACTGGGATTCCAGTAACGTTTTATTTCATTTATTTTAACAATTCTGTCAGGCAAGCAAGTCTGTCTGATATCCCTTAATGAGCTGCAAAGCTTCAGCCGCATGTGTCACTATAATTCCAGCCTCACCCAACCTTCATTTTCTTCACTGGCTCACACTACAAAAGCAAATGTGAAATATTAGTGGTGTAGTGTAACAGCAAAGTAAGCTTGCTTGCTACAGCCCTTAATTGCTCTTTTTGTGTTTGCTGAAATATTATTGCCCGAGACGGCTCATGATGGCTCATTGTAGTGCTGCTATTTTAGCACAGATTATTTCTGTCTGCTTGTTGAAATGCGGTTTCGGTCATATTGAGACGAATTAGATTCTGTGCGTAATGCTTGCGCCTTTGTCAAAATGAAATTATTTACTGTCCTAAAACACGTTCTTCATCATTGTACATCATTTCAAAAAGAATAAAAGGCCTCAACTCTGAAATGATACCTTTTTACTCTTTTCTTTAGCACCACCTACTCCCATCGCTCCCCCAGAACTTCTCGCTGTTGGCGCAACCTACCTATGGATCAAACCAAATGCCAACTCCATCATTGGTGACGGACCCATCATCCTAAAAGAAGTGGAGTACCGCACCACCACAGGAAACTGGGCAGAAACGCACGTCGTAGACGCGCCAACTTACAAACTCTGGCATTTGGACCCAGATGTGGAATATGAGATTAAGGTTCTGCTGACCCGACCCGGCGAGGGGGGCACGGGACCCCCGGGGCCGCCTCTTATCACTCGGACCAAGTGTGCTGGTAAGTGCACTTTACATTCTTAGTTTAGTATTAAATTACAAAGTTACTACCTATGCAATGTGTACTCTTTTTTTTTTTTTTGGCTCTTAAAGAGATAATTTACCCTAAAATGAGAATTCTGTTCATCCCAAACCTGTATGACACAAAAGGAGATATTTTGAAGAATGTTGGTAACCAAACAACATTGGTCCCCTTGGACTTCCATTTTATGGATGCAAAACCATGGGGCAGTGTTTCTGAATGACACAAGGGTAAAGAGGAAATTATGACAGGGTTTTTATGTTTAGGTGAACTATTCCTTTAAGACAAGATGGTTCCAGTTCAGTTTGGATGCAACGTAAGAAGGCAGCTGTCTATGCAGGCAGTATAGTGCAAGCCAGCTTGTGAGATTTTGAGCCCATATCCACCAACCCCTTGTGTATTAGAAACGAGAGAGAGAGAGAGAGAGAGAGAGAGAGAGATGATTTTATATGATTTATGAGGAGGTAAGGGCGCAAGGTGTAATGATAATTGAGATTGTTGCATTTATATCGGCAGAAGATGAGGAGAGCAGAAGAGAAGAGAAGGGCTATAGGTGGGAACAATTTTGGGGTGTAATTATAAGCGCAGTAGGGCTGCGCGTGGAGCAGCGCTCGGATAGACGGAGACACTCTTGATCTGATAAAGTGACAGATAATGAGGTAAAGGCAGCAGATGAGAGAGCCGCAGGAAGTAGAGAACACTGTGATTCAGGTGAAGCGTGTGTGTGAGAGAGAGAGAGCGAGAGAGATCCAGGTGAGGGTTATGTGATGAAGGAGCTGGATTGTCATTGATGACACAGCAGGGGAGAGCCAGAGGGGCTCTTTCTAGTTTCTTTTCTCTCACTTGTTCCCCTCGCTCTGCCTTACTTCCTCAGATGTTTTTCAGGCTCATTCTTTGACACGAGCATGCTGACATGCATAGTCTCATATACTTGCAGGGCGATATGCCTGGGTTGGTTTGTGTGGGTCAAATTTTGAATACATTGTGAGACCCGTCAACATAAAAACTGACTTTAAGCTTCAATTGGTAACTTTTCTTTAGTAATGTCTGCCAGTGGGGTTAGAAAAATAAGAATGAATGACATCATTCAAAAACCTAATTCAAGTTCGTTTTTCTCATTCAATTGGCAGATTTTAGACTTAATATCTTAGGTAATTTTGCTTCTCAAATTCAATTTAAGTAACGGTTCTTCTACTGGTAACCCAAAATATTACTGACTAGACTTTTAACTTGCTAGCTAATGTCATTTACTTGTTATTTCTTTTGCTTGTTATCAGCAATAATCTACAGGAACTCTATTATTTGCGGATGTGTACCGGAAGTTAAATTCGGGCCACAAAAGCGTGCACGCGCAGTAACGTTTGTTAATGTTGTTGCTTTGAAACCGTCTATAATGTCTGCAGTCAATTTAAAACAATAGAAATGTGTATGTGATCTTCTATATGACAACAGAAAGTCACCACTTTGAAGAATGTGCGTGTGTGTGTGTTTGTGCTTGTAAAGTCATTTTTACTCATTCAGCTGAAGCTGTTCTACATAATCAGTGCATTGATGCCAGCTCACCACAGGTAGCCCTCTATAAAAACGCACACACGAACGCTCTCACACACATTTCTGATCCAATGAAGAAGCTTCCAGCCGACAGCCCTGATCTTCCTTGTCCTTCCGATTCAATTTCTCTCCTTCACTCCGCAGCGCAGGAGATGTATTGGTATGCTAATACAGTCGCACAGAAGTCTGTCCTCTTTAAACTACACCAGCAGTCTGGAGTTTGTCATTTCACTCACAGACACACAAACACATCTTGTATTTACTTAGAAATGCAAAGTTGTGCGCACTACGGGCACTTGAATATTATATTTGCTTCACGTTGGAATTGACAGTCGGAAAAACATGCACAGTAAGCAATGCACAGACTCTTAAAAGAACAGTTCAGCCAAAAATACAAATTCTGTCATCATTCTTTAACATATCTTCTTTTGTTTTCAACAGAACAAAGACATTTATAAAGCAAATGTTCCTACAATGGTGGCCAAGAACTGTTCACAAGCATTCTTCCAAATATCTTTCTCTGTGTAACAAAAAATACAATTATGCAGATTTGGAGGACGAGTAAATGATGACAGAATTTTCATTTTTGAGTGAACTGTTTCTTTAAATATAAAGGTGCTTCATGATGGCATAAAATAACCATTTTTGGCCAATTAGTTTCGCTATAAAAAGAAATCCTTCCTTTAAGAACCAAAAAGAATTTTTCTATTTTCTATGGCATCTCTGAACTTTTTGTAGCATCTTTATTCTTAAGAGCCACACGGATATTTGTAATTATTAGTCAGATTTGAAGAACTACCTTTTTGTATAAACGTTGCATGAGAAAGTATACACCTGTCAGTGTATACATGACATCCACTGATGTAGCACACCTGCAATTTTCAACCCCACAACAAATCGTTTTTCAGCATCGCAGTTTTGTGTAATGGAGCAAAGCTGACGCGGTTGACTTGTCCCTCGTGAGACGCGGGCTGTAGCTCACCTAATGAACTAAAAGGCCGGGCGTCTTCACTCACACGTGCCCATTGTGTTCTCAGGGCTCGAATCTGACCCCCCACATCTACTGTATAGCAAGGTCATTGACATTGACCCGTTCATATAACCCTTTCCATGAGTTACTACTGTAAAAGTCAAAAAAGTCAACAAGTTCCACTCTGTGTAAAACTGGTGATTTTACATTGATAAAGATTGATGGCATCAAGGTCAGTTTGCACACATATGCAGAGATCCACCGTCAGTTCTTGTCATATCAGAAAGACGCACAGAGAGAGAGAGAGAGAGAGAGAGAGAGAGAGAGAGAGAGAGAGAGAGAGAGAGAGAGAATGTTTTATGAAGTGAAGGCACACACGCATACACACGCACACACGCATACACATGCACACACACACACACACACACGTGTTTATCTGTCACACGTACAGAGCTGATTAAAGCAGACAGGTGTAGAGGTGTTGTACATTCTTTCTTTCTTTCTTTCTTTCTTCCTTCCTTCCTTTCTTACCTCCATCCAACCTTCCTTCCATCCATCCATCCAACCTTTCTTTCTTTCATTTGTTCCTTCCTTCCATCCAACCTTTCTTTCTTTCATTTGTTCCTTCCTTCCATCCATCCAACCAACCTTCCTTCCATCCATCCATCCATCCATCCATTCATCCAACCTTCCTTTTTTCTTTCTTTCTTCCTTTTTCCTTCCTTCCATCCATCCATCCATCCATCCATCCAACTTTTCTTTCTTTCGTTCGTTCGTTCCTTCCTTCCTTCCTTCCTTCCATCCATCCATGCATCCATCCAACCGTTCTTTCGTTTGTTCGTTCCTTCCTTCCTTCCATCCATCCATCCATCCATCCATCCATCCATCCAACCTTTCTTTCTTTTGTTCATTTGTTTGTTTGTTCGTTCGTTCCTTCCTTCCTTCCATCCATCCATCCATCCATCCATCCAACCTTTCTTTCTTTCTTTCTTTCCATTTCTTCTCTTTACCCACCTTTTATGATGCTCCACATTTTTCTCTACCCGGTCTTATTTTCCCCCTCCTCTCTTTCATATGCAGCCCTGGAGATCTCATGCATTCTTTCTCCCCTCTTCCATCAACACAGATGATGGATTTAGTTTAGTCCGCAGCTTGACTCTCCAGCAAAGTGGATTTATTTGAATACATTTCCACATCGCTTATGATAAATCGTCATCCTCTGCAGGGGCAAGAAGATGGAGGTGATAATGTGTGTGTGCTCTTAATTGCTATATATCCATTGAGGTGACTTTGCTGCTCTTAATATTTAATACAGCAATTTAAAAAAAAGATCTCAGTGGCAATATCTCATGCCTCACTTTATATTCTACACTGAGATCTTAAAGCAAATTTACTCCACCTGTGGATGCTCCTTCATCACGCTTTTCTTTTTTTATGACAAACCAGGACGGTCACACACACGCATACACACACACGCACGCACGCACGCACGCACGCACACACACACACACACACTCAGGTCAATTACGGCCCCTCAGCCTGAATCCTTGAGATAACGCACGTCATAAAAAACCTCTTTGATTTGCAATGCCCTTTAGGACTTTTTTTTGTAAAATTTACGGCATTTTAAAACACCTCCACTTTACGAGTTAATTACCAACATATTTCTGAGTTAGAGGTTGCTAATGTGTCTTCTGGCTTACGTCCGAACATTATAAATGAATATGTTTATAGATACCAGCACTCCATGGCACATCAGCTAATTATATAATACAGACAAGAACGGTCATCCTTTTTGGATCATTTGCATCCAGATACGACATTAACGCCCTAGCAACCACACAGAACACAACAGTAGCTATATAGCAACACCCTGGCAACCACCCACAACACTCAGGTGGTGAGTTTTGCTTTGGCAGACAAGAAATGTAATCAAGTTATATTTACATTTCGTTTGGTGCTGCTCGTGATCTAGAAATGGCGCACTGCGTCTTTAAGAAGCACGGTCGTCCTCTACTCTGTGCCCATGTATGTTAAAGATCATTGAAACATTGAATGAAAGGTTTGCTCTTTCTCTTTAATAAGATGAGCTAATGAGGCAGGAGAGAACAGGAGAGACTATCTTTAACAGAGCAGACCAGGCACATACAGATACAGCCAATTGTCTTTCCCAGCACGTCAGGCGGTCACGGTGCAGAGATGGTGAATAATGCACAGGGGGCACAGAGAGAGAACGATAGGCAAGCATGGAAAGAAAAAGAGAAAGAAACTTTGTTTTCGTGATGCCGAAAGTTGATTCGGTTTGGCGAGACCTCAGCTGTGGAGTTCGAAGCTGCAGATGTATGACGCTGTGATTATATTTAAGTTCATTTCTCTGGAAATTCAATAATGTTATTCTAAACTTTCATTCCAGGCTGCATGCATAAGTTGGAATTATATAGATATTTTTATACAACAAAGAATATTCTTGTCTTTTGCCGCACAGTTTATTAATAGGAACGGGTTACCCAAACAACAACATTCTGTCAGCTTTTCACATCTTTACTGCCTTTCACGTTAGATTTTATGAAAATATTGCCTTGACGTGAATGACCCAAAAATGACTGAATCTATCATTGACCTCAATCAACCATCTTATCTGCTCTATATTCTCATAATTTTACATAATATACTAGTGTAAATACTAATATTTGGATCAAATCCTACACCTGTTCCTGTGTTGCAATTGTGTATTTTATTTTTGGACGCTCACAATATTCCAACAGAAGCTTTAAATCTCCCTTGTGGCAAATTTGAGGCCCCATCACACCCCATTTGCCAAACGCAGAGCCGCCCACCCCCCTGAGCAACATCAGAATATATTGTACGTCTGCTCGTGTTTTTGATGGTTGATCACACCCTTAGATTGCCCTGAGGGAGATGTTCTCTGAATTAGAATACAGTTGCCATTCTGTATTTTACATCAACTGCAGAAGTTCCTCCTTTGTATCTGTCATTCCAATCTCTCAACATATGTGGTTTTCCACATGAATGACAAAACGATGACTGAAGGTTGTCTGAAGGGTTAGTGTGCAGGTATATATCCTTTCTGGGTATCTGGTAAGAGTATTTTTGGGTAATATACACATACTAGGTTAGATGTGTATTGTTTAAGTTCAACAGTGTTTAATTTAACATTTATTCCAGCGCAAGGTCTTGCCCTAGACTTCAATTGTATATGTATTACTATATATGAAAATTATAGACCAGATTATTTTCTGTGGTAATGCGGCACCATGTATCGATCCAGGAATCTATATTCTGAACACCAAAGCCCTGTAACTCTAACCCATGAAGCGATACTGTGTAGTAGATGCATTTATTGTTGGGTTTTATTGATTTATGGTTTGGTTTCAGAGGATTTTGTTTGTGACTTGTTAATATTTTGGGTGATTTTGAAGAAACTGTAATGAATGTTATTTGGAATTTGGTTTGACTTTAATTTATGACCTTCCTAAGTAAAAAACAACAACAACAACAACAACAACAACGAGATACTGAGTAGAAAGAATGGTCGAGCAGAAAAAAATCCAGCATAAATATTAATTTCTCAGAAACGGCCCAATCTGAATCACACAGGAATCCAATTCCCCTCAAAAATGTTTGTTATTCATATGCTGACTTTATGTATTAACACAAAATATGTCAAAACAAAAGCGTAGCTATTGCATCTGAGGGGATCATGGGAAAAATGGCTTTACCGTGTTATAGATTTCAGAGGAATTGGTTTTAACGGAAATCTGTGGTTATAAATCAAACATTAACAATGAATAAAATCAATATGTTTACCACAAGGGAAAACTATACAATTTTAAATGTAACTATATCTCAGAAAGTAAAGGACTAGCTGCGTTCCAAGTTTTTTCTTACAACACAGTTCTATGAAATAATTTGATATTGCGGTTTGATTGATTTATTGCTTTATTTCAGAGAGTTCTGGTTGCGACTTTAGAGATTGACTTTGAAGAAACTAATAAATGTTAGTTTAACTTACATGACTTTCCTGTGTTAAATAAGAACAGAGCAATATAAAAAATAAATATAAAAAATTATAACATTTTTTAGCTGCATTACTATTTTTTTCTTACAACTGGATTAATAATATGAATAAATAATATGATATTTTTATGAATTTGTGTTGTAAACATCTGAAATTGAGTTGTAGTACTACAGAGAAAAACCGAGAAACATGTTTTCTCATTTAAATTGAATATTTTAGGCAGGAATGATAAGTCAGTTCAGTTGTACAAAAGGAAACGCCCAGTGGGCACCAACATATGGAAGCTGCGTATGGCTGTGGGTGACGTTTAATGAACTTTTGATGATTATGAGTCCCGATAGCAAAATACCCCCAAAGGACCTGAAGGAGGCCCGTATCTACAGGGAGAACAGAATCTGTGGTGTAGCTCTGGGTCGTATCCTATTGAGATGCTGTGACTAAACCCTATGTTCACGTGCAGCTCGCTGGCAGCCAGATGTTTCTCCAGACAGGAGTTGTTTGCTTGCAGGCCAGTCTGTAGGGCACCTTTTAATTTTGATGGGCCATGAAAATCAGAACAGTGATGAATTGGAGCAAAATTGCAGAGAAAAGAGGCTAGCGTTAGTTAATGGCCCATGAATAATGCAGCGGCGCTTGTCAAGTCATCTTTGAGTATGTTACGCAGGTAGGGTGTAAAGTTAGGCCTCTTGCTTTGGACATTATTACATTGAAAAATTCAATGTAGTGTGTACATTACGGTCTGTTCTTTGTACAGAGCTATAGTAAGATTTTACTTTTGAAAAATAATATATGTTCATTTTAAAGGAGCAATGTGGAGATTTTAGCGGCATCTGGTGGTGAGGTTGTGAGGTGCAACCAACGGCTCACTCCACCGCTCGCCCCTCCCTTTCAGAGAACCATAGCGGCTGAAACAGGACTAAGATGTCATCACATTTTCACTTCTTTGCTGAAGGAGATACCATATTTGTAGAAATTCCATAGTGTATGTAGATAGAAATAGCTAATTTTAAGGTAATAAAAACATAACGCTTCATTATTTAAGATCTTTATACACCTCTAAAGACATTTACATTTACATTTACATTTACGCATTTGGCAGACGCTTTTATCCAAAGCGACTTACATTACATTGTACTATACATTTGGAACATTTTGTATAGTAAGCAAGTGGGGGTTAGGTGCCTTGCTCAAGGGCATCTCAGCCGTTACCCACCAGCCCTGAGAATCGAACCAGCAACCTTCTGGTCATGAGTCCAACTCTCTAACCACTGGACCACAACTGCCCAGACAAGTTGTGTATATTATATTGCATTTCTCTCAATAGATCCTTCTTAATATTACACACAGCACCTTTAAGTTGCAGTTGACACTTGCATAAGCAAGCATCACTTACTATTCCTCTAATGGTGTATTATCCTAAATCTCCTTACGACATTTTTATAGTCTGGAACGGAGTTTCTTTGTCTCTATTTTCTATTCTCCTGTCTCACTCGCTATATTTGGATCTGTCAGCCAGGTGCCCTATAGGTTTTGCTGTGCCACATGCTAAAATGAGATTATTGAGCAGGTACATAAGCTGGAAATGACAATGTCAGATTCTCAGCATGCAAAAAACGATCTTCGGCACCCAGCGGGAGAAATCATTAATAACCAGCTCGGGTTGTCTGTGCGTTTGGAGCCGTATTCAACTCATTCAACACTGCGAAAAGAGTGGCAATGATTTAATCGTTGACTGCTTTGGTGAATTGTTTCTAAGAAACCCGTTTTAACCGTAATGATCTCAGATTGATGAAAGAACGGGAGCTTTAAACAAACGCCGCCGCAACGTAGAGAGTTTTGCTGCACTGTCAGAATTTTTTGTCAAGGAAATAAAGAAATGAATTCACAGAGGAGAATCGCCGGCCGGTTTTGGCATTCGTTTTAATGATGTGTTTGTTCTTGTGCTGTTCTGACCTTTCAAGATCAACAAGTCTGCTCGGGGATTACAGAGTTACTTCGCTAAATGACTAAGAGAAGAGATATTGAGGGGCTTATTAGGGGGGGGAATATAAAGTAGAAGAACTGGAAGGACAGCAGCATGTAGAAAGGATAGAAGGTGGAAGAGTTAGAGAGAAGCAAGCACACTTCACTTGCTTCGCTCCCTTTGGAGCCGTCACCCTGTCTTGACGTGCATGGCTGCGGATTGCATGCTGACCAGAGGATGCTGACAGGTAGAGCTTCCCCCCTCACTCAAACTCACAGAAGCACCTCAAAAGTACATGGCCACAGGCACAAGCATTAAAGTGTGTCGAGAAACGACACGGAGGTGGAGAGACAAAGACATGCGAAAGTGTCTCTGTTGTTAACTTGAACTGAATAATGAATCATTTTTTTAAAGCTATTGAAGAGCCACAAAGATGTCTTAACATGTGCTTCTTGTTCGATGTGTTGATGTCATTTTCACTGAAACAAGAAGTTAGGGCAGAAAATATTAAGTGGCTTCTTTTCCTTTTTTAAATAGCCAATAGTGTTTAGTTTACATCACAGCCTGGAACTTGATAAGAAGCTGAAGTGCAGGATGATGTCATAAAAATCGTTGATCTGTATTGGTGGAGCGAAGAGACTCCACCAAGTTTTGAATGTTTGCGTGAGTTTTGTCCATGTTTTGAGGCATGATAGTTTATATACAGCCGTGGAAATAATTAAATAATTTCAGCTTTTCTGTAGGTGTTTAGGTAAAATTATTGTTTTTATTCTGTGAACTACTAACAATATTTTTACCAAATTTCAAATCAAAATATTGTTACTATTTGCATTTATTTGCAGAAAATGAAAACTGAAGAAACAAGTCAACATAACAGAAAAGATTCTGTGTATTTTTTCAGACCTCAAATACTGCGAAGAAAACAAGTTCAAATTCACATTAAAGCAATATAACAGTAATATTTGTACATGTATTTAGGGAAAGTTAAAAAAAAAAACATTTTATGTGATAACCTCGATTTTTATCATAGTTTTTATGTGTCTTGTCATGCTGTCAGTCTTTCACATTGCTGTTGGATGTCACTCCTAAGGTTTGATTTAGATTTTTGATGGATGTATGAAGTCAGCACACTTTTAACTTTTAAAAGTCCACTCCAACTTTTCATTTCAAATCAGCATTTCTAGATGCATTTCTTTGACACAAGTTGGTTAAAGATAATTCTAAAAAATGATTTAGGTAATACCATTTTGGTCATTTGCTTTTTTTGCAGATCGGTGTAAAACATTTTACGTCTCTTAATACTTTCCAACCACTTTGAATTCACGTGATGGTTTAAAATCTTTTTTTAACCCTTAAATCTTCTTCATGACATGTTAAATGTATAGAAATGCAGTTCATTCTTTATGATGCAAATTGTCTGTGATTTGTATGAGTGTTTGCACTCTCACAAATAACTTTGAAATTATAGCACAGGTCTGCTGTCAAGATCACCGTTCAGATCTGTTGCCTGGGAGATGTGGACCGCTCAGAGACTTCATAATTTACGAATAACAATGAGCTCCGTGCCCTTTTTCATTCGGGGTCACCTGGGACAGAAAGGTCTGTCTCTCTCAGTAGAAGGGGCATGACAGTATTGTAACCTTTTTCAGCATTTGATTTTTCCATCAATTAAAATTTACATTGTGTGACCTCAGGCTCACTTAATGACAGCTTAGAACTTTCCTAACGATGGCATTTGTTATATTCTCTGTGAAATAAGTTTAGCTACATCTAGATCTGCACTTATATTTACAAATAACTCAATAGTTGCCACTTTAAAAATGGCTTATTTATTTGTTAGGAATCGATGTGCCTACTGTATAGGATTATTGTAGTAAAGTTGTGTGGCTGTGTTCAGAATAAAGTACTAGTATAGTACACACCAACAATGCATTATTTTTTTCTATATAAAAATAGCATATGAAGTCAAATTGGTTAAAATGGTTTAAAAAAATTCACAATATTTTATTAATATTTTAGGTAATTTTGTAGTTTGCTGCATTGTTGTCACAAGTTCCATCCAATCATTTGTGGAAGAAAATGTGGTTGGTTTGCCTAATTGATGCCGTTTTTTTGTCGTCAACTTTTTACATTGTGTTGTTACAATACAATCTGATATTGGTTCTCTTAACCAGTGATACAATATTTGCAGTGATACAAATTGTTGTTTGTAACTGCTTCTTTTTCGTAAGTGTTACAATTTCACATCATGTTGATAATAATTTGACAAATATATCGATTTATTTTGATGCATTGTTACACCCCATTAAGCCTCAAGAAGAGGCTAATAAAAATGACTTGAATGCATTGCATTGTGGGACCGTGTCCCATGCATGTGTATCTGACACTGTACATTTTGCGGTCTGTGCCATACCGGAGAAATAGCACAGATGAATGTAGAATGTGATTGTTTGCTGAATGTTGTTTTGTGTAGATTTGTAGATCTGAATGTTAGTACTGAAGCCAAACCGATTCCAGTTGAATTCGTCACACCCTGGCAATCCTCAGCTCTGACAAACACCATCCACATCATACTCATTTACCGCCTCTGTCAGGACCATCTTCTGTAGCAGGTCTTCTTGAAGCCTGCTCCAACCTCATCGGATTCAAAAGCTCTCCAAGCCTCTCCTCGATCAGCCCCCGCGTCCCCCCACAACAGACCCAGTCTTTCCGTAATATCCTGAAGCCTCCCGCAGAGTTCATGAATATAAGCACTCTCTTCCTCCACTCTTATCCCGGCTCCCACCGATCCGCTCACCCGCCGTTTGATATATCATGATCCTCGTTGCGTGAAGTCATTACTGCGAGGAACGGAGAGAGAGGGAGTTCACACTGTTTTGCTTTTGGAAGGTTTAAATGATTGGAATCCTGGTGCTTATGATTGACTGGGGAAGAGGGAAGCGCGATTGCTTTTCCCCGTCCGGTTGAAAGCTAAGCAATAACCAGAAGGAGTTTGAGTCGTCTTTTGGGAGCGGATTGTATGAGGGTGTCTTATGGCTTTTTGTTTTATACTCCCTCTGTGTGTATGTTTTTTTCTGTTTTCCCGTTGTTTATTTTTATTGGAACGATGTGTAAGGCTTCTTCTTTTTCTGACTGTTTTTTTTTCACTCTTTTATGACCAAGTAGCGAAGGATGATTTTTATTGCAGTTTTTTTCTCCAGGGCAGTTGGAGGATATTATCTTGAGCGTGTGAATAGGTATTAAAAGAGACTTTAATTAGTGGTGCTTGTTTCTTACCTCAAACACAGAACAACCGCCCCACTAACCCTAAAAATTAAACGTGTGTGTGTGTGTGTGTGTGTGTGTGTGTAGAGAGCAGGCCTGGAGAGATGAGTTATATACTCATATTTTTATCCTGGTTAATGATGAAAAATCCCATAGATGTACATTTAGGAAGGGATTATAGTACCATAAAAATAAAGTAGGGAGCTAGGGGTGGACTTTTTTTGGTTCGGGCCAGTAAGGAACCACACTTAACCACTCAGAACCAGAGTTATTATTATAGTTATGTTTCATTTTTATTGTAGTTTTATTCATATTTAGATTTTTCTTAGTTTCATTTTTAGTGATTTGGTCATTTTTTTATTTATTTGTTTATTTTTTTGTTGCCATAAAAATATATATATATATTTTTTTTTAATTTGTAATTTTAGTGATAAATAAGTTTTAATTAAATAAAATTAAGAATAGAAAGTAATACAAAAACCTTTTCATTTTTAAATAAATATTTAGGATATTATATTACAAGCTATTATAGTTTTGTTTTATTGAAGTTTTACAAATATTTTAAATTATCTTTTATTTTTAGATTTTTAGTTTTTATGTTAATTGTAGTTACATTCTTATTTTTAGCAATTTTGTTATATGCATTTGTCATTTTATTTATTTGTTTATTGGTTATGTTGCTATATAAAATTAGCTAACTTTTATTTATTAGATTTTTTGTTGATTATTGTTTAGAATTTTAGTGCCTTAGTTTTTCCCAATCATTTTTAGGCCAATATTTCATTTGATTTCAATAAACAGAAGCGTTTTCAAAGTTAACTAAAAGTAAACTAAAATAACCTTGTTCAACCCTTGTTTTAATAGTTTTAGTTTTAGTAAACTGTTATACAAAAAATCCCAAAAGCCACATAAGAAATACTCTGAAAATAAAGAAATATAAGCCGAGCAAACAATCTCTCTTTACAGGGTCACTAACCTTATTTCAATTCTTAAGTATCTTTGAAAAGTTCTTAAATGTAATTTTTTGAGTTCACACCATCTCTCATGTCAAACCTATTTCTTGATACCTAAGTGACACAATTTTTAACAGTTTTTAATAAAAGCAACACTGTAATTGGATCAAATTGCAGTGATATTAAATTTGGCCACCTGAAGAAAAACAAAGTGAGAAACCAACCCAAGCATCTCTTATCACCTCAGCGGTTTCCATGGCAATAAAGTAACATGAGAAGAATACAGTAGATCCTCCTTCTCCATTACGTTCTCTAGATGTGAATGAATTAACATGATAAAAAAGATATTTTTATTGTTTCCACTGTTATGATCAGGATCACTCTGTTTTGGCAGATTTTGTGTTTTTTCTGACTCACAGCACTCTTTGTTGGATTGAAGCGTTCTGTATGCATTTGTGGTCCCGTCTGTTAGTAAACAGTTTGGTTTGACAAAGCAATCTCAACTATTGAGACTCTCATAGTTGTTTAGGGAGATTTAAAGAGGTCGACAGTTTCACAGGGAGAGAAAGTCAAAACTATAAGCCTTATAAATGTACTGTGATTGTACCATGGTAAAGGTAAACAAAACAAACAACAGTGTCTGCCTCATATAGCGTATAAGAGTATATTCTGTCTGATCTGCTAAGACTCTCTCTCTCTTTAATTCTGTATCTCTGTTCTCCCTTCTCTTTCCCTTTTTCCCTGAAGCTCCTCGGTGTGAAATCACAATGTTTTTAACCCAAATGTGTTTTGCTTCCAACACTTGCTAATGTTGCCAGCTGCCACTTAAAGAGACAGTACACCCAAAATCATTTACTCACCCTAATCTAGTACCAAACCCAACCGTTATTGGAAACTTTTTCCGTATTTCTGGTGAACTGTTCCTTTAACAATCCACCTCCACCTCTCTGCCCTCACACGGCAAACTTCCCGTATCATTTCCACCGTGTAAAATTGCAACACTGCACTTTACCCAAACGCCCTTTCAGGTATACCATAAAAATCGAGTTTTTTCTTTTTAAAGAACATCCTCTAAAATGTTGAGGTGTGCCACACGATGACTCCTAACCTTTCAGCATGCCCTCGGCCCAGCGCTGCAGCACACTACAGCAGAACTTTGCTTTGCTTGGTGACTTTTAACACTCAAGGCTGAAGCGGATGGAGAAACTGCTTATCCTGCATCAAACTTTTCTACAATGCCGATTGTCCTCGACGTGTATAGCTGCTGCCGCCAAAAGAGATGTTGTTGCTGTGACATAAATGTCAACTTCCCAGCGTGATTCACAAACTTTTGCTTCACGCTGCGACAAGCCGGAGGATTTTTGCGTAACGTCACCTAATTTAAAGTTTTAAAGTTTCGTCTGGAGTTAAACGCTAAGTATTGTTTACTGCTGCAACGAAAAGCGAAGACAGTAATTAAAAAACGCTCGGGAGAGATACGACCCAACATCTGTTCCTAGCGTTAATCTAATTGATTTGAAGTCGTGTCGCTGCATGGGGTCTCGAGAAACTTCAGGAGACCTCACATATCAAATAGTAGAAATGCATTAATGCCACAGACTGTTTTTCCCGTCCACATCCAATATTCTTTAATTGTGTTATGTGCTGAGACTCTCTGATGCTTTATCTCCTTTATTGCTTTATGCATTTACAGGATTCTGTGGCAAAACCTACCTAGATAGTATTTAAAGGGAACGTGGGTGCACACCTAAAACAAAATGTAGATAGCTACTGGGCGGAAAGCAAAACACTTTTTTCATTTAAACACTGTTGTTAAAGTTGTTATTGTGCCTTTATATACTTTATCGTCAGATGCATTTTTACATTTAACTCAAATTAAGCTCAATTGCAGATACAAGGTTTACAGTTGAATGGCAGACATGTTTTGTTCGCCAGCGGGCCTAATATGATGCAATATAGTTTAAAAATATTTTTTATATATGTTGTCACAGGTATCTTTCTCAGTACCTGTGAGGTTCAGTTCGAGTTAGTATTCTGCCACTAGGTTTTGAAACAGAGCTTATATTTTCTTTGCATCTTTTCATTGTTGATGAGCCTCTTTCATAGCAATAGAGATATTTTTATAGTAGATCGTGTTTTCTGGTTACCATTGGGGCCAAAATGACCATTGAAGGGAAGGTTAGCTTGTTTTGAAAGTGCAACCTTGCAGAAATTCCCGAGCACTGAAGAGAAGCACAGACGCTTTAGGAGTGATCATGCATCTGTCTGCCTGCTGTTTTTATTGTTTTCTGCTAGTCTCATGCAGACTCAACCCACGCTCTCTCTCTCTCTCTCTCTCTCTCTCTCTCTCTCACACACACACACTTGCCTACATTTTTTTATCTCCTAAAGTAAAAGAAACAGAGGGACATGTTTGACTGTTTCATTTGAATAATGTTTTAAATAGATTTTAATTTTTTCCACTCTTCATTTGTTTCTGAGGTTTTTTTTATAATTTTTTCCAGCTTTTGTTTTTGTCTCCTCTGAGTTGAAAAATCTCACACGGTTGGGTACGTTGGACACCTGTCGATATGTTTATCGCTTGCAGTTCCCCCTTGACTCCACAGAGAGATGAGCGATAGAGAGAGTGAGATGGGTGGTGGAGGTGTGATAAATGTTGTGGGGCATTTGGGTTTGGAGAGATGGTGGCAAAGCAGCACAGCAGCAGTACTGAAGATTGATATCTCTTATGCAATTCTCCCTAACGTCTGCGATTAATGACCCTTTACGCCTGCCATCCATCAGCATCTCCCCCTGCTAAACCACACCACCCCTCAACCGGGCACCAAAAGCCCACCTATGGCACCACATTTTGCCCCGCTGCCACGCATTAACATACCTCGTATGCGCTCCGGCGTTCACCTCTTTCCATCAGATTAATGATGATTCGGTTACCCCCCACCTGTCCACCAGACAAATCCCCCACTGTCCCAACACCTTCCCTCGACGGGGGGGGAGGCCGCGTGTTCGGACACGGACCCTCGCCGGCCGCGAGCCAAAACATTACTCAATCCGACATATGCTGTTCGAACTATTCGAGCGAGGCTTAGCCGCACCGGATTTACAGTCTCAAATCTGCTTAGATGACACCTTTAGATAAGAATCGACACCGATTAGCTTTAATCTGGCCTTCTGGAACAAAGGATTTGTGATTGCGGGTCATTTCCGCTAAATTGCTCAGATAAGCTCAGGCAAAAGAGTTTAGCAAAAGAGTTTAGCAACAGTGCACATCTCCCGCTGTGGATTTGAGGCTTTTTGTTTACAGCAGCACACAAAAAAGAAAGCAGAGACATTTTTCTATTTAGCCCATTATTTTCAGCTTCTCTACCAATCTGTCTGAATCACTCTAGCTTCAACACAAAACGGTTCAATGATATTTCAAAGTCTGTAAGGCTAGAAGTCCCATATGTAGACTGCACTGATGAATAAGCTATTGAAACTCAGTCTTTTCAGCAACAAAACATTGATGTCTTCTCCTGTCCTAGCCTGTCACCACATGTACCCTGGAACTCTCTGAACTCGCAGAACTTTAAGAACAAATGCGCCCTAAGAGAACTGCAACCATGTAAACTATCTTAAGACATTAAAACTCTCTTTCTCTCTCGGTTCCCTCGCGGTTTTTTCGAGGCCGGACTCAAAAAGCGGTCTCCAGCCTCTTTTATGCCATTCTTCTAATCTAGAGGAATTAGTGGGACATAGTGGGCAAAGAGATCTCCAACAACCCCAGTGGATTCGCCGCTGAATGTCTGATACTGCTTGTTTCACAGTTGAACATTGTTGTAGGATCTCTAACACTATACATCAGGGGACGGTTGTAATGCTTTGATTTATTTATTAGAAACTCAGTTGCATTAGGCATTCTGTGCTTTAGATGTCAAGTAGGTTTAAAACCAGAGATCAATTGAAACCAGGGAATGTTTTAAGATGTAAAAAAGAATTTTATGTCTGAACTATATGGTCACCAAGAAACAGGTAATGTCATTGTAAAGATATGCAAGGTTACCTGCAGTTGTATATTTGAAGCATAGAGGGCGATAATGAGGCAATTCCAGCTTTAAAGGGACAATTCACCCAAAAATAAAAATTCTTGAATTGTTTATTCACCCGCGTGTTATTTTAAACCTGTATGACTTTCTTTCTTCTGCTTTCTTCTGTTCCCCACAAAAAAAGAGTCAAACAGGTTTTGAATGACAATGAGGGTGAATAAATGATGACAAGAATCACTTTAAGGAACAACTATAGCACCTGTTCTGTTTCTTCGTAAAGATTGATGTCATTATTGGCAAGTCTAAATTTCCCAACACATTTAACTTTATTTGTTCTTGATTTCTGTCTGTAGATCCAGTCAACGGTCCGCAGAACGTCAACGTGGTGGATATCCGCGCACGTCAGCTGACCCTGCAGTGGGAGACCTTTGGGTACGCGGTGACCCGCTGTCACAGCTTTAATCTGACCGTTCAGTACCAGTACATCTTCAACCAGCAGGAGTTTGCGGCCGAAGAGCTCATTCCAACATCTTCTCATTACACGCTGAGGGGACTCAGGCCTTTTGTCACGGTCAGACTGCGGCTGGTGCTGGCCAATCCTGAGGGCAGTAAAGAAAGCGAGGAGATCGTGAAACAGACAGAAGAAGATGGTGAGTGTGTTACCTAGAAATATAGGTAACATTTTACAATAAGGTCTCATTCAATAACATTAGGTAATGCATAATTTAATTTAATTCAATTCAATTCAATTAACAGTAAAAATCAGAAACACTTATTTTTGTTTGTTACTTCATTGCGCATTAACTCGTGTTACATTAGCAATTTTTTTATTTAAAAATGTGTTAATGAATGTTTACAAGTGAACATTAAAATGAATAAGACGTACTGTTTATACATAGTTTATGTTAATATGATTTTATACCTGATGTCTATAGTTTATTTGTAAGGTTCCCGGTGAACAGGGATAATAAGCAGATTGCCTTAATGGCCTCTCATTGAATTGCTATTTTTAACTTGAAGGTCACATGAGATACTATTATAAAGCCAGATTTGTAAAGCACAGAAGCCATTAAGGCTTTTTCTTGGCATTTACGGTTTTAATTGATAAAAGAACAAAAATATGAACTGCTAACCTTCACAGGTAGAATGATGCATGTATGGAGGAGGAGGAGGTTAACACTTTAAAGCAAAGAAATAAAATACTGCCTTTTACAAACTCGCACATCTTTATATGAGTATTATTCCGCTCCAGTGAGCGCTGTACACTATTATGGCTGATGTTGACAGTCGTAGCTTTTGGCTAATTAGTTTCGCAACATACGAGGACCTTTTCACATTCTCAAATGAGAAACTGGAAGTAGTTCAATGACTTCAGCCCATTATTGTAATTATCTTATGTTTTAATGAATGACTCTTACCTCTGCTCCTCCAGGGCTAAAGTGCCTATAGTTTAGTTCGTAAGTCTTTGTCCTGGAGCGGTCACATGATCATTCCAGATGAATGCAATTCTAAAGCTTTTCAGAGCCGAGCGGAAACGTCCATGAGCATTTGGGAAATGATGTTCGGTAATAGCTATTCAAGGCTCGCTCTTACTTTTGTTCTGTGTCCAAAATGAACAATTTAGATATTTAGATATGGTTTAAAAACTGGCAAATTGTGTTCTTGGTATCATTTTTCTAGTCTAACTGGGGGTCTCGCCACATTTCTGTGCCTTTCTTTTGTTTTTTTACATGCAACAGTAAAAGTAGAAAAATATTATGTTGTGTAGCTGTAATCTCGGTCTTGTCATTTTTTAAATTAAAGACACTAGATGTAATAAATATATATTACACATTAGATGTATTTTAAAGTTCTTCTTGTCTCCTCACTTGAATTTATCTATTATTATTAATAAATCAGAATGTTATATTCGAATCTTAAATTCTTAATGAATCAATTATTTATTAACTAAAGTTTATCAATTACTTGTTTTTTTGTTGCATCATTTTGTGAACATTTAGCCAATGCCAGAAACGATATTTACATTTGTTTTAAAATATAGCCCCTCAGATCTAATGTTTATATAATCAAAGTGAAAGAATTGATATTTCCCACATCTTGGATTAGATCTGTGTTTTGCATATCTGAAGTTCTGCATTCATGTTGAAAAATCAGGTCCACCTTCATAATGAAACCCCAAACAGAACCTTAGTACTGCTCTGTTCTTCCTGAAGAAAAACAAAACAATATGAAAGAGTAATGATGAAAGCTTTTCTCCTTTAAACCTTTCGATTCATTGATGTGTTGCAGTTAAAAGGAAATCCCAACGTAGACCGTGTTATAGCCTCGCGGTCTGTGAAAAGACACAATGTTTCTCAGACACGAGCAGGTTTGCAGGCGGCGTTTAATTTGAAAATTTCCCAACGGGAAGCGTTCAGGCTCCATTTACAATTAATTTCTCCCAGCTTGTTTCTAATGCTGAGCAATAAAATGAAAATAAAGGCTATTGTCAGAAGCAGAGTCTTAGATTATTAGATTATAGCGTATAATTCAAACTCTGTTTTTTCCCCATTGGGTAGTGATGGGTCTGTTTTGATGTGGATAAAACTCTTCTGGTTATTCAGTCTCTCACTGATGTTTTTCCTTTTTTATGGGTTTTTTTGCATATGAAAACATATAATTGCTGCTCTTTGTGTTAGCAAATTGACGGACAGCTGCTAGATATCAATAGTGAAGCAGGTTTATCTCTCTGTGCAACCTTATATGGGGATAATTGCGAGAGGGTGAAATTAACATGAGAGAAACACACGTTTTCTTACCTTATTAGGTAGCGAACAAAGGCGAGTGTTGCATGTACAAAAACCTGCTTACCCGTAAACAACAGCAAACCGGAGTATAGCCTGTATGTCTGTGTATGCTGTTCATCATTTATTTAGAGGTTAAATTAGTAAGATTAACAGCTAAAAGTATAACAGCTATTACATTAGAAACCATATAACAATTCCCAAACCTGCTGGAAGTTTCATTTGTTTGAAATGAGAAAAAATCTTTCCGCACTTGGAACTTAGTAAAATGGTTGTTAGCAGTGTGTAACCATACGATAACCATACTTTTCTTTTGAAAAAGGTGCAAGATGGGCTGTCACAATATACTGGTATTTAAAAAAACACATTATTATTAAAACCATAATTATCGCCACCCGATCATTCTTCATTTGCCATAATATTGTAATAATAATTTAAAGTTTTGTTTTAAGAGACACAACTGTTACAAAGGAATGCTTAAAGGCTGAAATACAGATTTAAAAAAAAAATAGACATCATACACTTGCAGATTTTCTGAACGTTTGCATAGAAAACAATACACTTTCTACAACAACTCCAGACTGAAAATCTGGGCAAAAATTGGAGCAAAAGTCTTGTAGTGTATTTCAGTCTTAACTTTAAGTGTGATTTGTTGACCAAAAGAAGAAGAACAAAAACACAAAATTATCAAATTAAAGACAAATTCAACTAAAAACATTATTTATTGGTTTTTAAAAATCATTCAAATAGATATCGCAATATTACTGCAAAATATTTGGTCACGATAAGTTAAAATATGATATCGTGACAGCCTTCGGGGAGGTTTAATCTTCATCTTTATTTTGAGTTACTGTATAAATGAGATAATTTTATTGCGATTAATATGAAAATATCCGGTTAAAAAAGTGTAATGTTTACTTTACGTTAATGTTAATCTTGTGTTTCTCTTTGTTAATTAAAGAGGGATGATTGCCAAATATTTTCCCAAAAATTACAAATTTTTGTTAAAAAAGTAAATGTACCTTCGCCAAACAAGCAGTTGCGTCGAAATACTATAATAATGCAATAACATTCTAGAATCAGTGGGTTACAGTGCATTTTATAACTGCTAAGGGGCATTATCAAGCACGACGCAAAGCTGCTTTTATAAAACAGTTATGCGTAGCAAGGTTTTATAAAATTAAACACAGCAAATTTGTGATCACTGTATTTTTTTTATGGCTTAGAATCAAGGACCAGAACTGACTGTTTTATAACTACAGTTATACGGCTTACTGCATAAGGAGTTGCTTGTGTAGCTGTTGTTATTAAGGCAGTTTGTAATATTTCTTTACATTTTTTTCTTTTTAGAAATATTTTTATAACTGGCTAAACTCTTCCATGTTCAAATTAGATTTTAAAAAGACTGAAAATGTGAAGAATTAATTGAAAGATTTTAAAAAGTAATTGCAATTGTCTCTCTATCTATACCTCTGTCTGTCGGTCTAGCGCTAGCTGATTTGTTTGTGCAGAAGGGCTCTCCTCCGTGCGTCCCTTATAGTCATGCCGAGCTCGTCTTTTCATCTGCCCTCCCAATTAGCCATGACTTAGCGCAAAGCAAACAGAAGCGCTAGGGCTGCTAAGTTGGACTAAACAGCCTTTTAGCTAAGTCATTAGCTCTCTTTGCACACACTTTCAACAACCGTCTGACTCGCCGAGGTGTCATCGCCAACAGTCGAGTCAAAGACAGATTAGACAGATACATATCAACTAGCCTCAAGTCAACCTATCCCAAATTAACATGTTACCATGCTGTATTCTGAAACCGTCAAGTCATAGCGTCTCAGAGCGCTACGCCGGATGGAGGTTGCATTTGGATTATGACACCTTTTAAAGTGTTAATGAAGTACGTTTGGAAAGCTTGCAGATGTATGCCGGAGAGGATGTGCTCACAAAAATATGCAAATAGACACGCGCGTATGGTACTCGTAGCACTCGTTAACACCTCTCAATGCCGAAGGGTAGCGAAGCTGTTACAATTTACACTTCCAACATTGCGGCTGAGGTGTGTTTGACATAGTTTTTCCTATTTAGTCAACCAATCGCTGCTCGCCTCGTTTCCCCCTTTACCCAGCAACAAAAGCCATTTGTGTCATCATACGTCACCTCTCTATTCTCAAAACAAACAGGTTTTATATTAAAAGTTGTTAATGTAACAGTGCAATATTTGAAATGTCGATAGGAAATATTCTAAATCACAACCCACAAAGCCAGTTCATGTCTAATTTGGATGTTTTTTGGTTTGTTAAATATATTTGTATATGTGTGCTTGTGTATCCACAACAGTTCCCGGCCCCATTCCTATGGAGTCGATTCAGACGGGCCCATACGAGGAGAAGATCTTCATGCAGTGGAAGGCCCCCAATGAAACCAACGGGGTCATCACTCTATATGAAGTAAGAAAATGCATATGTGACCCTGAACCACAAAACCAATCACACGGGTACATCTTTTGAAATTGAGATTTCAAATCTGAGGGTGAAAAAAAAATCAAAATATTGAGATATATCCATCAGAGGCGCTGTTGCAGGCCGTAAGTAGATGAACCTGAAAGCAGAAATTCGAAGCTTTACATTTACAAAATATCTTCATGAAACATGATCTTTACTTAATATCCTAATGAGTTTTGGCATAAAAGAAAAATCGATCATTTTGACCCATACCATGCTGTTGCTAAAAATATACCCGTGCAACTTGTGACTGGTTTTGTGGTCCAGGGTCACATATAAGAAAATGTTTCATTAGTTTTTTTGTGCATTTCTATAGAAACATATGGAGTGGGCAGCACTCAGCATTGATTTGTTGTTGCACAGCACTGATTTCTTGCAAATCGATGATTTATCTATCAATGCGTGTAATATCCCCACTAAATAAATCAGCGAAATGAAGTCACAACATTACAAGTACAAAATATAAGCTTTTGAGTGGGCCGCACACATAAAAGAAGCACACAATCCCTTTGATTTGATGAGGATGACCGCGTACGAGCCATTGTGCATATCCTGCTACATCATTAAAACCGGGTTAGCGTGTGTGTGCCATCTTGGTGATAAGATGATTGACAGAATTTACTAAATGCATCGAGCGGACACAATGCGGTCCCATTTGGCCGGATAATTGCTATAATAGCCCTCATTGATTTAATTAGCGGCGTCCAATAGAATTATCCAGGAGATCTGAGCGGTCGTGTGCCCTCCTCTCTGTGCTTTTAATGCTTCAGACAAATTAGACTTTGGACAAAGAGCTCAGAGACAAGATGAGAAAGGTGGACGGATGAATGCTGTAATGGTGGGTTATATAAAGAGAGTTTTTTGCAAGAACATTTCTAAGTGCAAAAGCATGGACTTTGAGACTCATAAAGACAAACTGAAGTGCTTTATTGCTTTTATTCCTAAAAATAGGTTTCAAAAAGGGGTTTATAGCCCTGATGCCATCAGAGAAGTTTCATAGTTGTAGACCGCAATCTATGTAGTGGTGTTTCAACAATCCAAAAGGACTTTGTTGCATCAAAATCTTAAAGTCCCCATGAAATCAATTTTTTTTTTCTTTAAGTATAAACATGTTAGCCTGAGGATATCTATAAACCAGTGTGCTCCAAAACATTGACGAAGTTCGCATTTAGAAGATATAAGCTTTCGAAATATAAAGCCTCTACTTCCGCCAATACGGATCAAAGATTTTGATGACATCAGCCACCGCGCCATATCATCTTAAAGAAATAGTTCACTCAAAAAAATGTATTCACCATCATTACATTTAAAACCTCTATATGACTCTTTATATGAAGTTGTGAAATGTCTCGGTGGTTTTGTGTCCATTCAGTGGAAGTCAATGGGGGACAGTGTTGTTTGATCATCAACATTCTTCAAAATATCTTCTGTCGTGTTTTGCAGAAGAAAGAAAGTCATACAGGTGTATGTTGCATATGTACTTGCAAGAGCAGCTCACCAGCCTGCAAAGTACGAGACACAAACACAGAAGAGTTTCAGATGTACTTCTGAGCACCTGAGATGTGGCCAGCATCAAAATCCATACTTTTGATCAAATTTTCCTCTCTCTCCCTCACTTTCTCGTTTTCACCCTCCTCCTTTTTGTGCAAAACCGCTTCCTGTTATCAGACCATCAAAGCCTTCCAGAAATTAATTGCTTTGCTGACAAAATAAAAGAGCAAGCGTGAAAGACTGAGAGAAGTAAGACAGAGAATATCCTCAACAGCTTCTTATTAATCAACAGTGAGACATGTAAAGGGAAGATGCCTTTTGTCCTCCTGCGACTGCTCCTTCTTTATCTCCATGCAAATGAGAAAGTAAATAGCGGAACGCTTCCACTCGCCGCGTGTTTATCCCTTGATCTTTGTTTGGTTTAAATCTTATGACACAATGTGAGTGTGCTGCAGTGACGTGATGTCACTCACCTCACAGCGGCGGGTATGATGCCAGTCACTGAGTTTGAAAAAAGAGCTTGTCTTTTAAGAAGTGTACATTTACATGTACATTATTTATATATATATATGAATAAAAGACAAATTAGTATGAAAACTAATGAAAGAAGCTAATAAATATTGTACTATAGTTTTTTTTATCATTTAACATGTTTACCATTTTTAATACATTTATTATGTTCATCATTTATGTTTGTAATGTATTGCTAAAAACGAATCGGAAATGATCATGACTACTATTGTCTTATTTTTTTTAACATAGTACTATTATAGTCCACGTTTTTGAACATGTACTATACTATGGTAATATCATATGTTTTTTTCTCATGTTCATTTGAGTACAGTATAAAAACCACAAAACTATGATAATAATAATCTATTTCAATGCACCATATTATTATGATCCAACACTATGATTACTGTACCATAATAGCAAAATGTTTTTGTAAAGGTGAGATCTCTGTCTCTCACATAGACACACCTTCTGTCTTTATTTAGATCTTTATATTCTGTCTTTAAATAAGTCAAAATATAGATCTGTTGTGTCGTGGGCTGATATAGTGGGACAGGGTTTTTCCCTAATGAAAATAAACAGCCTGTCCAGCCTTAAAATCATGGATGAAAACCTGCGCGCATCCCACCTTCATTGCATTGTTTTCATTTCCATCAGTAAAGGGTTAAATGCAAACACTTGTGTTAAGAGAGCCTGTGACCCCTATGGTCTGATATCTCTCTTCTATGTGACTAAGCGTGTTCAATGGCACACTTCTGTAGTTTGGTTGAAAGAGAAGTGGAATTCAGGTTAATGTTCACAGTACAGTTGTTATTTACTGGTTTGTGTCATCAGACAGTGAGATTCAAGCACCTACCTCAGCAGACGTTACTCTATTTTTACAGACAGCAAGCCCACAGACCGCCTGCATCTGTTGGCTGGTTGTGATGCAACAACCAGGAGATAATGTGCACAGGTTGTAGTCAGCCGTGTTGTAAGTTAAGCGTAATGATACCCTAAATTGTAAAAAATTTTAAAGCACTTGAAAAGTAAATCAAATTTCCATAAGTGCTAATGTATATTATGCTTTGCTGACTAACTTACGGTTGTGAAATTATTTCTCCCTCTAGAAAAAGTATTCTAGTCAAACTTACTGAATATTTAAGACCTTATGAATAATATACCTGTTTGTTTTCTGCTCCATTTTCTTTTTTTGTGTATTCTTCTATTTTAATGTCTGCAGAATTAGTTATACAGTGATATTATATTATTGTTTCCTATCATAAATAAAACCTCATTTCTTTCTGGCATTGAAAAACTTCACAATTCTTGCCCCAAACTTATCAAACAGTAAATATTCTGTGCTCTCACAGAATGCCTGTTTATCAAAGTGTAAATCTCAGGAGAGAACATGACTCTTGCTTGAACATTCACTATTCATTCTATCCTGAGATTCCCATTCTACATTTCAAACAGCTGCTTATGAGTCTTGATACCAGTGGCCTCGGATCTCAAGCGAAGTTTTCTGGTTTTTTTAATCTGCAGGGTTGAAAGTCCATGTGGAATAAAGTTGAGAATTTTTTTTTCCCAGAATTCATGTTTAATGGTGCTTGCAAGGAACAGTCAGTAGTACTATTGCTTAAACTTAGGGTTAGTTAGCTTGAGCAAATCTCATGGTTCTTTTGACTTGGGCTAGTAAGCAACCATCAAGGAATTACTTACACTCCAAAAAGTGCTGGGTTGTTTTTTGACCCATGCTGGGTAAATATTGGACAGAACACACTACTGGGTTAAAAATGACCCAATGCTGGTTTATTTTAACCCAACTGCTGTGTTGTCTTTACCCAACCATAAGTGGTAAGAACCCAGCATTGGGTAATATTTACCCAGCATGGGTCAAAAACAACCCAGCACTTTTTAGAGTGTAAAATACCCCAGCAACACCCTAGCAATTAATCATTCAGCCTGATCGCATTTAGATGCCACATTAGCAGCTGCTTCCATGCCCTGCTACAGTATACGTAGATCGTCCACCATATTAGAATGGTGCGAGCCGGTCTGTGTTGCCAAGTCTGCGATTGTCCCATGGAATTGGGCTATTTTTTTGTTGCTGCAGGTTGTTTTTTCCATGTTCAAACAGGAAGGTAGATGTTATTTAGCTGTCAATCTTAAGATGATTTATTTAAGTTCTGTTATTTGGAGTGGCGACATTAAACTAGTGATAACTGATTTTGTTTGCAACCCAGAATGCCGGACCGTTAACACCTTTAGCACTCTTGTTAACTGTTTTGCAAACTGTGAGTAATGTCAGTGGACCGTTCCGACAAGGTGGAAGGTCTATGTGTTGAAATTGTATTAAATTATGAATTCATATGAATTGTCCACTTAGTATTAGTATTAACTTGGCAACCACACAGAAACCCTGGTTACAATCCACAATACCTTTAGCAAAGTGCTTTTGACTTGTACAGACTAGAAAGCACATGTAGAAATTAGTTTTGTTACTTTATATATCACAGAATGAATCTTGATTTCTTTACAGAGTACCCAGTAAACCAGTAACTGTTTTCTGCACATTATCCATCACCACCGGCAAACCGAGTCTGAAAACGAACTCTTTTCACATCATCTCTGGTCAATTAAACTCAAGCGGCTCTTAACAGAGATCCACAGTGCATTCAGTAGTGCATTAGGCCACTTTTAGCAGCCGGTCGCATGGCATCGCATGCCCCCTGGCCAACACTTATTGTCTCCCATGACAACAGAGTCTGAACCCAGAGAGAGAGAGAGAGAGAGAGAGAGAGAGAGAGAGAGAGAGAGAGAGAGAGAGAGAGAGAGAGAGAGAGAGAGAGACCCACCCATCATCCTCACCTCTCTATTTCATACTTTCAGTCTCGCAGCGCACTGATCATCCATTGTTATTTCCCTGTCAGGGTGACAACATTTAAGTGGGGGCTGATGACAGAGTAATTTGAGGTCTATTGATCTTCACTGTGGCCTTTGGGCTGTGATGGTCTTTTCATTTAGTGTCTGGAAAATGGAAAAATGACTGGATTCTGTGCATGACACACTGTCAAAAGCAAAATGACTCTGGGGATGGACTGGTAAATTTAAATGATATATAATAAATGGACTAACATTTTTGGCCAGAAAGTACAAGTGTTAAAAAATAAAGTTAACAGTACATTTGTATTTCAGAAATAGTTCTTTATAAGATTTGTTTGCAAATTGCTTTGATTTATTGTTTAATGTAATGACATATAACTGGATTGATCTGAGATGGATACTCTAAGACCAAACCTGAGGTCTGTGACATGATTTTTTTCTCAGAATCGAGTAATCTGAACATCACAACTCTTTATTATATGAACAATACCTTTTCACACCATCACACTTCGATTTCATTGGGTTGTAAAGAATCTGTGTTTTACGAGATGTGTTCGATACGACCCGCTGTTGGCTGGGTTTATTAACACCCAACAAGGGCGGAAATTTACAGGCGGGCTCAACTAAAGGGAAAAGATGATATTTTAAAAGCCCCTTAAATAAAGGGTGGACATAAATCAGTCCTTTTGTTCACAAGAAAAGCTACAGTAGGAATTTAGTCTAATAAAAAATAGGAACTTGGCTAAAGCTAGTTTTAAATGATCAACAAATTTTATTGTTTTGAATTCTTTTGTATACCAGTTTAGTGTTCGTAGACAGTGTCAAGAAAGATATTTTTAGCTTCAGCGTGTCAACTTCTGCCCCAACCATTGGCATGAGTTTAAAGCAGGACTTCCTTCCATTTGCCGCTGGTAATGATGCTGAAATTGCACACTTCACCCTGAACGCTGCAGTTCCACATCTATTAAGAATCTCTGATTTATAAAGCATTACTTGTAGTTTTCTTGCCAGTATATTACTTACACCCAGCGTGCATCATAGCACACACACCAAACACCTCAGCGCTGTGATTTACTGACCGAACATGAAATCATAAACATGATGGCCTACTAAATCAAAACTACCCTGCTGAAAAGCATGAAAAAATACTTTGGCATGAAATAAAACTAATGTGACAGATTGAGCTGTGCTGTTTTAAAGAAAGCCTTCATTTTCATGTGTATGCGAGAAGTCAGATTTAACTTTGTGCTTAAAATGCCCATCTTGGTGAGATATTAAAGGCATAGTTCACCCAAAAATGAAAATTATTTCAACATTTACTCCAAACCTGTATGACTTTCTTTCTTCTGCAGAACACAAAAGAAGATATTTTAAAGAATGTTGATAACCACATTGAGCCCCATTGACTTCCATTGTATAGACACAAAACCACTGAGACATTTCTCAAAATATCACATACAGGTTTTGAATGACATGACACGGTCATTTTTGGGTGAACTATCACTTGAATGTAATTGTGAGTGTGCTTCTAGTGTAGTCTGTGGTCAGTGTGCAGTTGTGTGTGTGCTCGCAAGTGTTTAGACGGCTTCTGAATCACCCCACTATGCATGAAAGGCTTTTAGGCAGAAGGCCTGCCAGGCACCCAGCTGTCAATTTCTATGATTCGAGTCCTGGAATGGAGTTATGAAGTGTGAAACGTCAGGGCTAAAATGTTTTGATTACCCCCAAACGCTGCGGCCTTCAATTTCCATCAATCTCCCCTGAGATACGACGTGTGTGCGTCTGAGCGTGAAAGCCAGCGCTGATTATCTATAACCCAGTTTAGACATTGTTGTGGCGCGTGTTAATTCTGAGTTGAAAGTTGTTTGCGAAAATTTACATTCGCAAGTTTTCATCTCTGCATGAGAGTTTGTGTTGCTCCGTGAACTGAATTTACTTCTTTATTGAAATCTTTTGTTTTGTTTAGTCTGTTTACAATTCTCTTAAAGGTGATGTGTGTAAGAGCTGCTGGTTGCAAACCAGATAAAAATAAGGCAAAAATAATGAATCATATGAGCTGTCGTGAAGGATTTTGCTGGAAATGTATATAAAGTAACATATAAATTAACCTGCAGTTTTATGTGAGAGATGGCGAAAGAAGCAAAAGTTGCATTGTAGTTCAATATACAAGGCTTTTGCTTTTCTCCTCTTCTTTAGATCACCTACAAGGCTCTCAGCTCTCTGGACCCCACCGCGGACTTGACAACACAACGCGGCCGTGTCTTCAAACTTCAAAACGAGACTCATCATCTCTTTGTGGGCTTGTATCCTGGCACCACCTACTACTTCACTCTGAAGGCCAGCACTAACAAAGGCTTCGGCCCACCTGTGACCACACGAATCGCCACCAAGATCGCAGGTGAGGGAAAGAAGCCAAGACTTCACATTGATGGATATTATTCAACACCGTTATACACAACTATAATAAAATAAACACATGTTCTAACTTAATTGACAGACAATACGTCTTTATGTATATTAAAACAGTATTCACATTTGGCAGACTGATGATAACGTATTCAATTATTTCAGGGTATATGGACTAATATAAATGTTTATCTAATTATCGCTTGCATTGTACATTTGCACAATTAGTTGACTGGAGCGAAAATCTCATTAATGCGCTGCGTTATTGGCATAAATGGTATTGGAATACAGTTAATGTAAAGTGAACGAAGTAATGAGAACATGAATTGTAAACAACATCCTCCTCAAGTTCAGCTCTGTTTCTCCGGCCTGCGGCATTAAACGCCAGTTAGTTCCATTTCATAATGACGTGGCATTTATACCGCACACCAGACACCATTTATTAAAAGCGTATTGTTCACTGAATCTAAACAACATAATGAGACAGATAGAAAGAAAGTGACATTTTTAATATGATTGCATAGTAATGACTTTCGAGTCAGGCTTCACGACATATGCTTTCTAGAAAGAATAAATAAATAGTGTGAAATGGGTGTTTTTTCAAAAGCATTATTATTAATTCTATGTTTTGTGTCTGAGTGACACATAAGCTTAAAGTCAAGAGAAATCCACCCACCACAAGCAGCGCATAACAGAAATGGCAGTTCTATCACTACAGGGTTATATAAACTGTATAGCTCAAAACAAAACACATTGTGAAACTATATAATTAGCTTCACATTTCTGTTTTCAAACACTCGGCCTCATACACTTTTATTACAAGTGTTTTACTGTAAGCACAACTTTTGTCCCAACTAGTTGTAACAGATGGTTTTTGTACAACTTGTTTTGAACCCAGAAGGTTCATATTAAAGCTTCATTTAAACGCTCAGAAATGTTTCTTATTACATACTTGATGATAATAATATGCATATTTATATATTTTTATATCATTTTTTAAGTACTCTACCGTTCAAAGGTTAAGGGCAACAGCAGTGAAATGTTCTCTTGACCGTCCAAATCTTTTGATCTGAAGGCATATGCTTACTTGTCTGAAAATATTTTGTAGAAAAAAGATATAGTTGTGCAGACATTTTAATATGTAATAAAAATGGACCAAATAATGATAAAGTAGGCAATAAGAGCCCAGAATAGATTTTTATATAGTTTTAAAAGCATCTCGGTGTTAAACCTCAAGAAAATGCCAGGAGAATATTTCGACATATTCTAATGGTGACGGAACATGATCAAATAAAAGTATACATGCAATATAATTTGCATTTGTGTTAATCCATAGTTTTGAGAAGTTTACTATTATTCTAATATGTGACCCTAGATAACAAAACCAGTCTTACGGGTCCTTGAAATGAAGATTTTGACATCATCTAGAAGCTGAATACAAAGCTTTCCATTGATATATGGTTTGACAATATTTGACCGAGATACAAGAGGATGCAAGAAAAATGAAATATTGAGAAAATTGCCTTTAAAGTTCTTAATCAGAGGCGCTGTAGCAGACCATCCACATCCAAGTCTTTATATATTTACGGTATGAAATTTACAAAATATCTTCATGGAACATCTTTACTTAATATCCTAATGATATCATTTTGACCCATATGTATTTTTGGCTATTACTGGTTTTGTGATCCAGGGTCACATATTTGAAAAAATAGTTGGTTATTCTAATCTTTTGAATGATATGTTTATGTTGTTTATAATATGTGTTGTTTAACATGAATCTGTACGTTTGCAGCTCCTTCTATGCCGGAGTATGAGACCGATTCTCCTCTAAATGAAACTGACACGACGATAACTGTCCTCTTGAAACCCGCCCAATCACGAGGAGCTCCGGTCAGGTGAACCCACCTCTCTCTCATGACATTAGCCAATAAGAAAGATTTCTTATGGTGATGTTTGTTTTGAGCAAAATGTTGGAAATAACAGTTCATAGATGGAACGATTTCGCCACAGTTCGGACACTTTCAACCACCAAACCCACTCACATGTTGAATGATGTTAAACATGTTAAACATGTTGAAGGCAAAACACAATAAATGACAATATACACCCGAATTATCCGTAATCTCTCCACTCATCCAAGCAGCGTCCAGTTTATAGTCTGAATGAAGAAGTGCGTTACTGTTGATTCACTGTGTCCTGAGGGGTTTTAAATGCACTCTTTCAAATAAGCGTCATTTGTATGCGAAGCCTTCGAGGAGATCCTGGTCCATTTGGCTGTGTTTTGGCACAGAAACAGAGCTTCCCTCTGTGTTCAGACTCAGTACAGCAGATTTTGGCAAATTCTTGAAATTGCACGTCGCCACATACTTGGAAGAACGGCTCTACTGAAAAGTTGATGTTTAACTGGAGCCGATCAGTGATTGTAAAAATCATTTTGACTGTATATTGAGTTTTGTTTTATTACAACCAAACACATTGATCGATGGAAATACAGTCAGCTGTAAATTAAATTAAATATGCTGTTTATTATAATGTATATTAAAATGTTCTATTCTATTCTAAAGTTAAGTTATTTTCTATTATATATTTGGTCTAGACATATTTTATGGGTAAAACCACAAACTCTAAAATTAAATCAAGTTTGATTTTTGATTTTATTAAAATATATACAACACTTTTCTCTTCTTGCAATTCCATGACCCCGGCAATCCATAAACGTCTTTATGAAGAGTACACAGCTGAAAATTGTTTATAATCGCAGTAGCTTTCGACCATGGGTTACTGCGGCCGCATAACATCCAGCGCGCACTTAAAGCCATTAGTTTGAAATGGAGCGCCGCTGCGTCTGAATGAAAAAGGCAGGCAAGCACATGGACCTCTTTGGTCATAGGAAATTATCCCTTATGAAAGATGCCAGATTAGAGGCTGGGATAATTTGCCACGTCTTTTCGTCGAAACATACATTTCCCTAATTGCACATAATTGGAAAGTATGTTCTTGCCGTAAGACCGCATAATTGCAAACAAGTACTATTAGTACGGGGAGCTCAAAAGAACGTCCTTATCTATTCACTGGGTCTGCGTACTGAAACACACACACACACACGTGCACCTCTTCAGTCCTTTCCCATAACAAGCACTTTCAAAAAGCCCCATGCGCACCAATCCGCCGCTTCCCCTCGAGTTAATTACTGTAGTAGAGATTTCCCTCTGCTGGCCCGCTACCGTATCGCCTGCCTCGTGGCTTTCCCTCATGGGGAGATGCAGGTTTTTTTTGCAGTTTTGAAGAGTTTTTTTTCCGAAAGAAAGGGTTTAATAGAGATGTTTAGCAGCTACTTGTAAATGTTAGAGAATTCTTGATGGTTGACAAGAGCTTTTGTGCTTCATGGAAAGCCAAGGGAAGAGTCGCTCTTGACGGTTTTAATGGCTCTGGAAATTGCCCGGGGCACAACTCCCTGGGTGTTTTTGGATATGCTGTCACTACCTGAAGTTATCTCCCAAATCAAACACTGCTTTAAAAATGATCTGTTTTGAACAGCGCTATACAGTACAAATAAAACTGACTTGACTTCAGAAGACTACAGGACACACAGCTAATGTTGAAGGAAATGCAGCCAACACAACATGAAATCAAAATAAATATTTTATTAGTTGTTTTCTCTAGCTACGTAAAATGTAGTTGTTTCTTACTGATTCCTCCATTTACTAAGTATTAGCTGTTTGTTTGTTCTGCTATTGAGTACATTGATGTTTTATTTTCCTCCAGTGCCTATCAAGTCGTGGTTCAAGAGCAACGCAAGCAGAAAGTTCGGCGAGCCACTGATGTGTTGGAATGTTTTCCAGTTCCTGTGAGCTTCAGAAACGCTTCCATCTTGGATTCACCTCACTACTTTGCGGCCGAGCTTCCTCCGGTTAGCCTCGCCGTGGTACAACCCTTCACCATAGGAGACAACAAGACTTATAACGGTTACTGGAACGCTCCACTGTCACCGGCCAAGAGCTACAGCATTTACTTTCAGGCCATGAGCAAAGCCAACGGGGTGAGTATGTAGTGTGCTCATTTCAATTTCAGATGAATTGGTGAACGAAAGAACAAATTTTTATAATCCTGGGATGAATATGTCATGCTTTACCACAAAATCAAATAAAAGAAATTGCTAAATAAGTAAAAATAAAATATAGACCTTTCATCAGATGCACGCGCCTGGACTGAAGTTAACTTCCTGTCTGTGTTTGTTGATCGGTCTGGCTAGTGGCTAATAATATAATTGTTATTTTATTTTAATTTTTATTACTATTTTATTGTATAATTTTATTAAGAAAACAATTTGTTGAATTTTATTGTATATTAATTGTATTAAATAAACAATTTGTTGAATGGGTCGTGTAACCCTAAACTACAGTAAGTTTGACTGTTCTTCTACTGGTAACCCAAAATAATACCAACTAGACATACTTTTAACTTGCTAGCTAATGTCATTTACTTGTTATTTATTTTGCTTGTTATCAGAAATAATCTGCAGGGACTCTATTCTTTGCGGATGTGTACAGGATGTTAAGTTTGGGCTACAGAAGCGTGCATGCGCAGTAACGTTTGTTTATGTTGTTGCTTTGAGACCGTCTATAAAATTGAATAATAAAAGTATTAATACAATTTCTTTATAAACCTCACTTGATATCATTCAAAGTCAGATAATGAGGTCTAGATATGAATACATAGATCTACATCACAGGTCAGGATCTCAGCAGACGTAATGCACTGTGTAAAGGCTCCGCTCGAGTCTGCCCACATAGCTCTGCTTTCTGAAGTATGTGGCTCCAGATTTGATTGGATTTCATTCAATTCAATCTCTAAGTCTCAGACGAGTGGAGAAAAGCACTCAAAAACAACCTCATACCGTGACCCAGATAATTTGATTGGAGATTCATGCATAAAATATGGATTTAGTTTGATAGTTCAGATTTGTTTTCAACTTACCTTGTTCCAAGTGCGCTTGAGAAACCCTTAGTGTAAAAGAGCGTCCTCAGATTTTTTCCCATTTGCGCGGCACAAAGTAACAAATAAATTCACAATGCAATTTGCTGTAGAGATTACCTCCCGTATTGATAGATATTCAAACTGAGTTGACATAACATAAACAGTGTATATGCTGTACATACAATATTGTTTGAGCTTAAAATATCAAAAACAAGGCTTTATACTGTCAACCCACTTCACTTCAGAATGTTTGAATTGTATTGCATTAGATAACACAATATCAATTCAGTGGCGTTTATTTATTTAATGACGTCACATGACCAGTGCATTATTTCTAATGCGTAATAATTTGATCGTCTCTAATAAATTCAATTTGATCTATAATGTCAGTATGAGAATGGATCTATATAGCACATTAAATGTTGAGTTGCTGTTCATTATTTAAAGAAAAAAAGGCCTCCTCATTTGCTTAAAGGTGAATTGTGTTGAATTTGAAAATACTTTGTTTAATATGCAGAATACGTAAAGTAAGCAAGTCATTCGTAGGTTGGTTTATGACTCATGGTTAAACACATCCATCTAGGACGTTTACATAGAAAAACAATGAAAAAGTTGTGCAGTTGTGTGTTAAAACGTGTTTTATTTTGTGAACGGCCCCTAAAGGCTTGAGTACATGTGTGTAATGATTGGACTTTTTCTGTATGAAATAGGAACCTGGTGAACCAAAATCTTATTATGGTCTTCTTTGCAACATTTAATCTTAAAAAAAAAACATTGTTTTTTAATGTACAACTTTGGGAGAAATAAAAATAAAGAAAGACATTTTGGAACTGGAAATAGCCAAATATTTTCTCAAAACGATTCCAGAACTGTGACACAACATCTATATGCTATAGAGATATGTCTCTAATGAGGGATTGCTTTTGGTAGGGTTCATCGCATCGGTTTGCCAAAGATGCGCGAGCAAGATGGAGTGAGAGAGAGAGATTAAGAGTGAGAGAGTCGGTCTCAAAGTGTTTTAAGCTAAATTAAGATTCCTCCACTTGCTTTCTCCCTCCGGTGTGTTTGTGAATGGGCCGCAGACGCTCGGACTTAAAGAGCAAGTAATTGCAGCCGCAGGCGTCTTTTGTTCAGTGAGAGGGACACAGAGTAGAGAAGAGCCACTCGGCCGTTTAAGTGGCTGAAGAATCAGACAGAGATTGAAACAGACACAGCTTTTAACAAATGAAAACCACACAGCATGTCCCGTCGGCTCTCTGGCAGGTAAAGGACGACCATTTGGAACAGTTTCATTTCCCTTACAGAAAAGACACATTAAATTCACATTTATAAGCTTTTTATGAGCACATTTATTTGTGTCTGAGCGCTCATATCGAAGGAGACAAAACATTTCTCTCTCATGTTGGTTTGGGAGTGGTTTTAACCTCCTCGAGTGTCTCGCACATGCTTCGCACATTGTCTGCGAATCTCCCGTCGTCTCTTTCTTCATTTACACCTCGCGCGGCACTCAGATGTCACTCTTACTTCTTTATGTAAAGCACACTGCTCTCCATGAATGAAACTGCACAAAACAACATAAATCTCATCTGATATCCGTTTTCTCTTTTGTTTAATCTTCTCGCTAATACTTCGCCAAGACGAAAGGTGTTACGCTCAAAGCGGCATTTCCTGGAATAGTCACATCTCCGTCTCAGATACGCCCAGATGGAGCTTTGTTATTCTTTCTTAGTGAAGCGCTCTTTCTTCTCGGCTGCTAATGTGTAGATGATTGCCTCCAGAGCGTCTTGTAATCTTTCATTCCTGCGTTCATAATTCGTAATTATAAGCATCAATTTCACAAACTCGAGTGGAAACTGCGTGAACTTGGCTGAAATCGTGAATACTTTTACACATATTTTGTCTCTTTTTGTTTCTTAGGAAACTGTTTTGACTGGTTTGTGTTCAGATGATAGTTGATTGAAAATCAAAGGAGGCAAAAGTAGATTAGTGGTCTAGATGACAAGATGCGAAGTCTTATTGCCATTGGTGCAGGTGGTTGTGTCCCGGTCTAACTCAAAAGAACTTAGCTTCATACAAAGTGATGCAAAGTGCATTCCTTCATAAACATCTTTTTATCAGGATGTTCCCCCGGATCGAACCCATGACCTGTTTGTTGCGCAATGCTATATGCATTTTTCTTTATGGAGCACTTCGGAAAATGCAAGCAACGCTGATCCAATGCTGGTCCAGAAGAACTTCCATCAAAATGTTAAACAAATGTCTTTTAGGTTTAATTGTAAGATTTAAAAATAAAATAAATTAAAATGAAACCCCAAGTGCTTCTGGACAAGCATTTACATTACTGGTGAAGTGGTCTAAACTTGTGAAAGGTTGTAGATGTTGTTGTTATTATCAGTTGAGACTTACTGTACCACCAGCATGTCAAGATAAGCCTTATGCTAACTAATCCATAACATGGTTGAGAATTGAGTGAGTGACCAACTAAAAAACGTATTGACTGTAAATCCGCCGTCACGTGGATTAGCTTTAGCAGGCACGGCAAAAAGATGTGATGTGAAATCCATATTCCTTAACTTTCCTGGATAACTGTTGAGTATTTGTCATGAGAGGCCTGTGGTCTTTTAAAACATGTCAATACTCAAGCTTATGTCAGTGAAAAGTTATTTTAATACTTTTATCAGTTCTGTCCATTTGAATTCAAAATGTCCAGCGGCTTAAACAGATCAGACAATCAGATGGGACGAGCCTGACAGTGACGTCACATGTTTGTGACCCATTCCAGCACATTGAGGGTTAATTTTTTTTTGTCAGCATTGTGTGTTTAGGTGTGTGGTTGCCTTGAGGCAAATTCATAATGGCAATGAAGTGTCGTCAAGGGGATTTTTAATATGTTTTTGACATGTCTAAAGACATAGTGAGGTCATAAAATAAGAGAGAGGTACGTTTTTATTAGTGGGGTTGGCCAAGGCAGACATCGCCATTACCATCGGTTATACTTGGGGATCTGGGTTATTAAAGCCTTAAAGAGATATTTCATCGAAAAAAACAATCATTTATTCACCTTCACGTCATTCAAATCCTGTATATGTGACTTAAGGGTCAATTTTTCCAAATTAAGATTTTTGCATAACCTGAAAGCCGAATAAATATGCTTTCCAATGGTATATGGTTTGTTAGGATAGGACAAAATTTGGCCGAGATATAACTATTTAAAACTCCGAGATCTGAGGGTGCAAAAAAATCGAAACATTGAGAAAATGGCCTTTCATCAGAGGCGCTGTAAGAAGAAACAGGTTTGTTTTAATGGAAATTAAAAGAAAATTTACAAAATATCTTCATGGAACATGATCTTTACTTAATATCCTAATGATTTTTGGCATAAAAGAAAATCATAAATTTTGACCCATGGCTATTACTACAAATGTTCTGCTACTTGAGACTGGTGTTGTGATCCAGGGTCACATGATGTTTTCTTCTGTTGAACACAAAAGAAGATATTTTGAGAAATGTCTCAGTGGTTTTGTGTGTATACAATGGAAGTCAAAAAGGAAAAAATATTTTCGATCCACTGAGACATATAATACATTACTATACCATTTATTTTGGCCTTTATCGTCAACAAAATAGGAAACATATACCTTAGTATTATCTCTCCTCTCGAGGTCCCGTGTGTCCATTAATTCTACACGTCTGCTGCGATAGTACACAAGGACAGCAGATCTAATCAAAACAAGTGGAGGTTGTAAACGCTCTCGCAGAAGCACATGGTGGCATCTGTCTCCCTGTCTCGTAGCTCTAAACTTCCAGGCAGGATTCACACCGAAATCTGCCGACTAATTAACACCTGTCACACCGCACGTGGCATTTGGAGGATGAAGCTAAGATGTCTATCATAACAACAGACAGTGCAGAGGCAGCCATGAATGCGTGATACTTCACGAAGAATACAATAGAGAAATGCTAGCATGGTATTCTGCACCTACCTTGTTTACTGTGGTATTTCAAGGGTGCGAAAGAATTGATAATGTATACTGATAAGGTAATGATATCGAAAATGTGTACCTTGAAGTCGCTTTGGATATAAGCCGCTGCCAAATGCATACATGCGGCGCGGCGCTCAGTTTTCTAAGGCATCGAAATGAAAATATGTCAACTTTTCGGTTTGCCGCACGCAACGATTCATATTTTCAGCGTATTTAGCAAAATTATGTATCAATTTTTTTTCTATATTTGGGTGACATACTGCATTGGCTTTACTGCACATGGCAAACTTGGGGAAAAATGATATCTGTGTTTTGTCCTCAGTGTTGCATTTCTAAATCCCTCACTACCATTAAAATATTGTTCTATAATGAACTGCGTCTTAATGTCATGCATCTCGTGATGAACGCAACCTGCACTCGGTTATGTTGCAATTACTAAGATCACTGTAGCTTGACAAAAAGCAATGTTCCTCAATATAATATCATTCTGACGTTTAATTAAAACGCTAACTCTCTCTTCTTCTTTCAGGAAACCAAAATCAACTGTGTGAGACTAGCTACCAAAGGTATGAGAATTGTTTCACTTATTTTTAGCTTGTACGAACAACACGTTTTACTGTTATGAGTTATTTAATATTATTGTTTGCATTGGTCGTGCTTTGGGAAAGTTAATTGGTTCAGTTGACATTTCAGTCGTTCAGTCTAATGAAATTGAGTCACAACTGAAGTCCCCGTAGCCTAAGACACTCACCGAAAATCAATTCATGTTTCGCTTGGAATTAAGCAGGCCTCACCGATGGATTATTAAAGTGATATTTGCCTCCGCATCCTTAGAGACCCTTCAGTTATATTGTGGAACCCATTACTAAACATTATAAGGCGTTTGATTTAATGTGTACAGTCTGAAAAACCTTAACACACATCAGACTGAGATCCCGTTTTATTTTACCTGCATGATTATCTGCCTCCGGCCAACAGTTCTGTTCAATTTCTTTTGCTTCATTTCACTCCCCCTCCTTCCGCAGAAGATCCTTTTACATAATCACATCCAGATATAGAGTAATCGCAAGAGACGTTCTATTATTTAATGGACATCACTGGAGAAATAGGCACTATAGCCATTCAGCGCTACAGAGACATCACATTTTTTATTTCACCTTTTCATTTTTTTCTTTTCCGTTTCCCTCTGGCTTTTTATCCATCTTATTCAATAAGCTTCTGCACACACCTGTTTGTTTGTTTGCTCGCTTATTTTGCTGAACTCATTTTGTTTCGCTCCATGTCAGGCTTTTTTTGCTTTTGTCATGCCCTGTTTTCCTTTCATATCCCAGGTAGTTCGTCCTGAGTTGGGTTCTTATTATGATTGTCAAACAACCAATTACTTTTATGTTTCTGCTTTAGGAAGACATGCTTTGTGATCCGAACGTTTGAGAGTTTCATCTTTGTTTACGTCTTTTCTTGCCTTTATATTGCTGTTTCTTTATAGGTTTAGACTGAGGGGCGAATTCACTAAATGGTTACGTCTCATTTGCGAACAACCTGCAGTGTTGTTTATTTACCCAGCGACGTGTCAACTGCGTTATTTTAATGTAGTGACGTTTTTAGTGCAAACTTGCACTATTTTACATTTTGTAGGTTATGCTTACAAAACTAGTGCTATTCGCCTGCCATATTATTATTATTAGAGATGCTTGTGTTTATTTTGTTGTTGATTTAGATAACTTGGTTGCTATAAAGTATGTGATATTCCAACACAATCTCACGGCAAAAACGTAACTATTTTACGAGGTGGTTATTTTTGGCTAATTCGTATGAATCTCTCTCGCACATTTGAGTACAATTTGTTTTCACAACTGTGACGTTTTAGGGGCAGGGCTTCAGTATTGCTTTTTTCTTGTAATCGTACGCTCTTGTTCGATTCATAATGTACGAATTGATACGAATAAGCCACCTCGTATTATAGTTACGCTTTTCCGTCAGATCAGGTTAGATATCCGGCTGCATTCATCACAACCAAAACAGATTGAGATTGAGCCACGTTGATGCAAATTCGCATTTATTTATTTGTCAATGTTTCTGCTAACGTATGGGCAGAAGACACATGCTAAAAAAATTACGTGCAATTCATTCTTAGTGAATTCCCCCTTGTGTATTTGCTAGCAAGTTCAAGCATTTCTCTTATTCCTTTCAGTTGGAATAGAATTGCAAAGCCACATTTATAAAGGCTTAGAAACTTGGAAAAGATGAAAGATAGAGAAATAACTTTCCTATGAAACACATTTATTTATAACTTTCCTATAACTCTCATATCTTCCCTGTCAGTTCCACCAGATGATTCTGGAATCAAATTAATTCTCCCTTGCGTAATAATCTCTCGACTCATGACACAGTATCTGTTTCCTAAATGTATCCAACGATTATCAGTTTCCTTTCCAGCCAAATGTTACTCGCTCAGAGAATCGATGATCGAGTTGAAAGCATAATTCTTTAGACTATTTTTTCTTTCCTTCTTTTCTCTCATGCATGCCGGCCTGGAACTTAAAACCTTGTCTTAGTGGTAATAGGTAGGGGACAAAATACCACGCCCTACATTCTTGTAATTCCCAGTGAAGGTGAATATTTTACCATAGTCAAACTTTGCTTTCTTATTTGTTCCTTTCATTCACATACCCCACGCTCTTGTTCGCCTCACTCCTCTTTTCGTTTTGCTTTCGGATCTTGTTCCGTTTTCCGCTTTTCTCCATTAACATCTTAATGCATTTTTTTGCATGTCTGGTCCACTAAAAGTCTAGCTGATAGTCATTGACCTCATTGGCACTGCTGTAACCGAGACCCTGAGAATGTGCAGTGCCCACCCACATGTCTCAATTGACCGTATTATTATTAATATTTCATGTTGAAAAAGGACAGAAAGCCTCTCTCTCTCTACTGTGGTTTTGCTCATGATCTTGTTAGGCTCTAAGAAACTGAATCCATCATAACAATAGTTCTTATTCAGGAAAATAATAGCTAAACATAAATCAGAAAGTGGGTGCTTTGTAGTATTCATATGTTTCCAATGTAAGTGATTGTTCAATTTGACCATTGAAAGCACAACATTTTTGGAATGTGCGATATATATTTACAAAAGGGCCGCATGATATTGAAAAAAAAAATATTGCTAAATAATGTGATATGCGCTACTGTATAAAATTACATTAAATAAGGTGAAATAAAGTGAATTTTTTAAAATTAAATATATGTAAAAGTGTTAAATTATATAACCAAAATACATATTTCACATTCTTTCTAAAAATACAAATCTTTGACTAACGTAACTTTTTGAAGTATTAAAATCAGTTCTTTTCCATTATTGTAAACCATTGACATGTGACATTTGTATTTTTTTAATAATTTCGATATATTTTGCAGCCCTAATTAACAGTTTTTTTATTATTATTTTGATGGCAATATAAAATCAACTAACAATGTAAATACATTAATAATACAACAATAAACTCTGTAATGCACACACTTTGGGTATGAATGAAGTTATTTTAGGCTGTTGCTTGTCAGACATCCATAAGAGCTTAATAATTTTCTGAGCAAAATGTGCAAAAAAGAGATACATGTACGTTACCTTACCTACAGCTCCACCCTTACATGTGCCAGTGACCGCTTCACCTGACATGACCCCAGTCATACACTCTGACCTGCCAGCCTAACCTCTGTGTGTGTGTGTGTGCGCGTGTGTGTTTGCCAGCATGTGTTTGTTATTCCTGCTCATTTAAAACATGCATGTGTGAGATATTGAGAGTGTGATCTATCTGTTTGTCTGTCTGTCTGTCTATCTATCTGTTTATCTACAGTATCTATCTTTTTCACAGACACACACACACACGCACGCACGCACGCACACACATACACACACACAGGTGCAGTTCGGTCAAACACGTCTCATTGCTTTTTCATTTCCCTGTACAATCACATACAATACGTTCAATTGCCCTGACTGAAATTACAAATTGCTTGCACTAAAATAGCTCACTTTCATGTAGGTTCCTGCTGGATGTATTGTTAAGGAGATAAGGTTTAGTCAACTCTGGTAGTGGACCATTCTAATGCTTAGTGAACTGATTTAGGCAGACTAAAGCGGTGGTCATGTTATATTTTTACTTAAGTTAAATAAAATTAGAGTAGTCCTGAAAGTATTTGGACAACTTGAAAATGTGATGAACTTTTTTTCTCTACACAGACTGAAATTCACCTTGTTGGTTTTAATAGTAACTGTACAAAGAGCAGAAATAAGTGAAACTAACTCTGAAAGAAGTTTGGCATCATTTGTTGGCAGATTCCACTTAGTTTGATATTTTGTAACTAATACAGTAACAGTGTGTCCAAACACATCACACGAACAATCACTATGCAATAAAAAGACGAAAACTAAATTGCTGTATGCCCTGCCATGTCTGTGCGGTTCCAAAAACAAACAAACAAGCATTTTGCAAGCAGACTTTGAGATTGAAATCAATTGGCTGTTTACACAGATCTCTTTGTTCTCCAATGTCTCAATCCGAAATGTAAGGAAATGCTTTATATCAGCAGTGTTCAAAAGCAATGCTTTACTTTTTAAACAGAACCCAAACAAAATGGATTTGAAACAAAACTCAGTGTTTAGTGATGGCCAGGAGTCTAGTGTAGCGTCTTTATCCAGATCCATTTGAGATTATAATCCTGTTAAATTCATCCAACTATGCAGCTATAATCTCACCGACCTCCAAACAATAGCCATATCTGCCACAAATGCCAGCATCCCCCATAAACCCTTGCGTAATCCCACGGCCCACAGACTTTAAATAAAGTTTAATACTTTTTTCACTAACAGATCCTCTAAAAGCCTTGCAGAATGATGCCAATTAAAACGCCCACCCGTATATGACAGGGATTACATTTTAATATTACGAGCTTTATTAATAACTCCTTTTTGGTACTTTAGTTTTACCCCCTCAAATGGTTTGCATATTGGCATTTTTATTGAGCAGGCACATGTAGCTTGTGGGTGAATGGAAATGGTGGCTTCTAATCGGTGATGAATTGTGTTTGCGCTTTCTTACCGTTTCTCTTTTGATATCTGAGATCCGTGTGATTTCTGAAGGGTGTTGAAGAAATGACAACACACATAGCATAGGACAAAAGCAGTAATGCACTTAAAATAGTCTCTTTATGCCCCTGTTGGGAAAGCCCAGACGTAAACTTCGATCGCAAGCGAGTTTGCAGTGTCGTAAAAGTTGGGAAATGAGCCAATCTTATGGTAGGATATTGGAAATGTTGTCATGTTGGGAGAATAGTGTTGGCTAGAATAATATCAGAAATAGATTGAACAGCCTGTTTGTTGTGCGTGTGTGTGTGTCATGAACCGTTGAACCCAATTAGATCCGACCAGACTGAGGATATAGAGTTCAGTTACCATGTTGTTAGAACCAAAGTTGTTGATATGAGGTTGGTGTGGTCTTTTGGGTTCTTTTACAGCAAGGACATTAACAATATCTATAAAGTTTTTTCTTCAAATTTAAGAAAAATCTGGAGTTCACAGCACAACTATAGACGATTTCAAAGCAACAACATAAACAAAATAGTGCGCATGCACGCTTTTGTGGCCCAAACTTAACTTCCGTACACATCCGAGTCCCTGCAGATTATTTCTGATAACAAGCAAAAGAAATAACAAGTAAATGACATTAGCTAGCAAGTTGAAAGTATGTCTAGTCAATATTATTTTTGGTTACCAGTAAAAGAACCGTTACTTGACTAAACTTAAATGCCAATAAAAGTTACACGACCCATTCAAACCGTCTGTTGGTGTGAACACAATTATATTTTTTGTTATAGTTAACTTTAAAGTTGTCATTATTGTTGTGAACGGGCCTTTAGGGTGTTTTGTTCAAATGCATGAGATACGGTAGGTTCAGGATAGCTTTGTCTTCTGTTTTAGGTCGATTCATATACAGTTGAAAAATGTCAATTTTTTAATCTTTTCACGGTCATAGAGGGCCTTACATTTTGGTGGAATTAAAAAAAAAATTGTTAAAGCCTCATGAAAGCGAGCCACCCCCACACCTGTAAATATAGATCAATGCATTAATACTCTACCGATCGTCAAAGGTTTCACATTGGCACAAGCACAAGTTAAAAGAGAAGCACATTTCAATGTAACACAATTGTTTCATCTCAGGAGGAGGCGATTGCACGCTTCGAGATTTGTGCATCTGTAGGTATTTTAGGCAGCCATTTATTTCTGTCTCTTTAACGCCGCGCAGCCTTTCATTTCGGATGTAATATCAGGATTTATGTCGATTATTATGCGGCAGAATATGTTTCATTTTAGTTCGCCTTTTAAAAAGCGATATGAAAATGTCAACACGATGATCGCAATCTTCAGCTGTGAATTTATGGCATCAACTGCAGCAGCTGATATTCTTTCTTAGAAATAATGACAATTTCACAGTAGAATTACACACCTGATGAGGGCAGATGAGCTGCTCGGTGCCGGGACACGCTATCATTTTCTGAACGTCATGCATGGCTGTACAGGTTTCATACAGACACCATTATTATAACAATAGGCCTGCAGGTTGTTGTGCATGCACCCATGCATACACAAACACACACACACACTTGCCCTGCATGCTTTTTTAGCATCATCCTTTTTCACATCTTTGTTTGGCTAATCATCAACCTTGCGTTTATTTGTCTTTCCGTTCACTTGCATCCTCACGAGAGCACTTTCTAACCCAGAATCGTTTAAACCCGAAATGTTTCATTTCACCATAGTAATCCAATATTTGAAAGCTCCTTTAGGTCTTTTTGTCTCTTTGTGTGTTGCCTGTGAATTAATACCATTCAGTAAATGATTCCCCTTTGCCATAGACCCACACATAGTAATGATCAATGTCACTTGTTTTGTCTTTGATTGATTTGATTTTAATTGCGTGTTTGTGTGTCTCGAGTCCTTTGTGTTCGGATGAGACTTAAAGTTTGGATTGATGTTTATGTATGATGCGTGTGTGTGTGTGTGCGCGTGAGATAGAGATGTGTTTTTTTTTTTATCCATGTCACTGTAGAGCATTTCTCGGCAGCTCTTGTCTTAGTTAAAAGCTCCTCTCTCTTGTTTGTCATGTACTTGTTGCTTCAAAGGTGCATCTACCCAGAATTCCAATGACACAGAGCCTGAAAAGCAGGTGGATAGTACAGTGAAGATGGCAGGTGTCATTGCTGGAATCCTCATGTTCGTCATCATTCTTCTGGGCGTTCTCCTCACCTTCAAACGCAGGTACGGCTCGCACACAACTCGAAACTAAATCAAAATCTATTCTTTATTTAAACACTGTAGTTAAAAAAAAATACATATTTGTGTAGATTCTAATGGTGTCAGTTAGCGTTGCTCTTGACATACTCAGCTTCTGTGTCTCCTGGTGAAACATGCACACTGGCTTTCTTTCATTGCATCACTTCCTGTCACCAACTTTACCGCCCACCCCCTTCTCAACACATTTCTCTCTCACTTTTGTTTTCCGAATCAAGCCAACAGCACACCTCTCATGTCATTCTTTCTTACACAAACCCGCCACTGTCCATAATGTCTCCGCCACCCCCACACACAGTTTTTTTTTTTGTTCCTTATTGGTCGTTCTTGTAGTGTCTGTATGTGTTTATAGTGAATTCCACCTAGGATTTGATTTAAAAAAAAAATGATTCAAATGTGTTACTAGAAAAGTACTGTTGTGATTGTATTAGTACAACAAACAAGCATTAACTTCCGGTAGACCTCCGCAAAGAATCTGTTGAGTTGTTTTAATTTAATTGAATACAATAAAATATGAATTTAAATTAATATTAGTATAAATTAAACATCATACAAATTGTTATATTATATCCAAACACAGGGCCAGACGCATGTGTCCAATGAAACTATAGTTTTGAAACAATTGTATCATTTTATTTTTAACTTTATTATCGTCTTTGGTGTGAATGTGCCTTATAGCTTAGAGTTTTGTCCTGACCCAGATGTTAGTTTGCTTTGGCTCATTGGCCATGCGAGGCGCAGTCGGAGGTACAACAGCGGTTAAAACCACCAGCTAAATCAATAAGCTCTAATTACTATGAATTGTAAAGGAGAGCTTGTCAGCACCATTGTTAATGTTTTAACAGGGTGAATTGAAATGTAATGATAGATCTCGCTATTAAAAGACTGGGAATCAAAAGGTTAGACATGAATAGTGTGACTAGGTGTTTATCTTTCACAGTCTGTGGCACTGAGGCACTTCTGGTATTTATAAAGCAGAAACTTGAAGCAGGCTTATACCAGAATAATAGCTTGTGCTTTTTTTATCTTTAATTTCTGTTGCATTGCTGAGACATAAGTTATAAGTGGATACTGTACAGTAGTTCCTCAGGTCTGAGTTTCTTATAAAGAGCTGTTGGGTGAAAAATGTAGAAAGTTTACTTTTACATGCAGTTAGATGGCATCCTGGAGTCTGTTCCAGAAATGATTCTGCCAAATGAATAAATGTAAATGTAAATGTAGTAAACTGTGTTGCTAGATTTGCACCTTATTACAGGACAACATGCTCCGTATTCGAAAAAAACAAAACTGCTTGTCTTTCAACTTTCTCTGATCATTCATATTTTAGCTGGTGACACTGATGGTTAAGTCGGACGATGATGTCTCTTGAATTTCAGCGTTTTACATGTTTTTACGTCATCATTAATTATTTGTATAGCATAAAACGCACTGAGGCTCATAAGCTATGCTTTTTCATCTGTCGGAGCTTGTGTAAAGCATGTTTTTTGAGGGCAGGAGCGATGGACTTTATTTTTAAACTAATAATACAGGGATGAATGCAATGGACAGGCTGAGTCTAATGGCAAATTGATGTTTTACTTCTTGGTAATAAAAAGTCCCCTCAGGCATCTTTGACCAAGTCTGGAATGGATTCAGATTAATAATGTATGACTCATATATCTTTTAAAAGTTGGAATTGTGGCATTTGGCCGTCTTCTTCTTCTACGGGAGATTTGGCTCTGTTGATGTTTAATTTGGACACCTAAATATACTCGTCCCGAAAGGCTCGGGTAGCATTGATGGGGCTATTTTATGTTTCTGTTTGCTGCCTGTTATGTACAAGAAAACATGTTTTAACCTAAAAATTCTATCACGAGACCTGTCAAAAATGTCATATTTCACCTCAAGACCAATTAAATACAGTATATATTTTGTATTCCCTACAAAGATTCTTATTTTCCTTTATTTAGTATTTACTTTTTGGGGGGGTTGCCATTACTTAAATAATAATGAAAATTACCAATTCTAATAAAGTGAGAAATGTTTTGATATTTTTTACATGAAACCAGCCAGCATATGACTTACTGTACAGTTGTCTCTTGCTATTAATCTAAAATAAGATCAAATATATTAGCATAAAAAAGGGGAAACAAATATTTTATTTTATTTTATTTTATTTTGAAATAGGACTCCGAGTTTTCATGAGATTCATTCCACTCATGAATGTGCTTTTTAAAACTAGCCTCACAGTAATGTCAGATTTGGTTTGAAATTGGCAAAAACAGTACCTGGACACATTTCTGATGGGAATGTTTTTACCCATTTCATACATCATGACCTGTATTATTAACGTTTAGTTTTCTAATGTGATTTACTGGAACATTTTCATCTCAACATTCACCTGCTCATTCAAGCTTCTCCATTTCTGCTAGTGTAAGATGAGTTCAGATGACATGCATGCAGCGCAGTATACATTTACTTACTGTTTGGCCAACCACAGGAAAGCTTCTCTATTATAAACTGATGGTATAAAGGTGATAGTGTGTGTGTGTGTGTGTGTGTGTGTGTGTGTGTATTAACCTGTAGACTCATACCCTGTCTTTATTCCTCTCCTCTGCACTGCGTCTGCTAGAGAAATCCACACCTGGAGAACTCTAAGTGTGGGGTATTGTATGTTTAATTCTAGCCACAGTACGCATCCACAGCTCACGCACCATTTTTGTTTGATCCCATTTGTGACACGTTTTTACGCTTTATTCATTTTTAGATTTTTGTCATTTACAATTTGGCACATGCACGGAAGTGATCATCTTGATTTTTTCATGAAAGTGTATGTAAGCTCTGTTCCAAAATGTATTGAGCTACCTTGATGCCTCCTGACATCATGTTAACCTCACGAGTGAAGCTCACTACATTGGCAGCAACATCAACACACCATGCAAATTCATGAATACATAGCACACACATATATTTGGTACATTTTTATATTTAAAAAAAAGTTCATGCATGAAATACACGCAATACCTTAAAATCTGGCATCAAACGCAGCAAATTTTCTTGCCCACCTTTCAAAAAGCCCTAACATCAGGTGCATATGATATCTCAGAATGCTGCTTACTGGGTAGCTCACTCGTTTTTGGAACACAGCACGGCTGTTTTATTTTTGTAGCTGAAGTATGAAACCATCGTTCGCTATCAATGTGTTTGGTGTGGGTTTTTTTGGGGCATTTTTTTTTCTCATTTTATTTGCTTGCTATGCTTTGTTGCCGTTAAATGTTAGCAACATCTCTGCAGTGATTTGTGCCGGGAACTTCAAGAATGGTTCAAATGTCAACAAATTACCATATTAAAATAAGTTTAATATCCACAGCGAGTCCCGTAGCCTGTTAGATCACCTTCTCATAAATAGCATTAGCATGTGTCCCACGGTGCAACAATTACAGCGAAAAGGGCACTTCATGCGCTCTCGTTCACTCAAAGAGCGGCTTCAGATGACACTGCCGCAATCCAGGCTAGTTGGTAATTATTCCTCTGTAATGCTGTCACAACCCGGCCTGTGTGCCGTTATGCTAATATGTTGTGTTCACGAAGCAAAGCCCGATTACTCCTACGCCGTGCCACCTACACCGCACGCGGTATATAGTGGATTTAGCTTAAAGCTCGGAGGTTGCCAGGTCCTTTCTGTAATCTTGCAAAATCCACACGACTGCCTTTTTTGTGACATTACAGAGAAGACATTATAATAGAGGTGCTAAAGGTAGTTTGGCTCAGATTACAGAGGGCAGGAAGTAGCAGGCGAACGATTTTATGGTTTTTGGCAAATTAGTTCATGTTGGAATTATATAGCCGGTAAAATGGCTCTTGAGATTCAGGGCTGTGAACCAAAAACCTTCATTGCTGGCTGGTTTATGGGGTAGGCCTATTAAATCAAATGTTCTAATGCTACAAAAAGAGAGCTTACATCAAACACACTGGAATACACGTGTTATTTTCAACCCAGCGTTGAGTCAAAAAGGGACGAACTTAGCTGTTGGGTTCAATTAACCCAGAAAGTGGTTAACAATGGGTTAAACAACCCAACAATTTGGCCTAATGCTGGCTTGAAAATAAGTGTAGCAATAACCCAAAAGCGCTACAGACTTACTAGTAGCAGGTTTTATCTTTATATTTGTTATGATTGTCTAATCTTACAGCATGTGATATAAATATTATTATTTGCTCACAGGTTGCAGGTCAATGTAGCTTGGTCTGTCCTTCGGTAACAGCAAAAGTCATTGAACATTCCAAGTTTCTGAAGACAGAATAGAAATGTGTACATGTGTGCAGACGTGCACACATACATTACTGTAGATGTATGAAAGCGTGACCCTGCTCTTTGTCACATGGGGAGTGTCTTGCACATGTACAGTATGGTTTTATCAGTTGACAGTGCTGTTCTCATACATTAAAGCAATTTGAGATAAATAATAGATGATCGAAGAGTGATGTGACGGCATAAAACACTACAGTGTTGTACTGGTCTCGCATGGCCAGACCTTTAGACTCATAGATTGTCGAGGCTCCATAGCAGCTTTTATTGGTTAAGGGCCGTCCAAGAGGCCATCTTCTCGTTTTGGGGAGTAGAAATATAAGCTCAATGTCCATAAGTCTAATGGAAACATGTAGACTTGAGATTACAACTACAATTTCCAGTTTTGTGTGCCATATGCATCAGACTTTGTACAAAAAAAAGAATAGAAAGTAGAGTATTCTTTTTCAGTATGTTGATGTACCATCAGAAAATACCATGGTAGCTGAACATGGTAATATTCAATATCATGCTACATGCAGAATCTTGCTCCTTACATTCATTTTCTGTTTAAGACAACAGCATTTGTTGGTGCAGTTTAGCCATACAAAATGTGTGCCTGGGGTTAAAGTAAAATGGTTAAGGAAGTTTTTGTTGTTGTTTTGAAAATGCTTAGTTTACTATCGTTCACATTTATGAATAAGATATGAGTTTGTGTGAAGTTTAAGATGTGCTAACTATAATTCGATTTTTTTACATTTTAGAAATGAGTGATCCTCATTTAGCTGTGTGTGTGTGTGTGTGTGTGTGTGTGAACTGTACAAATGAACAACTAAAGACTCATTAATAGTCATTACCTAAGTTGTTTTAAGGTTTTGGCAATTTTAAAAACAAACAATCTCAAGTTATTTGTACGAAAAAACATTCTTGAGCACTTATTTTTTCCTTTGTCCTCATCTCACTTCCACCTTCCCACCTTTCCCCGTAGTCGCCACATAAAGTCTTAGCCTGTGTAACATCCCAAAGAAACGTGCTCTCTCCTCACGCCAGGAGCTCGTTTTGTTTCAGGAATGATGATAAATCACGGACAGCCCCAAAAATAATAAAGGGGCTACTTATGCCGCGAGCTCCTAGCAGTTCTACTCTATTAATATTTATGGCCACCTTCGCTCGCCGCTGCGCTCTTCACTTCACTCTCTTTTATTAATATCATCAGAACAATGTCAGCAGGCCGCTTTAAAGGGCCATTGAGATGAAATGGCCAAAGATGGATGCGCCCGCTGCATATGCATGCCGACTGTACGCATCTGTTTCAGCACTGTCAGCCGCTCGCAAAACACATTCGCCATAACGGCCCGTATCCAAACTGTGTTTTTATTGCCCACAGAGAAGTCACAGGGTCATTAATTATATATTTACTTCAGAGCTGCTTTAGAAATAAAGCGAGCAGTTGCGCAGCCATCGCTGGCTTTTATGAAACAGGAAGTATGCGGGTGAGGATTTAGTATGTGTGACTTGATGCAGCACAGTGTATAACTCAGACTGTTGCATCATTACGGTAACTGGTTCGTGTCATCGTAAAGATTTGCGCAAAGTGGCACCTTTGTAAATGGTTAGCATAATAACATTGTACTGTAATTTTTTTTTGCTGCCTTCATTTTTTATACAATCAAATTGGCTTTACAAGTAATTTTAACGTAGTATTATAATTGACATTTTTATTTCAAGTACTATTTTAACATCATCCTAAGTAGAAGTAGACGTTTCATCAAGGTCTTTATTAGATGATAACCGAAACGTCACTGGTCATTCTAGAGCGAGTGTTTTACTAAAATGTAAAGTATTCCTTCTTCAGTATAAAGTTTTTTGAAAAGTATTTGTAAATAGTTAACATAAAAACATACATACATTTTTTTTAAATACAATCAATTGGTTTTATATTTTACAACTTACTTTTTTACTATTTACAATTTTGAGCTTATTTTTTATAAGTTACTGCAACTCACTAAGTACTAAATTGAAAACACTACGTTGAAATGACTTGTAAAACCACTTTTATTGTACTTAAAAAATGTAAGGTAGAAAAATTTTTTACAGTATACTAATAACTCACGATTAGCATGTTTACGTGATCATAAAAGGAAATTTGTAGGGTAATTTGTCACTTTTTAGTGTAAAAAACGCTAATAATGCATCATGCATTTTTTCGTAAAGGTTTGCGCAAACTTGAAAGGTTATTTGTAAACCGTTAGCATGAAACGCCAACTTCAGTGACGGTTGGCAGATTTGTTTCGGGAGCGTGCGGGAAGGCGCTAATTAACAAGTTTACTTCACTTGCATGTCACCACCAATATAACAGTAAATCATATCGCCATTAACAGATACCATCTGGTCTTTATTATGCGATCAGGCTGCTAGCGCTGTCCTAGCTTAGCGCATGTCATATCCTCTTGTCTTACCTGGGAAGAGTCGGTCCATGGAGGCGGCAAAATCAAGACGTGCTGATGACAGGGCCTCATTTTAGAGAGCAGGAAAGCGATACGTTCACCAACTGCTGTCGGTGTCTCTCGTCCCTCTCTGTATTTCTGACTCTGTTTGTGTCGTAACAATATGCCTGTGAAACATCCACCATGTCTGTCCATTCCTGTAGCTGTCCACACACATATAGCTTCTCTTTGTTCTCTCTCGATTCATGCACTTGAAGGGAAGTCAGATGTGCAGTTTCATCCATTTCATATATTCTTTAATGCTCATGTTTACAGATTCAAAGGAATAATTCACCCGAAAGTTTAAAATGGGTCATTATTTACTAACCCTCATGTTGTTCCGATCTGCCATTATTTTTTTATGTGGAACACAATTGTAAAACTGCTCTTTTCTTTACACTGAGAAATAAGCTGTCAAGCTCCAAAAATGACATGAAACACGACAGAAGCCACATGACTCCATATGACACAAAGCTGAGAAGACAAACTGGAATACAATGCATGAATATGGATTTCAATGGTGTCTTTCAGTTCTAGCAAGACTGACATGGTCAAAGTGAACTGTTGTGGTTTGGAAAAGAACCACATTCTTCCCATTTTTTTTCTTTTGTGTTCCACAGAAAAAATGATAACGGGCGGGTTTGGAACCACATGGGGTGAGTAAATAATGGCACAATATAAATGTTTGGGAAACCGCTTCTTCGAGTAGTAGTTTAACAAGTATTACTGACTGTTACTGCTTTAGCTGAAGTATTTTTAAAGCCAGGTGTATCATGAGCCACCCAGCATCAGTGGAAGTTTTGTAAGCATAGCATTCATTTATTCTATAATAAATAATAAATGCAAAGTTTTCAATAGCACACAAGACAGCAACTAGATTCCAGTATTTTTATCATTGTCTTGTCTCATTATTTATAAATCCAATCACTAATCAATGTGTTTGTCCTTTTTTGGCTTGCTTTCATTTGATTTTGGTTTATTTTGTCCTTATCTTGCTGCTTCAGAAGAAATGCGTATTCCTATTCATATTACCTGTAAGTAGCATTAAATACAGAAAATCTATAACATCAACAATCCCTGTTGCATTTATCTGCTTTGCTGTGAAGTACTTTTTGCATTTCTGAGGGGTATTTATGGACCTTGCATTTAAAATTTTATTACAGTCAGAGAATGACAGAATTAAACAAATTAAAATAAATGAAAAATAATTGTAGGCTCATAAATCTCTTGACTTTGCCATGGTGAACAAAGCTACATGTTAAATTGTCCTTGTGTTTAGTTGAATGAATGTGGCACTGTCTTTACCTTATTATTATCGACTATTGTACTTTTCCTAAGATCCCTTAAAACTGTGGACTCTACCACTATGCTATTCCTGTTTGTTACGCTTAAGCTGTGCTATGCTACGTCAGCTGTTATGCCCGCCTCAGCGTTTTAGCGTGCAGGGTTGTTTAATTTTCTCTCTGTGCAACAGAGCCTTGCCGCAGGATGTTTACCTCGTGTGTTAAAGGATTAAAAGGCTCAGATTCATAGTTGGACTTACCATGTGCAGTCTTAGCGTCTACTCACTCCTGAAATATAGATGAAAATAAGAACGCAACCAGAAGGACTTTTTTCAGTTGTTTGCTACCTGAGAGAGCTACAGGCTAATGCTAACCGCTTCGACACGATCTGGACAGCTAGTGGAGTTGTTTTTATCTTTAATGAGGCTTCAGTGTTGCCTTTTTTCTAGTAATCGTACATTTTTGTACGATTCACAACGTACAAATTCATACGAATTAGCCATCTCGTAAAATTGTTATGAATTCCTGTGAGATCAGGTTAATTTACAAATTATTTTATTATTTAATGATGGTTTTTGCATGAATGGAAGAACGCCACCTCTCTCTCTCTCTCTCTCTCTCTCTCTCTCCCTCTCCCTCTCCAATATAACATGAACAAAGTCAAGGCTATAAAGACTGTTTATAGTGTCCTAACCACAGGACAGTTTTAACTTTTAATGAAGTGCTTTTCTGATATTCATTAAATAGGGATTATCTATAGTTTATTGCCACTTACAATATGACCAGAATTTGGCGTTCCAAATGGGAGTCATTACGCTGCCATTCAACAGATTTTATTATTTGATGGTTTTTGTATCATCAAATGTTCCTGTGACCTTTAGGACACATTGAGGTACCCTAACTTGGTGATTTAGAACAATTCCTGGCACCTTTATTGTGCCATACTAGATGTTTGTCACACACAGGAGTTTTAAATATAAAAATAAAATATGACACGCTGCTCTAGAAATAGTTGTTTTAGGACAACGAATTTTAACATGAACACTGTTTTTTATCTTTTATAACCAATGTGCCTACATCAGTTGTAAATCAAATGCAGTTTATCAAATGCAATTTTATTACTTTATAGCAATTACATTGATAAGTAAAGATTAATGTTTTTAAACTGTTAAGGTCTCTGCTGTTCCTCTTTTGAACCACATCCACCAAAGTTGCAAAATTTTGGGGCAAACGTAAACTTAAACCTAAGCAAAATGACCCCAATTTCAAAGGTTGGCCTGGTTTTTAAGGAAGCTAAAATGTTATATATATATTTTTTACAAGTCTTTTCCAGATTCCCAGAAGAGAAAATAACAAAACGTGGAGTTATTTTCAGCTGGGGCCTGCAGGAGAAGGGAGCACATATTGAGGTCAAATGCTGTTCTGTTGAACCTTAGAGAATCAAAAAGTCATTTTATTGGGATAACTCTCCAATCCACCGCTGACAATAATACCTTCCTTCAAGATCAGTGCAATAAGGTGTGCTAAGATTTAAGCTTATGAACAGCTGCACTGTCTGTACCACATCAAGATTTTTGACACTTTCATGGGGCAGTGAGCGGTGGGACTGTAATGGATTAGTGGACAGGGTAAAACGGACTTGGGAAATGTTGCGAGCCAGATTCAAGCGTGCATGAGTGGTCATTGTGTTGTAGAATGTGTGCCAAGCGCTATGCCACAGATCTTAATAATGGTCAGATGCACTCCATGAATAATGAAGCATTACTGCTTTTGACTTGGGTATTACCTGCGGTGATGACATCATAGCTACTGTGAGTGTTCATTGGATGAATGAATTCAGATGCAAGGAAAGATATTTTACAGTAATGCATTGCCCAGTCCATTTGTTGACTGTCATTTATCAAACTATATTTTTTTATAGAATGAACTTGCCTGGCTTTGTTCTACATGGCAATGTTGCGAGTTTTCTGTGCCTTCATTTTACTAGTTGTATTTTGGTCTGGCATATATCACTGCAGAATATTTATTGCAGATCTTTGATAAAATCATGTTGTCTATGTGCCGTCTGTCTATCTATGTGCTTTGTCTTGTATTTTCTGTCACATTAGCTATAGTGTTTTGGCAATGCTTAGGTTTGGTGCTCCTGTGCTGTTTATATTCACATCTCACCCAAAATTGGCAAGTCCATTGAAATTCAAATGCATCACAACTAACACGTGCCCAAAACAATGTAAACCTGTGCTCGACGGACATAGACAGCTAGAGTTTCCAGCCGAAAGCATTTCCCGGACGCTGAAGTGTATAGACTTGATGATATGTATGAACGTGTTGTGTTGTGAATGGATTTGAAGGAAACTGGCTAAAAAGCAGAAGGAGACAGCCAGCAGCAGTACTCAGAGAGAGATGGGGCCCGTCGGCACGGCGGATAAAAGCACAGGGAAAGTCAGCACTCTCCATAAGGACGATCCGTTCTCCACCAGCAGCCAGGACCTCAACGGTTTCTGTGAGTTCAGCAATTATACAACTGTGACTTTATGATTCAGCTACCCTGCCTTTTTATTATCTCCAACAAATATTTCAGTGTGCTGTACAAAACAGGAGGTGAAAGAGAGCAAAGTTGGCATTCAGTGAATGAAAGAATGAGGAGATAAGTGAATGAATGGATGGAAGGATGGATGGATGAATGAACAATTTATAAATGAAAGAAATTAATAAAGCAAGTTAATAAATTCAGGAACAAACAAATAAACAAAACCATGAATATATGAAGGAACGAATGAACTAATGTATGAATGAATAAACAAGCTAATGAATGAACGAACCAACACTTTCTTAGCATGCTTATAAAAAGTTGGCAAGTATGCACGTTCACAACTTTTTTCTAGGATTTTAAAATATATCCACTCTGTTTCCCTTTTTCTTGTTTTAAAGTTTTTGCTCTTTTTTGCAAGTCACAAAAGCCAAAGTCCACAGGTCAGATAATAGCCACATTCTCCAAATACCACAGTCTTCTAAAGAGCAGCGGCATGCTCGCCAGTCTCAGGAGCCATTACTGCAATCACGCAAACTTCCTCTTCGTGCCGCTATCATGTTAATGAGCTCGGAAAAGCCTAAAAGGGGTCAAAAGGGTTCAACGATGTGTCGTTTTTACTCAACTCGCCATTCTCCCTGATTTTCTATAAAACCCTCTGTCAGGAAACCCAAGCACAGGTCGGCCGTTGTCTCACGCCTGCTTTTCAGAGATCCTCGCATTGACCGGCACAGAGAGCTATTTTGGATCCGAACAACATGGAATCAACCGCTCTACATATCAAGAGGCTTGGCTATTGACTTGCTGGTTTAAAAGGCGCTGGAGAGAAAAATAGCGAGTGGCATTTGGACTAGGCGGTTTTCTTTTTTTCGCTTTCATTCTCAGTTTTAAGTGGGGTCTGGCATGCTGTGAAGCGGCTGTAATTAGGAAGGGTCTTTCTTAGTCGCTTTCAACACCAAATGTCACTGTGGCCTTTGTGTACAGAATCATTTGAATAGAACTGGAAGAAGAAGAGTCAAAGGAGAGAAAGAGCGAGAGAGAGAGAGAGAGAGCGAGAGCGAGAGAGAGAGAGAGATAGGCGTGTTATGTGTAATGATCATATTTATTTCATTTAAAATCAACTCTGATTGCCATGCGTTTCACACGGTTAGTTTCATCCCGAATGGCTGAAGCGAGAGCTGCACACATCATTTATTTATGTGCTTATTTTGGAGTATTTCAAGCACGGTGTAATTGCAGACCATTATTGTATCTGTTGCTTGCTTCTAATGGTCAGAGAGTCGACATTAAGGCACAGTGCAAGATCTTTATTATAGACATGAATCTAAGCTCGCAAGTTAAAAATAATTCAGAGCTCGGCCCGCTCCGTAATTGCTGTTTGTGAGAAGTTCTTTAAGGAGAGTGTCGAAAAAATCTTTCCAAGACTTTCAGGCTGGACTTTAAAAAGGTTGCCTTGCTTTAATGTGTTCTTGTATTTGGCCTTTTTGCTGCTTTTATTGATGGTGTAAGATTTGGAGAGGTGGAGATAAACACACTGAATGTGTCATAAAATCGAATTTTATTGGGTGCGATGAGGGTCAGGGCGGTTACGACTGGTCCGAGAAATAGGAAGAGGTAATGATGCGAGCCAGACTCAACTCTGGTACAGTTTTTGTAACTATCCAGAGAATAGAAAGAATCTGCAGAATATTGCCATTTTAACATTAATATCAGTGGGAAATTATGTGACAAATCTAAGAATGATGAGCGTAACTACACTTCAAAAAAAGAAAAAATAGCCAAAATCATTCACAAACACACAGTGGGCGGGTACTATATATGCAAATCTATATACAGAATCCTTTTTACCTTATATTGTAAATGGCATTTTTTCTCCCTCACATCCAAACCTTCCTCTCACTTGCTCCATGGTTACAATCACACATTATTTTCATATCAAGGCTTTTTGGAAATAATTTAGTGTATATATATGTGAGATTCACGTCCAAACTCAGCATTTCAAAAGTATTACCATTTAAATGAACAGAGACACCTGCTTCTCACAGCTTTCTTTATTCAGCAGAGCTCACCAAAACGACTTCTGAGCTTTTGCTGTGAAAGCAATTTTTGCTCCGTGGAGAGCAGAGATCATCACGCTAGTGCACGTGTGTGTGCCTACACGTATGACAATTGGGGGATTTCTTTAAGAGGGGTATGGAGAGATTATAATGGAAAGTATATATATATATATATATATATATATATATATATACACTGTATATTGGTGGGTAAAAGAAGTGTAGTGAAGAGTGTTGTGAGAAAGGTCTGCATTGTCTTCTGGAGGCATCACTTTAATTTTGTTTGTATTATAGTCTGTAAATATTGAAGTATATTGAAATATTGAATATATCTGCACATTATTTAGAAATATACTGATTTAAAATGTGTGTGTGTGGATGTTCAAAATGGCATTTAAACGTCTTGTTGACTACAGAAGTCTGCTGTACATTTTTTCAAGTGCTTTTTTATGAGTTTTATGAGTCAAAAAATACATTTATGAGGTAACATAAACAATATATTTGAATAAATAAATAAATTAGCAAGATGCTGCAGATATATTACTATGAATGGGGAAAAGTGCATTGCCGCTCAAATATCAGGTGATTAATAACTACAACAGATAAATTATTCTATCGCCAAATCTTCCTCTGTTTTAAGATCATGCCTTGTGATGATGTTTTTTGTAATTTTACTTTATCGTACACAGTTTGTTTGTGTTGTACGACTATCTGAATCTGCAATGTAATGTTGCTGCTATTATAACTAGTAATATTCCAGAAGGGATGTACTGTAAATATTATGCTGTATGTATGTAAGGGTGTGGTCTAAGTTATCTCTTTCTCTTTCCCAGCATCCTCCTCTCCGTGTTCCTTCTCCATTCAGGGTAAAACCCTGCAGAGTAAAACACTCATCAACTCATATTATTCAGGTATGCAACAATCATTAGATTAGTGTGATGTAGGAGTCAAATATCTACATTGGTAACAAGTAAAAGCTTCAAATGGTTGAAACAGAATTGGTGTCTTATTCACACCTTTTCACCTTTCACTTTTTCTTTGCTACATTTTATAAATATATGTTGATTTTTACCTATAATATTGAAACATATCTTTGCCTATTTTGGTTGAAAGTGAAAGTTAGAAAATAGATTTTTAAGTTTTAAAGGTAGAAAACATGTAAAAATGTATTCGTGAAATGTATAGTGGAGTAAAAACTATCATATATGATATACTTTATAACGAAGTGGAGTAAAATAATTTCCAAAGTTAAATCACTCTGGGCCTGGCTGTTATTACAGTAGACCCACAAAGAATCTTTTCCCATTTTTTTACGTTTATAGAGTTCATTTCAAAGAATTGTCCTCTAAAAAATGAAAAATCTGTTGTCATTACTTATATCCATAATTGCTTGATATCATCCCAAATCTGTATGACTATCTTTCTTTTCAATACAGAGATAATGAATTATTTATAAAAATCAGTTTGGGTGGATTCAGTGGTTGTACAGTACATTATGACTCATTTGAATGTAATAACGGGGCTGAGATCTCAAACAGCAACTTTCTTCAACAATACTTATGTAAACATTTATGTCAAAACAAAATGTGCTTTTCAGCTTTATTTCTTCTGAATTGCAGTTTCTAAGGAGCCTGTTCCTGCCACGACATCCATAGGTAAGCGTGATTTTTTTGTACTAAACCTCACATTTCATTTGTGAAAATGTGGATTAGGACTAATCTTGCAATAATCTTTTTGTTTATCTCTGTTCTAAATGTATAAGGAAGCTCCGTGATCGTCGACTAAACCAGCATGCTGCGATTTTGTGCAAAGCCTATGGTTGTGTTTCTTAAACATCTTTTAGTCATAATGTATGGGTTTAGATGATGAAAGATCATAACATTGACCTTTGATGTCACCGCTAGGCGCCACAGACTCTCGCTCCCATCTGATCAAACTAATTGCAGCTTTAGTGTTGTCACATCTGAATGTGGTTGGGTGAGTGTTGGTGTGGGCGTCGTCCTCGCGCCGATGCGTCCGTCTCATGCTGGGTGAGATTAGAGGAATGAAAGCCCTGTGTTAGTTCAAACAAAGTCTATGTTTATATCCAAATGTGTGGAAAGTGATTTGAATCAGATCATCAGTCGTCTGAATACTAATGTTCAGATTTGGCAGATCAGTGTGCACACACGCACAAACACATGCATGCACACACCTACACTCTTGTGTCTTTTCAAAGGCAGATTGACCATTTCACAGCCAACTCCAATAGCTGATACCAAAGATAAAAGTATGACATCACTTTTTGGCCACTTTTTCTTCCTCTCGCTCTCTCTCTCTCTCTCAGTAGCATTCTGTAAATTGTAAACATTTTTTTGAGGATCTGTTGAAGGAAAACACAACGCAGACACTTTTTTACAGTAAACTACCATATTTCTGCTCAGCGATGCCGACAATTTTTGCCGGTCACGCAAAGCTTCCCCCCGTACTCCCATTCTTCAGGAGTTATTGAAAGCGTTCTTTAAAGGCGGGTTTTGAGAGAGGATTTCTGATAGATATCATGGTGGGCTCGGGGCTTAGAGTCAGTCCAAAAGCTCATTTCAAAGGTTCGCTCTGAAAGGCTCGGATGCAGGGGTCTCTAAACACGCACCTCTGATCCTGACACTTCCTAGTAGGGGTTTGAAAACTCTCGTTTTAAGCCGTGCGCTCGGCAGCTCGGGCTGCAACTCGCCCAAACACACTCGCTCAATAGCAATAAACCGCTAAGAGCAAACGTATTTACAGAGGTTATGAAGGTGGAGACAGCTGCTTTATTTGAGGGGAAGAGAAAAATCAAGACGGAAGGAGAAAAGAGCACACGGATGCCACAACAAACCTCGCCTTCAAACACTGGCTGGCTTTGCGCGGGTTGCAGGCATTTATTGATTGTGGCAGTGAATTTGTACTGTAAGATGTTTGTTCACTGGAGGTGATATATGCCACGATTATGTGCTTCCTGCATTCAGAGCTTAAGAGCTTGAGGTATCCTGACAGCAAATGGACGACTAGTAAGAATAGCAAAATATGAGATAAATGGAGATCAAAGTGGGATAGAGATTAATGAAAGAATGTGACCTGAGACTCGAAGAGACTCGCTTAGAGAAAAGTATTTGTGATTGAGAAGAAAGTTATGGTTGGAAGGAAAATGAAGAGAGATGGATACTGGGAATTTATTTGCATTTGCTAAAGGAAACAATAGAAGGCAAAATAGTGTTCTGCGTAAATGAAGTACATTGTTGTTATTTCCCTCAGCATGTGTATTGCTTGAGGAAAGAAGAATTAAAATGAGATGTCTTTGATATTTCAATTATTCCTTGTAGAAATGGAAAGCGAATAGAGATTTTAGATTTTTGTCACGTGTTTCCTCTATAGACTTTAAAAGGATAGTTTACCCCAAAATGAAACTCCTGTTACTGTTAACCCTTGATGGCTTAAAAAGTGTTCTTATTGGTTGGCGCGTTACAATTACACAACTTAAACATGTTATAATCAAATAACAGATTATTTTATTTTTAAACACCAAACCTTTTTGTATGGTGTCAGGACACTTGAAATATACGGCATAAGTCGTGTGGGCCTATTTTATAACTTTTGTGTATAGATAGCACACACAAGGCTGACCCTATACGGACAAAACAACGTTCGAGTCTTGCCGGCAGTGTGATAAGGATTGATTTTGTAAAGAAGAATGGGAAAGACACAACAGAATGATATCATCACGTAAGAAATACAGCCACCTGTACAGCCGGAGATAAAAGAATCAGGCATTTAAATGCGGAGAAAGAGCATTTCAATCTGTTTTACAGACTTCATTCCTTGCTCCGAGCGGGGGCGGTCATATTTCTACAGGCGCTCCCTGCTCGATGATGTCGAGCTGAGATTACGAGGTTCAGAAAGACCGGTGGCCCGCTCATCATTTATAAACCTGCCCGTTATCTGGAGCCTTCCGGATCATTTATGGGCTATCGATCACGATGCTGGATGAAGCTCCAGAAATCGCATGCAGGGACGGGGAGAATAGACGGTTGATTTTTTAAAATCATACTTCCTAGAGAATCACAGTCCGTTTTTTTTGTCTGGCAGTGAAGTCGTGTAGGTGCAATAGTAGGAAGATAAAGAGAGAAAGACTGAGATGTTGTGGAGAAGTTTAGATATCTGCAAGACTGATGGAAGCTTAAACAGAAGGAAAACCAAAGATAGAAAGAGAGGGAGAGGTTTTGTTTCATGGAGAAATGATCATTGGATATAGAGAACCCGCTCTGGGACGGGCTTGATTTTGCTGGTTAGCTACAAGGTGCCTGGCGACTCCGGTTTGACATTGAGTTTAATGACATTGCTTTTGTATAGCTCAGGGAGGTCTTAGTTACATTTTACTTAAGTAAGATGCTCCTGTTCTCAAATGTCATTTTTGCAACTCATGCCACATTGCTAGGTGGTTGCTAAGACATTTTGAATGGTTGCTAGGTGGTTACTAGCCACATTCACATAAGAAGACCGTCTACATATACATATTTGTTCATAGTTTCCTTTTCTTCTATATATTAGCATCCATAAGAGACCCTTCCCATATGACATTTAGAAGTAATTTACAATGTCATTATTTAGTCACCTTTGCTTTACCGTGACTTGTCAGGTAATTATTCTTAATGGCAAACACTGTAGCAGTTTGTCATAATGTAACCGGGTCTATAATTGAGGCTTAATGTGATTCTCGCTCTAATCATCTGAATGCACATAATGTGATGGCCGTACAGAGTTTATGTATAAATGAAAGGACCAGAAAGTGTGCAAATAGTTTTTATTTTGAACAGTATATGCATTGTTTCGTATTTCCGAACCAAGCTATTTTTTGGGAATGTCATGCTTGAAATTGATCTTTTTTTAATAACATATGGATAAACGTTTTTAATACTGAAGCAGTGACATCTAGATATTTTCACGTTAGATATTTTTTGTTCAAGTACATTCTGGGCTGTTGTATTTTCTGCCATATATATAGATTTATATTCTAGGTGGCCTTTTTCATTTTGGCTGTTTTTAATTATTTTATGTTTTTTGTATTAAAGTTTACTGTAACTAAGATAGTATGTATGTATATAATTAAAGCTTACATACAATGTTACTAATATGTACAAGTTACAACTTTAGATAATCTTCTGTGAATTCTCTCATTTTTTTAAACAAAAATTGTATATAATTTAGTGAGATCACTTAAAATTCCATTTCAAATGTAATATGTTTTCCTTATGGATCTATACGTTTCCATATCATCCTAACATGCATGTGTTTATAAGACTAAATTTATCCCATAGGAGACTCTGTCTGCTTTCATATTTCTTTATGAACATGTAACCATCTCATAGATTCAGCATTAAAATGAAATATCTGTGTTATTTTGACCTTCAGCACTTTCTGTCTAATCTGCATATCTATAGCATCCCCTACATGATGTCACCTACAGTGTACATTTGACCGTACGCTCCTAAGGCCTGAGTTCAATATTTCTCCTGATGGAATGTAGCAGACGCTTCTCTCCGGTCATTTTAACAACATAATACACCCACAGGGCTGCCACTTAGAGATTCGCCCCATGCAGCAGAGACGAAAACACATGAATAATTAATTATGAAAGAACTGATAGCGACAGAGGGAGGGGGAAGCAAATGGGTTGGGGAGTAATTCGAGAGACCCAAGAGTCTCTAGTGTATACTTCTCTCTCTCTTTGTGTCTTTCTCTCTCGCACACTCTTTCTTCTTCTTTGACTGTTTGTATGTTGACTTCTTTGCCCTTAGCACAAATGTAGTACTATAAATTTACAGATACTATAAAAATGTTGGGTTCGCTAAAATATTACCCATGGTTGTGTAAAATACAGACAAACGCAACAGTTGGGTGTAAATTAACCAATGCTGGGTTGTTTCAACCCATGGATGGATTAAATATGGACATTTTTTTAGGTTAATTTAAACCAATGGTTGGGTTTGACCATATTTTCCCCCGGATTATGACTGAAGGCATGTGTTAAAATAACATAATATACAATATCCAATAATACACAAATATATACATTTCATAATTTATGTTTTCTTTTAGATTTACATGTGGAAAAATTTGAAAAATTGGGGAATCTATTGTAGAAGTTTCTTAGTAGCCCAAAACAAAAAAGCCCGTCGTGTATCTCTAAACCACAGATACATCTCATTGTAAATCTATAGGAGTTTTATTTTATTTTATGCTAATAATTCAATCTTTTATCGTTTAGAAAAGTAATAGTACACATTTTGAAGTCTCCTTCATGTCCGTTATGTTCAATTGTGATATTATGAGTAATAGACTTTCATATTAGGTCGGTAGTCGTCTGGTTTGTAGCTGCGTAGTTCCTGCGGCTACGATTCAGGCGTAATTGTTTTCTTAATAATACATTGTCTCCTCTAATACTTTCAACTTTCTCCTTGTGGCATTAGAAACGCTACAGTGCTAATATGCAAAATTACTGGTATTTCGCAACGCTGAAAGCGGAGAAGTTTGGCATGCATTATGAATTTTTTAGCACGAGAATTGCTTTAAGTACGTAATGAATTTTCGAGGCGATTAAGATGCAAATAACCACATTAATAATTTGTGGAGTAATATTCCACCCGGGTCTGCCTCTCATGATGCTTCAGGTGTTTAAAGAAGGCCGTAGGAAAGAGGTTTTGTCATTCGCTCTCTTTGTTCTTCTGGTTAATGAACTCATTATCATCAATAACTACTTCAATCCTGCTAATCTTGTTCTATTGAAGGAGTCGCAAGGACGGACTGTTGTGCTCGGGGTGTGTTGTCATGCATAAGTGTCCCCGCTTGAAGTTTGCTGTATGCTGAGCTTTAATTGAATGAAGCTGCAGTAGTGCCGGTCTTAGCCGAGCCTTCAAGGGCTTGCTTGTGATTGAGAGGTATTAACGGTAAATAAATGAAGCAGTTTTTTTTTTTTGAGGGCAACCTAACATCCAAGACTTCAAAAGACTTCTTTCAGTCTATTTTTTTAGATTCCAGAATATGTCATTGACATAACTTTTTGAACATTGTTACTTCATAGTATCCATAACTTCTCCAGTTCTCAAGATCATATGTGACCCTGAGTCTTAAGTAGCACAAGAACATAGTAATAGCCAAAAATACATTGTATGGGTCCAAATGTTTCCTTTATGCCCAAAATCATTAGTATATTAAGTAAAGATCAAGTTTCATGAAGATATTTTGTACATTTCCTACCGTAAATATATCAAAACTTTATTTTTGTGAGTGGATGCAGCAAAACTGCTTACAAAAATGGCCGGAAACACGTCTATAAACGTCGCTGCTGCCGCTCTTTGTGAATTATCCACTCAAGTTTGGTATCTATGTAAAGAGAGTGTTAAAAAAAACCTGTTTCTTCTTAACAGCGGCCTGATACAGCACCTCTGATTAACAAAAAAAAGCGATTTTCTCAATGTTTAGATTATTTGCTTTAAATTGTTTTAAATAGTTATATCTCTGCCAAATCTTGTCCTATCCTAACAAACCATATATTAATAGAAAGCTCATTTATTCAGGTTTCAGATTATGTAAAAATCTCAATTTCGAAAAACTGGTTTTGTTGTCCAGGGTCACATTTGGTTGCAGTAGATATTTTGCAAGTTTGACTACAGCAGTGAAGTCTAACCTCTCTATATCACACATAATAATTGGTTTTGTGGATGTCAGTTTTACAGTAGACCGGGAGCTCAAAGATTTCGTTTTTTTCCTACACAGATGGCAGCCATAGTGAGATGTCCCAGCCCTCCATGACCATCCAGACCTACCCATATGGAGGCTGTGAGTCTGTTGAAATGTCCTACCAGGCCGGCCAGTTCCAGCCGGCGATACGAGTGGCGGATTTGCTTCAACACATCACCCAGATGAAATGTGGCCAGGGTTATGGGTTTAAAGAAGAATATGAGGTAAGAATGGACTACTTTTAAATGACAAATGGAAAGTATTGAAATTACTTATCTTTGTTGTTGCAAACGTGTTTGACTTTGACCAAAAGAGATGCACTGGTGCTATGGTAGCATCACAATGCTAAAGCTTCAAAATACTGGTGATGCCGCTCAATTTTTTCAGTGGTTGTATCATTGCATATACACATTAACGTTCATTTGTACACTTACATCTGCCTTTTTGTGTCGTTTCTCTCCTAAATGAATCCGTCTTTTGAACTACTATTATAGCCATTTAAAAGCAAGCCTACATTTCACTTTATAAATATTGCTGTAATAATGAAATTTGAAATAGTTCTCACCTAAAACTTTATTTACTATACTTCTATATCACCATTTCTGTTTTAAATATAAAAGTTAAGGTTATTTTAACATATCTTTATTTATTAAATGACATTAAAACTGACGGCTCAATAAATCATTACTCATTACTCATCATTGATCATCAAGTTTACAGTCTTTTTAACAAAAAAAGTTACAGATTGCAGCTTTAGATGAAGCTTTTGTTTCTTTTTGAGAGCTTGTTTACTGAATCCGTCTGTTATTGTTACTGTTATTAAAACACAAACATTGTAAATGACTGTTTTGTTTGTGATGCTGAAGTGAGACAAATATGTCGGGTAAAGCCTCACAGTAATTTTGAGAACTGCGCAGCTATGAAATTTGTTCTTGCCTCTTTACACATGATAAGCCTGTTTTATTTAGCGAATATTCAAGGGAGAATTGATTTTAAAACCATATTATTGAAGAATTATTACAATATCCCAGACATGTTTTTGTTGAAAATCTGTCCATAATGAGCATTATTTCCTGGCTTTCTGATTATCTTTCTAATATTTTGTTGCCTGAACAGATTTGAATAACTAATTGAAGTTACTCGATGCTTATTAAAAGCACCGGGTCTGTTTATCTCCAAGACACGTTGGCATTTTGTACAGAAAAGGTCACATGAGATACAATGTAGTTCTTTAAAAATCTGCCCACACAGTAGCTAACAAAAGATCAGCCCCCTGACAATAAAACCAATTATCTTTTACTGTCTAAACCTTGTTGAGAAATATGCAGAGACCTTTGCGTCAATAACGTGTCGTAAAAACAACGGTTTGGTTTAATATCTGACAGTGAACTTATATTCACCGCCACCATAAACTCTATCACCTGAATACAAATAAAGAATATCTAGGCTTATTCAAATTGATGAAGGTCGCTGACACAAAAATAAGACGTTTTTGCAGATGTCTTTTAATAGTGATGTGATCTTGAACTCTGTTGAAGTAAATGTGAGTAATGTGAGGACAGATCTAAGATACATAAAATGGACTTTTGATAAATAAATTTTCCTGCATTTATTATACTTGAGTCATATTTTTTTTAACTTTTTTTGCTTTGTTTTGCATCTTATTTTCCAAGGTGAGGCGTCTATACAGTACTTTGACAACATAGTAAGGTCCGTATGTTGTATGTTGTGGTGCTTAAAAAGGTGTACACATGGTGGACGAATAAATTAGAGAAAGATGTTTCAAAAAGCATCTAGCTCATATACGAATTGCATTAGTATTTTTACAATAACAATATTCTCTTTAGTCTGACTATGCGTTGGATAGGGTTATTACAAATAATATACCGTAGCATAGTCTGACCTTATTTGACCTCATTTGAAAACCATTATGCACAATTCTGTGGAATTTTGTTCAGAAGTCTAATACTGGCACATTTTGTCAGGCGGGTCTAAAATCTGTTATTCTGACCATGCATTTTGCTCTAACATTTGAATACTCTAAGTAGGCTATCAAATAAACATAGAAAAACACATTATTCTGTAGAGAACTTTATTTGAGGTATGAATCGTATTTGGCACACTATTCTGTATTCAGAAACGCTGCTGACGGATAGCTCTGGCAACCAGAGATATGTGTAAATTAAACAGGGATGGCTGGTCTTCGCCTTCCAAATTTTCAATCACCTGGATGGAGTGCGTCTTTAAAAAGGCCAAAGGCTTTCATTTTTAAGGAAGAGACTTTCATTAATAAAGAATGATTCACATTCACGTCTGTCGCTTGATTTACTCAGACTCGTGTCACGGAATACAAATAACAGATTGCAGAGCATGCTGTCTGGTATCCATTCTGTCTGGGTTACGTAGCCCTCACAGTTGACATTGGGAAGGACTTTGTCCAACAGGAATAATGCAGGCTGTTTTTGTTACTTTTGTTACCGTTAGTTAGTCAAGTTTTAAAGGAGCAATTTTAGCGACATCTAGCGGTGAGGTTGCGAGTTGCAACCAACGGCTCACTCCACCGCTCGCCCCTCCCTTTCAAAGCACTACGGTGGATGACACAGGACAAAGATGTCCTCACGTTTTTGCTTCTTTGAAGAAAGAGATAACGTTCTGTAGAGCAGTTTGTCAGTTTAGGGCTGCTGTAGAAACAACATTGTAAATTCCATGTGGCCCGCGGTGTATGTAGATATAAATAGCTCATTCTAAGGTAATACAAACATAACGGTTCATTATGTAAGCTCTTTATACACCTCTTACATTGTTATGTATTATATTGCATTTCTTTCAAAAGATCCTGATAAATATTACACACAGCATCTTTAAAACAGTCTCTTTTTTGTTTGGTTTGCAATAACACATAATCTCTTAAAATAATTGACTTGTAGATATTAGGTTAGCACTAGTCTAATAGGAATAGATCATCATTGTATAGACTGCGGTATTATGAAGTCTAGAAGAAAGCATGAGGCGGATGAATTGCTGGAGACTTCTGCCTGTCATGGCAGGTCTGATATCACCGGAGTTTGTGGCTCCTGTTTAAAGGGTCATTCATCAAGGCAGACATTTTTATATGCCCGTTTTGTTATCACATCTCTCCTCTAACCGGATTTGCCCCACAAGTTCCCATGAAATGAAGTCGGCTGCATTTTCTAGCCTTGCCTCTTAAAATAAGTCATATTTTTAATATGCACTGACTGTGGAGAAAGAATATGAGGTGCAGTGTTTGTTTACGGGCTTGTGACTGAGGGAAATGAACGAAATACAACATTTCCCATAATGCTTTTAAAGGCATGTAAATGAGGTTTTAATATGTTTTATAAATGAGATTGTGAGGGTAAAGATGGACAGGAAATGCAATGTGGATATGACCATATTGATGAAGGATACCTGTGTATATTTGTCAGCATCATTAATCTCAGCCTGACAGATGTGTGTTCATGCATCTGTGTGCATATTAAGTCAAAATGAGGAGTTAATGGTACATATAATTATGCTATAAAAAACTCTTTGGATTGAAAAAAATAAAATAATAAAGGCGACTTGAAATTAAGTTATTATTTAATAGTATCAAATATAGGGAATGTTAAAAAATGATCAAAATATGTATTGCTGCAAAATAAAAGACATGAAGTTAAGGCCTTTTGTGTAAAATTCCATCTGAATGTATCAACAAAGCCTTAAAATGTATCATTAGCAACTGGGGGCAGTTGTGGCCTAATGGTTAGAGAGTCGGACTCGTAACCAGAAGGTTGACGGTTCGATTCTCAGTACCGGCAGGTAACAACTGACGTGTCCTTGAGCAAGGCACCTTACCCCCGTTTGCTCCCCGGGCGCTGCAGTGATAGCTGCCCACTGCTCCCGGTGTATGTGTGTTCACGACTTGAAGTGTGTGTGTGTTCACTATTCACTGGTTGGGTTAAATGCAGAGGTCACATTTCGGGTATGGGTCACCATATCTGACAAAAAATAGGTCACTTTCACTTTCATTTAACTTCACAATTATAATGAGTGCTTTTGCAGGGTTGCCAGATCCCAGCTCTCCTGCCCTTAACAGTGTTACTGATTTATCAGAGCGGTTGCCAGATCATTTTGAATTCACACATAAATCCACGCTTTGACAAAAACGAGCGTACGGTTTCCTTTTTCACAGGTGCCACATCATGTTTAAAGTACATGAAGGAACAGCTATGCAGATATGATACGGTCTGTATGTTCCAGTGTCCATGCTTGGCTGGTTCCAGATGGGATGCATTGTGCGGCTTGGGCAGAAAAAAACATAACAATCTCTTTTACAGTATATGCCTATGTCTGCTGCTGTTCAACTCAGTCAAGCATAACAGTAGATCATCTCAAACCGTTGTTTGCACAAAACAAGCGTATTAAACGTCCTGTTTTGTCACATTACAGAAGTGAAATGTATTGTGAATACTGTTGCCGAAAACATGTGGACTTCGTGTAACGTCATGTGATGCATTGTGTTATGCAGATTAAAGAGAACGGTTGCAGTCACTAGTGAGACACCTCAAGGATTCTGAGAATGAACTCACAGCCTTGTTACTGTTCTTTCACAGATGCGTCTTTTGAAGATAAACCTTCACCAAATTACCCCATCACTTCTACAATTCCGCTTTTAAAATGTGCTTGTTTTGAATCTCTTTTTCCACAAAGTGTCTTTTCTCATTCAAACCGCTGTCGTTTTCACATTCTTTCACAGTAAATGGTTTGTCTTGTGTTTGGTGGACAGGGTAAAGATTGCACTACGTCTTAAGTGGCCATCATTCCACACATTTCAGAGTTGTGTCTTTGCTCCAAGGCTAAGGGACGACTTTACAATTACCAGACTCTTCTGCACACAAGAGGCTCTCTGTGATATCAAGAGATACACCTGACTTGACTCACATAAAATGGCATCTTATTCTAGAAGAACGTTTTTGTATTGAGCAAACCTGCTAAACATCAAAGATTATCTTTGAGGTTAGCTATTAAGATACAACGTGAGGTGCACTAAGACCCCAAAGATGATGGTTTTGATTCTAGATGAAAACACTTGCTGATTGAAATGTATATCTTGATTCACTTTTAGGGTCTGGCTGAGGGACAGACGGCCCCGTGGGAAACCGCCAAGAAGGATGAGAACCGCAGCAAGAATCGCTACGGCAACATCATCGCTTGTGAGTACTGAAGCAACATGGGTTCTAAATTCAATCCTAATAATGAATGAAGTATGCATATGTTAGCTTCAAGGATATCGCTAAACTTGTGTGCAACATTTGGATTTAGGTGATTTCAAACGCTATTGGCTTATTTAAAAGGGGGAGGAGCCACTCAGTATGTCCCACCCTAACTTCCTGTTCCATTGCATCAAAGTAACAAAAAGCTGTTCATCTCAATGCACTTCAGTATTTATATAAGTATACCGTTGCTATTACCATGTGCTATTCCTGAAAAACACAGTGCCATCATGCTGCGCCTGTTAATCCAGCGGCATAATTCATTATGTGATATGTCATCTGTCACTGCCATTCTATTTTATTTCTGAAAGATTCAGCTGTCACTCTTTTGGTACTCTTAAATGCGATGAAACATTGGGCCAAATGAAATAGCCTGTCACTCGCTGATGGCCGGCGGGTATTATGATGAATTTGCTATTAGTTAAACCCGCTTAATTATACGAGTTGGTAATGAAAACTGTCCATCATGCCATTCAATCGGTACAAAGGATCATTTTTGTGGAAAAACAGTGTTAAAGGAAGATGACTTTATTTAACACGAGGTGCCTTCGAGCAACCTTTATCTAATGAGCCAGTTGTTAGTCCCATTTAACTGTGACTTCAGCCAAGACTGGCGTCGTAAAAATGATAATAAACTGCGTCTACGGGAGTAAAACATTCATTTATCACAAAGCCGCTTAAAGCTCTTTAATGCTTATATATGAATACAAAAATACTTAAGAGACCATTCCAAATTTTTTATTTCGACCTGTTTCTCCAGTTATGAATAAATGCAAATAGAAACAATATTTTTATTTGAAAATTGGTAAAAATATTGTTTGTAGTTTACAGAATCATCTTTTCACCTAAACACATATCTATAAATAGGAAATTCAGAAAAACTGAAAATGGTCTTTGAAATGGTCTCTTAATTTTTTCTGTGGCTGTGTGTATTATTAAACATCTTGAATGCGTATTGCTTAATATCCATATTGAATAATATATATATATGTGTGTGTGTGTGTGTGTGTGTGTGTGTGTGTGTGTGTGTGTGTGTGTGGTGTGTGTGTGTGTGTGTGTGTGTGTATGTGTATACTCTGTAGCATATTTTTACTTACACGTTACACGTCAAGGTTTATATCCACTAGCAGAAGGATGCCACTTACAGAATAATAATTCAATGAATTTGTGTCAATATTTTGACTGCTGAAAGGGCAGCAACACGTCTCGTACCTCAAATCAAGGATTTTCAAACATCATTATTGCTGGTTTAAAGGTGAAGTGGGTATTTTCTGCACCACCAGCGTCTCCGAATGAAAACACTGCGTCGGGCTGGTCTTGATACTCAAGCAAACAGAGAAATGTTTTCACAGTGTTTCACAGTATTTACACTTTTCAACCTGCGAATTTACTTAATAGTTGTCTCGGCATATTACGCCGAGATGGGGGAAAGTATTTTAACTAAACACATCGCCTTTAGGACGATTAAGCTAATGTGTCTGCAAATGTTGGCGTTATTTCAGTTTTAACTCCTGTCAACATTTAATATTGAAGTGATATCACATTAGGGCTTCAATCGAGCTTAAAATAACCGGTATCAAGTCGACTAGCCAAAAGGAGTTTGCATGAAGGATTTAAAGATGTGTTCGCAGGTTTAACCAGCCTAAATTGGAGCAACTTTTAACAAACCGTGCCAGGACAAAAACACAGAATTGGCCGGGTGTTACTTGATTAACTTTAACAATTTATAGGAGACGAGAAAAGCCTTTTCAATTAGAGGCATCTGCCCTGTTTAGCTCATCTCTTCTGCATCTTTAGCAGCCAGTGTCAGACATTCAAGCCCATATGGTCATCTATAATTCACGAGACTCTACACCCAAAATAAACTGTTATTGGCAAACATTTACATATCAGAGAACCAGAAGGGGGAAATGAGAAGATGGCTTATATTCCCCCATTTGACTTCAAAGCGAATTTCTCGATACTTTGAAATATGTAATTTCCAAGATGATTCCTCATCTGTATGTGTTGTAGTATACAATAAGCTTGTTTTTAAAGAGAGATGCATATATAGAGAAATAGCGGCGACTATGACTTGGCACAGGTTGTTTGACAGATGTGAGGTGTTTAGTTTGGATTTGATTGGCGTGGTGGAATGAAGCCCCTCTGAATGCTCTGTTTGGACCGTGATCGCAGGAAATGCATTGGCAGCAGGTTGGTAAAAGAATAAAAAGAGATGCAATGTACCTAAGGGTCTTATCGACAAACAGAGGATGGTGATATCATAGAGATTGAGATGGGAAAAGAGCAGACACAAACAGATGAGAAAGCAGAGAGGATGAGAAAACATTTTACTTGTGTGAAATTGAGTTATTTCTCAGGGATTTGAGTTTAATGCAGCATTTTAAAGAGTTAGTCTTCCCCTGAGAAAAGTAACTTAACTCTTTAAAAGCAATAGAAAATAAACCCTCATCTTTAGAGTATTGATTTAGAGGGCATTGGGGGAAACTCTGTTAGTTTTTATGTGTTCTGTCTGCACACCTTCTAAAGCAGAAATGCAACCGAAATGTTTTTATCCTCACGTTTTACTGTTATATGACATCACTAGACTCCATACTGCACTGTAAAAAAAAATTTCTTACTTAGTATAGACGGTTTTAACATGACAACATTAACAAACGTTACTGCGCATGCGCTTTTGTGACCCCCAACTTAACTTCAGGTTTTAACATTTTAAGCATAAACTCAATTTAATACTTTTATTCAGGAAACATCTTTGGTCACTTTGCTTCTCAAGTAAATGTATCTTCATTTAGGATTATTTAGATATTTGTACTAGAAAACTATAGAAAAATACGAAATAATTATTTTTGCAGTAGCACGACATCGTGGTCTATTAAGAATACATATGGTGATGCCTTAGAATTGGGCCCAAATAATAGATTTTAGAAGGATGCATAATGTTCTTCTGTATTGTTGTCTACTACTTGCATGCTTGACATCAGTAACACTCTTATGATTCCTATGTTAGGCAGGCAGATTACTAGATCTTTCTATCAAAAACATCCTTTGAGGTACCTTGAGGAAACACCTCCTTATATCTTCATACAGTATGAATTGAATATGCTCCCGTCACGGATAAAAATCATTCACTTGATGCAATTTTGATGTAGCGCACGTCACCGTCACAAAATCGTCCCATGAAAGGGAAGATCCCCCCAATGGATAACCAGCACACATACTCTCATTACACAAACCGTCACTCATTTCAACCAGTTAGCATCATTGCCTCAGTGGAGCTGAGGGTAAAATATGCAAGGTAAGGCACCCTCTGAATAATAAATGTCCAGGTTGTTCGTCTTCATTAGTCCAAACACAAAAGAGAGCGTGCCTCTCTCTTTTAAGTCCCGCGGATGTGTGGACCTGTCTCAGTTCTACTCCGCCAACCTTTCAGAATCTGACGTGAATTCCCTTCACGTAGTGCTGCCAGCATCCTCAGGTTCCTCTGAAGTCTTTCTGTAAAAACCATTTCTGATGTATTGACCAAAGCTCGAGATTTAGCATTCATGTGTGCTGCCTTATGGAAAAGATTTATTTGTTTACGATATCTTAAGTTGATGAAGAGAAGACTACTGTATCTCATTTATAGAAGAAAATGAATTGTTGTTTGATCGGATCATATAAGGATTTAATGGTATTGCTCAGATGACACTTGGTTTTGTTTAAGGTCAACATAAAGTCAAACAGGCCATGTTTAATTTCTGGTAGGGATGCACTGATACTAAGCTCATGTACTTGTACTCGTACTCATATAATAAGAAGTACACCGATACCAAAGACCGATACATCATGTGACATAACTGACTGAAATTTTGACAATAATGGCTGTATGTTATTTTCAGAGGACAGTAAATGTATACTGCTATACAAGCATCACATTGCCTAAAATATATACAATTTTCATTTTTATAGTATTGTCCCTTGAGAAGATATAAAAAATGTGTTGCTGAAATGTAAGGGGTGTACTCACTTTTGTAAGATACTGTAGGTATAACATTAATATAGATGATTTAGCCAGGTATTTTGGCATTTTGGCATTTCGTGAGAAATCTCAGACTTTTGGTAGATCCTAGCACAGTTTGTAATCTCTGTACTTACCGTCTAGGTCTAGGAGAAACAGATTAAACATTAAAGAGATTTCCAGACTTTGGTATCTTTGTAAATCTGATCACACTGTAGTTTGAGACGTTGTTCAAATCTCCTTTGAAACACAGGGACGAGACACAAGGGATTTAAGGTCCTTAAACAAGTCCCCATTTGCTCTTCATTTAATCTCATTATCGTCTAGGAGAAACAATTGAGATATTAAAGAGATCTCATTTGTGTTTTAACTAATAGAATCTCCACCCTCTAAGGGTTTCAGATCATGAGAATAGGCGGAATTCAATTTTCTTGTCTCTAAAAATATCTCAGTCATTCCTGTAGTTGCAAATGAACCGCCTGTAATGACTCGCGTTCAGATATGGAGGACACTTGTCTTCATGCCAAGCTCTCAAAGCGCTCGCATAAACACTTTTCTAAAACCCCTTCCACTCCTCTCAGGTAGACTTCACGAGCAAAGCGTCTTATCCCAGAGCGGATGGAAATGGATTAAACTGGATTAGAAAGGCTGGCACTTGCGCCACAAGGTGTGCGAAACAGCACTTGGCCCGTTTGACAGAGGAACTTCTGTGCTGTCAGGAGGGGATTTAATAGCCTATTTACGTATATAATGCACTGAGCTATCTGACAGCACTGGGAGGTTATATATGAGAGCTGTAAAGACGACACAGGCTTTAAAGTGCTGATTAAGAGAGCCGTGACATTTTTGCGGTGGTACTTTCAAAGAGTCGAGTTTTCGCATAGCTTTCAAGGAGCTGTGCTGTTTGTGTTTAAGCACTTTTTGAAGGATATATATATATTTTTATGGTTTTGATGTTCGAGATTTTAACCCTAACCCTAACCATATTAGATTTGATCTGACTGCATTGATCAGATTAGGCTGAGATAAAAAATGTATATAAATTCTGTTGTTATTAAGTGTAATTGATTTTAGTATTTTAACATATTATTTCATATTTTAAATATTTTTCTTATTTTTAGCTTAGATTAGTTTTTGTCCTGTTAATAATTTTAAATGTATTAACATTTAACATTTATTAAATTATTGAAATATTCTTTATATTTTTTACTTTTTAATAGGCCTATTGTTAATATTTTAGTTAAGTTGATTTTTTTTCTTCCTGTAAAGATTTTTTTACCTTAACTTATTTCAGTGAATTACTAGAGCAAAACATTACTCATTTTTGTTTAGTTTGAACTTTTTTTATATAAATATTTATTTATGTTTTTTTTTTTACATTTTTTTTATATAAAACATTTTTCATTTTTGTGTAGTTTTAGTTTTTAAATATTTATCCTTATATTTTATTTCCTTTCAATTAACAGAAATCTTTTAGTAGTTTTATCAACGATTTTACCCTGGTACTTATAAAGCAAAATTTTATCCGGATACCTTAACTTTTTCCTCTCTATCGCCATCTCTGTTTGAAACATAACATTTCAGGAAACTTAAAACTTCAAAGTCAAATGACACGCCAGCTAAAATTATAAATCATTATCATAAGCCTACATGTGATATATGGATTTTTCATTCTCAACAAAAAAGTTACATATTACTTACAAGTATTTTAATAAACAACATCCTGTCAAATCTCTCAAAAAAGCCTCGTCTCCAGAAATCCATTCTCTTTCCCCTAAAAAGGTGATTATACAAACATCTGAATAGTTTTACAGGAATAACTAAAAACTACTGTACATGCATCACGGTTCACCCGCATCTACACTCCGGCCGTTTCTCTCCCAATTAAAGCTTTGTTTCTGGCCCCTCGCTGTGGAGAGGATCCCCGCCAAGCTCTCGCTGTTATGACAACTGACTCAGTGGAGTCTAATTAGCCCCGTCTCCTTCTCCGTCCACATCCCTCCGTCTCCTCCCTCCCGCACATTTCCTTTCGGGGAGCCGAGAGGTCAGCAGACAGATTGAAAGCACCTGTGAGAGATGTTTGGGAGGTTCGAGAGAGAGTTAAAAAGGTAAAAAATATAATCTGGTGAATACTGAGCGGATGGTAGAGGAACAGTAGAAGGCTCGGAAAGGGTTTATGTGCGAGTAAACAATCGTGATGGTGCTCTCACAGCGCTAGACGTGGATCTGTTACTCCTAAAGGAACGTCAGGAGGGAATGAGGGATTGTGCTGAGTTTCCTGCCATCAGAGAACATCCGCCAGCTTACAGTCGACATGCCTCAACAGAGTATTTGCATTCTCCATATGATCAAAGCCGAAAGCCACACACGAGCGCGAAGCAGGTGTCAGACCCTTCCTTTAACCCTCCTCCTTCCCAAAATCTTCCCCTTCTCCAGCGGTACCGCGGTAATTGCCGAAACGTACAGCTTCAGCTTTTGAGGTCCAGTGTTAAACTCTTGGCAGATTTAGAAAAGACAAGATGAAGATTGGCGGTGCAAGAGTAATTAAATCAATTACATGACAAGATTCATCTCTGCGCTCCTCTTATGATGGAAAAATGGCCTGATTCTTATTGTCACTTTCCAGAGTGTGGCGTTGAACCTGAAGAGCTTGAGTTGCTTAGAAACTAGAAAAAGTGTTTCCATCATTAGAAAGTTTGTGATTGACTTTCTTGCACTTACAATGAGTCACAGTATGATTATCAACATTTTATACTGGAAACACCGAAACATTACATGTATATAGAATATTTCTGAATATGCTAGTTTTTGTTTGTTAACCCAAATGTTAATTCTGTTGTCCTGTATTCTCCCATATGACCCATATTTGTCATATGATAAGAATGAAATTCTGATGTATATACAGTATGAATATTGTATCGTTTTAATCCCAAGTGTTGCTACTTGACTATTGTACATTAAATTCATCAAAAGTTGTGTTTCCCGGACAGCCGATGCATTTATAGCGCCCCTTTAAAGTGTATGTGTAACTTTAGACCGGCTCTTCTGTGAATATTTGACCCCACAGACGATCACACTCTGGTCCGGCTGCAGCCGCTGGAGGGAGACCCCCATTCTGACTACATAAACGCCAACTATATAGACGTAAGTGTGACTTGTTTGCATTAAACAGACCTGACTGTGTGTTTGTGGCTTAAAATGAGTCTTAACATATAGCCATATGGAATAATTTAGGTGTTTTTATCGTAGTTTTGCGTTCATTCGTTGTAGTAAAGTCAAATCCTCTTGTCATTTCAAACTTGTATGACTTTCTTTCTGCTGCAAAACACAAAAGAAGATATTTTGAAGAATGCTGGTAACCGAACAATCGGGGTACCCATTCACTTCTATTGCATGGACACAAAACCAATGCAAGTCAATAATCATTCATTTTTGGGTGAACTGTCCCTTTAATAGGTAAATTCCACATTTTGTTATGAGCTGCTAAGAGCCGCGTTTACAGTGAATAAAACATACATATGAGTTATTTTCTCTGGCTTAACTCTCCTATAAGTTACTGTGAATTACAAAGCTAATGTGCCACGTCCTCAGTTAGCGACAGCTCAGAATGAAAGCATTTCCCTATCGCTCTGAATCTGCCGCTTTGATGTAAATGGCATAATGATGCTGTCGACATGTTTGTTTTTATTACAAAATGAATGAGAGTGAATATGTCTATAGACTAAGTTTATAGACGAGCTTTCTCACCCCGCAGCAGCTATAATCGTGCCACCCAATCTCATTCTTGAAAATAAAACAATTATCAGCTCCATCGTAGCAGAGACCCGGTCATAAACCTCAGCGGTGTGTTTAAGAGCTCAACGGGAGTGAGGCTACACTGGTCACTAATTTGTTTTGTGGTGGTTAAAATGCTAATGGAGTGAAAGCTTAAGAAAGTTAAATTGCAATGTCTCATTGAATGCCCAATCGGTTTCGAAGTCGCACAGACTGCTTAAATGAAGTTCATTGTTGTGTGCGGTTCGTGCAGGTGAAAGTGTTTCATTTGAATAATTTTCATCTTTTTCATCTTGTTTCCCAGGGCTACCACAGACAGAGGCACTATATAGCCACACAAGGTAATTAAGAGAACAAAGATACGACATCAGCAAAACCAACAGAGTTTTTGAACCGAAAGCGATCGTGTGTGTCTGTCTCTGTATTCAAAAACACACAAAAACTAAAGACTAATTGGAACATCCCTGCTGAAAAAGTATAGATACAGTACCGTACCGGTCATTTGACTGAAATGTTTTTCATGATCTTGAAAACTTTTGATACAAAGCTTTTATATTGTGACACCCCTAAAATAACATTTGTATAAATACTAGGCCAAGTATGACTACACTGAAGAGGCTTTAATATAACATACATATGAACGGGCACTTTTATTAAGCATTTTTCATCTTCGTTAATGTTAGTTAATACAAAATCGGTTGTTCATTGTCTGTTCATATTACTTGATCGTGCATTTACTTACGGTAAATTATTGTAATAATGTATTAAAAATAGGGCTGTCAAACGATTAATCGCATTCAGAATAAAAGTTTGTGTTTACATAGTATATGTCTGTGCACTGTGCATGTGAATTTTGAATTTTAATGTATTTATTTATAGTTACCAATAATTGAAATTATATTTAAATGTTTAGTAATTTTTATATTTGATATTTTTCTTACATATATGCATGTATGTGTATGTTTTTTACAAATACTACATTAATATGCACAGTACACAGACATATATTATGTAAACACAAACTTTTATTCTGAATGCGATTATTCGTTTGACAGCCCTAATTAAAGTATAGATGTTTGATCATTAACATCACCTAAGGTTAATAAAAGCTGTAGCCTAGACGTGTTATTTATTGTTAGTTAACAAATGGAGTCTTACAGTATCCGTTGTTTCTATCTTTTGCCTTTGTTTCTAAATTTGTCCCTCTTCATCTCCCGTAGGCCCCATGCAGGAAACTGTGAGGGATTTTTGGAGAATGATTTGGCAGGAGAATTCTGCCAGTATCGTCATGGTAACCAACCTGGTGGAAGTGGGCAGGGTAGGTGTTCTTCAATTATCTCTTCCCTTAATAATTATCACATGATAAAGGAGGATATTTACAAAGCACACTTCCACTTGATACACATTTTACGGTGGTCTTAAGATTAAATCAAGAGTGTTAGCAATAAACTAACACATACATTATAGCGAGGGAAGTTTGTAGGCAAATTTCTGGCCATTTTTGTTTGTGATTTTGCTGCATCCACTCACAAAAAGTTTTTATATTTTTACAGCAGGAAATTTACAAAATATCTTTATGGAACATAATCTTTACTTAATATCCTAATGATTTTTGGCATAAAAGAAAAATCCGTACAATGTATTTTTGGCTATTACTACAAATGTTTTCGTGCTACTTAAGACCAGGGTCACATATTTAAATTCATTTTTTTGTGAAATATTACCCTGATATGTCCTTGACAGTTGTTATGAGACAGGAAGATATACACACTAAACTTTTAGAGGACATCCTAAAATTGACCACATTCAGATGCAAAAGCACTTCTCGATATTCCCAATGAGAACCGTTTGGTGTCACAATAAATATAATGACCGTTGTTCGATGATTTGCTCCAGTGAACTCCAACCACAGGGGTTGTTAATATAGAGATAACATCTTCCCTGACAGGTGGCCAATTACAGCGCTTTGTAATGCTATGTCATCCGGGACTTGTTTCATAATACCGCTTCTAGAAATGACTCGTGCTGTAATGTAGACAGAAATGCTGGAAGGTTAAGGTGTTATAAATGTTCATACTGTGTGTGTTTTTAAAGGTGAAATGTGTGCGATACTGGCCGGATGAGACAGAGGTGTACGGCGACATCAAAGTGACGTTGATCGAGACGGAGCCTCTTGCAGAATATGTGATCAGAACCTTTACTGTGCAGAAGGTAAAGCGTTTTATACATCTATGCGTTCCTCCTCAATCTATGCATAAATGATCCTCTTTAGGGAAGAAAAGAATTAATTTCAAAGCAACAACATAAACAAACATTACTGCGCATGAACGCTTTTGCGGATCAAACTTAACTTCCGGTACAAGAGTAGAGTCCCTGCAGATTATTTATGATAACAAGCAAAAGAAATAAAAAGTAAATGACATTAGCTAGCAAGTTAAAAGTATGTCTAGCCTGTATTGTTCTGGGTTACCAGTATAAGAACCGTTACTTGGCTAAACTAGCCACTAGCTAGACTAACACAGACCAGGCACATGCGACGAAACCGTCTATACACTTGAGATACTACACAGATCGTATTAGTTCTTTCGTGTCCAGCAGGTACGTCTGTCTCGCCATCCCTTTATAATTGAATCCTTTCCCCCCATCAGCCTTATGTTCACGGAAACCCCACGAACCATCAGCTTGCGTTCTTCGCGTTAAGCCTGTAATGCGCTTTTCGCTCCATCACTTTTAATGTGTATATTGTTCAAGGACAGCTTGACTGCAGATCTGCATAAATTAAAAAGCAACTTCGAACAGACAGCCTTTAAGAGATCTTAAGCCCGCAGATGATATTTTGCAACGAAAGCAAATCGCGAACCTCTCAGGAGCAGCTCGAGTTTGCTTGCGGAAGCCTGTGATGATCCAAACACAACAGATGTAGAGAAAGAGATGCTTTGATAGTGGGAGTCTTTGGGAGTCGTTTAGAGGGGGCGGTGCGGTATGGAGCAGCAAGTCATCAGCGAGTTTTTGAAACTCCTCGATCCATCTGTCTCACGAGTGTTTCAAACATTTCTTCAACTGTGAAAAAGAAACAAGGAGTGTTTTGTTTCAAGTGCATGGGATCTTAATATCTCGGTTGTTTCTCGTAGACAGCAGTGATGTTAAACAAAGAGCAAATGGAGAATTTTAAATCTTTTGCTTTTTAGATTTATGGTAATAAAAATCACCTACATGCAGTATTACAGATTTCAAGAATGCCATGCTCATATGATTCAATTTCAGCATCTGAAAGAGATTATTTCAATTATGAAAGGTGATATTATTGGCCGCTGTTGTGTGTCCTGGTGCATATACAGTAGAAATGGATTTAATTCCCCAAAGTGCATTAGGGGTCTCTCAACATCTACACTTATGAACACACACTCGAGCCGCATTAAGGGTCCTTGCACGACAGTATCAGCACCTCCAGACACGGATTATGTCAATCCCAATCCCAAATTATAATTAAAAGCTTATCAGAGCATTAAGAGCTACTAAGCAAGTGGTAGGAAACAGATTCTGCTGTCTACATAGTGTATGTGTGACAGACAACATGTCAGTGCTTTGGTTAAATCGGTGAGTTTGACTCAAACCCAGAGGAAGTATTTTACAGTATTACAGTATTTCGCATATCTAGGAATTGAAATACTTTTTCATGCGAGTATGAAATCCTGGCAAAATCCCACTAACCAGATGCTCTTTCCTTCAGAAGGGCCATCACGAGATCCGCGAAATCCGGCAGTTTCATTTCACCAGCTGGCCTGACCACGGCGTCCCCTGCTACGCCACCGGCCTGCTGGGCTTCATTCGCCAGGTCAAGTTCCTCAATCCTCCAGACGCGGGGCCCATCGTCGTCCACTGCAGGTGCGGCCCCTTTAACCATAACATTTTTATTCTCTCTCATGTGCTCCACCTGTCTGTGTTTCACTCAGTTTCTCTTCTAAGATGCATTGTAGCCCAAGGTTGATGTTTTAAAGTTGGACTGATGGTGCGCTTGTGAATCCAGAATGAGAAAACCATTGATTATTCAGATTATACAATATTCCCAGAGGGTGTTCAATGGCTGTTATGAATACAGTATCATAGTACGCAGTTGGTGTAGGTTACGTTTCTTCGGGGCAGTTTTTAAAGAATAAGTTTGCACACATTTTGTTGTCATTTTTTCCTGTTGTCCCAAACCTGTATGATTTTATTTCTTTCATCGAACACAGTGCTTTTTAAAAAGATGTTTGCACACATATTCTCACACAAATACAATCTGTCCACTTCTGTCCACAACACGCCTACGTGCCTCCACACGGACATCAGTACATACATACAGCGGGTAAAATAAGTATTGAACACGTATATTTATTATAAATATATTTTTCTCAGTAAATATATTTCTAAAGGTGCTGTTGACATTCGGTAACAACCCAAGTAAAACAAAACAAAGTGTTCAGAAAGGAAGGCACAGAGAAAGAATAAGAATATAGTCTGGTCAAAAGAAACCAAATTGAACTCTTTGGATGCCATAAAAGAGACCATAGAAAATCTATGTAAAGAATTAAAGATCATAGAAGACCTTTACGATTTGAAGTTGTTTGTGTAGAAGAATGAGCCAAAATCACACTTGATCATCAATGCATGAGACTATAGTTTCTAAATATAAGAGGCATTTTGAAGCTGTCATGACCATCAAAGGCTTTTGTACAAACTTAAATAAATTTAAGTGAGTGTGTTCAATACTTTATCCCTGTGTCATTTTATTTTATTACACACAACATCTTTAGTATATGTACTGAGAACCCGCTGTATACACGCTTACTCCCTTGTGAGGTGTACTATAACTTAAAGACACTTTAGGAATTTAAAATGGGGCAGTATCAATTTGCAGCCGGTCTTAGACAAATCAGATTTGAGAGCAGATAGATAAGCAGAAGAGTTCAGAGCCCTCTGAGACCTGAGTTTGATTCTGGGTTTGAGGTCTGTCGCTGATCCCTTTCCCTTCTCTTCCCCCTGTACTTTCTAGTCCAATATATATATATATACTGTCCCATCCAATAAAGGCATAAAATGCCCCAAAATATCACTTTAAAGGAAGGCTCATACTGCTGGAGTCTAGATTAAGATTGAGATTAATTCTAAAATTGTATAGTTTTTAAAGCTTTTATAGTTTTTAAAAAGTGACACTTGATGACCAAAAAAATTGTTGTGACATTATTTAAGGTCAATTTCTGTTTCTACATAATTTATCTTGTAATAAACTGGACAGGCTTAGAACTTTATTGTAATATACAGTTAATTGTTATTAGAACAGAATTATACTATAATATAAGATAAGGTCTCTCTCTCTCTCTCTCTCTCTCTCTCTCTCTCTCTCTCTCTCTCTCTCTCTCTCTCTCTCTCTCTCTCTCTCTCTCTCAGTTGTTTACCAGTTGCACCATTAATCACTGAGAGTGACGGGCAATCTGTGGCTCTGTGGAGTTACTCTGTGTGTGTGTGTGGTGTGTGTGTGTGTGTGTGTGTGTGTGTGTGTGTGTGTGTGTATGGGGGGGTAGTTTTAGAGTGACAGATAGCACATCTTCTGCCAAACACGCACGCACGCACGCGCACACACACACACACACACACACACACACCTCATTCTGCCAGAACTGTGTTTTTGTAACAACTATGCTGGCAAAGCTACAATTCAATATTACAATAATTGTAATTAATACTAACCATCATTCTCATTTTATTTTATTGCTCTAAAGTAGAATGGAAACGGATACACAGGATATCACAGTGCAGTGGTGTGTTATAGAGTCCTAGAGTTGGTGTAATGTTAATAAGCTCATGTGTCTCGTGTGTTTGTTTCATGCAGCGCTGGGGCCGGCAGAACGGGCTGTTTTATTGCTGTGGATATTATGCTGGACATGGCTGAGAGTGAAGGTGTGGTGGACATCTTTAACTGTATCCGAGAGCTGCGATCACAAAGAGTTAACATGGTTCAGACTGAGGTGAGAAATACTGTATTTACATAATGTTGAACTCACAGTTACTGTAGTTTATCACATACAGTACTCGCACGCTTTCAATCTGTCATCAGTGTCTCGCTCACTCACATACTCGCACACTTATGTAACTGTTCTCTACTCGATTCATTCATTTATTCACATAACCTTTCACTACCTAGTTTGTTCGTTCGTTCGTTCTTCCGTCATTCAGTCCGTCTGTTTGTTGGTTCATTCGTCAATTCATCCGTTCATTCACATTACCTTACAAAGCTTGATTAATTCATTCATTCACATAATCATTCAGTCATTTCATTCAATTCATTTGTTCATTCGAAAGTTCATTCACATAATCTTTCATTACCTGATTCATCATTCATTCACATTTACATTTTTTTTTACATTTGTATGCATTTGGCAGATGCTTTTATCCAAAGCGACTTATTACATTGCATTACACTATACATTTGTTTTTGAGTATGTGCAATCCCCTGGGATCGAACACATGACCTTGCCATTGCTAGCGCCATACTCTGACCACTGAGCTACAGGGAAGCTATCTGGTATTTTGATTGCTTTATCGCTATTATCACATATCTATTATCACCGGATTCATTCATTCACTTCGTTCAATTCATTTAGTTTGTTCGTTCATTCATTCGCCCGTCCGTCCATTCATTCAAAAGTACATTCACATAATCTTTCATTACCTGATTTATTCATTTCTTCTCAAAATCTATTATCACCTGATTCATTCATTCACTTCGTTCAATTCATTCAATTCATGGCAGATCGTTTGGCAGACCGGATTTTTTATATGCTGTTGTAATTCAAAGTCATGCCCTCTTGTGGAATAATAAAAATAGCAATATAATAATAATAATAATGCAAGAGATACAGTATTCTAAAGTTGTTTGGTTTATTTTAGTGAGTTATTTCATTACATATCAGCGGTAACGGTTTTAGTCTTAAAAATGAATCATTTTAATTGTATTGTATATTATTATTATTGTATATTTGCCATTAAACCCCTCAAATATTTATTTAGTCTGCCAGTGCCCACAGCATCATGCGCTGTTTCACATGGATGTTTCATTCTGATGTAACACATTTTTGCAATGTGGACAGCGTGCTTTTAAAAGACTAACACTAAACACAGCGCTGGCGATAATGGGTTCTGGGAGGCAATTTGTGTCATCCTGCGGCCCCATTCACAGCTAATCCTCCACAGACACAACACAAAGCAATTAATCTTTTAAAAGGCTTTTTTTGCTTTTTTTTCGGTCCCATCCTCAGCCGAAGTGCTCACCGGGTTATAGAGTAATAGGTACGAGAGGTCAGCTCAGCTTGACTTTAGCTTAGCGTGGATCAAAGGCCTGCATTAACATTCAAACCCTTAAGCCGCAGGCATTGTTGAGTTAAAATATGGATAATTCCGCGGCATATTGAGGGCCGGGCTTAAAGAGCGAGTTTAATATTAGCCGCAGGATGCTGACAATGCTTCCAGTGGCCCCTTGATCTCAATTTTAAGGCGCGTTCGGAGACGTTTTAGGGACGCTATTGCAGACACGCTATTTGAGTGTGAGAAACTGCAAAAGTTGTGTGTAAAACATCCCTGAGGCTGGAGTCATTTCACCATCAGCAAAATAAACTTCATGCAGTACTTTCATATGAATGTTTGTCTTCAAATTTCCCTCATGACTTTCTAGTTATGTTGTGATGTATTTAGTCACAGCTTGAGGTCCAGCTACTGAAATTGATGTGAATTATATAGATTATTTGAAGATGTAAACGTGTAAATTGAGCCTTAATTGTTTTTGAGCTGATATGGTTTTTATTATGATAAATTTAGCTCTGAAATGAGGAGTAATTCTCATGAGACCTATGAGACAATCTGTGTTTTGATTTTCACAAGTATCATTATGAGTATTCTCAAAAATAAAAGAATTTGGCTGTGGATGTAATGTTGCATCAATTTAATCAAATAAACCAAAATACAAAGATCATGTTTCCAGCAAATTGACTATATGCCAAAAAATGCATTCAGACCTCGGTTCAAAAACAAGACTTCAATTTTTCTGACCTGAGTAAAAAGATGCAAGACATACTATCATTGCTATTGGTTACTGTGCTGGAGTGCAGTTCTTATAATGTCTCTCATCCAAACACATTCAAGGACCATATAAACTGTATACACTATTTATCAAAGTTTCATCATCTGATAGTGTTGTTGTACATTGTTGTGAGGATTAGTTTTACATCTCTTTCTTTCTTTCTGTTTTTCTCTGAAGGAGCAGTATGTGTTTGTGCATGACGCCATCTTGGAAGCGTGTTTGTGTGGGAACACGGCAATCCCAGTGTGTGAGTTCAGAGCCATTTACTATAACATCAGCAGACTGGACCCTCAGACCAACTCCAGTCAGATCAAAGATGAGTTCCAGGTGAGACATATAAATCACGTAAGAGTCGCTACTACTGTTTGTGAGTTAAAATCGTATCTTAAAACTTCAAGGTGGACAGTATTTTTACTCTACTCAAGTAGTTTTACTTTTTACTTCACTGCATTACAAAGTATACAGTACATCATACTTTTTACTCTACTAAATTCCATACATACATTTTTACATGTTTTTTAACCTTTAATACCTGAATAAATAAAAAAATGTACTTGTATAAAAGTTTTGAGCCAAAATACTTGAGTAAAAGTATTAAAATATAATAAAACATGTAAAATTGTATTTATGAAAAGTAGTGAAGGAAACAAGTATGATATATGCTTTATAATGTAGTGAAGTATAAACAATTGTTATACAGTACAGAGAATGTACTTGAAAGTAAAAAATACTGTTAAACGGATAGTTCACCCAAAAATGATGTCATCATTTACTCACTCTCATGTCATTTTAAACCTGTATGACTTTCTTTCTTCTGCAGAACACGAAAGAAGATATTTTGAAAAATGTTGATAACCAAACAACGGTTTACTTCTATTGCATGTGAAGCAAAATACACCTTTGAGTTCATACTGAAATCCTTAACTTTTGATGGCAAACTTTGTAGCACAGTCAGCTCTCGAAAGATGTCAGATTTCTGGAGCCTGTTCCCCGGGATATCAATATCCTCCATTTGCTCTCCATTAAATCTCATCAGTCTCGAAGAAACAATCGAAAAATTAAATAGATCCCATTTGTGATTTCTCATCCCTACGGGCAGTAAAACAGTAAGAACAGGATTTTTTCAAACTTTCATGCTTTATGTGTCTGAGACTCTTAAAGGATAATCAGCGAGATACATGACCAGCCCACATACAGACTAATTTACTGAATCCTTTGAGGTTTTTTATTTTTGCATATTGGCAGAATTATATTACGGCTGAAGATCCTGCAGCTATTTCCAACAACTTTATCAATCTCTCACGAGGCTCATGTGCGATTCTATCTCTTTAGTTCAGAGTTCTTTGAATAAGTCAATCGGCGAAGCAGAGAGGCTCCCATTATGCATTTAGATGAGGCAGGTGAGTAAAGACGCGGTGACTCAGACATGAGGAGAAAAAATGCTTTTTTACGAGCCATTGGCAAGCTGCTGGGCCTCATAAAGTCCAGAGCCGAGCTATTTCTTTTCATGGCGCCTTTATGTTTTGTATTCCCTGTGAAATGAGCGAGTCGCCGCCGCCTGAAGAGAAGGAACGCTTTAGATCTGCGAGGTGTCTCATAAAATATGATGAATATGTTTCTATCTTTCTTTCCTCCTCGATCTTTCATTTCCTATCTAGTGCGGCATCCCTCTATCTTGTAAGCTGTTTTTCACTGTCGCTCTCTCTCCGTCTCACTCACTCTCTCCGTCTCTCTGTTATTCAGCGTGTCTTATACATAAGTAATGACTGACCTTCAGTTTAGTAAAATATTTGCGCTGCTTGCGGTTGAACTACTAGCGCAAGCGGAATTGCTTTTATACACACCATTTTTTCTGAACAGCTTTATGTTAGCAGGAAAAACAGCTTGTGAAGGAAGGACGTTTGGTTCGGTGTTTTAAAGGTATACGTGACGGTTCCGTATGCTTCTGTTTTCAGACTCTGAATATAGTGACCCCACGTGTTCGCCCGGAGGACTGCAGCGTGGGACTGCTCCCGCGCAACCACGATAAAAACCGCAGCATGGACGTCCTCGCCGTGGATCGCTGCCTGCCTTTTCTCATCTCGGTTGATGGCGAGTCGAGCAATTACATAAACGCAGCGCTAATGGATGTAAGTTTGAGCTGTTTAATGTTGAAACTACCTTAGCTACCATTTTGCTCAATCCTACCTGTATATTTCATTTAAAGTAACAGTTGACTAAAAATAAATATTTGTTTATGTTTAGATTTTTTGCATTAACGTACATACAAATATGCTACCAGGTTTGACATCAATGATGAGATGTGACGGGTTGCGATGTTTGAATGTACTCGATTTTTGTGCGATCTGTTTTTACCTGAGAAAACTCAACAGAAAGGAGATAACATAGACAATGCTCACAGAAACAATGGAGACAATCTGGCGAGATTAGATCACATCTCTATAATCTCCACACATTGATCATAATCACACTTATATCATACGCAACCATCTTCACACAGCATCCAACAAAACACACACTTCAGGTGAACAACAACACAATAAACAGATAAGAGATAAGACGCAAACGTATTAAAGGGACAATGATGTAAATAACACTGGTCGCAGTGTGTGTTTGTTCATCCAGACCCTCGTGACTTTTCATCCCCGGTAAGATCATCACTCAGTCCCAAAGGCGAATTCAATAATTCAGTGTGAATTCACTGTAGACAAGCACATTTTCGGCTGCATCCTAGAACTCTGAATCATCCTACAAACTTGAGAATCACATTAGCACAGACATTTTGGCCACGTTTTCTCTGTTTCAAAATTCTTTTAGCAAATTCAAACTCAAGTTTTCATTACGTTTATGTTAGCGGGGCTAACATGTAAACATGTTCTTTTATTGATCGTCCTAGAGCCACAAACAGCCGGCGGCCTTCATTGTAACGCAGCACCCGCTTCCCAACACAGTGGCAGATTTCTGGAGGCTGGTGTTCGACTACAACTGCTCCTCCATCGTGATGCTGAATGAAATGGATGCCGCGCAGGTACGTGGTACCCGGAGGCTGTGAACTACTTGACCTTCACCTCTGTTTAGCAACTATTATCTGTTGGAATTTGTTATGTTTGGGATAGACGGTGTGATTTATTTTCCTGATAGTGTTTTATTGATTTTTGGTGGATGTGCAAAAAAGAAGAAATGCGAACTAAAAGCAAAAAAGGAAGAAAAAGAAAACTTGAAAGAACAGACAACTAATTTTTCTGTGAAACGTATACATTTTTATTTTTATAATTGTTTTATACATTTTTATTTTATTCTTATACTTTATTCTTTTTATTTTATTTCATTAATAGCAAGGCTAAAACACAAATATTCTTCTTATATTATTAATTTTGATCATTTTTATACAAAAAAATTGTTTTCATACAGATAGTCTAATATAATTGTTTAGACTAAACACTCTAAATGCAGAAAAAGAAAAGAGAAAACTTGAAGGAACAGACAACTAATTTATCTTTGAAAATTATTAATTTTAATTTTTTCATTATATTTAGTTTAATTTCATTATTTTAATTAGCTTTTTTCTTATTTCCTTAATATCTTTATTTTTATCATTACCTTCAAGATTATTAAACAAAATAATTACAATAGTTTTCATAGAGATGGTCTAATATAATTGCACATTGTCTCTTGACCCACATTGCATTTAAATTGTACTTATTTTGCTCAAATTCTTTGCATCCTCATAGCTCTGCATGCAGTACTGGCCCGAGAAAGGTTCCTGCTGCTACGGTCCCATTCAAGTCGAGTTCATATCTGCCGACATCGATGAAGATATTATCAATCGCATCTTTAGGATCTGCAACATGGCACGGGTGAGTGTGGGCCGAGCAAACTGTGGTCAGTTTAGACTTGAATCCCTCCAAAGAAAGTCCAAACAAACACAAGTTTTGGGATAAAGGAGGTCTTAAAAAGTTCAGATTTCAATCATGTTTTGCAGCAATGCTTCAGTAACCACAGTAGGTTAGAATAGAAGTCAGAAAATAAATGTATTTTCAGAACCTGAGCTCCATAATCGCATAAACATTAGCAGAGCTCATATTTGAATTTGGCATGCTGTCATGTGGTTTTTCTTTGCCGTGTGTTAGCTTTACATTAGCATTCATTACCGCAGCTTCAGGTGTTTCTGGAGGTGTACAGCGTCACCAACCCTCATCCTCGGCTTTCTTTTGCTCTCCCCGTTTTTCTGAACTGCTGGTGACAAGCGGCGTTTAGCGGGTAGCTAATCAGTGTCGGCACGGCATAACGGCGAGAAATAAATAAGTGCCACAGCGGCACAAATTTGCCGTGAAATGGCCCCATCGATGGCAAATTGTGTGTAATACGGTTCTCATTTAGTCGATCCGGTCTAACTGTTGTGTCCTGCAGACAACTCTGTTTGGTTTTGCTTGTCTTTGTGTCCTTTTCTTTTTTGTTTTGTATTGTGAATGGAGCAAGCGGAAGAACTGAACGTTATTTATCCATCCAAACCGGAACAAACTGCTGTCATAGAGAATGACTGCATCGCTCAAATGGATGTTTTATTTAAGTATCAACATTGTCTTAGATGTTTCTCCTGATATTTCTGAGGAGATAAATACACAATTGAGATTTAAAGAGATCACTTTGGAGATTTGCTCTGTGGTGTGTTAGTGCAAAACTGTGAAGCACAACGTCAAATGTTTATGAATAAAAATTCACTCGTGTTGTGTTTCCAGCCTCAAGACGGCTACCGGCTGGTCCAGCATTTCCAGTTCATTGGTTGGCCAGCGTACAGAGACACGCCGCTGTCCAAGCGCTCCATCCTGCAGCTGGTCAGACGATTGGCCAAATGGCAGGAGCAGTATGATGGAGGAGATGGACGTACGGTGGTCCACTGCCTGTGAGTATAACCTCCATAAACACCAGCATCCCTGTATTCCCAAATGAGCAATGATATCAAATTAATTCACATATTTAGAAACCATTAATTCTGTTCCAAACGTGTTGATTGTATTCAGCATGTTTACATAAAAGCGTCCCGGTCTAAATGCAAGATACAGCATATCTGTGAAGAATCCTTTTTAAGATGTTGAATTTGTGAGAGTACATGCCACTAAAAATCTGAATTAAATGACTAAAGGATAAAGAAAGCATGCAGCCTTTGAGCCAAGGACAATCTTATCAGTGTCACAAATTAAATCCAGACAGATACAAAAGATCTGACAACACTATTACATTTCCCTTCATTGTCAAAAAGTTCAGAACAGGTGTTGAATGAGGAGCAATTTCCCAAGCAGAACTTATTTCAAAATGTAATTCTTAATATTCACTTTGAAGGCGATTTTTCAAGGCTCAAACTGCTCACATTGAAATTCGCTCAAGTCAAAAATGAATCAATTAAACGCTTCTCAAAAGACCATTAATAATGCAATATCAGTTTTATGTACATGAGATGCTCTTGCAAAAAAAGGTCAGCATATATTGTCATGGTTTGGTGATGGTATAGCTAGTAGTTGTTTATTGATGGTTTCTTCTACAAACATATAGAAACCAGTGTCTCGAACACAATATACTACAGACTTTACTTTGAAGTACTATGTAGATATGGTAGACATATTAAAGTAATTCAAAACAACAGTATATATCACCATACCATCTGATATCAGCATTGTATCATGGTAAGTTGTTTTTTGTAAGGGTCAGAACTGAGAAAATACAACCCTGATGTCCTTGCATGTTTTATTTAGCATACTCCTAACTCAACTCTGGTTGGAGGGTGTTTGCTAGTATGAATGACTTGAATTCTAAACATGGCATGATATGGCGTCTTGGGTCTTTGAGAGCCAGAAAGGACTAATCGTACAATAGGCCTTGTGTGTCTACATTATTGAAATAGTACTGACAGAACATCTGTAGCTTTGATAGGAGAGCCAGACACTCACCGAATGTACAGACTTACATTTGTTTGAAAGTTGATATAAGTAAGAAATGACTGATATATAACTGACTGTTTTGCTTAACAATGAACAGAAAAGACTAAAAGTTTAATGAGGTTTTCATGAGTGGGTCAATTTTGTGCTTTTGAAGAACACCAAACATTTTATGTTAATGTCATAAAACTATGTAATCTAATAACAAAGTGTATTATTGTTGTTATCCATGAATGTTCAAATGTAGCGTTTTATTTTCTAATGCGGAAGTAAACGATGTGACGTACTTCCGTCTTATTAGCTGTCCGGTAAAAAACAATATCTTGGAAGCATGCTCAAAACACAATAAAAACAGTTATGGTAAATATTTTCCACACCCGTGATGTATAACAAATAAACAGCTCAAAGATGGCGCCGCCCACATTTAGGCCAAAAATAAGGTGAATAAGAAAGGCAGAAAAATAGTAAAGCAGTTAAGTAATTTTTTAACATTCAGATGCCAAATTACAGTTTACTTGCAGTCTTTAATAGAAAAATAAGATTTAATTGTTGAATGTTACACTTGATTCATTTCTGAATTCTGAGTTAAATGTGCCACCTCACATTTGGATGTGTTTCAGTTTTTACTTGCCTAATAAAAAAAAAAAGAGCTGCACAAATTTCTGGAAGTCTTTATTTACAGATGTCTCATTACATTACACTAAAACAGAAGAGAGTTTCCACCAGTTTTTTTTTTTTTAAGTCAAGCTGTGAATTGATGGGATGTTTGGTTTGTTTATGGTATTTTTGTTGATCTCTTCAGGACCGGTGGAGGACGCAGTGGGACTTTCTGTGCCATCTGTAGCATCTGTGAGATGATCCAGCAACAGAACATTGTGGACGTGTTCCACACAGTAAAGACGCTGAGAAACAACAAAGCCAACATGGTGGAGACAATGGTAAGTTTCACTTGTCTAAAGAAACACTGCATCCCAGTTCATACTATTCATCTTAAATAGTATTCGATATAATCACAGTATGACATGGATTCCCTTAAATTCCCAAAATGGTCCAATATTTCTGATAAAAAATGTAAAGTGGTTATATATTCTTGTAGTCACAAACTTTAAAGCAGTTTGTTGGAACTCCTGATGAATGCTCCACTTGAAGCAATGGCTCCTCTGACTTCCTTAGAGTGTTTGCTGTTCTTCAACGCTCCGAGCCGGAAAAAGAGCGTAATTACTACCTCACCCCTCAACCCCTGAGACAGACAGCTGCAATTTCTGCAGTTGGTGACTCCAATTCTGAGACGCTATGTTCCGTCTATAACCGGCGACCGCTGCAGGTGCAATTAGACATCTGTCTCCAACCACTTCCCCTGATTACACTCCAAACATCTCGCTCAGCTGGACACGACCGAGAAATACTCGGAAAGGTTCCTGAACCCTCAGGGTTCCCAAAGTCATTTCCAAACCTGGAAAAGCCATTGGAGTTATATTTTACTTTCAGACATAATATATAACTCTCAGAAATTTGTATATCGTCGTGTCCTTCCGAAACCTTGATGTCCAAGTTTGGAAAAACATGGTACTTTTTACTTTTACTCAAAGTTGACAAGCACTTTTAAATACTTTTTATTGGTGAAATTTTTGCAAAACACAGCCATAAAGAGTGACTAATAAGAATGATTTATGGCATCACAAAATATGGAGACAAGGTTTCAGAAGGACAGCAGCGATATATTTGTTTTCTCCTGTACATTTTAACTTTGTTTAAAACCTGAAATTTAAGGTAACATTACGTATTTGTTATGCTCTGGTAACTTTGGCTGCTTTCATTGGCAAATCATTGAAGTGTTTCCAGAAAAGTGTGCCTTATGCATCAGACGTTCAGCCGACGATCCTGAATGATGTCAAACTGACAAAACATACCTGACAGCTCAAACTGTAAATCATTATTTATAAGCTTATCGTTATGAATGATTATGATATTTAGGTACTTGCCCAATAATTTGTATTTATTTTTAATAAAAAGCGACAGATTGCACCTTAAAAATGAGCGAGTGGAAAAATCTGACTGTAGATGACCGGTAATTCCGCTTTTTCCATTATAACCCTTATATTTTTTCTATAATAAAAGTGACACTATAATATAATTGCAATGTATTATTAATGACGGGGTGAAAAGAAAGCGCAGTCAAAATCCCCCCGAGCGCCGTCCGTCTCCCTTTGAACCAGTAATGAAGTTTTGCCCTGGCTTTTGTTTTTATTTAGGAGCAGTACAAATTCTGTTATGAGGTAGCTCTGGAGAGCTTGAACGGCTTCTAAACACATGAAAGGTGAAGACGAGAGAGAAAAACAAGGCAGGCAATCTTCTCTTCCTCGGAACGACATCTCATCTCAACACGGACTCGCCTCTCGTCTGAGCTCCTGTGATGAGAAACAAGTTCAGCCCATGACTCGGGCTGGCTGTAAAATACTGTATAAATAAAACAAAACGTTCTTTGCCATTTCTTTCTTCTGTCAATGTCCAGTATCCTGGACCGTGAAGTGAATCTTGTACAGTTTTTCTTTTCTTTTTAGCTATACGCCTTGAATGTGTCCCATCCATGTAAAGAACAATGGTGATAACAAAAGGTTCTTTCTACGTGCCAGCTGGGATTAACCAAATAGACTTTCCCTGAGCTATGTACAGATTTAAAGAAAATAAAAGAACGAGAGCGCTTAAGCGAATTCGCGGAGAAACGTGAGGACAGATATTTTTGTTATTCTGATGGTTTCGTGGTTCCTTTCTTTGACACATTTGTCAGTCCGCCTGCAGTCTCTCACACGTGTGCAGTTTGCTACAGAACATCCAGATTATCTGTTCATTGAAAAGTTGGAATCTTGGGGTAATATTTGTTCAGTTTATATTTCTGTCTCTTCTTTTGGTGTCGGATCTTTCTATAAATGGCCGTTGCCATGTTGAATTTAGTTTCCCGGTGTGGGCAGCGAATGAGGATTTAAAGTGTTTTCTGGTTTGTCATTTGCACTTTACATCCTCTAAAGGTAAATCTCATGAAAGCTGTAGAGAAATATCCAGGTCATATTTCAAGTAAAAATAAATATTTTGAAAAAACTAAGACTTACGACATGACAATAAACAACATATAAACCCTGTTTTATCAAAAATTACTGTAATGCAAAAAATAATATACTATTTAAATTATTAGGTACATTCGAAAGCATATGAACATGGTTGCACTGAATTTAATTGTATCATACTTTTTCATTACTGTAGCATACTAAAATATAATAGAAATAAGATTAGATTATCATAATGAAAATATGTCAAGAAAACCTTAAGACATAAGTCATGAAAATAATTCTACAGAGCTATTATTTAGATTTTGGACTGAAACATGACCTGGACCTGTTCTTGAGATTCACCCTGAATCCTCTTACGTCATGTAATTTATTTTAAAGTGCCATATTCTCATGTTCAATGAAACAACACAGATGACAAGCATGTCAGAAACATTCTGGACTGCACGCAACTCTTTCGACCAATAAAACAGCCGGCATCTACCGTAAACAACTCTACTATCAGTATTTGGTTTTGGTGAACTCTATACACTTTTTAAACAGACTGATCAGCAGTGTTTTTCAATGTGATAAAAATGCAAGAAATTTGAGTTGTAAAATCAAGATTTTTGCACGAAAACTGTGACTTGACTGTGATTTCTGCTTCTTGAACAGCTGAAACATGTATTTTTAAGAATATGTGTTGTTTAAAATACATTGAAAAACCAGCCATTACACAACGTCTATTGGACAACCAGAGTTTGTATTCACAATGAAAGAAAATAATTACTTTGTAATGTAAACCTTTCTTTTTTTTCAACGTGTTTTTGATTTTTCACTGCTTGTGTTTTGTTATTGTTTTTTACTATTATTTATCATTTATTTGTTTAAAGAAGTGGTTTATGTAGAGCTGGTATTTCATTATCATGGTGGTTCTGTTGCTTGGAATTGTGATGACTAATAAAGGGACCAAAATGTTGAACAGCAACTTTCCACAATGGCTAAAAGTTTGTTGTGTTCATGAATGTTTCCCAAAGATGATGCACCAATCCAATTTAACGGTCACTGTCATAACTTATAGAAATACTGGGGTTATTGGTACACTATAGGTTTTGGTTTTAATACAACACGTCTCTCCATCAAAAGAACAAACTTAAAAATCAAGGAAAACCACAACAACAAAACACTGGTAAATAAAAACTCAGACATCAAAAATAACCTTACAAATTTGATTTAAATAGCAGTTCTAGACATACAAGTCCATCAGTCTACAAGGTTGTTTTGGTGAGAGTGCTCTGAATAGACAACCTGTGCTGTATCTCACATCAAAAACACTCAGAAGTGAAGGTGCTACTTTGAGTAGTCGAGACTCAGACTTCAGCAGAGGCTAATATAAAGAAGACAAGCTTCATCTGAGCTCCACTTCACATTCCCAAGCACAGAAATAACTTGTCTGTGTTCACTTTGATGTCAAATATATAAACCAACAGAGGATTACTGATGGAAAACAACATCTCTATAGTTTTTACCATTTTTTTTACCATTTCAAGCAGTTTTAGGTTGTTCTTTTGTGTACTGTATTAGTTGCTCAAACACAGTACATTTCAAATAGTTGCAAAATTCTTTCAAAAAAATCTATAAACCATTAAAAGAGACCTCACATTGGTAATGAAACCACCATATGAGGCCCAGAATGTCTGATTTTTAACCATCACATCCATCTTTCCAGTACACAAGTCACTCAAAACAGCGCTTGCAGATCATTTTCAAACCCCCAAAAATCCTCAATTTTCTGTAAGTCTTGGTAAAGCCGTTTTATTCTTAAAAATGTTGTTTTGACAGGGATGTGAAAAGAACTTACAAATTTGTTTACAGCCCCACTGAGAAGCTGTAATACATGAATAAACTTTGTTGAGTTGTTAGCCTGTTCTCCGGGCTAATAATAGAAACGTCTTGGGTGGGTGTACTAGCCATTATTGTGTTTCTTAACACAGCAGTTACGCTTCAGGTTCAGGAAAAACCTTGCTCGTGCAAGTCAAGATGCAAAATAATTGGACTAGAAAAGAAAAGCTTCTTGAAACACAACCGCTAGGCTACATGTAAATGCTAACATCACTACATCCAAACAAATGTTTTATTTATATTAAAGCAATAGTTTACCTTAAATGCGTGCACCTATGTCTGAAACAGCCAAAAAGGTTTAATGAAACTGGATGGAGCAAAATTCCACGCTTACCTTGTTTACACTTTCCCACATTAAACATGCTATGATCACTCGATAGCATCTGCTGCAAAGAAGTCTACAATAACAACAGAAAGCTACTATTAGAATAAAAAACTATTAGAATAAAAAACATTGAAACAATGTTGATCTTAGTTGAGTTAAGTGTTTTACGTGCTTTAAAACTAGTTCATGTGCACAAGTAGTTGAACGTATACTTTTGGTCCAAACTCTGCCCTCTGTTTGAACGCATTTGCAACTTTAAAATGTAATTCCCAACACCAATCTACAATACATTATTTCCCTCCAGGCATTTGCACATTTTGTTGACTCCCATTTTTTTACAAATTCCCCAAAACCTACAAAAACAAAGTGTTGTAGCGACTCGATCCCTTTTCACAGTTTCTTATTTTACGAAAGGGCTGAAGCCATGGGCTATTCGCTTCTGTAATGGTTCATCTCTAGAAGGTTCTGGTGGTCCAGTATTTCAGGTCTGCATGTGCAGCGATAACATAGTGTATGTCAGTCAACTCTGTCAGCCAGAGGCCTTTTTCTCACAAAACTGCAAATTATTAATCCTCTCGCACAGCAAGGCCATTGCAAGGCAGGTCAGCAGTGATAAATTATTAACGCTGTTTATAAACATTATTATTTTACACCTGTGGTACATGTGAGTAATTTATGGAGAAATGCTGCGCAGGGTATCATTCAAAGTAAAGCAAACCCAAGGTTGTAAGATAATTTGCTGGCGTACTGTATAGATCTCTGATCGGTTGCAGGTTTTGCTTTGAAAAAAAAAAAGAAAAATTTGCTTCTTTGATTTTATAGAAAGAGATTGTTTTTGGATGCGATACGTAGCTTGAATTATAGATTACAGGCTTGAAAGATGATGATGATGTGAATGGACCTTTTATCAACCCAGTGTATTAATTTATATGTACTTTATGAACAGTATGAATGTGTATCTGTATGTGTAAATAAACTGGATATACAGCAGCGAAAAAAATTCAAAATTTTCATGTAATCAGCATTTCTAGATGTATTGTGGCCATCCCAGTCCAGTGTCTGTTGAATTTCAACAAAATCAAACCTCAGGAGTGACATCCAACATCAATGTGAAAGACTGACAGCATGACAAGATTGTGATAAAAACTTGAGAATATCACATAAAAAAATTATTTTGAACTTTTTCTAAACACATGTCATGTACAAATATTAGTGTTGTATTGCTTAAAAGTAAATAAGAACTTGTTTTCTTTGGAGTATTTGAGGTCTGATGAAATACAGAGCATCTTTTCTGTTATTTTGATGTGTTTCTCCAGTTTTCCTTTTCTGCAAATACATGCAAATAGAAACAATATTTTTATTTGTAATTTAAGAGAAATATTGTTAGTAGTTCACAAAATGAAACAAAATTATTTTTACCTAAACCTAAACACATAAATAGTGAATTCAGAAAAGCTGAAAATGGTCTTTAAAATGTTTTCTTCTTTTGTCCACGGCTGTATGTTCAGTTTTATAGACTTGACATGATGACATTTGACAGGCAGATCAGACTGACACACACATATCATCTTTTGAAACTGATGGATATGACACATCTGTGTTTTAATGCTAAGCTGCAGGCAGTAGCGGAATTGCCAAATGTAAATGTAATTTATTTATTAATATATATATATCATTAATTGTCTTTTTGTCAACCAGCTGCACAGTTTGCATCGCATCATTAGGATACAAAACATATCACATGAACAATTTTCCACCTTTTCGTAATTTTTCGGTGAATTGAAAAAATGCAATTTAGAAATGATCTGACAAGACAGAATTCATTAAATCGCCTGTAAAATTACCTTATAAAAGACAATCTGTTCAGAATCAATTTGAAATCTTTCCTCTGCCAATCCCGTAATGTCAATCACTTGAAATTCAATTCTAAATACGGACGTGCAACTAGGAATCACATCATCCACTGGGGATTCCAAATTTAATTTGTCAAGGTTACCCATTTGGCACATAATAGCAACATTACACTGAGTGGCATAAGATGGCAACCGATTTGGGTCAAGTACAGAGAAAATTCCCAACCTTGAATGCGCGGATGCGGTCGGAGGGACGAGAGGTGCCCTGTGTGTCGGGCTTTGCTGTTGGCAGAACTTCCTGGCAGTGTGTCAGGGTTGTTTGGAGAGACTCGGAGGTGGGCGGCGTGGGGCTGAAAGGGGCTGTGGGCCCTGCAGATGGTGGCTGATTCTGACACACGTGGAGGTCAGCCAACAAATTTTTATAAACGGCTCCTGGCTCGCAGGGGCCACGTGGAGAGCAGGGAGGGAGGAATATTTCAAAGAGTATTGTCAGTCATGATTGACTTTTGAGAATGAGAGACTGGGGCAGGAAAGGCCATGGGGAAAGAGTGGTGGGTGTGTAAAGTATAGCAAAGAAGAGAGGAAACACAACACTATGGAAGAAGAACTTGAAATGGCACGCAAACAACAGAAAATACTTTTGTCTCTCTATCGCCATCTCTGTTTGAAACACAAAATTGCATGTTTTTTGGTCTTTACATGGGTTACAGTCAAATGATGTCAAACATTTCTCACAAAATCTTACACAACAGCCCACCTAAATAATAATTATAAGCTTACCTTTGTGAACCAGGGTAAGGTCAGGAGATTTTATGTATTGCTTAACAAGAAAAAGTTGGCAATTGGAGGGTTTTTTTATTGTGTTGAACAACATTCATGATGCTCACTTCTACAGTTTAACAATTTAAAGGTGCTGTTTGTAATATTAAGAAAGATCTATTGTCAGAAATGCAATATAATATACATAACTATTTGTTCAGAGGTCTATAAAGATCTTAAATAATGAAGCGTTATGTTTATATTACCTTAGAATGAGCTACTTCTATTTACATACACCACAGGTCCCCTTACATGGTATTCTCCATGTTGTTTCTACAGTAGCCCTAAACAGACAAATTGAAAATGTGACGACATCTTTGTTCTGTGTCAGCCACCGTAGTGCAGAACAGAATAAAAGTTTTTAGCAAGATCATCAAATCATTTAAAATTCAACAGAAATAACATGAATTTATATTAAAGTCGCATGTAGATCTCAAAGTACACGTAACTGAAAAACTGATGGTAGGAGATCAAACTGCTATAAAAATCGTGGATGATGCTGTCATGGCCAATGTTCTTCTATCCAACCCATTTGAAAACAAATATGATGATGATGATTATGGGCATATCTACCTCAACTTGAACCCACATAGTGCACATTACAACAAAAGTAACAGCTGGACAAAGTCTGGTGGCCAATCACACGTGTCCAGGTTTCGTAGGGCAATTCAAAGCAAAGCTCCAATCCCTCTATATCAGACAGCAAAGATAACTTCAAAAAGCATGGCCCAGATTCTCCGTAATAGTATCATTTCACAGTACATTTCTGTCATTATTTGCTATTCCTCCAACAGGGGCAATCACAGGGGTTAGATGACAAAAAGCACGATGTAATTTTGCGAAATTGCCAAAAGGTTCCAGCGTTCCTAATATAGCCTCTCTGGTCGAATATAAGGGACACCATTGTATAAGCATACACACAATTACACGCAGCCTGCGACCGGCTTTTCACACTTTTAATAAAAGCTGACAAGAGCAGCGTTTTGGTCGTGTTGTATAAGGTCACTGCGATAATGGTTATGCAACACAATAATTGCATGTGCCACAAGATAGCAATTTTCTTTGAACGCAATCTTTTGTGATTCATTTTAAGTCGCTCAAGCCGACTGTGAAGGTCAACGCTTGATACCGTCGTGATGCATCTTCTCTGATTAGGCAACAATTTGGCCAGACGTGGCCGTTTCCTAAGTAATTGCCTCCCGAAGAGGGCCATGCTAATTTAATTGTGCAAATATGTGGCTTGTTTTGCGCTTGCTGCTGGACGCTGCCCACCTGGTGATGAAATGTTTGTGTTGATGGGTCGACAGTTGAGGAGCGACGAGATTAAATTGCACACCGTGTCCTCCTGAAGCTCTTGAGAAGATCCGATTACAATTATTTTACTACTAACACAATTTTGAAATTCTATTTTGCATAAGGGCCAGGTTTTACAGACAAGGTTTAGCTTAAGCCAGGACTGGGCCTTAGTTACATTATAATATTTAAGTCCCTTTTATGAAAATGCCTTTGGAAAAACATTTCTGGTGTGCATCTTGAGACAAAACAATGACACATATTTTAAGATAATGTAAGGGCTAGTTATTTTCAGTTAAGAAAGCTCAAACAGTCATTTTAGTATGGGACTAGCCTTAAGCCTTGTCTGAGAAACCGGCACATATGGCCTAAACACAGCCCTGGCCAAAACGTCATGCAAGAAACTATTCCATTCCTGTCCTCAACCTCTCTCACACTGGCCGTAGGGCATCTGGCCAACCTCACTGTCAAACGGTGCCAATTCTTCTACACACTCGCCACTTGACAAGTGTTACTCTTCTGTTGCTGGTGTCTCTTTTTGTAGATTGAGACAGTCGTAAGTGTTCCCTGATGGCTTCTTCCATATAAGCCTGAACTAAACGTAAAAAAACAGAGGTCAGCGTTCAATCTCCTTCCGCACGTTCTCTCCTCCTGAACTCAGCGCTGCAATATCTCACCTTCTCCCCGTCACACGTCACCACTCCTGAAAAATGTCCATCGAGTTCTTCCCTGCTGGACCGGGAGCGTCTCGCTGTTCAGATGTCATTTAAATGTGCTGAGCGATGATGCTGTTTGGGGGCCGGGTTTCATCAGTGTCACCGGGTAACCGAGGTTGCCGCCACCCACCATCCTCTGCGACTTCATCAAAGCAGGTCAGGGGACGAGTGACGCCCCCTACGCGAGCGCTGCTGGCGGCTCAGCGGTACGAGTAATAAGAAAATATTAAAGGGAATTGAATCTCGGGCCTCTCCCGCTGCATTTGTTATTGGTTTCCGCATGGAGGGATGGAAAAGGGAGGGTTATAAATATGAAGCAACTGCTGGAGAAGCAGTGAAGAATCTGAGGGAGCGAGTGGAAAGTCCTTCAGACGAAAACAAACACGATCAAGAAAGTTAGTGTCCTCGTAAATCAGGCTGAAAATATGCAACGCTCCCTCAGTAGCTCGCAGTTTAGTTACCTGCTGTTCAAAAGGGTACTTAAAATGTTATAAACTTTGAGTCGCTTATAATGAAAAGAAGCTAGCTGTTGTGAATGCCTGCGCTACTTCTATGGCGCACGGTCATACTGGACTTTTTGCTCCATTGACTTCCATTCATATGCATGCAAATGTGGCAGAACGGAAACACAAGCTGTGTCCCAAATGACATACTAAACACTATTTTTTTTTACTTTAGAACGGTAGTGTCATCCCAAATTGAATACTAGTACGGAAGTATATACTAACCTGGCAGAACAAACTTGAGTAAGAATGAAAACTAGTAAATTTTATCACTTGATGGATTCATGTGTTTTTAATGAAATGGGCATCATTCACATATTTGTAGCAAAAGCTTATTTTACAAGGTGTCTTGACCATTTAAGTTCATAACAAAATATTTATTAACTCGCAGGACTAAAAACAGCAGTCTGACCAGCCAAGCAATGTATTTATCTAGTATGAAGAAGGATGTTATTATGCCATGCCATTTTTAATGTCTAGAACCGATTGTGCACCGATGTAAAGACAAACAGCTATCATTTGTCACCATCGCATTTCTTATTTATATGATAACAAGTTTCATTAGTATTCTATAAAAAGCGTAGCTGAAAGCTTGGCTGATTGAATGTATTTGTGAAGAAACTCTGTCCGCAGAGAATCGTTTTGGATGCAATTTGCAAGATTACACAGTTATTGAGGTGTTGGGAGCTCAATTGCTGAATGCCTTGTAAAAGCATTGTGAAGCATGAAAACACACATTCTCTTTGGGATTGTGTTGCTTATAGAGTTTCTGGGAGGTTTATGCTCCGTTGCTTAAGTGAAAAAGTTGAACCGTTTGCTTTTGTTCTTAAATGAAGTATAAAGACTGACGGGTCTGTAATTACAGCATATGAATTTTAATATGTAACACACAGATGGTGAAGGTTGTCTAACATAAACCTATTACAATCGCATAATTATGAATTTCATTTAAAGGTTTGACTTGTGACTGACTTCACTTAACACATACATTTGGCCGACACTGAAATCCACATCAACTTGTAACACATGTGGTGTCTACATGGTATTTTATCAGAGAACTGAACCCATGACATCAGCATTACTATCACCATTTATTACCACCAGAGCTACAGAAACAGACCCTGTCCAACAACTCGAATTCAAAGACTTGTAAGCACATCTGAATGACCCTCAGTAAGCTCTTCACAATGAGCGCCAGAGGTCCACGGATGTTGTTTTGCTTTGTCTGAATTTCTGCTTGGTCAGTCTTGGCAGCTCTCATCTTCTATTCCTCCTCCCAAATCCTCTGAACTTGTTCCCAGTCAACCCCTGCAACACTTGTGTACCGACGGCTTGACAGTCCTGATCAAACACAGCAGGCCGTTCTTCCCTTTGAAACAGTGCGGCTGAGCTAATACTGAAGTGAGGAGGGAGATCTGACAGGACGCGTGTCAGCGAGAGCCCATTAAAGATAAATGAGAAATGCTGATGGCATAGCATGGCTGACAGGTCCAATCTCAGCTTCCGAAAGGGCTCGGGACTTTTCTGATCCCCGTCATTGGAAAACGCTGGCAGAGGCTGGAATTCTCAGTCGCGCACATAACCTGGATTTAATCGTAAGTGCGATCGTGAAGCCATCGAATTGAATTCTTGCGCTTAGCAGCTAAATGGCTTTTGTAACAAATGTTCTGCTTCACCTGGAGTTACTGGACTCCACAGATATGTTGGACGAACATGACTCATGCAAGTACTAATCCAAAACCACAAGAAAAGCCTTGAAATAACAGTTACATTACATTACATTTACATTTTTGCATTTGGCAGACGCTTTTATCCAATTTGTTTCCGAGTATGTGCAATCCCTGGGATCGAACCCATGACCTTGCCGTCACTAACGCCATGCTCTAACCTCTGAGTTACAGGAAAGGAAATAAAAGAAATAACAAACAATAATAATCAAGGATTTGGGATGAAAAATAAAACATATATACCTTTGTTTTCAGTTTTAATGTAGTTTTATTAATAGTTTTAAATGACTTTTATTTTGAAATGTTTAAGATTTGATGTTAATTGTAGTTGAACTTTTTAGCAATTTTGTTATGTTTTTTTTGTGAACAAACAAAGGTATGTTATGTTCACTTTTGTTTGTTTATTTTCCATTTCTTTTTTATTTCAGTTTTATTTATTTATTATTAAATTTATCTTATTTCAGTTTATTACAGTTCTCATTTTTGTTTACTTATAATATATACATGTAATGATATTTAGCATGATATTTTAATTAACAGAAATGTTTTAATAGTTTTACTTTTAGTTTAATAAACTATAATAACCTTGGTACTATGTTAAATCACCTGACTGTTCATTATAAAATAAAACTGGGTCCTGAAACAAAAGTCAACAACTCCTTAATGTGTACAGCATTACAGATTAAACAAACAGATTTTTTTTTAACCGCTTATTCATGTAAGCGCTTTAACTAAAACACAAGCTTTTCGTTGTATGCCTGCTGGCCCTGTCTGCTTCCCCTGCAAGCATTTAAAAAGTCAACATTATTGTCTGTGGTAACAAACAGCCTGCCAGGAATGTTGTCGATAGAGCTTAACTTCTTTTGCAGCTTTTTACTTGCACAGCAGACTGTTTAAATCAAGGTTTGACAATGTAGCAAATTTCTTCCAAATTGTGCCAAAAATGTCTTTGTTTCACTTCAAAGCAACACAACAGGCTTTCCCTGGATTAAGAAGTTCTCTTGTGCTGCGTCTCCGTCTCCTGCCAGTGTGCTTGGCACAGGCTCACTGCATCGAAAGCAAACTGTTAAAAGCACTGAAATGAGGCGGCAAACGGGGCCTAGAGGTTCTTCTCAAGGAGACTTGACTTAATTTTACAAAATAATGAGGCAAACTGGGATTCATGGAGACAGAAATGTGATGAAGTGGATGTGGCAGGGGGCAGTTTATTATTAAGGGCGATGGATCTTAATCGCACGTACTCACTTTGTGTGAATAATGCCCCCGATATCAGTCAAATATCAATATTAAAACAGTCCACTGCATTCGGAGTTCAAATGTAAGAATAAACTCGCTCTACCTCTCTATCTGATGTCCTCTGACATCATGTATTGATTCCATTTTCTGTTCCCACTTAAATAGACCATCAGGGCTGATCTCTGGCTGGTTCTGTGTGTCTCAGAACAGAGAATGACTCTCATATGTCCAATTACCTTCTGAAAACCAAATGTCTTTCAGCGACCTCATCCCACCTGTTACAGAGCAATTACCAAGAGCAACCTGACAGAATGTCCAAGGACAAAGAGATCCGACAAATTCACCCTATTCCATAACTGAAAGGGATTTTTAAATATTAAAGTAACATGTTTATTTGATTGTGGATGGGTTACTTTTGAGAGTAAGGTCAATGGCTCCAGATGGTCAAGGTTCGGGTGGTTATCATTGACAGCAAGATCCTGCAGGTACAGCAGACTAAACCATTATGGGCATCTTTTCATTGACAGGCAATCCAAAATGTGACAAAATCAGTCACTGGTATATTTGTAGCGATATCCAACAATTCATGGCATGGGTGAAAATTATCGATTTCCTACCGTAAATATCAAAACTCGCTCTTTGGGAATTACCCACTCAAGTTTGGTATCTATGTAAAGCTTTGAATTTCAGCTTCAGGTACATCTATTCTCCACAATGTCAAAAAGAGAGCGTTAAAACAAACCTGTTTCTTCTTAGCAGCAACCTGCTACAGCACCTCCGATTAACAACTTTAAAGGCGATTTTCTCAATTTTTTGCAGATTCCAGATTCCAAAAACATTATCTATAGAACTAAGTGACAAACAGAAATCACGCAAAACATCGTGGCATGGACATTAGCATTAGTAATGCAACGTTGGCTGCGCAGCATCGCACAATTGCTGTTAAAGTACACAATCTTCAGGAGTAAACTAATGCAGGGCCGGCTAATGAAGCGCAAATGGCTCTGCCATTCAGTAGGTGCTTTCCCACAGAGGAAATTGAAAATTGATTTTGTTGTGAATGACTGTAAATGAGCTAAGAGGAGACCGGGGAGCCCATTTCCTCTCTCCCCACAACAAAGCCGCGCTCGCTTGGGTTTTATTTCATTGTTAAACCACAAATCTTGTTAAACCTCAATGCCTTTTTACTACTGCGATATCAGCATTTGTTTCACAAACAAATAGGAAACTGTGGTATTCGGTTTTCATCTCGCTTTATTTCACTTTACCCTTCCCTCTCTGCAGCTCGAGCTTCTTATTGTTTCTAAATGACCAGATACCTCAACAACAAAAAAACTACAACAATTGATTTAAAAGTAATGGACTGCATTTAGAGGTACATCCATTCTTCTAATGGTTAGAATCAATTTCCTAGCTTTCTTAAACATCTTCAGACGTCACTATGATGCCATGTCATACCACCATAGTATTGAACTAAAAAAAACACAAAAATAATACTCTAAAGTATTTAGCAATACCATTTAAAGGTGCTGTGTGTAACATTTAGGAGGATCTATTGACAGAAATGCTATATAATATACATAACTATGTGTTCAGAGGTGTATAAAAACCTTACATGATGAACCGATATATTTTTATTAACTTGAATTAGCTATTTCTATCTACATACAACGTGGGTCCCCTTACATGGAATTCTCCATGTTGTTTCTACAGTAGCCCTAAACAAACAAACTGCACTACTGAGAGCTTTTCATAAATATGTTATATGCTTCAACAAAGTAAATGCATGATGACATGTTTGTCCTGTGTTAGCCACCGTAGTGCTCTGAAAAGGATGGGGAGCGGTTGAGTGAGCTACACAATCTCACTGCTAGGCGCCGCTAAAATCTCCACACTGCTTTTTTAAACCTCATGTAATTTGAATAAGGTCATTAAATGTGGCATATATGGTATTACCAACTCAAGCAAAAGTTATACAAAGAGCAGGAGTTTTGTAATAAACCATAAAGTGTGATCAGCCCGGTGGTGCTTTATATTTGATTCCTTTGTCAATGTATTTTTTGTTAATTCTGGTAGACCCCATCTGTGCTCAGCTATTAAGAGGCCATTTTTGTGAAAGCAATTTTTTAAAACATTTAATTTAGGGAAGCACAGTTTATCAGCTGGCCACAACACGTTCACTAACTAACCTCTCAACCGTAAAAATGAGTTGAAAATGAAAATTCGTAACTCAAAGTGATAAGTTGAGCTGGTAATTTAGAATGATGAAAGGTAATTTAGCTGCTGTAATTAGTTGAATTAGACGTATGAAGGTTGAGCTTGAAAATGACGGGACCCTAAATTAAACTGTAATGTTTTAAGCATGACATAATGTTTGTGTTACGGTGAAAAATGTGTTTATCTCAAGTAAACACAAACTACTGAATTTCGGAGCACGTGCACTTGCCATTAACACATTAACACAAAAAAGTTTGTATTGCGTTATTTTTCAGTGCCACAGTTCAACCACATAGAGTCCACCGACTGACCTCTGGTGACCTACAGTTCAAGAAGCTTAACCAAAGTTCACAGCTTTAATTCCGGGTAGATGTGACCTTTGTTCTGAACAGCGGTTGCCAAGTTAAAATGCATCAGCAACAAGCTGTAACTACTGCATACAAAACACTTTTCAATATATAAACATCATATGACCAAACTCAACTTATTGAAATGTGCCACTAAAGTATTTTTTGAGTCCGATCTTCTACTTTATGTTCAGCAGAGCGTCTCTGAAGGTGATTTATTTGGGTGTTAATCTGGTTTGGCAGTGGTTGCGTATGTGTGTGCGCATCTGTGTGCTAAATTTACAGGCTTGAGATGTAGCACTGCAACCTGCCTCACAGCTGCACACCAAAGATACCAGATTCAATCCAAAGTCTCACAATCACACACGCATGCACGCACACACGCACGCTCACTGGCTGACAGGCAGACATACACACAAACACACGTGTACTGATGAGCTCTCCATCATGTGATGCAGGTAGACAGGTAGTTGTGTTGTTTACAGCGGCTCAAGGTGAAAGGTAATTTTCTTTTTTTGAAGAATAAACAGGACATCTTGCGGTGGTGCGCTCTGTTATCTCACTGTCGGAGATATAAAGCGCGGATGGATGCGGGTGGGTGGGCGTATTTGTGATGGCTTTTCAAGAACAAAAAACACATTAGGTTCTTCCAAATAATAGATGTAAAGAAGTTGTGTTTCCTACAAATCTAATACCATCTAGACATATAACTTTAGGAATGTCTGCTGGCAAAACACAGGGGCCTATTCACACCAAGATCAATAACTATAAACCAAAGACAACCAACCTTATCTTTATTTAAAGTTAACTCATTGCAGTTTTACATTTTAAATGTATAAGCACTTGAAATTCAAATGGATTTTGATTCAATGTTTTGTCAGCCAAAAACAAAAATTGCTCTGAACGAGTGCTTATTCCAGGTTGCTAGTTCTACAAAGCCAGAACAATACAACAATACCTGTCACTTCCTATCCATTTCTTCCAACCTGATCCCACGAGAGTTCGAAACTTATTACAAGGTTGTTTATCCATATGAACTTGTACAACATGAATCATACAAAAGCATACGATTATTTGAAAAAACAATAATGAAGCCCCTCCCCTAAAGTGACTGCGTCCAAAAATTAGCCATCTCGTAAAATAGTTACAAATTCCTGTGACATTGTGTTGTTTCTGCTCGTATCTGTAACGGAGAAACAAGTGAGAAATTAAAAAGATCTTATTTAAAATATTTCCATTACTTTAGCCATAATCACCTCACTGCCTATGATGCTGCACATCGATGTCGCATTCAATGACCATCACAAATCAAACAGAATCGTGAATCATACAAACCTGCTCTTTTATTTTTTCATTAAAATGACTGCCTGTCTGAAAACCGTCCAAAATCTCCTGATGAGTTACTCATTAGCATACTCTATTTAATAAAGCATGAAGCATCGAGGAGGCTGACACTTAGATTTGGGAAACAGCCGCCGATGACACAGCACAAAATGAGTCTAGAATAGAGTTTTATGGAGGCGGTGCTCTATCAGGCGTAGACTGAACGACAAGCATCAAAACACGTCTGCAAAACCATCCGTGAATCAGCCGGCAGGTGACAGCTTATCTTAATTCTAACAGACATCCGGAGGAAGAGGAAAATGTTACTAGACTTGTACGTACTGTAAGTGATGCTTGTCTGTGCAAAACCCAACGCACGAGTGTTCTGAGTGGTTTTAAGTGTATATTGGGTGAGAGAGTCCCAGAGGAAAGTGTTATTGCTCAGAGGTTGCTCTTTTATAGCTCAGGAGATTTGATGGAGGTCTCAAGTTGTGCTTCATTTATGTTAAAAAAAATTGTTTTGGAGAAATTTGTTAAAACCCTAAGAGTATGGAAGTGTAAAATAAGTCAAATAATCTGGATTTGGGGACATTTGACGATCTTCTATAATATTGACTTTTGATTGCAGACTTGACTAATCTGAGCTCAGTTTGAGACATTGTTGAGATCTCAACTGAAACTCTACTGAAACAGAGACATTTATGATTTTTCTCAGGAGAAATAATTGCGATTTTAAAGACATCTTACCTGTGATTTTTCTTTCTTGGTGTTCTATGTGTTAATGTCTCAACTTGTACTCACATCTGCTGAGAATTTGTAAATAAAAAGATTTAACTTTAACATGTAGCTTTATCTACATTTATTTCATGGCTGTATACCCTTTAATTGTATTTCAACATCTGAGAAAACATGAAAACTAAAATCAAACCTAACCCAGAACTCAACACAGTAAGCTGATCTATCAAAAGGCAATCTCTGAGCAATAACATTTCCCACCGGGTTTGCTCAAGTTTCTACGTATTCTTTTTCCAGGCCGTTCTCCAGCTGACACGCACTCCATTAGCTTGCATGCGTCTCGCCCGGCTCTATCAGTGTCAGTGGAGCTCGTGTGTAGTGAGATTGAATGTTTGTGGGTATGTCTGACCGCCCCTGAGAAAAACTAACTGATAAATGGAGGAATAGAAGAAGAGATGGAGGTCGACAGGTTCTAGCAGCTGATAAAGGGAAAGTGAGTCAGGAGACATCAGGCCAAACATCTTTCAGAGGCTCTTTGCTTAAGCTCCGGGCAGGTTAGTTGTTCCTAATCTTCAAGCTGTCTCTTTAGATTCTTTATAGTCTCAAAGCCTTTTCTTCTCTTTGCATGCTAGTATGCTGGAGTGAAAGTGAAGCGTTTTATAAACCTAAAAGCTGGAATCTGTCAGCACTTTGTTTATAAATGAAGGAAATGAGTTATTGAGAAAGGACATTAAAAATCAGTGTTGAAAACGGTCTCCTTAAGTTACCCCGATTCACAACGGTGAGCTTATAATAATGATTTAGAAGTTAAGCTGTGGGGTATGTTTTTGTGGGAAATGTCTATTTGATGTCATTTTGCTTCAAACCAATTTAAAGTAACCTGCAATTTTATATCTTAATATATCTCAGTAGAGGCACAAGTTACAGATTGCGGCTTTAAAGGAAGTCCTTCATGACATCATGTATGACATCATGGTTCAAGTGTATGTATGTGTAGTTAAAGGAACAGTTCACCCAAAAATGAAAATTCTGTCATCATTTACTCACCCTCGAGTTGTTCCAAATCTGTACAAATTTCTTTGTTCTGATGAACACAGAGAAAGATATTTGGAAGAATATGCTTGTAACCAAACAGTTCTTGGCCACCATTGACTACCATAGTAGGAAAAATTACAATGGAAGTGCCCCAGAACTGTTTGCTTTCCTAAATTCTTCAAAATATCTTGTTTTGTGTTTAACAGAACAAAGAAATGTTTACAGATTTGAAACTAGTAAATAAAGACAGACTTTTCATTTTTGGGTGAACTGTTCCTTTAACAGTTTAGACGACATAAACAAAATAGATGATCAAATTATAATTTACAGTTATTTGTATGACACCCCTTACAGAAAAACCTCATCAGGCGGTCACAATAACCCTTATAAAATATGACATATGACCATGGCAACTTTCTATACTGTTCTCATGATGTTGGACTACTTTGTATAGCTGGATGGAAAATTGAATGTTTAATAATTCACAATTTGCTCCGTGAACTATTTCACCATCAAGCGGCTGACATTTCTCACCCCGAATGACTTATAAATAATTACTTCATTGACTGAACAAAGGCCAAGAATGTTCTCACTGTTATTTTATTTCATCACGTTCACGGAGGTAAACACAATATGTAGCACGATATCACATCTGTACCGTAAGGATGTTGGAGAAACTCTCTCGATGGATGAAGTCCTCACAGGATCGGTGACTCGAAAACAATGTAAACGATAAAGTCGCTATCAGAGTTGTCAGGGAACAATTCAAGCGCAATGACATTTACCACTTTAAATTTTATTATGATTACTAGCGTTTGCTAAGTGCTTCGGCCCCATAACTTGCTCAGCATCCTCTATGAATGACAGCTCAAATCTTAAAGAGACAGAGTCCTTTTACTTTAATCGACTTATCCAATGAAACCTGCATATGATAGAATATAATAGTAACCACCTAGCAACCACTCTTTCTCAAAATTGCCAATCGTCATGCAGAATCGTGGTAGCCAATTTTGCACACACATTCGAAATAAATAAAATAAATCTTTAGCTCAGAGTTTCTTGAACTTTTTTAGGTGGTAAACACAGGACAAAGCAAACAAAGCAATCTTTCAGCGTGACTGTTAAGCACCTGTTGTTTCTGAAAGCGCGCTGTTACACGGATAATCTTCGCCCCTCCTTTATGATGCAGATGCGACAATAGGGGGATTCGATTTCGACTGCCGCTTATGACAAAATGCCAGGAACAAATGGAGAAAAGGATGAGACGAGCGGAAACAGCGTTTTATGTCCGTCTCCTGCAGAGAGCCGAGATCTTAAAGGAGCAGAAACTGGTGATGGCAACCCAGGACTGGAAAAAACGCCTGTCGTGAAAGAGCAAATTAGAGGAACATGAAGAAAAATTAAGGTTTGGAAAGAACAATAACGCAACACTCGCAACGTCTGTCATCTTCTGCCACTTTAACTGTTGTCCTGTGGCTCCAAAGTTGCGATCTGCAATACGTCTTTAGAATAAACAACACATGCAATGCCTGTAATTGTGAGATTTGCATCACAAATAACTCCTGCGGAGAAAGTCTTGCCGAAAACAGCTTTAAAAGTTGAGTTTGAACAGTGAAGCTGAAAATGAAATGTTCAAACATCAATCTTGTTTTTCTCTAGAAAATCTCTTGGCGTATTTTATTGACATTTTGTAGAAACAATGTAGGACGTCATATTTAAGACCTACTGAAAGGTTTGAGACAGATAACAATTTATTGACCGAAATCCTGAGTTTGAACTTTTAAAAGAACAAAAACATATAATACAGAACCACCACAACGTTCAGTGTGTGTGTTGGCCTCTGTGGGAGGGCTCGGTTTGACAGACGGCAGGATAGAGCGAAATGGACAAGGGCATACAGAGGAGAGAGAGACAGCTTTACTGCTCTTTGAAAATCACTCATCTGCCATCTCAAGGGTGTGTGTGTGTGAGTGTACAAGAGCTTTCCATCCATAGCATTCTCATTTCCCAGCCACCTCTAACTGACACGCTGCCAGATTTACGATCGCCGTCCTGACAGTAACAAACACGCATAATGGCATAATGATATGAATGTGGATGCGTGTTTGAGACACAACCTACGGCATTTAGATCATGTTATCTTGCATGTTCTGCTGCTGGAAGTTCATTTGTGTGGACACAGTAAAAAATGAACATTCGCTGCTTTCCAGTAATCTTATTTCGCTGTAACTGCAAATAAACATTATAAAAGCAATCATGTTCTCATCCTTGTGTTGGCAGAATAAGATGAATTGAGGAATTCATTGGGAAGTTTTTTTTTCTTCGATATAATGAAAGTGAATGGGTACTGGAGCTGACAAGCTTCAAAATAACAAATGCATATAATATATAAATAGTTTTTGAGAAAGTCGTGATGATATATTTTTGGGTGAACTGTTCCTTTAATTCCAATAAAGTGAAACTGCACTTGTGTGACTTTTAAATCTGTATCAACACTTTTATCCATTAAAAGCAAGCACAGTGTATTTAAACACAAAAGATCAAAACTTTGCCGTCCTGTTTTCCGCATCAAGCCGTCCCGATAAAGATGGCTTAAAAACAACAGGGCTTTACTTTCTAGGTCACCGGGTCTGAGTGCCAAAAAACAGTCAGTGCGGTAACAGCACGCCGTGAATAAGAACGCTGGCCAGGGGACCCTAATGCATCTGTCGAACGCACTTTAAAGATTAACTATCCTTTTAAGTACTTAAAAAACCTTTGTGACACTGAAAAGAAAGTAAAAAGCTCTTTAGCCCATCGTTTGACAATTACCGTATGCCGCGTTAGAGAAGATTAAGCGTTATAATGCCAGACAACTGTAAATAACAGCAGGGATTTGGGCCTTTTTTAGAACAAAGGCATTTTGTGCATTTGCCTGTCTTAAATATGAAACGCAGTTTAAGGGATGATCTGCTTTTTATGTGAAAATGAGTATTAAACAATAAGCTCGCTGAAGTGTCTTATGTAAAGAATTACACATTTACCCACGAGTGCTGTTAAATCTGTGGCATTTGCAGAAGTCATTGTGCATATTGGTCAACAAAGCTGTCATATTAAACAGTTATAAAAGCAAAAGAAAGATCTCAATGTCTCAAACAGCACCACATGTCTGTAAACTGAATGAACTGGTAAACATCTAGATTTAACCCAGTTGAGCCTGAATTTATACAAAGTAGCCCCCCCCAAAAAAGTACAGTGACACTTAAAACTAATCTGACACTAAAAACTTTTTATGCATGTTCGCCATTAACTTACTGTACATAAACATTAAAACGTTTTTGGCTCTGAAAACTACAAAAAGTGAAGTTTTTTTATGCTGTATGGTACGGTTTGACATAATTAATGATACGATACGATACGATACAATATGCTATGATGTACGATGCAATGTGGTATGTGCTATATAATACATCACGGTATTATATGGTATGCTAACCGATATGATATACGGAATGATGTGGTGGTATGATATAATGTACGGTATTACATGCTGCACGGTACGGCATGGTGTGGTACGTGGTACAGTACAGACCTCTGCTGTGCGGTACGGTGCAATATTTCATATTATATATATATATGATATGATATATGATATGATATGATATGATATATGATATGATATATGATATGATATATGATATGATATGAACATGATGACAATCAAACCATATCATATATAATCACAATAAAAATGACAAATTGGTGTTTCACAGACTGGGTCACAAATGTCAAACATTTCTAGAACCATATTTACTCTGCAAGGACACCTGTTGTACACTTGAAATAAACTGACTTTATATATCCAATAGTCACCTAGGGATCAGTTGGCTAAAAGTACCAGCAAAAAACAACAAGACAAGTGAAGCAAACCAGCATCCCATGTAGGAGATCAGCATCCAAAACAATACATCTGCTGACCTTTTCAAGAGTGAGGTCTATACACAGTATGCTATTAAAAACAATATAAGACAAAAAACCAACAGAGTGAACCCCGGGCCTCAAAGGTGCAGTGTATATAGCAGCATGACAATGAGGATATTTCTGCCTCATTCAGGTAGCTGAGATAAGTACAGTGAGCTCATTAACGTGAAGTCGAGGAAAACCTCTTCATCTGGCCAGCAGTCAGGGAAAAAACTCAATGATATTAATGACTTTTCCAGCACGATGAGCTGAGCTCTATCAGGGAGACGGGGAGAATAACAACACGACTAATGTGCGCTTGGAAATGCGTCACACTCGATTAGGAGTATTAGATTGAGCTCATATTGGGATACAATCCTATACACATACAGAGAGTTGAATTATTTCATAACTGCCCAAATTATATTGTAAAATATTCCTGTAGTTCAATTGGTGAAGCATTGTAGAAGTGCAAAGGTCATGGGTTTGATTCCCAGAGAACACACATCAAATTTTAATTTATAGCTTGGATCACTTGGAAAGCTTTGGATAAATGTGTCTGCCAAATGCATGAACACACTTCTTCATAATAAAAAGAAGAAGAAGAAGAAGAAGAAGAAGAAGAAAAAAAATGAAATAATCAACAAAACTCAAGCTTGTATGTGGATGTTGCTCACACAAGACATGTTTGTCCAGACAATTCAGCTGAGAGCTACTGTATTATTTTGCTCCACTCAGAACCTGTCAGTCACTTTGTTGATGTGTGTGTGCATGTGCGGAGTTGGACAAAGTGCAAATGGAGCAATCACAGAATTGTGATTAACTCATCCACTGAAATAGATGAAGAGTATGACAGAGCTAAAGGGAATAAAATCAGAGAGTTTAAGCAAAACGATTTCCACAAGAAATATTCAGACACACACGTGCACACACACGTGCGCACGCACACACACACACACACACACACACACACACACACACACACACACACACACACACACACACACACACACACACAGTTCTTGCAAAATCTGCACATACAATCTTTGTAAATATGTCCTGTGTTTCATAAACACATTTTTAGCAGGGTTTCCATCACCCTGGTTTTATGCGCATTTTGAAGTTTCGCATCAGAAACCAGTGACGGAAACGACAAATTTTGAAATAAAAACCGCTAACTCGCCAAAACGTTTTTACGCACGCTTGAGGTGGTTTTTCAGGTTGTTCAGGTCTCAGTCAAGTTCTTCCACACTGAATCTGAATCTATTCTTTTTTAATCTTGCTTTGTGCACGGGGTCATAGTCATGTGGGAATATAAAAGAGTTCTGCCAAAACGATTGCTATAAACATTAGAAGCCAACGATTCTCCACAATATCATTACGATTTGTAGAATTAAGATACTAAAGTAGTCAAACCTGTCCATATAGTGTATGTTGAGTTGGTGAATAATATTTGCTATGGTACAAGCATTAATCTAACATTATATTGAATTTTTAGGTTCATATTTAATTCATTGTAAATGTATTTTCAGCTTCATACATATAATGAAGCAGTAACAGCTGAAATGAAAGATAATTTGAGCTGAAATTAGATATGATTAGTTTGTGTCAATGGGTCATTCTCTGGATGACTTATAATTATTACTCTACCAAATAACAACTACGACAAATCTGTCTCTCAAAACCGAACGGTGGTTCAGGAGTAATTGCTAATGTGACATAATTAAAGTTAACAGACCTCCTGAAACGCGACGTTAGATTGAGGTGCTAGATCCGATCATACAAAATAATTATGGTGTGAAACATAAAAAAATTAATTGTCTTCTTTTTCAGACATAACTCGATATATTTTCAAATGGAAACATGGCAACACGCACACTTTTTGTCCAGACACCCTTGATCACGTATAACCCCAAAAATGAAGAAGAGAACTGTTTTGGGCAACAAGGCTTTTGGTGAGCTTGTTCATGTTTGGTTCTTGATGAAGTCTGCAAGAGACTCGTGTGATGCCACAGATGTGAACGTGACCGAGGTTGTAAAATCGAGTCCATTTTCACACTCCCCATCAGGCTCGGCTGAGCAGCACATCGGCCCATCATCCTCCACTGCAATTCCAACAGTGTGTAATGCAAACCAATCAGAGCAATCCACCTGTAACCCTGAAATTCCTGAACATCCGTCAACATCTCTGCTCGTCCGTCTCAGCCAAGACGGTCCGGATTGATTGCGTCTCTGAAACTATTAGCCAGAACAAGAGCCAAAAAAATCATGTCAGGAAAAGTGTCAAGAAAGGGCGAGGCAGGAAGAGAGGCGGAATAAAAAGCAGAATAATATCCTGGAGGGGAAATAGAGAGGAAAGGGGAAGTAGAATTGATCGAGGCTCGAGCAGCATCTGGGAAAGTGGGAATGAAAAATGACACGGCACATCCCATGTGACAAATCAAACAGTAACAAAACCCTATTAGTATAATTCAACTAGCAGCCTTCATTAACTACTGACAAGACAGCTCCCGCTAACAATGATTTAAGGCTTATGAATAGGACTTGGGATGAATAATAATGGCCATTTTGAGCCCTTTATGCATCATTCTCTAAATTCTTAAAGATGTAAAGACCCAATGAAAGCAAAAGTGGAGTTCTGTGGCTTTAAATCATGTTAGCATGCTTATAAAAGTTTACACTTGATTTAAAAAAGACACTACACTAGTTTAAAGAAAGATGGCGATAGAGAGGCGAACGTTATAGATTGAATATATAGACGGTTTCATCGGACGCACATGCCTGGCCCGAAGTTCACTTATTTATAATAATAATAATAATAATATTCATTTGTGGCATTTATGTTGTTGCTTTGAAACCGTCTATAGAATCAATATTTTGCTACAGATCCTTACACCGAACAATAGGGAGTGACTCTAAATGTACTTACGAAAGCATTTTGTCACATTCTCGGTATCTCTCAGATTGACGTGAATCTCAGTCTTCAAGTAAGACAAGTGACATGTATAAGCAATACGAACATGTACATTGGCCCACGAGGGACAAGCTACAAATGACGTGACATAAACTAAAGAGTACAGTAGAGATGAGACATCCGAAAAAGGAAATGACAGAATACTGTGCGTGTCAGGAGCAAAACATATGAGATAAACGAAAAGACAAAATATGCTCCAACACTGTACTTAGTAGTTTGTTAAAATCCTCAACACTCACCATAAGCAATATTTAAAATGATATTTGTCTTGTTAACAGCAGTATTTAATTACAATAGCATTACAATGTCCAATTACAAGCGGCTCCGCAACAACAATGTGAACAGTAACATATGAAGTAGATGCTCATTAGGATAACGCTGAAATTTTATAGCCGCTCATATGAGACGGAAAATGACCCTATCCATTTTCTTTGCTCATTCATATCTCTAAGCGATGTGCTGGTGCTCATTTAGTAAATGAACGTTCACCTTCACTCTCTTGGTTAATGTCAAATGTGCTACAGTAAGACGGGATACAGACATTACGGTTTAATCAAAGAAAATCTGCAGTGTCAGTCAATAATGAACAGTAATGAAAATGCTAAAGATGTATTATGAAAGTAGTGAAGGGAATATGGAGCTTAAAGGGACAACGCACACAAAAATAAAATTCTGTATACAGTATGTCGAGTTTAATTTCGAGTCAGTGTCAGTGCAAACCATTATTGAGATAAAAATATGTTTAACAATTTAGTTAAAAGTGAATGGTTACTGTGTCTAACATCTCCCTTTGTTCAATAGGAAACAGTTTAGAACAACGTGTGTGTGTGTGTGTGTGTGTGTGTGTGTGTGTGTGTGTGTGTTTTAGACATGCCAGACAGAGCAGGAGGTCAAGTGCAGCACCAAGTTGACGACGCCGCCAATTTCTATGAACCGAGCCAGTCAAAACAAAGCATGTAAAATGAAGGGCTTTGCATATGAAAACAGCCCTTAAATATTTAAAATAAGGTGATTCATTAAAACAAAACTTGGAATTAGGTGTAATGCGTGCTGGATCATGATGTAAAACCTCAAAATGAAATACATTTCTCATCTTCAGACTGTCACTGTTGTTGTCGCTTCTCATTTCCATAACAGCAAAATATAAACGTTCTTGAAAAGACTCAACTGTGTTCTTGAAAGCTTGCATCATACAAAAATAAAGGTTTCAAACCTTTAGGGTTCACATCTAAAGGTACAGAGAATGATATCCAGCTAATGAACAACCAGTCGAATTGAAGGCGGATCTCCAACGTTTGGCTATTGATGATTGTGACACGGGTTTAATGTCTGAATTAAAGACTATAGCAACGGTGTGTTTACGGTGGGATACTATATATTGATATAATGCTTAAGTCAAGCAGAAAAAATATATTCTTTTTATCCCAGACACAAATGCACCTTCAGAGAGAACATCCAGCCTTTGCAGTCACATTTTGAAGACATCAGAAGCAGGTCATCTACATTCATTTTAGTGACTGAAGTTATCGTTCGCTGGTGACGCATAATATAGTTAACATTAAAGTTATAATGTGAACGCCCAACTACAAAAAGAATGTTATTTAATTTTATTTAAGTGTGCTACTGGCATAAAAATAAAGTTTACTTCCAGTCTATATAATGTCCAAATATAGATGTACATTCATGTATTTATTATCCAAGTCTAATTTCGAAGACAGTTCATTCTTTAATGAATCTTCAGGTTTGTCGACACTCCATCTTTTGCATTAATTACATCTAGAGGAATTAGAAACACAAACTTCACAGAACACAAGAGGAACAGAGAGAGTAAAATGTGTTGAGTATTAAGACCAAAGTGATCAATGCTTTCACTGCAGACAAAGCCAGCGCTATAAAACCTCTTTCACACTTGCTAATGGGAGTGCTAATTGATTCTGAGATGAGGATCTGTTTGGGTATTGATCTCTGTTAATCTCTATAGAGGGAACTTTCCTCTCCTAAAGTAACAGGGCCAGTAATAAGATATAACAAGGATCTCCTTCGGTGGGTTTTTTCTTAAATTGTATGGCTAGTAGATGTGGATATTGGTGGCAAAACAGCCCAGAGGAAAGAAATTAAAGCATTACTAATATGATCTCTTTAACAACTTCTTTGTTTCTTCTAGACAGTAATAACAATAAATGGAACTTGTATTGATGCTTCCTGCTTTTCAGATAGAAAAACGTGAGACACAAATCGCACGCGTTGTGTCTATAGTTTCAAAGGTCAGATGCATAAAAAAGAAAATAATTTCAATAGTTTCTCTTAAAGTGGAGAGTAAATGTCCAAACCTTTGATTCGGAAATGTAAGAGGCTACATAAACACCAGAATTGTGAATAAATGTGCATGCAGTACTGAAGCTTTTGTGTGCTGGATGAAATTTATGGAACCCACAGAAGCAATGGCTATAAAACTCACCAGCTCTGAATTAGCCCAAAGAGTGTTTGACTCCAGTAGGGCCAGTAATTTCTATTCGCTAAGAACTTGATCGATACCAAAGGCCTGATAATTACCAACACCTCCATTTGTTTCATCAGGGCCAGTGTAAAAGAAAATCAGATGCGCGGAAATAACGCACAAGCTCTGCTTTCTACTCCGCTGCATTCTCATTAAAACAATTTCCACTAACAGCGCTCTCCAGGCAGCCAGGCATGTTTTCGCAGACCTTCCGAGTTCATTTTGGCCATTGTTTATATATTTAATTCAGACATAGCGGGACAATCTATGCTGCCGGAAAGTCCTCAGAGTATGAAACTGGAAACTCATTACTCGGTGCCCTCGGAAGAGAGTAATTGCAATTGGCAGGATAAAAGGGGAAAACAATTTAAACTGTTATTGTTCGACAATAAGCTCGGGCTACTGATTGCAGAGTGCAAACAAGCCCAAATATGAGAATACACTGAGACGAAATGAGCAGACATATAAGAATGATATGAGAAAGACCATCTTATACCAGACAAGAAATGAAAACCCACGTCTTATTATCTTCTATGAGGACACTGAACACAGTGGTTGGCTTGACACATTATTGTAGTTCTTATACATATTTATTGTCATGCAGAATACAGTCAATCTAATGATTAAAGTGACAATTTATTATTTGTATTATTTAATATTAAAAACACAGCAAATGCATGCACATCAACTTAAATGAGTCCTTAAACAAAAATGAATCAAAGGAAGAATATATAGCCTAAAAAAATGTTCATTGACGTTAACAAAACGTTTGACGTTGTGAGCACACATGCTCTTCATCATTTCACACGTTTTGTGAAAGTCTTTTGGAGCTTCGGTGTGCCGACTTCTATATATATAAATATATTCTTATAAGTATATATTCTTCATTATTTAATATTATTTATATATTTATATATATTATACATATATCATTTAGTTTACTAAAATTAAAACTTTGACATTTCTGTTTATTGAAAAAAAAAAAATATTGGCCTAAAAAAAAAAACAAACATTTAAATTTAGCCTCAAAAATAAACTGAAGTAAGTTTAAGGCACTAAAATTATAATAATAAACAAAAACTAAAATAAAACTGAAGTAAAAATGTATTTTATAAAAAATAATAATGCAATTTTATGTTTTAAACAGAGATGGCGTTGTAGAGGCAATGGACAGATATCAGTGTTAAGGTAATCTCATTATGTAGTTTTTCACATGTTATGCATTTGACAAACCTTTTAATCTAAATCAATTTCTAGTGCACAAGTAATACATTTACGAGCACAAAAATCTCTGTACACAACTACGAAAATGTCAAGATCTGATTTACTGCAGTTCTTCAAGGTAAGCATTGTGTAGCATTCGATTTATGTGTGTAATTGTGTATTGTGCCCAGAGGAACAGATAAAAGCAAAGATTAAGGTCCAGGTCCGAAGATAAAGGCCCGACACTGGCAAAACCTTTCTTTCACACATTGACACCACCTACTTCAACAATTGACCGGTCAGAGGGTCACAAATGAGAGGGGAGATTGATATCAAATGATACGGATGATGCCGGTTCTTAGAAAGCATTAAGGAGTCTGTTCTTTTTGATCATTCCGTGCTCTTTTAGTTAGCATTGGCGCCTCGTAAAAGGGATTACTGCGAAGGGAGCAGCTCTTCATGTTAGATGAAATGAAATAGATAAACTGGTACAAAACGCCGGTCATTAGAGGAGAATTACCAGGGACAGATAATAGAATTGCAGTAATGAGATTTTTGGGCTGAAGTCAAGGGGTAATAAACATATCACCGCTTTCTTAGGAGAGATAACAGGAAGAGGATCGGCCCTGTGATGAGCTGATTGGGTATTCAGACAAATGGGGAGGGTTAGAGGAAATCAGTCCAGATGTTGAGGTCATTTTGAAGAAGAAAAATCACAAATGAGTTTTCCTGGACATCAGTGAATTAATGGACACATTTGGTGAGGTCTCAAACTTTTGGGTTATTTCTGTTTGATTTAGGCTATAAATGAGCAACCTTGACAATAAAGCATTTTGACCAAGTCCATTATAAATATCTGTTTGATATTTTTGATATCTAAATTGTGTCCACAATGTCTTTTAGATTTTAACAGTGGTCTGTTTATGTCCTTGGTCCATCTCAGACTTCTGAACACTGCATTCCAGTCATGATCAAATCTTGCTGAACTCTCTATTCTGCCCTTTAATTCCATTCACACTAATACGATGCCATCTTTTCCTTTGACCATTTCTCATTTCTTTTGTTACCAAAAAAGCAAAACATTTTAAAAGCATTGGCTGCCGCACAAAGCTTTACCCAGAACGCACTGCTTGTGCTGAAATTGATTTGGAAATATATTAAATAATGCACGATTCTTTTCAATGGAGTCGCTTTTACATTTATTTATGTTGTTGTCTACATTTCATCTGTTGTTGCATTTTAAGTGCTATTGCACACCTTTTAAAGAAAGAAATTAAGAATAATACGAAAGATGAAATATCTTTAGTGTGCTAAACTGGTGAGTTAAGTCAAGTACAAATCCAAGGCTAATAGCTTTGTGGATTAGTCCAAAAGATAATGATGAAATTGGGATAATGATACAATTTACAGCTTGGCTAAATGGTAAATGTCTAGTGAGGCGCGTAGGATTTGGGCTTTGAAACCGTAGGGCATTATAAATACCAAATGAATGGTTTAGTAAACTGAGGGCTTCAATCAGCGCCGATCGATGTTGCGAGATGTTTTGCACTTCACAAATCACGCAGATTGCCGTTCCTCTGCAATTTGAGGGCGATTTTAACATAGGGCTTGTTTACTGTCATTTTAATGAAAGGGTGGGAGGATGATGGGGCGGATCAGTTGGAATTGAAAGGAATGGGGAAAAATGATGTATTTTCTAAATGTTTGCACGGCACATTCGGGGTCCAGAATTAACGCTTGCCTAGCGGGGAACGAAAGTAAAAACTGGCGAGTAAATAAAACAACTGGGCTGGCTGCTACTGGCGGCGGATAGAGAGAAGGGTAGAGAGAGGGGGAGAGAGAGAGAGAGAGAGAGAGAGAGAGAGTGACTAGTAAATGCATTAAGCACACAGTGACCCTGTATTTTATCAATGATCTTCTTTACCGTGAGCAAGTTATTAACCCAACCCGCTTCTTTTCAAAAGCACCATCAAAACAATAAAAGTCTCCACAAAACACCACCGTGTCGGTAACAAGGTTCATTTACATCACCTAGGGCTCCGGCCTTTCACCAAGACGCATCTATTCTTCTACAAATAGAAAAATGGTCGTCTTTGTGTTTTGCTCTTTTATTACCCATCATTCCCGCCCCACCTGCAGCGCGTGGAGCCGATCTCATTAGTAAGCTTGGGCAAATGAAAGGCCCTTCTGACTGATTAGATTTAATTACTCCCTCTCCAACATCTCTGAACCTACCCAGAAGCCCTTTAATCCAGACAGACACGCCGGTCGTGGATGGGTTGCTCCGAACAAGAAGTCAGGTGGTCTGACTAAACGAATTCGGAAGTTCAAGGTCGCTGTTGTTCCCTTGACAACTCACAACAAAAGTGAGAGAGAAAGACAGGAGGAGATGACGAAGAGTTGAAGTGGTGTAATATTTTTACTAAATTAGCACCAATAACCGGCTTTTCATTCAAAGCGTTTGCCAAATGCATAAATGTACAAGTGAATTGAATAGTCAAATGGTAGGTAAGGGATCAAGTAAAAAGTTCACACGTTATGTATAAACGAACCAGCATTTTTTTTATGTTGCAACATGACACCAGCTACAGTGTGCTTAAAAAGCACCATTACCGACCACTTGCTGAAGAAAAAGTGCCAAGAAAAAGTGACTTCCAAACCCTATTTTCACAGTATTCTAGTAAAAATCTACCTTTTATTTCTCCCCACAAACAACAGTCGTTGAAGGTGACACGTAAAAAGCTCAGGTTAATTAAAAATGAATACAGTAATAGCTTGAGGCAGGTACATTATGATGCTATTAATCTGAATTGACAAAGTGTAAAGCTCTTTGATATTGAATGGCACTTCTGCCTCAGGGCACAGCCTGTCCTGAGACTCTCAGGTCTAACGTTAACAATTACTGTCTGGTGAAACACATAAATATCATTTGCTCACCCTCTGTGCAAAATAGTAAATAACCTTTAGTGTGCTAATTTAAGGTATGGAAAAGGCAAGGAAAGTAACATTTTGTTACTTTTAGCATGCAATAAATAGGAACTAGACCTTTCTGAGGAAAATGTGAGGGCGTCTTGGGGGATGCAGTTGCTAAGGACGTTTTGAGTATAACCGTTAAGTGTGTTGTTAATGCCCGCCGGGGTTCCATACAATTTAGCATTCAAAGTTTGTTCAGATGACTCATTTTAAATATAACCTATAGCAATAGAGATGCTGTCAAATCTGAGTTCTCCACTGCACAAGTAATTACTGTAAACAAGTCTCTCCTGGACATTCTGTGAAATAAGGAGATATTGAATGTTCATCCATATTTTCTATGACTTTTAACCCCTGTACAGTCATTAATTAGAGTATTGTGTGTGGGCAACGCATTAGCCTCAGCTTATTGATTTCACCCGGTTTCAAAAATAGCACTCAGAATTCTATAGGATACAAAATACAATTTCTGGAGGTCAATGTCGGGTGAAACTGTGGCTGGAGCAGGTTGTTAACAAAAAGAAGTTAAAGATATGAAAGATGATATTAGTGTTCATTTTCAAGCATTGTGTGTTTGTGAAAACTTGCCAAGTCGTCTGAGGACACGCAAGTATGTGCGTGTGCGTGCGTGTGTGTGTGTGTGTGTGTGTGAGAGAGTCCTGGCCCCCACCGAGATCAAATACTTTCTCAATCCCTTCAACACAAAAATCTATCAACTCGATTTGGACTGAAATCTCTGATCGCTGCCTGCTTACAAACTGATAGGTGAACAACCACCCAACAGTGTGTGTTACTGAAGTGGGAATAAAGTATAATCCCACCTCTATAAAATATGCAGTCAATATTTTTGCTGAGAGATGCCAAAGAAAGTTAACAAAATCGGTTTAACAGAGATCAAAAAAATCGTCACTTGTATTTCGTCTAAGTTTGACATCCACACTCCAACGAAAGATGTCAGTTACTGTACATAATTCCCATGTTACTTCCTCTGTACATTAGTGGTTGGATTCTCAAAACTGGCACATGCTTTCACGTAATCCCCAAGTGCTGAGAAAAATTAATATGGAAAAGAACCCATGGGTCCCCTCATTTTGATAATTGACATATTAAACATTGATAATTATTTTATCAATTACATTCAATTTATTTCATTACATGTTCCAACAGCAGAAAGAGAGAACAGGGTGGGAAATTAATATATAACGAGAATCCATGTAATAACTTTTAATTGGTGCTAATTACTTGTGAAAATTGATTGTCTCATCCGGACGGATTGAGAAACGTCTTGAAGGCACAAAACCATCTTCATTAGGAGTCAATTTATTGACATTTGTGAGCACTCCGAGGTCTGTGTGTTTTGGTACTTTATAAAGTATCCTGTCGGGAGACTTATTTCAGTGAACTGTTGGAGTTTTTTGACAGCTGTTTATATAACACTAATAAAAAATCCAATTCTCTTTTTACTCAGTAACATAATGGTAGAGATTTCAGCAGCCTGTATGCTATACACTCTTAAGAATTTAGATGCTTAAAGGTTCTTCAGAGCGATGCCATAGAAGAACCTTTTTTGATTTTACAAAGAATCATTCAGTAAACTGTTCTTTAAAGAACCATCTGAAAAACCTTTTACGCAGCAAAGAACCTTTTGTTAAATAGAAAGGTTCTTCGGAAGGTAAAAGTTCTTCATGGACAAAAAGTTATTCTTTGGCACTGTGAAGCACCTTTATGTTTAAGAGTATGTACAAAGCGCATACATTTTATGGTTTTAAAACATTCTTCTATTTGCTAACATTAGTTAATAGAATTTTCTTCATCTTTGTCTCAAATGTTTTCCCAAAAATTCCTTGTGAACAACACCTTTTAAAAAACATTTGACTGAATGGCATCTCTTTTTTTTAAAAATCACATATTTCCTCATTTTGCATATATGTTTTAACCTTTTGTAAAAGGTTCTGCAGATGTTATGGTTCTTTATTTCATGGAAGTGTTTAGCACCTTTTTATTCGATAGAGATTTAAGCAAAAGTCTTCTTTTGATCCTCATTTAATCCCATTATAAAGAAAACAATCAATATAACAAAGCAACAGCATTTTCCTTTCCAATTTCTTTGTCTTCTGAACCTTTTAATAAAAAACAGCACTTTACCTTTTTTGCAAATTTTGGAGCTATTGAAGAAATAAATTGCATTGACTCCAGATTAAAAGAAAAATGCACAAAGTTACATAAATTACAAATTTGTAGAAAACTTGAGATCCTAAAACAGAATCTTACTTGTTATTTCTGACATACTGAACTAATGAAATGAACATGCACCGCTTTCAACATATTAATTTCCATTTATCTTACAATGTTATATGAGATCGCTATGAACGTCTCATGCGATTACGTATTTATTGTGATAAATGCATCTCAAAGTCCATTTAAACTATTTGGACTTTTCTAATGACTCTTAAATCCACCTCAGTCATTCGTCTCAGACCCTGAAACCCGCCTGCTCGAGGCACAGCACAGAAAATGAATCCTCCAAATGTGTCAATAAAATAATATTAGAATGATCGCCAAAGTACTCCGCCGACCCTGCGCGTTCGCCACGACACACATCAGCTCCTTTTTAGTATCATGACTTCATCAAGTGAGATTTAGGGGGAAACCTTGTTTGGATGATGGAGTGGTGTAATTATAGACTTCGCTGTCCTCATTGCTCACAGGTGTTGGGACCAAATTATAGAGAATGAAAATAATTAAGCGCTGCAATGTCTAAAGAGGTACGGCACGTTATGGGGGTGATGCGAGGGGATGAAACCCTCTCATGAAGATGGATGAATATATCTAAATTCATTTAAACGTCAGGGCTGTTTGAGAGAATAATTATTGGCTGTATTGTGGATATATAATGTAGTTTTGGTATCCACACAAAGACTGGAGAATGCATTTAGTTTATATAGACTTCTGAAGGATACCAAACTTTGGAAGTGATGATTGATTATACATTACGTTAAGTTACAAAGAAAAAATGTCACCGATTTGTTTATTTGGGAACGACAAATGACAAAAAAATGTATCCAAAGATTTATTAATGGGGAAAACATGTATATCCTCGTTAGAAACTTCTACTATACGTTTCCCTACATCCCTATGTCTCACATCATTGGTTGAGCCAGAAGTTGACATGTCAACAAACACACAGGGGTATTCGGCCTTAGAATGGCTCACTTGCACACTTAAGCAGCTATAAGTGATTTTTGTGGAAGACACTACTACCTGTCAGACATCACCGAAAAAAGTGTCCTGAAAACTCACATTGTCTAAGCAAAATCCCAGAGCTCTGCAGTGCAACCAGTGAAAATAAATCTCAGCGCACCGCACGCGTGCCAATATAATAACTCTCTGGCTGTCAGTCACTGTGTACATTCAGGTACGCTAGTGGTTATGTGACTCATGCCAAAAAAGGTTTGTCTTCAAAATCTTTCTTTAAAATGTAACAACCTGCTCTAAAACGACTAACATCACCAAGCCCTGTTTGTCAACAACCACTTGACATCCTTCTGAGAGTGAAAAACTAATTTACATATATATCTGTGATATTATTATACATTTCATCTGAATGACCAGCCCAGGCTAATTTCACAAAAAACGTAACTATTTTACATACATTTTGTGTTAAAGTGATGTTGTTAAGTGGTCAACATTGACTTACATTGATTTTGTGTCCATACAATAGACGTGAATGGGTGCCACCGCTGTTCGACTACCAACTTTCTTCAAAATATCTTCTTTTGTGTTCTGCAGAAGGAAGAAATGATGACAGACATTGTTTGAATGTTTCACTCAATGATGACTTTCAATTGGGAGAGTAGAAAGTCTTTAACAGAAACATGAATGAAGAATGACCAGAAGTCAAAAGGTTGGACATCTTTGCAGATTAATGAAAAATAAAACAAGTTAAATGGACAAAATGACAGCATTTGGTTCTCTGTTGAAGTTACAAAGAATCTCAGTACTTTAGCATCACAGCCTAGTCAAGGTTTGATGATTAACGGGGGTGAAATCTTTATTTTCAGTTTCGACAGATGCGATTCAAAACTGTCGCATTTTAAAAGGTCTCCCATCAGTATGAAGATAACGTCAGCTTGTGGTCGCAGCATCAGTGTCTGTCACATCTATAAATTGATTCAGTCTGTTAGCCAGTGATTCGTCTGCAGGACTTTAACATCTCATGTTTGGTGTTTTTTCAAAGGGTAAAACATGAGCTTTTAAAAGGTCTAAAAAGTGATAAATGGTGTTTTGGAATGTTCAAACACTTAGCATAATTAAATGTTCGTTTTATATAATTTCATTTGTTGCTTTTAGCCTTTTGTTCTTCTTTTTATTGCTCTGAGGACATTTTCAGGAAAGTTAACTTTCTCGACGATATTTCTTATGGTAAATAAAAATACGCAATTGTTGTCAAAAAATAAAATGAATGCGGGTTGCATAAGTCAGATAATTCTACCTTGGAATAATCTACTATAAAATATGCATGTTATAAAAATGTAATATTACTTTTCATATAACATCTACAGATTTTGGGTATAGTCTCAAAATATGGTTAAATTGATAGTTGAATGACAATTCCTTCATCATTTATTTACCTGTTGTTCACTTTTTTTCTTCTGCAAAACGCAAAAGAAGATATTTTGAAGAGCATTGGTAAGCAAACAAGATTGGACCCCATTGATTTCAATTGCATAAACACATTTCTCAAAATATATTCTTTTGTGTTCCGGAAGGAAGAGTCATGTACAGGTTTTGAATGACATGAGGGTAAAAAAAAATGATGATTTTTATTTTTGGGTCCCTTTACGATATTTAGAGAAGATCCATGTAAAATGACTGTTTTTCTCAGAAGAAATATCAAAGGTTTAGCAAACTTAAGTCTCAATTCACTCACCAATTAATCCCATTACTGTCATAGAGAAAGTATTGAGATAATAAAGAGTAATTTTTCTTTCTTAGTAGTGGCTTATGAGACCTCACAGTGTTTCAAATGCGATAATTGAGATGTCCTAGATTCCTGTGGAAAAATGATTTTAATCTCATGAAATTGCAATTAGAAAAAATCAAAACCCAAAAGATTGTGCCATCCTTATTGAAATAAACCTCACAGCGGTTGTTTATTGCTGCAAAAATGTAACACAATTAAGCAAACGTTTTGGGATATCATTTTACACAACAAATACGTTGAAAGCATCTCATGGATCTCCTCTATGGAGTTTCAGAGTGATATTGGGAAGTATGCCAGCAGAATTTGATTTCACCTTGATCATAAGTAATTTCTGTTTGTGCGTGTGGAATTACGGTTTATGCCATTGTATAAGATATGAGCTTTGTACATGTCCTGAAGCGATTCATTCTGTTCTTTGATTTACGTCTCCACCTGACAGCATATGCGTGGACGCTTGCAATCAGCCGGGTCATTTACCTTACACCCTCTCTCCGACGCATTAAACTTTCATTGTCCAGAATAAACGCGCGTGTGCACGCGATGGCAAATAAATCAACGCACCCACCATCAGGAGCACTTGTAAATCTTGGTTCTCTCGCGACACATATGCTCAGGTTCCAGCTACAGAATTACAGAAAGACGAATGGGAATTCTGTCTCCATTACCGTGGTAATTAAGGTATGTAGGAGTTATTTATTCCACCGGCTCGGATACGCTAGCGCACCGATGTGCATGGCAGGTGAACTCGACGTGGGTGTGCGTATCGGACCGGAGACCCAAATTTGTACGTGATGCGTTTCATCAGATTAGACAGGCCGCGTTAATAAAACATTCTCTTTTTCCTCAATATTTCTTTTTCATGTTTGCTTCACTTTCAATGCTGTCCGGCTATTTCACTACCCTGAGGAATACCATGAATATTTCACCATCCAATATCTCAAAGAGACGTCGCCCCTCCTCCAACGCACACCGCAACCGTGTTTACCCACAATGCAACTTAAAAACGCATGGCCTAAAATGTTTATGACCTTACCGTTATGATTCATATGACAGACATTTGAAGCCTTGAAGCTTGATTTTTGCTCTCTCGCTTATTACAAAGGCCAGATTCTTTCTGATAACAAGCAAAAGAAATACCATTAGCTAGCAAGTTTAAAGTATGTCTAGTCAATACGACAAAGTTACACGACCCATTCAACAAATTGTTTATTTAACACAATTATTGTGTCTATAGACTCTATAGTCACATGAGTGCATAAGATATCATGAGAATCTGTAAATGATAAATATGTCTTTGAAGCAAATTATCTATGTCCATATATAGGTACCAACAAAAAGCATATAAATGTATCACTAAATCCTAATGACAACGGGTAATAAATGTAAATTCAATTATTTTTCTTAAACCCGACAAAACGTGGGTTCAAATATGGTACGACAACTTCAAATCTTATTAGTTTTGCCTGTCCTGTGTTTAATATTATATAACAACTAGTCCTGAGACACGCAAGAACCGATGAGATCTGAAGTTAACCTATTGCCATGTTACTTTAACACCTTTGTTTTAATTCCATTTCCCTAACCCTAAGCTCACACGCACGCACGCACACACATCTACAGTTTCGCTTTAGGAGACATTTATTAACTCGCTTAAACTGTACAGTTTGCATAATGATAGATATAGGTGCTTTACATCTTATATGTGGACATAAAATTACAGATATCTTTTCTTTACAAATCTGTAAAAAATAGATACAGCCACGGAAAAATTGAAGAGACCATTTTCTTCTGAATAACCTACTGAAATTTCACAATGGTCGAAAGGATGGCGTGACGGTGAGAAAATGATAAGAGAACGTACATTTGTGATTGAACTATTTCTTTAATTAAAGTAAAGCTGCTGTGCATCACACTTTTTGTTCGCATCATATTGCTCAGATACTTGCGCCGCAGCTAATGTTCTCTAAATGCTTTAATTTATACTCACCAGCCTTTAGATCCATATTTCAATTAACATTCGTGATAAATCAATGTAATGGCCATATTGAGGGTAATGATGTGTGTGTGAGTCAGGACGTGTTGAACAGGTGGTGTGATAGCTGGAACATGATTTAATCAGAGATGATTCTCTCTTGCGCGCACACACAACAGGAACAGAAAAACTCGTCCTCGTCTCTAATATTTTAACAAATAGACAAAAAAGAAATGCTCCTGAATCTGATTTACACTTTCTAATGACTCTTTTAATGTCCAAAAAATAAATAACAAAAGATCAACTAAACCAAGTGTTTCATTATTCGGTTCTCAGTTGTTTATATTTCTCCTGTCTACAGCTCGAGTGTTTAACATGTTCTTGGCAAATATGTGTGTGTCTGTCACATCGGCGGGGGGTCTGTGAGTCTGTTTGCAAGTAGATGACTGTACTTCACAAGCAACACACACACACACACATTGTGGAGTTAAACTAAGGTGATGCGTCACTTCCAGACGAGTGATGTACTGGTCATGAAGAAGAAGAAGGGTTTGAGAACATCTCTCTCTATCAGTCAATACTGCTGTGCTTGTGATACTCTGTTCCCACACCTTTTGATCAATGCAATTTCATGAATCTTTCAAGACTTCTGGAAAATACAGCTTAAGCTGGCAGCCGTGTTTTGTCTGGGGAGTGACAAAACGTCCTGAGATCTGAATGCAATTTTATACAAAGGACAAAAATTATATTCATTATAGACGTCTGTATGACTTCAAGGCCTAGGAATCTTAGTTTTGTGCTGTTTTTAAAGCAAAAAGCAGACGTGCGGGTTATAAACTATGAGAATATTAGTTTGATGCAGGTTGTTGTCAAGCGTACCTAAAGAGGTCAGCTCGAACTGAGAGGCCGTAAAATTGCTGCGGAGGGATTTGGAGCGGATTTGGATGCAACAACCACCCAATCCTTAAAATGACCTTGGATTAGTTGCCTCCGAGGACCGTCTATGGAGTCACACTGCTCTAAGCGAAGCTCTAATGGAGCTTGTCTTGTACTTCAAAGCCCTGCTGGCTACCTACTTTGAATAGATACAAATAATGAGCGATAAGCACCAAGGACCGTTATACATCACGATAATCTCCTCATAGTTTCAGAATGTGCGTGCGGAAAAGCTAAGTACCCGTTTTCATCGGGACATTTCCCCACTCCGATGAAGCGAACGAGGCCCACTCGGGCAAAGGTTGGCGGTCTCGCAGTTTATTTGATTTCCAAGTATTTATTCTCCCTCTCTCGGTCCACTCCAGTTGCTCACATCCGTGTCGGAGTCAGGGAGAGGCATTAGCCTTTCCAATCTGACAAATCCTAATTAAAGTCCCCTAAAGCGTGGCACTTCACACACTATCTCTCACTGTCTCAATCTTCCTCTCTCACTCGCTCTTCCTGACTGGAGAGGGATTTATGGCAAGTCCCATCATACCGAAACCCTGTCGCACCGCTAATACAGCAGTTGGAGCAATCATCCGTCCTGTAAGTCAAGGTGGAGAGAGATGTGAAGAGAGAGAGAGAGAGAGAGAGAGAGAGAGAGAGAGAGAGAGAGAGTGAGAGAGAGAGAGAGAGAGAGAGAGAGAGAGAGAGAGAGAGAGAGAGAGAGAGAGAGAGAAAGAGTCCCAGAGTCCCTGGTCGCTAGAGTATAAACCTAATTTTCAAAATGAAATAGAAATTACACAAAGTGTTTATTGGCAATATTATTTAAACTTATCTGTTCCTAATTTTTTGTCCTCAACATCAATTTACGTATTTCCAAGGTGGCCAATCTGGATGAATTCAGATTTTTCACTTTTGCCCAAGTGACGGTTAGATTCAAAGGTAGACCCTTAATTCTTGCTTTTTTATGATAATCAAACATTTTCTACAAATTACATTGTCCAAATTCATACGAATAAACACATAAAAGAAATAGAAGATTTTTTTTATTCCACTTGTTTTACGCAAAGTGCTTTGCTTGCAATACTATTTAAAATGTGTTCCTATTTTTTTGTCCTCAATATTTCCATCACGGAAGTTTTCGTACAAATTACTATGTGCTGATTCATGTGATAAAACACATAACACGCTCCTGTGACATCAGGTTGTCATTTCCCATCAAAATAGTCTAACATCCAGTTCTTTAACATCACCCTCCAATAATATTCAGTAGGAAAAACTGCACAAGCATTACATACTCCCTAAAATAAGCTGTAGCCTTTAAAAACTTTAATTACTCTAGAATATATTTATTTTAAGGTTACAGACTTCAAAAGGTGCTGCATAACCAGAACGACTAGTCCAATATATCCCTTGACTCTTGGCTCACCGAGATACTGAATCATCTATGTTCTTACTGCTTTTAACCGCAACACAGAAACCCAAGCCCTGCTGAGCTGATAGCAAAGTTTTCTTTCTTCCTGAAAATCTGCTCAGTTCAAAGACAAGGAAAATAACCCTGGCACTCTGAAAACGTGTGTGCATTTGCAAAATTTCAACATCTAAAAATTTTTTCAGTTTTCTGAAATGCTGTCTGACATTTGTTAAATTATTGCCTGTTAATACCGATACAGGCCTCAGGTCCACAGGGACGGGGTTCTCAGGATCACTTTGTCTCCCCCTATGGAAATGACACGGAACTGCACACGGACATTAGACAACATGAGTCAGGAATGCATTTGTAGTGTAGTCATGTCTGCCTTATTATTTATGGATGCTGACAGCAGGTGATTTTTGCAGTGGTGTTCGTGATAGTAGAGATGTGATACTACAGGTGAACAGGCAACACATTCCTTTCATCAAAGAGAAATATTACCATAATATAAAATACAGCAGACATAGATACTCACTTTTTCAAAATGCATATTGATATGCATATCTAAATAAGACATTGTCTAAATAAGCAAACATTTGCATATTATATCAAATTTGATGAAAATCACAGAAAATATTATAACATAATCCCGGTTTTGTTTGTCACCAACAAATTAGTGCAGGCAAATACATTTAAATATATGTTGTTTTGGATGTTTTTTAAGGGTTTAAAGCACCGCAGAATAAAAATGATTGATCATATTCAGCTTTATGAATAGTGAAACATTTCTTTTGCCCAAATAATAGTGTGAGATATAAGTGTGAGAGAGCCTTAATGCTTTCGTCTTTGTCTCACATAAACAAAAACAAGCCCGGATAAGAGAGAAATTCACAGGTGATGAATAGTGTAGTTTCAGGGAAGTCATGGGACTCGGCAGCCATGTTTGGGCCAGGCACATGCATCCGATGAAACCACCTATATACATACAGTATAGATCATATATGCCCATCAACTATCTAAAATTGCTTGGACCACGTAATGACAATAAATGACTAGCTTGAAGCAGTTAATGGTCATAAACAACCAGCTTGACAGTCTTGGATCAAAGTGACCATAAGTTTAAACGGCTAGAAACGTCAAACCATCAAGCATCTAAATCTGTTTTGTCAGGAACTCCATTTCAGTAACTTCACTCGAGGTCTAATCTGAGAAGTCACAGGTGCCGGAGATCTCCTCAGGTTCCTCTCATCTTTTATCAGGGGCAGTTGTGGCCTAATAGGGGCAGTTGTGGCCTAATGGTTAGAGAGTCGGACTCGTAACCAGAAGGTTGCCGGTTTGATTCTCAGTACCGGCAGGTAACAACTGACGTGTCCTTGAGCAAGGCACCTTACCCCCGTTTGCTCCCCGGGCGCTGCAGTGTTAGCTGCCCACTGCCCCGGTGTATGTGTGTTCACGACTTGAAGTGTGTGTGTTCACTATTCACTGGTTGGGTTAAATGCAGAGGTCACATTTCGGGTATGGGTCACCATATCTGACAAAAATAGGTCACTTTCACTTTCATCTGATAATGCACACATATCTCTAATGCTTGAGGAACCGGGGGAGAGATTGTTACAAAAATATGCGATTGTCTACACACAACTTCACACAGAGGCAGAAAAGGCGAAACACAAGACACACACAAATCCTGTTTAACAAACAACAAGGCAACGCAAAAAAAAAAATCCAGCTTCGTGGCGGCTTTAAACCGAGCCATCTCTATTGTCAAGTTTTCCTTCTGTTCTCACACACGATAATCTTGCAAAAGCTGTTTTCCAAAAGCGGCGCTACACGCTCCCCCTCCTGAAAGACTCACGAAATGAACCAGGCTCCGTGTCTTAACCGTTTTAACTCCTCTGTCAAAGCACAGACAGACCCCCACCGGGCTCGGTTTGCATATCTGAACCCTCAATGAAGGAAGAGAACAGCGAAGCTGGAAAACCTTAAAGACAGCACTTTCAGAAGCCGAGTTAGAGTTTGTGGAGTTTTAATGTGTTATTATGATAACAGATAATAGCTGATGCTTTCCGCCACCCTGTCACCTAATGCAAATAAAACTTGCTTTTTATTGCTGTAGTTTGGCTGGAGAAGCATCGCATTTGCTCTGAAAAAACGCCCACCGGCTCGCAGTGATAAATGAGTGCGTTTCCTCACAGAAAACACAAAAATGTCTGGGATGTTCTGAATGTATTATATTATGCAATGCAACAAATAATCCAATATCACAGCAGACTGGTGGAAACTTGCAAATGAGGTTTTAATAATACAAAATCACAAGTGGAATTATGTTTGTGTGTTTTGAGATGAAAATCTGTTGCTTGCGTTTATAAAGTTCACCACCTGTTGATATGTTGCCAGCTTAGAGGGATAGCTCACCCAGAAATAAAGATTCTGTCATCATTTACATACCTTCAAGTCTTTAGATATATAAATATATATTTGTTTTAAGATAATATTTTGAAGAATGTGTGTCTTACTTACTATGGTGGTCAATGGTGCCCCAAAACTATTTGGTCACAAACATTCCTCCAAATATCTTCCGAAATGTATATACAGGTTTGAAATGACACAGTATATGATGACAGAATTTTCATTTTGGGGTGAACTTTCCCTTTAATACTTTAGGTGGGGTTTTTAAATCCCCAAGCCTAAAAACGAGCAATAGTAATAGTGATGCACCACTAGCAAACCATATATTTCACACTCTTTCTTTTTCAAACAATATAACCAAATATTCTTTGATGCAAACAGCCAACGTTCCCCAGAGTTCTCCTGCTTTGGAAAGCTCTCAGGCTTTTGTGGATCCAGAAATGGATTTCATGGAGACCAATGTGGTTCGCTGTACGCGTTCACTCTCTTCCAGAACCTTCTATTGTACTCCCAGTCCTCCAAATGTGGCCATTCTGTTAAAAACAGACCTTTTTATGGTTTGCAAGGAATAAATTACACACCCCAAAACATACCAATTAAACACACAGACTAACACAATTTCCAACCACGCAAATGAGCTCAAACAAGCTGCTTTTGGACGAAGAACAGGACGCCGGATGCACACGATGTGCGCGAGTCTACAAGAGCCTTTTTTGAAGCTGAAAGCTCATTTCATTTCGGTGACGGTGCCAGGAGACTCGGGCTGCTGGCACAGCTGATGCCCACAAACCAATGCCAAACTCGCTTGCATGAAAGAATCTGAGAAGCACACATATTGTAACACGCACATACCACGGAGTGCCCGGTGCCAAAGGGACGAGGATATACATTCATTTGAGGGCTGTAAGGCTGAGACCTCTGTGAACCATCAGCAACAGCCACGGGCAACAGTGATAACACAGACAAGCAGACAGAATAACACATGTTGTTAATTGATGTTTAATAAAGGAGAGGAATGGAAACAATGGCAACCGAGTCATATTTATAAAATGAGAACATGTGAATGCTAGCCAAAATGATGTAACTCACTCTAAAAGATGCTGGACTGTTTTTAACCCAACATTGGGTCCAAAAGGACAAACCCAACAGTTGGGTTAAATTAACCCAGCAAATGGATTATATTTGACCCTACAATAAATTTAAACAACCCAGCGCATAGGTTAATTTATAAGCCAACGGCTGGGTTCATCCGATTTTGACCCAATGATAGTTTTTTGAGCTATCTGAAGTTTTAGTTTTTTGTTTTGACTAAGGATAATTTAGGTGTGTAAGCAATGCTTCATCTGTGTTTCTGTTTATCTGTTAAAAAAGAGAATTTTTTATTTAGCACTACACAAAATGTGTACAAACGTAACTGTATGTCACTCAAAATGTCTACTCATCACCAATTTGCAACACGATTTAGTTTTTATGGATTTTTTGTAAAGCTTCCCAGAAAACATTACACATTTATAGCTGGTTTATGAGCCAGAAAGAAATGTTATAAATTGTGCATTTTTAATCCAATTTTGTGTAAATACTTCAACTTTGGCAAGCCACGAAAGAGAATTTTCAGAAATCATGGTTGATATTGCATCCATTATTTTACTTGAAATGAAAATTCGACAATGGAAACTAAAGGCAATAATGACAATAACAACTGCAGAAGTAGTGACAGTATGAACGTATGCCATAGCTGCTAATGTGGGATCCATGCATACATATCTGTTTCCATGTGCAACAATGCAAAAGTCCTCTGCTATATTGCTAAACACAATACAACAATATCAAAGGCATTAGCTAACATGACATTAAAGGGACAGTTCACCCAAATTCATTTACTCAGCCTCAATATGTTCCAAATCTGATGTTTCACACCAACATATCCACAATGGTTGAATATGACATCTGTGTATACATATCTATGATGTGTGCTATACAATAGGAAGTAATCAACCGCGACGGCCATGTTGCCTGACACAACAACATCATGTCACACCTGCACTATCACTACACTCCATCAAGCACTTGAGACAATTATCTCCGAGCGCTGCGACACGCTGGACCCATTCCAACCCTTTCCCTCCACTTCTGCAGCACGACTGTTTAAAATAAATGACCCATCCAGTGTAATTATCTGCTGTGCTGTATTCTGTTCCACCACATCTCATTCATTTGCTTTAATGCGGGGGGGTAACATGAATGGAGATTGAACAGTTGGATATGTTCACTGAACACTATAGACCATTCTCTGTATTCGCTCTACAGGAGATTTAGGAATGGAGCGGTCACAGAAGGTATTCAGATGGCCTCTATAGGACAGGTGAGTACAGCATACAGATTCCCAGCATCCTAAGGGATTGACTATAGCTGTTGAGAAAACCTGTGTACTCGTGTCACTCAAGGGGGAAAGAATGAGAATTCGGTTTACTTTAATCATTGCTCATCACCTGTTCAGGTTCAGAATAACAACAGGAGAAAAGGGGCGTGGCCAGGTGACATCATTGGCCACTTACAATGCATTGTTGTGCAGAGCTATGCATAATAAAAAATAATAATTTAAAAAAATTCACAAGCTGTCCCTTAAAACTCAATAATGGAGAATTTTATTTATAAGCCTGTAGTCAAAGGTCAGAGATTTCAATATCAACTCATTACATTTCTAGAACTAATTTTATGAGCTATGCTATTCACATTACATTTATAGCTCTTACTCAACAATTGGTTATTTTATTTCCCCGAAGGAATATTAAAAGTAGATAAAATAACCTCCATTAACTCTCCTGAGAAACAGAATAGCACCCGTTAATAAACAATAAAAACTATTTATAACATATTAACCAAACAGCTATAGTTGCAATTTAATGATTAATTTAACGGCTGTCTGACGTTGCGTACATAGCCCATGGTGTGTTCTTGATGCACATAATTCAATTTAATACATCAGAATTTTTACATATTTATCTTTCCTTTATCAGTGTCGGAAAACACTGAAATACATTCAGAAATCTGTTAATGACTTTAGAAATGCCTGATAATGAAAGATTGATTGATTTCTAACTGTACTGTTGTCCCAAATTAGTCCAAATAATCCATCATTCAGTGACCAAAAACACGTTCGCTTGTTTCACGTGTCAAGATGGAAGGCGAATTAATTGATCAATTATTTCTTCCATGAAAAAAATTGTCGATCAAGATGTTTTCGCCAAAGCGTTCGAGGCGCCCAAATTATCAGCCTCAGTGTGTTTGTCATTTCAGCTTAGAAATGAACAAAATTTAATTAACCTTTAACACAATAGAAAATCACTACATTAATCAGACTCAACATCAAGAATGCATGCTTTTGCCAGTGAGAAACAATATTATTTTATACCCAATGCACTAGACTGTCAATGCATGGAAAAATGCACAATGCGAATACTCAAGAGTCAGCTTTGGTCAATATGTAATACAATGGCACATCGATCAGAATCAAAGCAAATATCTGCAATCCACTAGGAAGCACAGCATTGCTTTTCTTATAAATCTTAAAGGAATAGTTCACCTAAAAATGAAAATTCTGTCATCATTTACTAACCCTCCTGTCATATTGTTTCTTCTTGTAAACAGAAAACCGCTTGTTCCCATTGACTTCCCTTGGTTTTGTGTGCATACAATAGAAGTCAATGGGGACCAACAGTTTCATTCTTCAAAATAGCTTGTTTTGTGTTTTTTTTGTAGAAGAGATTCAAAATGTCAAGAGGGTGACCGATTTTTTAGTTTTTCGATATGCTGCTCCTTTAAGAAGTTTTTTTGTAATGCAAACAGCTAAAGGGTACACATTTTGGGTGTAATTATGAAATGGAAGGGTACATTTTATTACTGTTCATTTTCTGCTCTATTATTACTTCAACATTCGCCTGCTATCCTCTCAAAGAGATTTGAGTTATGTAATTTAATTTATTCTAAAAATGTTTTTATAAAACTAGCTCCAATTAAGTTTTTCAGGCCATGGTGCTTTGGTTAGAAGGAAACACACAAAATGGTCTACGGTCCAATTACTTTTTAATAATGTAGTATAAAAGCTTAGCTATTTCAACAGAATGTATTTCCTTTTCAAACCCAATGTTTCCCCAGAAAAAAACACCTCATCCCAAAACATTCCACAATAATAAACACCATTACATCCATTCACACATTATTGTTGGATTACAAATACGGTTATTTGTTGTGCACAACCACTTGTATCCTACAGTATTGTTAAAGCATATCCCACTGTCACAATTTCTTCACTACGTGCTTAACATGCAAAATGAATCTAGTAAGTAGTTGGGAACTCAGATGCGTATCTGCCTCGAACACGTCTGGTAGACAATGAGACAAAGGTCAAAAACCCTTTGACCTCAATGCAGAATCCAAACATTCACGGTCACGTATGGATCAAGTTTTAAAGGAAAATCATTAAAATATGCAAAGGCATGAAAAATTGGACTGGTGCAGGAAATACAGACTACAGCGGCATATGGTAGAAAGAAACAACACAAGCAAATAACAAAGGAAATACAAAACAGACCATGATGCTTCATTATAAAATATTACATAGTAAGAAAATATCTAAATATAAATCAATCATTTTTATTAAAGACTAAGTGTAATAGATATAAACTCATCACAGCTGCAATATATCTGATCATCAGCTAGACTCCATGTGGCCTTATTTCAAATAAACAAGAACTTGCTTTGTAGCTCCACAGACCAACTAAATGAAAGAAACCAAACAGAATATAAAAGAATGAAGAATGAAGCCAGCAGGGACAGGATTACAGCTGAAATTATTGTGTCCTTAGAGATATATTGACCCCTTTGGTGAAAAAATAATGCAACGTAAATAATTAAGGAGGAGAAAGTGGATTTATATCAGGCCGCTCATTACCCTGCAATGGCATTACTTATTAACTTCCTGAGAAAAGAGAAGTTTATCACTGCAGATTTTATCAGTCTGAGGATCTCAATACTTTCTCGCCTGCAGTCTGAAACAAGCTGGAGCAAATCTGGACTGTAGCAAAACCCAACCAAATAAAACAACGAATACTCGAATGCCAATTCTGTATTATAGACACGCTCACTTCAGATGTCAAGTGTCGGCAGAAAACGTCAGCAAAAAAACAAATGACATTTTTGGGCCCTTCAAGGACACTAGATGGAAACACTGTTTACAGGATCCTTCCAAACAAAACAATGAAAGTATTTTCAAGTATTTTATTCCTCACCTTCAACTAGATCCAAGCAAACTTGCATCTATAACCTTCAGAGATGGAGCGAGTGTTGATCTTGTGGTCTTGGTCTCAAGACATCATGAGACAATATAAGTGCTCTTATGAAGATTTCAGACAAACCAAACCTACAAAAAGGGACTCAAGTCTGCTAGGCTATACTCACTTAAACTAAAAATAAGAGTATACTTTAAGGTACTTCCCAGAAATATATTTGATGTACTTCTTTGGAAAAAAAACACTGTGTTGTTAAAGTTGACAAGGTCATTTTAATAATTTTTATTGGTTAAACATTTGCAAAACCATCAAACATGAAGGGTGAAAAATTGTAATAGTTTATGAAAAGAATGAATCATGATAAATAGAGATTTTTACCCAACAGTGATGATATCAAGTATGTGTAAAATATACTTGAACTTAAACTATATTTATTTTTTAAGGGAAACTACTTTTATATTTGGATAATGCATTCATAGTTTTAAATGAACCGCATGCTTTCACACATAAACATTGCCAGCCCCAATAACAATATTTGTATCTCATTACTCCAAATGTTAATTTATTGTTATAATTATTAATGTTAATTTCACTAATATGGCATAAAGGCAATTAAGACAAATCATTAGGTACATTCATGAAACCATTTATACTGCTTCATATCTTATAGTGTTTCTAGCAAATTGAAGTTCTTTAGTCTCATGTTAGTGTGAAGGCCGAACAGCTTCACGCAAGCCTCCAGTGACGGCTTCTGCATTGTCTACAACAAGGACACGGTTTCATCAACCCACCGAATCATGCTCTCAATCTAGACATCCAATCCCATCATGCCAATCGTCTGTCACCGTAGTCGTCAAACGACAGCTGGCTGGGGCCCAGCGGTGAAAACCCTTTACACCTTATTAACCACAGCTAATGAAGCCAACGATCATGCTAATAAGCAAACCGGCGACCTCATTAACTTTAAGCTACGTATGTGGTACATAAACAGTGAAGATAGGCAAAAAGTTTGATGGTTTTCGGTAAAGTCAATATTTGATAAATGGCTACAGATGGCATGGGGTACAAAATGGTCATATGGAAAAAGACAAGGGAAGAGATAGATTAGACGACATGGAAATCTTGCTGTTTGAGGGTTTTTTTTAAGTTCAAGTTGATTTTATTGCTCAGAGATTGCACTCTTTCATAGTTCCGAGCATGCGTGTCAACTTATTCTCAGATATTTCTCCTAAAATTGCTTATGACAAATATAAGGACATTAGAAACAAATGAGACGACTGTTCAATTAAAGGACGGAGCTGTAAAATAAAGATTGGTAGAAATATGCAAATGGATAGATTGTGAGCACGTCACTGTGCATTCTATGGTTGTACAATACTGAAAAAAAAATGCGAAATGTGATAACTTGCTAAATAATATGATATGCAATACAATACGTTAAAATTGTAAAATATACACTTGAATAAAAACGCTTTAAAAATTAAACATCAATACAACTTCTAAAAGTGAACAGTGATGTTTTATTGTTGCAGTACATTAAAACATATATGACGATTTTATTTCAAACAATTGCGATATGCACGTTGCACAATTTGCGATATTTCGATCATTTCTAAATAATGTGCAGCTCAACTGTACACATGATATTGCAACATAATATGCAAATAATTACACAATTGAATAAAAAATATTGCATATTATATTGCATTTATACATTTTTCACATCGCTTAATATTCCGAATTTGGGAGTCGGGACACAGCGACAGCATCACGCTGGTGGTTGTATCTGCTTTAGCTGCTTTAGGAGTGCTATCATGGCACGGGGCAGCGGTTTACTCACCTTTAGGCCTTTCAGGGTAATAACATTGGGAGCGATCGGGTCTACAGGTGCTATATCTCACCACACACACGACCAACAGCCACTATCCCCGGCCAGCCGCTAGCTAGAGATAATGCGCCTTTACATCCCTTACCAAGCCCTGAATGCCTTACTCTCTTAACAGCGTCTGATGGATTGTCTAACGTCTGGCGGAAGCAGATAGCAAGACGCACAGGTCCTTATCAGAGCTAAGCCAGGGGGATATTAATCATGGCACCTGTCAGTCAGTTTAAGGTAGGCTGAGGATCTTACAGTAGTTAGCATTTAAATATAAAACCTGCACTCTTTTGAAGGAAAAGCCTTCTGTACTGACGTTACGTAATTTCCCGTAAAAGGGAATGCAAAGTAGTTCCCGAGACGATTAAAGGAACAATGTAGAACTCCACGGGATGAGCGTGTGTGGTAATTTGGGGATTTATGTGACTTATTTTGGGATATGTTTGTTTGTCACGGGTCAAACACATGAACAACCACAGAATCCTCACAGCTTTCTGGATCTTGTTTTCAATGTCATTTTTGTCAAGTTTCAGGTTTAGTACACTGTAAAAATTTATTTTGGGGTTAACTAAAAAAAAAGCAACCTGGCTGCCTTAAAATTTAGAGTTCATTCAATTAAAAAGATATTAGTTAACTAATGAATTGTGCAAACTTGTTATGTTAACTAATCATTTTAAGTTAAATTAATTCAACATTTTAAGGTAGCCAGGTTTCTTTTTTTTTTTAAGTTGAACAAACATTTTTTACAGTGTATTAAGCTAATATGCTAAAACAGCCATTGAAACCTTTTTTCACACTTGGCATTTAGTTCCCCCAAATCTAGGGAAAATTGAACATGGTTTTACTATAGAAGAAGTATAGTAACCATAGGTTTTGGTATTTTTACTAAAATAATATCGTGGGTAAACTATGGTTACTGTAGTAAAAAAAACATGGGGTTTTTTGCATGGGAATGGAGGCAACACCTGACCCACATGCACATTTACCTTCACTTTTAAATTCATACCCAAACTCCCCACAATAAACATTCTCAAACTACTGCACAAACTTCATCTAACTTTCATTTCCTATACGTGTCCCTTCACCGTCTGTATAACACTCTTTTGAGGCCATTTTTGACATACCACATCTGTCAGCCCTAATATTTTTGCTCTTTATTAAACCTCAGCGTCGATACGGGTGATTAGATCAAGCCGTCTTTTCCGGCTGTCTGCATTAAAGAAATTCATTCCAGAATTAAAGTATCTTTTATGCAAACATTGCAAAACGAATACTGGAATGTGCACATTTCCAATATTTTAATACATCTTGCAACCCTAGTATTCTTTACAGTATGTTGGAGATACTATAGGATGGTAATATGTACTGTATATGATAATCATTTACCACCATCATTGTACATGGATTTTACATTTATTGAATTCAGACTTTTGAACTTTAATGCCTATTGAATTCTTATATGATTGTATGTGTTCCTGCGTGGGAATAATCTTATAATGACCAATGAATGCTACCTCGCCTTTGCACTTCATTGCCATGGAGATGGATTAATAATTGATAACAGCAACCGTCGGTGTTCCTCGAGGATTACTGCTCAGCATGATCGAAAAGCAAAGGATGTTTGGATAAAAGGAGAAAAGAAAAGAGAAGCTGAAATCAGGTGGGATTCAAAGCTGATAAACGCCCACTTCCTTCAGCTTTTCATGTAAAAGACAAACAACCTATGTAAATGCTCCAAGGACACAGAGCGATCCCTGAACGCCGCAGTTGATCATCTTGCATTCATTTTGCCTAAACAGAGCAGAAAGACAGGTATATTCCTGGAGTCAGCCTTTGGTGACAAACGAAGGACAGAAATGCACATTTCCCCTGGCAAACTTCCAGTTGCAAATGTTCATTTAGTCAATACATCTAGGGTGATGTGGGTCCCATCAAAACGTTTTTCTCTTTAATGGCATACGTCACACATTTGTAACTCTCAAGGGGAGTAGAAATGGCCGTGTACTTTGATGCTATCGCCTGATGAATTAATTTATCAGATTTGTTTTAAATGAAACTGAGGTTTAAAGTGATGTTTTAAACGGATGCTAATTCACGATCTCTAATGAAACGCTGTGAAAAAAAGTTGCCGGTTTGAAACATTCATAGACCATATTAGAGGAAAAGGATATTAAGGAACAAGGACATCAGATGTGTAACATACAGTATATTTCATATATGAGTGCACTGTCTAGTCTCCAGGATAAACGGGTTCGGAAATGGTCAATAACTGATAACAGTTAGATAGATGACTCAGAAGAAATAAGAACAAACAATATATCTGCATTCTGACTATTTTTTTATATAGTATATGAATCTTCTAATATAGTAGATATCTAAAAATATCAGCACAATGTCAGTTCAGAAGAATCAAACTACATTAAAAGCGTCTGTTCTGTTTCATTATCTCAGTATTTTTGAACGTGATCACCAGTGTTGTTTGGTTACCAACATTCTTCAAAATATCTTCTTTTGTGTTCTGCAGAAGAAAGAAAGTCACACAAGTTTGGAATGAAGATGAGAAAAAGATTTCTTTAAAGCTATCTGACATGACCTAAAACTCAAAAAAAGTATCTTCGGACCTCTAAAAAGCCAAACTAAACACTATTCATGATGGCAATACGCTGCAGTGCGCTTACCAGCGTCAGTATTCATAACAGAACACTAGAATACCAGTCATGTCCCCTAAACCAGCTTTATATTCAGTTAAAGGCGATTCACCACCTGTGCATGTGAATCACTGCAGGATCAGTGTTAAAATGTCTCACTGATATGTGCGAGACAGACATTCTCATCTGCTAAGATGAACGAAGGAAGCAACTAACAATTACTCACTGTGGAGATATAAGGCAACCGGCCTCATGAACAGCATCTAAATGAGGATTTTGTGAGAGCCTAGAATGAATTTCAAGCATGTTTTGTCAGATTGGTTTAGACTAAAGGTTATAGATCGTAGGATTGACTAGTTCTTGCATTGGATAGCAAGGCACATTAAAGTAAAGGAAAATTTCAAAAATGAATCGTCTTTTTACTATTTTGGCTTTAATACAGCCAACAAGCTGTTATTAAAGTGTTATTTAACTAAATTTTAAGCTGTGTTCACTAAACTTTTGTACAATTCTGGTAAAACTTGACAATAAATTTGTTTACATTAGTTAATGCATTAGGTACCGTGAACTATAAAAATAAGCAAGCTTTTCAGCGTTTATTATTTTAAAATGTCAATACAATTTATTTTAGTTCACTGTGCATTAGCTAATGTTAACAATGCAACTTTTGATTTTAAAAATGTACTAGTAAATACAAATACACCGAAACTTAACTTTTTCTTGTAGCATCACAATGTTTATGAATTTAAACTTGTATCTAGCGATGCCTTAGCAAGCACTCTTAGCAACTACACAAGTATAACCTTTCTCTTTAAAGAAAGAAATAAAGCTAAACAATATTCTTGTATGGCTTGTTTTCAATATTAAAGCCTTTGTCAAACAAACACATTATGAGTAAATAATGTTGTCTGACTAAAGCACCTGATCACTCATGCATAAATAAAAAGCTGCAAACAGAGCCAAAACTGAGCGAGTAAACTAGTTTTTTTTTAAACTGTGGGTATCAATTTTGTGGGTATAATATGCAACATGCACACTGCATCTTGTAAGTCATTTTAATGTATATCATTAATAAAAACATTTTATTTTAGTAACAGGACAATATGCCATGTTATATTCGAAAAGACAAATTGGAAGAATCTTGACAGTTCGATTACGGTGAGATGTAATGACCGCCATTCCACGTCATGGGAAAAATCCGATCATTTTTCTGCCTTGTTAAATGAAATCTTTAAACGTAGACCATATGCAAAAATACTCAGTTTGATCAATCATAATGAAAATTGCGCCATACAAAACCGCCTGCCATCCAGCAGCAGATTGATGGTGGAGGGTGATTTTAATTTTGCTTTACTTTTAAGTTCATTTGCAGCAGAGAGAGATTCGGAATCAGAGACAACGCTAATCCTTTTAACCACACGGTGCATGTCTGCGCTTTTCCATCTCATCAGAAATGTCACCCGCTGAAGTGACAAGGGAGGTTAGATTGAAATGTCACGCATGATTTATGGAGGCTTTTCAAGTAACACTGTTTATATGACAGTGTGGTTTTATCTGTGAATTCAACTCCACTGATTTGACTCCCACTGAGAAGTAAGTGGGTGACAGCAAAAACAGTCTTTTTCTGACAGGAGAACGAGACCGTGGCCCAACCACAACATACAGTCAGGCAAACACAAAAGTGGTCCTTGCAAATACAACACAACACCACCTAAAAGTTGACCACAGTAAAGAAAGTGAATTAGGATTGTGGCTGTAAAGCTTAAAAATGACAAAAATGTAACATGAAAGTTTGATATAACTACTTCATATGATTTTTTTTGCATATCTAAAGTCATACATTGCATGAGGAAAAAAAACATTGTTTACACATTTTTGGGAAAAATAATTTTTTTAAATGTGTAATTTATTTATTTTTTATACACTGTAAAAAAATCTAACTTACGTTTTGTTGGAGAAATTCCAACTTTATTTTCACAGCGCTATTTATAACTTAAAACAGAAGTGAAATTTATCAACTTAAAGCTTATCAACCAACTTAAAGCTAAGACTAAAACTATATGTAATAAAACTATTAAAATGATATAGAGTTTTATATCGAGAATTATATAGACTATATATATATTAGTATATATAACTACATGTAATAAAACTATATTCAGAACTATATAGAGAAAGCTAATGTAACTATATGCAATAAAACTATATGTAGAACTATATAGAGAAAACTAATGAAACTATATAGATAATTATATAGAGAACACTAATTTAACTATATATAATGAAACTATATAGAGAACTATATAGAGAACACTATATAGTTCTATTATATATAGGTAAATTTGAGAACTATATATATATATATATATATATATATATATGAAACTATATAGAGAACTACTATAAACATGTGAAGTCAACAATACAAGACTATATTGAAATGAATACGAATTTACTGTGATAAAGTATGAAATATATGAAAAAAGTATTTTTAAGGTAAAGTTTAATGAACCCCAGCCTGCTGGTTCTGTACCAAAGAGTTTTTAAAGTAATATTGCCGTGACGTCTGAATGAAATACAATCTTACTGCAGTGTTGCGCTTGATGCAAGCGATTGCAACATCTGAGGCTTCATGTATAAAACTTAAAGTATATAAACAAAGCTACAATGTCACGCTATGTGTCCAGCATGCATTCATTAAACTGATGGAGAAAAGTAGAAAACACTTCATCACCAGGGATTAGGCTATTAAAATCAATATTTGCAAACAATTCAGTGCATTAATGAAGTAAAGGTAAAGGTCTATGTGTATTCTTAGCTATTAGTCGTGAATCAATAAACGTAATTTCAGAAGCGCACCGAAAATAATGAAAAGGGTCCTTAGCAGAATATTACTTTAATCATCTGAACATTTTTCAATTACTCAAAGAGAGCCGTGCTCCTCAGGGTGGGCGGACAATGATTAAAAACTCTATGAGAGACTTTCATAAGAGCAGTTTCATTTCAGGTGCACTTTGATCTTGGTGACATTTACTAGACAATTTACCTAAAATGACAAAAATCTCAGAATTAGGTCTAGAATTACATACTTTGGATAAACTACATGCATACTCTAGTCATATATAGTTGTCCAGACATCTGAGACTAGCGATGAACTAGGAAATATGGAAAATTTTCAAATGAATACATAATAAATATCAATATTATGTTTTATGTTGTGTAGGATCCAGTACTCGCTGGTGTGGTACCTTTAAAAGTTTCTTTTTGCACCTTTTACAGGCATACAATACAAAAAATGTTGTACCTTTTTGGGTATATTATTGCACCATTAGGGTCTGTTGTGTACCTTCAAATGTTTCTTTCCTTTTATACTATATATACAATATATGTTGCAATGCTGTTGTAGGCCTTTGGTTAGTACATGGATGTATTTAACAACTTTGTTGTGGCTCTGCTTAATATTTTTCAATATACATTGGCTAAAATAACAAATTTAATCCAGTCCTTAAATCAGAGAATCTTTAGTGACTGTGTCCATATCCACATTTTTACTATTTACTTAATTAATTGTAAAAGGTCACATTTTGTTGCATATATATTACTGTCTTTGTCTCCTTTCCCAGACTACAGTTGCATTTCAGTTATCTCAGTTGGCACATCTATACAAACATAAGGATATCTGAAGGAAGGGAAAACATTCCTTTGGGTCACAATGACACATTGCATTAAAAGTCAAGGAGACCCTTTGGGAATACACGAATCCCTCAGAGGATGCATTACCTTCGAGGATAATGTGTCATAATGTCTCCAAACGAACACCATTATCCAGGTAAATGGAAGTGTAATAAAATATTATGGGATATCCTAACCAGGTTTTTGAGATGAGACTGGATATGGTGGGCATTGAATCCCACTCCCCAAATCACACAGGATAGACTGTGTTAGTGGCTGATGGTGATATCTATAGAGCAGAGAGGTCAATGGTTGATAAAACGTTGAAATTTCAACGCAATTTCAACTATATGAAATAAAAAACAAATTGGTCCATTCGACCTCTGACATCATAAATGCTATATTTGAAGATCAGCAGAGCAACGATCATTGAAATATAGATTGCAACAAAAACACCTGGGTTCCTACCAGCATTATACGACTGCAGTGTCTATATCTCAAGTGATTCCAAAATCGACTGAAAAACTAAAAAGCCTTGTGTTCTTAAGAGGCACACATCCAGCGAGGGGGAACTAAAGCCATCCCACCTTCTCGTCATATTGATTCGCATCGAGTTCCGCTCGCCGCAGGACTTCCACAGCGGTGGCCCCGAGTAGACAGCGAAGGTCAGTCTTTGATTCCTCACGCAGGTTTCAAAGTATCCGCCACACAAAGACACGCTCGCCCCATCTTTCTCTTACTTAATCAACTGGGGACACGCTGCTTCTAATTAGTCTGATGAGCGGAGGATGGATCTTCTCTTCCCAACCTTTACCGACATTTCAATTGTTCGCAAACACGTCCATACGGCAATTTTCTAATTACGGCCAACGTAACGCTGAAAGGCAGCAAAATTGCTCTTAAGATGTTTTTCGTCGTCTTCCCTCGTGTCGCGCAGCTCCGTGTGCGTGATCATTGTCATAATGTTCTGTAATGACACAAAATTAATCATCAAAGTGAGGTGTATCTCAGGGATGAATGAACTTGTTTAATCCTCAAGGAATAAAAGTTTGTGGGATGTACTTGTTTAACCTTGACTTCAGACCAGGCAAATGAAATAGAAGTGATGAAATGATTTCAACTACAGAATACAGAAATGTAAAGAAATTCAACTAAAGCAGTGCTAGATATTGACAAAACCACATTAGAACCTCGTATTCAATACAGCTGCATACGTTAGTACGAGGATTTATGTACGATCGATTTTGTCTGCAGAAAACACGAAGAAAAGGTGATATGGCTTGGTTTGGTAACCCTATAGAAATCTTTATTTAAATACATTTAAATTGACGGGTTTTAATGCTGCAATACATATCTTTTGGCTCTCTATGGCCATCTCTGTCTGAAACATGAAATTGCAGATTACTTTACATTTGTTGAATGTACAGTAAAAAGACCAAACAAATTTTTGTTCATGTTTAACCATAAGTCACAGATAGAAGTTCATACAAAATTTTTGCATATTTTTAAAGGTACTAACTTTCAGATTAGTATTTCACTTGGGGGTCGGCACAATCTAGGGGCCACAAAATAACTGTGACCAAAAATCTTGCTAATAACCCTGGCAGACGATATAAACCGATTAGACATTTTAAAGGGACAGTTTGCCCAAAAATGAAAATGTTGTCATCATTTACTTATTCTTTTGTCATTTCAAACTTGTATGATTTTCTTTCTTCTGCAGAACACAAAAGAAGATATTTTTTAAAATGTTGGTAATCGTACAACAGCGTAACCCATTCACTTCTATTGTATGGACACGAAACCAATGCAAGTCAAATTCAAGAGAAGTTTCATTTTTGGGTAAACCATCCCCTTAAATATTTTGTCTTGTTGTATATTATTCATTGTCTGTTTGAAAAGGTTCACAAGTTATCTTTAAAACTCTTGATAATACTGCAAGCTCAGAACAGCATTAGATTGACAACACAAGCAAATCACATTTAGTTTAAGACTTAAAGCCAATTTACTGATCAATTATTCTAACTTCTAGCATCAGCCTGCAGTTTGTATAAAGTCTGCTATAGATTTCATTCATATTGAGCTTCAATCACAGGCTGCACATTAAAACCAGTCACAGACAATAGCAAATGATTGAGTTTCTATATCACTCCAACTTTAAATACAAGGTTCACCGCTAATACATTTTGCCTTCTCTTTTTTCCTAACATAGTGCCATTGAACCTAAACATTGTTCCCTTTAATGGAAGAGTGCAAAACTAAAGGCTTCCAGTTTGAATCAGAATAATTGAAATGTCTGTGGCGCTCTGTTATTAAGATAGATCTGAGCCTTGAATTTCAAAGTAAGGTCAATGCACAACATTATATATGTAGATTACTTATATATAAGATATATATAAAAAATATATTTCACAGAATATTGTGATGGACCACAATAACACACTTCGAGAAAAAGTAAGCTCAATTAGTTTCATTCAAAATCATATTCACATTTTTAATAAGTACAATAAGATTATTTCTCAATACAAAGTTTGTAACCCGGTGTATTTAAACTTTACACAACCCTTTTGTCAACAAGTGCAGCCAACAGTAATTGAGTTTAAAGGTTAAAAATCAGATACAAAATAATTATAATTGACTTTCTTCTACTTAAATCTTTATCTTTGCCTGCCAGGTCTTGGGTTTTATTTATTTATTAATTGCAATAGCATTACTTCAGAAATAACGCAATAGCCACGGAGGTAAAATGACAAAGTCTCTTTTTAAAATAATTATCTCATATCATGTTAAATCAGTCGACGCTGAAAGTAACTCTCATGTCGATGGGAAAAAAAAGCCGATTTAAAATCCATTTTACGGTTGCGAAATAATAATCCTTTTAGGATTAAAAGAGGAAACGTTAGTCGGAAATCAGCACAAATAATTGGTTGGAAGTTTAATATTATTGGTTATAAACCCCCAAGCCATGGAAATGACTGCGTGCCGCATAATAAATACATTTAATAATTGAATCATTAGCCTCAAGCCTGGGTTTTGTTGGGACAAACACAGAATAAGATTATCCAGTCATGTCCAAATGCCCCTTGAAGATCTGCCAAATATAAATGTGCTAACAATGGAAGTATTAGCGATAACATCAAAACTTTCGGTCACGTGCCTTTAAAGCCGCTGTGGATTACATTAACCTCCATTACAATACACACGCCGAAATGAATATAAAGTGACTCAAAAAGGAATAAGGTTCACAGCAGACTAATTCAGACCTGGTCTTTAACCGCCTTCCCTTGAACAAACCTCACGACGTCGCCTTCCTCCACGGGGGCTCGTGCATGAAGTTAAATGGGGGGATAAAGAGAGCGAGCGCTAAAGAGGATTTATCCAGCAGGGTACTTATAAATAAGGCCTCTAATGATGTTCCTGTCATCATTTATGTGTGACAGGTTTCAGACAGACACCTCAAGGGACAGCCGAGACCTTGTCTTGTCGCGGGCGTGCGCCGCCAGCTGAGGGGTCCTGATTGATCAGGTTCTAGAGTGCGGCCTGTCTGAGATTGAGACATGATAGTTGGGCTGGTTGATTGATGTCAGTGTGTGTGTGTGTGTGTGTGTGTGTGTGTGTGTGGGAGAGAATAAATCAAGACAAGAGGCAGAACCGACAACCAAGGGTAATGTGTAGAGTGTGTAGATATGTCAGCCAGATACACACAGACTTACAATAAACACTTACGGAGAGCGCTGGCTGGATTTACCTTTCAAACTGGGGTGGGATTGAAATCTAGCCTCTATATAAAAACATCACTTGTAATATAAAAACTATTATAAATAAAATATGAATCTGTTTTATATGTTGTCATTTAATCCAGTGTACTTTTTTGTAGATTTTTTTAAAAGAAATATACTGGAGTCAAAAAAAACCCCGTAACTGTGTGTTATCAGTTTCAGAGATGAAGCTAGTGTTAGGACAGCTGATTATAAATCACACAAGAGAATAGGGTACAGAAGATTACCCATCATGCCCGGCATGAAACACGACTCAGCAAAACAGTGCAGGTAATAAAAGACTGTACGATTATAAACTCGGGGGGTAATTTTTTACTGTTACACGGCCTCCGATGTTGTGTAACAGAAGTGCGGTGTGTAATAATGGCTTTTGTGACAGGAAGAAACTCTCCATTAGAAAAATGGAGACTGGAAAACGCTTCTGACAGCATAGTTTGCCGTTTGAAAAAAAAAACTTGGGACCATCATGGATTTTCCTGCTGGTTTGCATTGGTTTATGCTGGTTAATGTGGTTTGGTGCTGGTCTTGCTAAGTCATACAGGTTTGGAATAACATTCAAGTCAGTAAACAATAACAGAATTCTTATTTTTGGGTTAAAGAGCAACCAATCAGAGCATGTAAACAGTTTCAAGTAAATTATTTTTAACACTGGAGAAAAACCTCAACTATTAGGAAAGTTAACCATGATTTTACTATAGTAAAAGTGTAATAACGTTGCTTACCATTTGTATTAAATTATTTTTACTACAACTATCATGGTTACTAGAGTATACGCTATACCTGGGGTCTCCAACCTATTTGAATATATTAAAGCTAAAAACAATTGCTAATAATAACATTTCATAATGATGTAGCACTTGGCTGATCGATATAGTCACAGATTATATCAAACGTTATTGTTGAGCCCGTGTTTGGCGGGCACCTTACAGAGTTCATGCGGGCTACCAGGTTCCCACAGGCACCACGTTGGAGACCACTGCGCTATACACTATAGTAAAACCATGGTTATAATTTGTGGTTACAATGATTTTACAACAAATAAAACTCAATAACTATGGTTTATTTTCATAAAGGATGTAAAAAGCGTGTGAATCTTCTGTTGAGAAGCAATGAGATTCAGATTTAAAGAGAGATCCTAAACATTATTTTTATGAATGACATTCATTTCAGGTTCATTGGTTACAATTAATCCCAATAAACTAGCCGCGCAACAGGTAAGTGATCTTTAACCTCCTAGAGGGTCTGGTTATCACTGAGGTCAAGGGTTAATAGGGTTAATTTAAGCATATTGTAGTTCCAGAGAGCGCTCACCTGGTGGCGTCTCTCTTCGACTTTTGACGCGCATCAGGACCAAAGGGCAGGTGTGATTGTTCCCGTCGCGCCCTGACCTGTCGCCCGCCGGTGAATTATTCCACACCAGCCGCGGCAGAACAGTTTAGAGGTGATGAATCGCCCTGGTACTTGGCAGGTGGTGCGAATTTCATTTCCCCCAAACCAGCGGGTGTCTCGTTCGTTTTCCGCGACGCGAAGGGAAACTCTGTTCCTATTGAGCCGGAGCGCGTCCTTCTGCCACGTGCCGCCCACTGACAGTTCTATTACGAAGAAAAATGAACAGGGGACATTAACCGCGCGGTCCTGCCACGGTGCCTTCTGAAAACTACCTGTAAATAGAGCAACACAGACAGCTGTGGTGGGTTTGGGATATTACATTAAATAATAAGACACTTGAGGCATTTATACCATGGTAAAATCACTGTAACGCGCGGCTTTAAGGGGCTTAGTGAGACAACAATTATGTTAAACTCCCCAGTGCTTAATAAATAGCTGCGTACTATTATTCTAGTAATAAATATTTAAATAAAAGCAATCAATTTGACTGCCAAGCTACAGGCCTTTAGTTTATTAGCCAAAAGGTGAAGTCACATACTGAAGTCTTACAGGGTTGCCAGATCTTGATAACAAAAGCATCCCAATAACTCTATCCCATTATATAGGCCACTGTATAGTAAACATACTAAGATAACAAAAAATTACTTTAAGAATGACAGCAAATGAACAAAATCTATCCACCTTGACCCGCAGAATTTTTTTTTTTAATGTAGCCCAATTCAGCATGAACACTGTGGACCTGGCAACCCTACAAGATGTTTAATAAAAACTAAAATGTTAAAGCCCTGCTTAGTATATACAATTATATACTGTTACTAGAAAGCTCTATGGCTTTGTATGTCTATGATGTACCAGTCTATGTTTCAATATTATATTGATACTTCACCTAAATTAGTATTGATCAATACTAATGATATTAGTCAGAGTTCACTAAACCTGAACTTTATCCACTGCGAATAACAAATCTTTTAACACATGCCTGTGCATAGAAGTGAATGAAAGACAAGTGTAGCGAAGCTGCAAATTAATACAGAAGACAACTGATGTGCATGAGAAATATCACAGCGCAGACATCTGAACATCAGCACAGGAGTCTGCGATCATCTGCGGCAGCCGACCTGCAGCTCATCCAATCAGAGTTTAGAATTGAAACATAACATCCAAAACCACGCACTTCACAAAGCCCACCACGTCTGCACAGCATGCTACCTTGTGCAATTTACAGAATGAGTTATGGTTTACAGAGCTATAATGTCAAGGCAGCTGCATGTATGCATATAAATATATAGTGCCATATAATTTACCTTTAACATGCTGTAAAACAGTTTACAAGAAAATGTATTTACTTACACAACCTGCCCATTATTTCTTCGCATAAAGAAACGTACTGGTACAGTAATGGTAGAAGGTGGTTTCTTAGTATTACCATATTTACCATTGCAAGTGTTTGACCACTGAATCTGAATGGTTAGAAATAAGAGATGAGAAACAGCTGGCACTTCTTAAAGCAGAAAATGATCACATCACCTCCAACAGAATCTTAACTTTTTCTAAATATTCACTTCCAATGACTCAAAACACAAAAAACCAAGTTTGACCAGGCCTTTGGTACATCACCTGTGATAAATTATAATGTTATTAAATAATAAAACAGCTACTGGGAGTTCTGGGAGACCCTGGCAAGGAGCGAGAACTGAATAAATATTCATTATAATTTGTTATGAGATATTAAACATCCTAAATGTTGGATTCTTTAATGGATATAACTATTTCTTTCAATAACATCTCATGTTCAAAGTCAACCTGATATTTAGCAAATACCGATATAAAAAAATACTGTCACCCTGATTTATGAACGCCAATCACACGCCAGACGTCTCACCGCTAACCCCGTGAGGATTTACACGAGGTATAATTCTAAGAGGAAAATACACCGAGATCCAGACAGGCTGGAATAAGTCATCCTCAGTGAAACAGTTGAATTAAAAGCAGAAGTGTAAAGCAACATCACAGGCAGGGTTTTTAAAAGGTGAGACCAGGCTTCTACTTCTATTCTAACCTTTCACAGAAACCTTGAAAGTTACAGAAAACTTTTAGACGAGTTGAGTTGGATGATGGTCATACATTAACAGCTCTGTTTGTATCTTCCCATTATTTCAAAGAAACTAAAATAATAGACAGAATTTAAAGTCAATCTCAACAGAATTTGAAGTTCAGCGTGTTCTATTAAAAACGTATTTCAGTCGCACTTTGCTATTTCTAAGGTCACTTCACTCATCCCGTGCAACCCAACTCCATCCACATTTCTCTGATCGGCCTCTCGCCGCATGCTGTTACCTGGCCTGGCGCTTTGGCTGCTCTTCAGAAGGATGTCAAACAACACGGCTGCTCAATAATCTCCTCACTGGCTCATTCCAGCCCTGGCCAAACCGACAAGGAGCAACAGACAGTGTCTGGAGTAAAAGGATTTAATGCTTCTTCATGAAACCATTAACCACATCTCTCTGGTTCAGACCTTGAACTTTGTCGCCTCTTCCGCTGAGACCCTCATGATCCTGCCGAGTCTTTACATTACCTGATTCTCTGCTTTATGACACACACACAAGTCATCTGCTGCAGGCTCAATTTAGCCTTCATTGGATGATGCTTCATGTTATACAGACATGGGGTCCCTCTGTAATATGATGTTGTACATGTGAATGTTTTTGGTGTATGAGTTTTTCTAGGTCAGCATGTCCTTGGTTCTTCAAGGGTTCATCAAGACTGTGAAATGACATAAGTGTTGGATTACGTACAAGTTTCACCGTGGTTTAGGTGCTGGGTGATTTTACAATGTAGGATTATGAACACGTGCTATTAAGTGTTATTTCACTGCCATCTAGCAGTCGAGATCAAGTACTGCACCACGGTTACTTGAATAACATTGGTTAAATTAATATGGTTTTATTATAGTTAAAGTGTCGTAACCACGTTTTGGGCTGATAAAATTCGTTTATGTAGTATTACATATAAGGAACTAATAAACTGTGGGAAAAACTGTAGTATACTAGCTTTATTTTTTACTATGGTGAAGCTACCATAAACACCACAGTATAAAGGATAGTTATAGTTACTGCAGTAAGTTCGTTTAAAAGCCTTAAGGTGGAACAGTTTAGGCAAAAAATTTACATTTTCGTTTCAAACCAAATGACTTTCTTCTGAGGAGACCTTTTGTAAAGTGTTTACACACATCTTTTCCATACAAGGATATTTTACATATATAACACGTCCCGTCAATCATCAAACATGGCATAATATAACAGAAGAGTAAAAATAGTTCATACCTCTCATTTACTTCTTCCCAGGTGTTCCGAAGACAAACGATTGATTTGTGAGAAGAACAAACATGATTTATAGATGAGAAGTTGTTCTCAAACACTTCCGCATATTTAAACGCACGAGACGTGAGTCGACCAATACATGCAGTCCGCAGGAGGCTCCGCCCACATAAAAACGCAGTAGGCATTTAATACTTTTATTTCCAGTTGTATTCTTATAGTTTAAGGAATATTGAAAAATGATGCATACAAATGAGTTTTAATTTTCTATTAAAGTATATGGAACCGGTAGACTACATACATTATATTGGGAGATCACTTGGGACATAATCTCTCAGGGAACATATAGGGCTGATAAACAAGGACACGTTCAAGTATGAACTGGTTCAAAGTTTATTTATTTAACTCACTGATAAAATGTGCTAAATAACGTGATTTATTTTAATGTGAAATAAAAACTTGATAATGATGTATACAAGATGATGTATTAATGAGTTTAATACAAGTATGTTTAAGTCTGCTTGGTGTTTAAAAGCACATTAGTAAAATCATTTAAATTAAATTGTTAGTTTTAACATTACTTAATATTAAACTGAGAGATAGGTTTTTAGAAAAAGATTTTGTAGTATCAACCTATAAGGGTTTACATTTTAAAACGTATTACAGCACTTCTAATGCAGTTCTAAATATGTTTTAACTGGCAACAAATCTTCTAACCCGAACTAATGCAGTGCGTAGCTTTCAAAATTTTTTAACATGGTCATAGCAAATTATTGGCTTTTATGAAGCAAAAAAAAGGAAAATAGAAAATACTTCATACTTAATTATACTTAAATTCATATAAACTTCATAAACCAGGAAAGATAGACCAATCAACTTTACCAAGCAAAATTACAAAGGCCGATGTACAAACACAACTTGACCGTTCATTATTTATTAAAACAAAAGTAAAATATATGTGGTTTATATAAACAAACTATGTTCACAAACCATTCCAGAGCTGAAAAAAATCACCAAAGAATAGGGAGTAAAATACACAATATTGACAGATAATGACTGGTCACATGATTAACGTGAACCAATTAATTTCATATTTGAACTTCATCTGAACAAAATTAATGTGTCAAAAAAAGAACAGTTCAACAAGTATTCAAAACATTTTTCACTTTCCAATGTTTTTCACAATGCAAATATTCAATGCAGTTTAGAGGTAAACATTTTAGAAAATAGCAGAAGGGCAACGAAAAGTCTTAATCTGATTCAAGAACATAAATCTTAAAAGGGAAAGCATAAATTAAACACGAGGTGTAGATACTACACATCTGAACATAAAGCTGCACACAGTGTTTTCAGTACAGCTGCACAAAGCAGATAAGACCTTTGGCAGGTTATTTCAAAATGACCTACAGAAAGAACTCAAGAGGTTAGATTAGCACAGTGCATTGCGCCAGACAACTCAAAGGGTTTAAATCCTAAAATACGATTGCAATAAAACTTTTAGTTTTAAAGTTTCAAAATATTAATTTACTCTTATCTTTCATTTAACACGCCCACAGTTACAGGTTACAAACAATTAAAATATTTCCTCTTTTCTGCAAAACGACAGTCACATGGTTCATTTACTGGAGAAAGCTTACGCTACAGAATGTCTCTGTATTCAGCAATTACAAATACACAAAGTATATCATGAACAATACATGATAAATATACCAAAACCTGCTTGATCCTGTTTAAATCATCAAAACGTTTCTACTTAACCATGATGCGTTCATTGTTACTTTGATAAATAAATCTGGGTTTTTGGCATTGCTTGGATTTTGTTTCATGGTTTGGCTGGTATCAGAAAATGCTGAGATCCAAAACAGATTTTTAGCTCTCTCTATATTCTGAAGTCCTTTATGCTGCACATAATAAAGAGTTTCTGGCCTGTTCCGTTCTGTCGTAATCTTGGATAGAGTTGATTTGATTGACACTCTTGCATCTCCACCGATTGGATCAGAGACTCGCCCTCTCGCTCACAACATCCTGGAGGCGTTTGAGCAGGACGTCGTCAGTCTCCTGACGAAGGCATTTGGACGGAGACTCTGTCTCGTCTCCATCCATGGTGAAGGCTCGCTTTTTACTCACGCCACCCTGGCGGATCATCTGGTTGATGTCATTCAGCTCCTATGAGGAAAATCCATAAATAAGGGGTCCATAAACAACTGACCAATAAAGTAAACTTAATCTTAAGATAAAACATAATTGACATAATTAAGAGGTCTCTAAAATAGTGAAATTTTAATATAGCATGACTGACCTTGGAGGGGCTTCCAGTGAACTTGTACGTGTAAGCAGCATTGGGTGTGAGACTGGAGCCGTTCTTATGAGGAGACACAAAGATGGAGTGTCTCTGAGACACACGGCGAGGAGAGAGAGGCTGAGCACGAACCGAGGGGAATGGAGATAACGGAGGAGCTTCCATCTAGAGAAACACACAAAAGTGGAAAAGATGGATGGAAACACTAGGGAGATTTTTCAAACTTTTACATAACGGTCAATAAAAATAAAATAATTATTATAGGTACGCAATAAACCAACCTTGCCATCGATTGTTGAAAGTGCATATCTGAGAGCGAATGATTTAATCTTTAACACGTAAACAGAGTTGTAGAACTGAATGAGGTCTCCTCTTTCCTCTAATTCACTGTCTGCCTCTTCACTACCAAACTGTTCTGTCCTCTCATTGGCTGAGGAAAGAAATAAAGAAGAAAACTAAATAAAGGTAATGAAAAACAAGTTACAGTATGCATACATTTTACACGGATTATTCTGGGTCTCAATATGCATTATTCTGTCCTTACATCGGTCTGATGGTGGATCTACTTCCATATTTTCATCTGTCTGTTGTTCTCTAGGACGCCTTTTCAGTAAAACACTGCGATACACCTAAAACAAAAAATCTAATTTTTACATCTCCAATCCCAATATTTCATACAATAGAAAGCAGCATAAGCAGCAAAAGATAATTACTTCCTAATCCAAGTATTTAATAGACCACAAATAACAAGCAGTAGTTATTTCTACCCCATGAGCACAAGTTTGGAAAGAAAGCTGCTACAGATACTTACATGACTGTTGGCCTGAGGTTGCGTTCGATAGCATTTCATAATGTCCTGAAACGTGAGCTCTTCTTTTGTGATCTGCAGAAACAAAATTATAAATGGTGAACTAAGCAGCATTGTTTGTCTATTATTCTACTGTGTTTCCTGAGGATCAAACCCCATGGCTTTTGCAATGCTTTACCAGTCGAGCTACAAGAACCACAATAAGTAGTTCTGACTGGATTCCAAAAGTGCTGATGTGGACGTTTTGCTGTTGTTGTACCTTTGCAATAATATAGACAGCACAGAGAAGCATCTGGTCCAGATGTCTGTCCTTCATAAGATCAGTGCAATGCAGGAGTGAGTGTTCGAAACACGTCCAGATCTTCCCCCTCAGATCTGCCGAGATGTCTAGCTTCAGACACAGGTCGCGAAGACGCACGCTGGCTAAATGATACACCTGAAAATATAGGTTACAGATTTTCAAGTGAAATTCTGAAGAAACCAAATGTTACATCTTTATTGATCTACATAACAAAAATGTCTTAAAGAAATGATAATAAACATTTTCTGAATTTTCCTCACCTTTCTGAAGAAGAGGGCGAGGGATCCGGTGCGACGAGGTTTGTTGGCGGGTGGCGGCTGTGTGTCATATCCTGTGGTAGGGACTGCTGGTCGGCTGGGGGAGGTGGTCAGTAAGACTTGAGCAGTGAGGGGGTTCATGTCATTGGCCTGCAGCTGAATGACTGTAATGCCGCCCGCTTCATTCTTTACCACTAAACACAAACGAGCAACGTCAATAACATAATTTGTCAGGGAACAGTTACATGAGGGTCAGGTTTTCTTTAGTAGACCTCTTAACGTTTTAGCTCACATTAGATAAAAACCTTTCGAAAACCTTCAAAGCCATCTATGAAGTAACACTGTTCATGTGAAATCTCATTCATTTTGAACCATTAGAATACATTTAAACTACGATCTTTGCTATTAGTCTTTAACAACATGTTTTTAATTGAGTTTCTGATGCATAAGCCTCATTTGATACTTGTAAAGTAAGAAAAACTCAGATTATGAAAAAAGTATTAACCAAAAATCAAGAGTAAACCATCATGATAAACCAAAGGAAAGCAAAAAACAGTGGTACCTGGAAATGGAATAGTCAACTGCTGTCCATTTGCGGTCGCCAAGGAAAGAATCGTCGTTGAGGGGTGGTACTGGTTGTTCTCAGTTGAGCTGGGGATGATTTTAATGGGGGTGACTGAGAATCTTTTCACAGGGGACTGAGGTAGAGAGTCATCACCAAACAAGCGTCTCTTAGCACTGCCAGCCGCTGGAGAGCTGAAGCGATCATGGAGCGAGACAGGAGACTGAGGGAGATCTAAGAGAGGAATAACAGATCAAATATGAGCATACACTCATATTCAGAGAAATCAATCACTGAAGTAATTTATTGCCCAATAAAATGTAATAAAAAAGACTGAGAACTGTGTGTGTTTGTTGTACCTTTGCGTGCACTGGAGCCCAGGCCGGTACGGACTTCTCTGATGCGTGGGTGGATGATGGGAGAGAGTGCCACCAATGGGAGGTGAGTGGGACCCCCGCTACTGTTTCCTGTGTCAAAACTACTTGGAAAATTGACCTGTGACATACACATAAATACATAATTTATTCCTTAAATCCAGGCAAATTCTGAGTTATTACCAAGAATGTCTGAAGCACCACAGTAACAATTTTAAGTAATATGTAAATAATTTCAATACATTTGACAGAAAACGTAAACTAATTACAAAGTCAGTACAACTGCTGAAGTGTGTGTGCGTATACAAACCTCCTCTACGGTGGGAACTTTATGGTTGGCATTAATGAGTGCATTCCACAGGGCCGAGTCTCTAGTCCAGGCTTTGCTCTCCAGCACCTGCTCCTCTATACTGTTCAAATGCTTCACCATGTCTCTGGACAAACCCTCCTCAGAGCGGATGAATACCTCGATCACCTACAAAGACACCACATATGTGTTCTGATGAGTAAATCCATTAAATCAGGGGTGTCAAACTCAATTCAGTTTCTAGCAATCCTGAAGTTCTTAATTAGCTGAATCAGGTGTTTTTGATTAGGATTGGACCTGAACTCCAGGAATAGAGTTTGACATCCCTGCATTAAATCATACCACACCAAAACAATTTGACTCAAAGCGCACTTCCTTGTTTACCTTGTAAAAGTAGAAAGGAGGTATCTTAAATATTTCTAATATCCAGGGGAAGGTTCTTTGCGAACTATAAGCAAACAGCACCAGCTCCAGACAGCATGCCAGCAGAGAGCAATGAAGCACCTCCTGTTCCAAGAGGACCTGATTGAAAACAGGACAGACAATCTCACACTAAAGCAGACAGTGAGCAGAGTAAACTTGACATATATAAATGACATTTATCCATTAAATTTCAAATATATCCTTACTTTCCCCATCCAAAACACTTTGGGTGTCAGGTTGAAATGTGACTTACGGTCATGTCTTTCCCCTGAAGTCTCTTCATCTCCTGAGTCATGATGTTCTCCAGGATCTTAAAGTACAAGATCTCAGCCAGCTTCAGACGATTCTCTGCAAAATCTAAAGGAACCAATAGTTACACAACTTGCTAATACAAACCAAACTTTATTTTTTTTTGTGGACATTATGCCCTACCCATGTGTGCTCCAGGCAGGTCATCTGAGGGTTTGGTGTAGGCCTCTTTGAACCTCTCTCCCATAGTCTTTACTCTGTTCATAATGGCATCAGTGGGGTTTCGAGAGCAGGAACTGTAAAACACAAAAAATACATATCTAAAGTTATAAATCATCGGTGCATTACAGAAGGCCATGATTTCCTATTGAACACAATCGCTTTGTTAGATATTTAACAAATTTGAAGTGTAATGTGGGTGTCAAAATACTTTTTAGGGCTGCTGTGAATCTAAGTAAAGTGTCTAATGTAATAAGTGTATATTTGTAGATTGCTAATGCAGAGATTTGGCAGATGTTTACTTGAAGATCTGAAGGAGAGCACTGCTGGGTGCGTTGCGGAGGCCGGACACCATGCTCTGCAGTCTGCTCACGCTTTGAGTGGCTGAAGAAACAGGGGTGACCAACACCTCCTTCTCCTTCAAATACCGTCGACCCGTTAGAGGAGTGGAGGGAGCGAGGGAACGTGTCTATGCAACAACAAAGAGTCAGTGATGCTTCTCCAGACTGTATGCATGAAACTTTTTGTCACATTATATCCGATTGTCTATTTTTATGATAATACTTAAGGATGTTTAGCACCTTCTCAAAGTGTTGCTGTAGGTTGTTCTCCACTTGCATGCGGGCAGACAGTTGACCTGCCGGAGGTTCAGTGGTGGATTTGCGTGGCGTGCCGATCTCCTCGTCCGCATCGGCTCCCAAAAACACTCGCTCATCAAAATCACCCACAGTCAAGACGTATTCCTCATATTCCCGGTTTATGGCTTTACTATGAAACAAACCAAAGTATTAACTATTCTGAATTGATCCGAGACTGTATATGAAAGTCATTTAAACTGCAAAAACCACATAAAACATCAATTTTACTTGTTGTCTTGGAAGTTCGGGGTGTCAAGTAATTCAGACAGAGACTCTGAATCACCTTTTAGTATCTGAGAAAAGCAAAATATTTTAAGACTTAGGAAGCCTGTACAAGCTATAAACACTAAAGATGTGCATATGTGTGAGTGCCTTACTTTTTTCTCAAACAGTCTCTTCATGTAGGGTTTAAAGTAATGTTCCTTTATGCCTTTGGCCTCCACCACCAGCCCATCATGCAGTTCACACAGCTTGTCAATGACACACGGCATCTCCTTCAGATTCTCAGCGTCCTTTGGCAGTCCTGAGGAGAGCAACACACGTTTCCTCTTGAATGACAAAACAACCTACAAAAACCTGCCATTTGATTTAATTTGGTACAATATATTGACAGCTGCTAGTTTCTTTACTTCAAAACAAGTTAGAACATCTAAACAAATGATAAGTACTTACAACAAACAGGTTTAAAATGAGATCCACTCTTATCCTACTGTCCTTACTATCAGACACTTTTTTTTAGAATGAATCAATCATGGGCAACAAATACACATGTGAATCAAGCATTTCAACAATGACATCGGCAAATCCAACACCACTTCAATTCGCTTTAACATGCACTTTAAAAGAGAGTAAATATGTTTCAAAACATAGAACAAACCTTTAAAAACTAAACCCAAGCCACCAGATCATTAACCTCACAAAACGTAATCTAATCACTTGACTCAACTTCTGTCAAGGATTTGTAAACAGCAAATTAAAATGCAATGAAATCAGCCCTCCTTGTGAATCTTAAAAGGTGTTTGTTACAGATTTAAATGACATGCGATATACTGTATTCCCATCTGTACACATCCAAAACCAAGAAAAACATCTCCATAAAGTCAATGCAATTTTAAACCCATATACACTGGAACATTTTCTAAATATCTATATTTGTAGACCTTATTATTTGTGCATTAGTACCGTGAAAACAGATTGATCATCCTTGCAAATCAGCTATTAGAGAGCTGGGCTACAGGCCAAAACCATCCAGGGTTCAATTTATCTGATATTTAAAAAATGAGAAGAAACCAAATCAATTCTTCATAGCTTATCAAACAGCCAGGTGGAGGAATTTTACCTCTGAAGTACTGATTGATCAGATCTTTCTTGTTGGAGCACAGGAGAGCATTGCAGAACACCAGGTCCAGACAGCAGAGCAGGAGATGATAGGAGTTAACCAGATCATCTCCAATCATACGGAAATTACCTGAAAACGAACACAGTTCACTGAAGCATGCAGAATGTTTTAAATGACGAAGCATTTAGACACAAAGGTGTAAGTTCTTACTGTGTACAGATTTATTTCTTGAAGGCTATTAAGAACTGTGGTGTTAGTATCATCTTAACCACAATGATCATCTACAACACAGCAGAAGCCTCGACAGGTCAGCTTACCTTTTGTATACACAAAGAGCGTCCAACAGAACTTGAAAACATCACTGATGTGGCACGGAAGACGTCTAAAAAGAACAGATTCTTTGAGCAAGTTTTCTTTAAGAAAACTGGAAGTGGCACCTTAAAAAGACAAGGCAGATTTTACCTGTGTTTGCGGCTTCTAGGCAAGCGCGGAGGTTCACCCTGTGGATTCTGAAACATGTCCAAAAATATTGGCTCGAATTTACGGAAAATCACAGTCGACACTTCAAAATTCCGCTCCAGCCGACCAATGCGGCTGCGAAAATCCTGAGAGAGATTCGACATGTCCGACCATTTCTTCATCTTGCTGAAGAACTGGATTAAACTAAAAAAAAAAAAATTCACAGCTTTGACATAACAGCATTCAGTATTATACAGTTGCCATTTTAATACAGTTTAATCTTGACATCTGGAACCATAAGGGTAAGAGACATGTGACATTTCAGAGTCCACAAGTGTTTAAAAATAAAGAGAATTAGGCTAAAATGTGTAAAGATTATGTTTATGTTATGTTATGTTAGATTATTCTTAATTTGTTGTGCTAAAAAGCTTACATGTCACAGTAAAATCTATTTTTTTTTAATGGAAAATTTGATGGCACTTCAAATAAAAGGTCAACATGCTTGTTTTATATTATATGAATGGAAATGCCAATTTTTGTCCTTACCTGAGCTTAGAAGAACGCAGTATTCTTGTGAGGGAAACACAGTTGCCCTCCATCACGCCCCGTCCCACAGTGGGAATTGAGCTCTTCCTGCACGCAGCATACAGAGCGCAGGCCAGCCAGTGCACAACATCGCCCTGAGACAAGTAAAGACACAATGTGAACAAAATCTACCGAGCTACATACTGGGAAATACATGGAAGCAACAAAGCTTGTGAGTGACAGTAACATGTCACCCTGTTTACTTTCTGACTGATAAAGCCAAATTATAAATAGTATTTACTACCCGCATTAAAATACACTGTAGTATAATTTAGTAGTTATGCTGTAAACTGTACTACTAATACTACAATAACTATAATACAGTAAACCAAAGAAAAAAACCTTAAATGCATGTTTTTTCAACCTTACCAATGTAAATTAAAGTATTAGCTACAGTTTATCAATTCACTACAGTTAATATACTGTAGCACACATCACCAAAATGAAGTCATTAATATTTTAGAGCAAGTACTACTATACTACCGGGATTTCTAGGAATGTTTACATTGTCATTTTGCAAAACGCTTTTATCCAAAGCGACTAACAAATAATGTAAACAATAGAAGCAATTGTTGACACGAAACTCTTATTATGTAGTGAAAAAATGGCAATACCACAGAAGGTTAATATAAATCATGGAAGTGAATAACTACAATTTTCGTGTATAAGTCATATGGCTTTGTGTCATTTAAAGGTGCTAACGTTACATGGAATAACAAAACAAGGTTAAGAATGCGTTTGCGGCTGGTTAATGCAAGCTTTACAAAGTATTACTAGCGTTTCGTTTAAACTAAAGCAATAAAAACACGCACGAGATTAAAAAGAACGAGCAGTTGTCATGCGTTTGAGTCAGTTTTATTGAAAAGTAAAGAGAAATAAAGCGAAACCTCGAGCGTATACGTGTTCCAGCTGGAGGTGAAGTTTTGAAGCGCCTCGGTCGCCGTTTCTTCGTCCATGTTTAACTCCTGACAGAGCGCGTCCAGACTCCTGCGAATCGAACCGTCGTCAGATTTAACCGACTCCGAATCGGTTTCATCCCCTCGCATCGCGGCGGCCCGTTAGAAATCGTTAAAATCCGACGAAAGAAAGTGTTTGTGGAAAAACACGGAACACCGCTAACCTCCTGATGCTATCCCACAATGCCGAGCCTCGAGAATGGCGCGAAACCGGACTCCTCTCGGCCAATGGGAGGCGAAGGGGGTGTTGACGTCACCACAACAACAAAGACGGCGAGACAGCATGGAGGATTTAAACTGCCTCGGAAATGTGATCCAGCAAGTTTGCAAAGAAGTGGATTTGACAGCGTTACAAAGATAAAATCAAATAGTTATCGTAGCATTTTGTCCTATTTATATTAAGCTAATGTAAACGTCCTCTTTTTAAGATACCAAAACACACCAGACTCCCTTGAGAGAAGGAACCATTTAGTATAAGCATGGTATTTGCGTAAAAAATGGTAATACAAATGGTACTTTAGAACAGTTTTTCCTATAGTAAAACAATGGGTGATTTTCATGATGATGTTTTGACTAAATTAAGCAAAGTATTTCTAAACCTTACATTATTACTTTTTTGATATTATTCTGTATATGTTGATCTTTATTAAATTATTTTGTTATTATTTCGCTCATTTCATTTTACTTATAGTAATCGTAAAATGTATTACAGTAAACCAAACACATTAGAACCTGACAAAAGTATGTATGTATTACATATATAATCTATATAATCCAAACCTAATGCAGAGGCTTTAATAAAGATAAACTAGAAGCCTGCTGATTTTCAAGTGTTTTACAGAAAAATTAAATACCAGACATATTGACTTGAAAGTTGAAAGTCATCTTTTATTGCACAATAAAAGATCACATACCATGGTTTGAAATATATTGTTGGTCCACATTGGTGTACAGGAGCTATTGGAAATGAATTAAAAAAAAGAAATATCCCCAAAATAAAATACAAATAAAATAAAGCACTCTCAGCATTTCTGATTTCATACCATGAGTATAAGTTCACTTTTTTCATCTTGTGTATCAATCATCCCAAATATATAGTGCACTTTAATGTAACTATGAACTTCCAGTACTTTCTTGTCCTGAACACTGACCATTATTCGTTTTGTTTAACTTGATTTTACAGATGCTTAAGTAACGGAACTTTCCAACAGGTTCAATACAAACAAGCTACATAATATGATGCTCTAGTCTAACATGTCTTGAAAACTAGGGACATGTTCTGGTATAAGAAACACTCCATAGTAGCCTGCCTTACATGAACTGCCTTACATGTGAACTGCTTTGGACGCTGTGATTGGAACTTATTATAGCAGGTCCAGGCATGCAAACACAGACAGGGGCAAAGCAAAATCTGTTTCGTCTCCTACGTGCATACTGAAAGCATTGAATGTTGGGTTAGACCGGCCATAATAGCACTGGCATTTGGTACCAAAATGTTCAATTCTGTTGTTTATATTACAGAAAAGTTCTATTAAAAGCTGCAACAATGAATTCCTTTTAAATAAACCATAAAAACATTAGGTGGGAGAGTAAAGTACTTAGTACTTATTCTAAGCATTTTTAGAGCAATTATCCAGAGACATACACAAGTGCCCAGGTATTTAAACACACAGATACAGTCCATAATTCTGTTGTCAAAACATTTCAGATTGCATGAAAGATAACAATGGATCAGTGTAGACATTCCATAGTAGGAAAACATCCAAAACCTGAAGACAGCAAGTTTATGTACATGTTGCAATACACAGGGAGACAACATTAAATACAGGGAATTTTTTTAAATGACCAAATACTTGCATATGAAAAAAACAATTTTGGAGCGTTTTAATACAGAAATTGAATAAATATGAATTTAATATCAAATGAGCCTAAATACTGCACCATTTTTGTTTGTTTTGAAAACCATGTTTTTAAATTCAATAAGCTGGAGTGTTTTTAGATTTCCCAACAAGATTGATGCGTTTTCAAACTATACATTACCAACAAACATTACATTTTATTAAATCAATACACTTACAACCAGAAACATAGCATTCTCAGCCTAACAGTCTGACCTCTCTAGCTGTACATAAACTGGCTGTGCATCTGACAAAGTGTTTTAAAGGAGTAATGAGCTTATTGAAACATCATAAGCAAGGGTCATTGACAAATCTAAGGTCTGCAGGCTTTTGTTCACCAGATGTTGTTGAAAATATAATGTAGGGACTATACAGAATGATCAATTGTAAGTGTTCAAACTCAGAATTGCAACAGACTTTGTGCTTTCTAATACTGTTTTGAACCTTGCTATGTCACGTGTACCACAGTGTATCTATTTGCAGATAAGTTTTGAAGAAAAAAACTGCACGAGATGCCACTTCTCAGAGGCCAATGGCTGTACAACTAGAGTGTCCGCATTTAAACTAGCATGACCGAGACTGCTTCCCAAAACATTGTACACAAGTACTTTTGATACATATTTTCCAACCTAAAGATGTAACAAACATCCATATATAAATGCTAAATAAGGCATTGCGGATGTAACACGATAAAAAAAGATGTGAGAAAGGAAATATAAATTGTAGTATTTGGTGAATTTGGCAAAGTGTAAAAAAAGCAAAATAAATTACATGATGTCACATGGAGTGACAAGGCAATGACAGCATGTTTCGAAGGTGACCATGATTTTCAGACGAGAAATATACAGTACAGGTTTACACAGATCAAAATGTACAGGAATGACTTGTGCAAGCGTGCGCATGCGTCCACACAGACACGAAAACAAACTGACGGAACACAATTACAGGTAAACACTCACCGAAAGGACTGTGCAAAAATGTTTTCACATCAGAAAACAGAAAAAAGTGATTAAGATGAGAAGTCGGAAAATGAATATTCCCACATAATAGAGACCCTGTTGAGTTTGGGGGAGAAAAGGAGTTAAATTACCTCTGGTTATCGACTAGTGTAAAAGATTTCAAATAAAAGAAACAATAGTGCTAAACGTTTTTTACAGCTTCCCCCAATATGCGGCATACTGGCGATGAAAAAAATAACATTGTGTGCTTGTAAACAAAAGTAACAGCAATATACAGCAAGATAGATTTACATGTTTGCAAAAGTCCTGGTAGGTTTTACTCTACAGTATTTTCAAATGACACTTGAGAATAATGAGATCTTCCTGTTGACCCCATCAACCCATGCGGGGCTTTATAGATTAATGGAGGACTCCATTTTTTGGGAGGGTAAAGTGAAGCACCCTTAACTCTATATGTCTATCTCGACAACAATTAGCAATCTCCCAACTTGGGCATCTTATCAAAGTGACACTGTGAAACAACTTAAAAAAAGAAAAAGAAACAACAAAACTAAACAAGATAAATCAATCTCAGGATTGTTCTTTGCTATAAATTTCAAGCCTTGCTTTTTGAGTTTCCATTGCACTCACACCATCTATAGCTTTCTGGTTAAAATCTTTCGCTTTGATTCATTAATGAATACGTAGCAGCAAGAAACTAAGAACAAAATACTGTGGTCCATCAAAAACATATCAGATGCAGATCGATCTATGAGTGTGCGTATGCTTTACATTATTTTGACTAATCTAGGTCTTACGTAACTATACGTGCGTGCCTCGTCTGTGATATTTCAAACACCGATTACACGTGAGAGTGAGCTCCATTTTTTTTTACAATAATAGCATCTGTATGCTTTCTGAACACCTGGGAAAGATATTAGCTATAACGCCTGATTGGACGAAAAAAAGCTGGGGTCATCTTTAGTACTGAACTAGGTGCTTTCTCCATCAACAGAGAAAATTTTTTTGAGCATCAATTCCCATGATGCAAAAGGAACACTAAAACACCAAGATGATGTGATGATCCCTTTGTAAGATCGAGACCTCTGAGAGCTTTCATGCTTGAAATGTCTATTTTTTTAGCATACACCCAAAGGTATAGTGGATGTCAGTGAAATTACAAGTATGACTGGGCAGATCTATAAACAACATGTTGATAATCAAAGTTCTATACACAAACCTTTACTGACACAACACACAAAAGTACTGTGAGGTGGATTCTAGTCTTCACCGTCACATGAACCGCAGGCCTCCCCAGCAATCTCTCCCTTTTCCGTCACCTCTTTTTCAGTACTTTTTTCCACAGGAGGATCAATTTTAGGGTCAGAAGGATCATTGACCTGAGCTAAATCTACATCAGGCCTATCATCTTCCATCTCGCCCATTTGATTCTTTCGTTCGGTTTTCTGTTCATCTTTAACCCCCTTGACTTCCACGCCATCCACCTGAACGACAACATTCCCATTTCCCTCCGCCAGTATTTCCTCCCTAATTTTCTTCCTTTTTCTCTTTGGGCTGCCCGTGCTGTCTGCGACGGGCATAGCGGGCAGCGCCATTATACTGCCGGGAGGCAAGAACATGTGCGGATATAGCAAGCTATGTGACATTCCCGGGATTAGGAAGGGGTTAAAGGTCAAATGGCTTCCGGTGCTTGTGATACAACTTGTACTGCTGGTGGCCGCACCTGTAGAGGCCGCAACGGGCGTTACTTTCCTCTCTTCCCCTCCTTGCTTTGTCTCTTCCTTATTCCCCTTCTCAGTGCTAACCGGAGAGCCTGCTTTGTCCCGCTGCAGTGCCATGTCCGAATCCGCTGAGCTGGAGGTTGAGGTTACGGTTGCGAAGTTCGTGGAAGCCGATGCGGTCGCTGTGGAAACCGTTGAGGTCGCTGTGGACAGTGGCTGAGTCATCATCCCAGCCACATGTGCGCTATACATAGGCGGTTGCACGGCAGCCATGCCGTGGAGCATCATGGGTAGCATACCAAGTCCATTCTTCCCATCGTCTCCCGACGCTACGGCGGTGGCGAAACCGTGGGGAAAGCCCATGATCCCAGTTAACGGGATGCCCGGGACATTGCGGAGATTGGGTAGACTAACCAGGTCCATGCTGCTAATGAGGCCGCCGTTCATGAAGAGTGGACCCATGCCAGCGGGGAGCTCGGGGGCTTTGGGCATCTCACTGCGGGGTCGCCTGCCTCTTCTTCGTGGACCAGGATCCCGGCACACAGGTCCAGAGAGGATGCGAGTGAATTTGCCTTCAGGGAGAAAGCCCTGGAATAGTGAGATGTAAAAGTGTCAAAAAATATGTATCAGCTTTAAATGAATCAATAAATCAATAAACAAAATCAAATACATCATACAGTACGTGTTTAAGCAGGATGACTATAACTGAGATGAATGCTCTCTAATGTACCAGATATTATGGTACTAGCCATTTAGCAGATGCTTTTCATCTAACAAATTACAAAGACAGTCTCCCCAGAGCAACATTTGACTTCGTTGTTCAAGGACACCAAAGTGCAACTTTAACATTTAAGATACATTAAAGATAAATTTGCATAAATGACTCTCGTATCATAACCTCTAATCTCTAATCCACTGCCTGCAGTTTCTACACCCTCACTAAACAGACAGAGTGTGAATATTTAACTCACAGAGTGCTTTACCACATCCGCCCAATCAGGAGCCACAGAGTACTCCGAGTTTGCATCCAGCCACCTGGAAAGCTCTTTAATGGCCGGAGCCATAGCGCCCCCAAGCTGTAACCAAAAGTATTCCAGTGTTAAAATGTTGATATATCAAACAAACAGAAAATACAAAATGAGGTATTTGACAACGTGTTGTTGTTACCCTGCGTCCTGTGCTTCTGTGCACCACTGGGACCCTCTCCTCTCCAGTTAGGGAGTTGACATCAAGCTTGGTGGGGTCTTTGCATCGATGCCTTCTCTGCTTTGGACGATCCAAGAAGCTGTGCAACATGCTTGGGCTTTGAGACTGCAAAAGACAAACAAATGAAGTTTTACATCAGATTGGAAAGCCAGATGTTTTTGCCTTTTAATGGTTTATCAGGAGTATATAGGATACATTTTAATTTTAAAGTTCACCAAAATTATTTCACATTTACAAGACCATATTACAGAATATAAGATAAGAGTTCTCTTGTAAAGCTCTCTACAGTTTTCGTTTCACACTGACCGATGGGAAAGTGGGAAGCTCCATGTTGTAGCTGGGATTCTGTCTGAGCCATTCCATGAGGCCTTTATTGGCGGCTTCCCTTTCCACGGTGACGTTCAGGGCCTCTGCTGGAAGAGCAGTTGGAGGGGGTGCTGATGGGGGGGCAGAAATTGTAGCTGTAGAGGCCGAGGGACATTCTGACTGGGAGGATGTAGATGACACAACAGGATGGCTGATACTCTCTGATCCGCTCTGCGAAGTAAATAAACACACAAGATATAGTGCACTCATGATATGGTGCAATTAAGAGATCTGTTCAATTGACTCCACAAACCTGTTGTTCTGGTAAGTTCACACCTCGCCCCTTAATAAAGTTCATGTCATGGGTCTCTACATTTCTTCTCCGTCCTCTTCTCCTCCTCAGCATTGCGTCATCGCGGCGAAGGCTGCCGTTGACAATCTGCCCTGTAACCGGGTGAATTAGGCCAGCCTGCAAAATGCCTGCCATATCCAATCCCAGCGAGCCTTGTATGGAGCCTATACCAGTTATTTTATGAGGTGCTGATTGGACAGTGTGGCTCATGTGACCAATCGGCCCACTTTCTCCACCAACCGTTAGATCTGGCTGCTTGGAGAGGTCAATGGCCGCATCCTGCCAGCCGTTAAGGAGGAGAGCATTAGCACGGTGAGGTACGCCAACCTGGATCTTTTCTCCAAGATGGCTCGGTTTGGCGAGAACCTCTGCCTCAAATTCGAAACCATGTCTGGGACGTTTCAGTTCGGAGAGGAAAGCAGGGGACACCAACCGCTCCTGTTGGGAGAAGAAATTCAGATGAAGGCAATATCCCATGACAGGTTACAAGTTAGAGTCGTTTTACTATGGTAGTAAACCACTCTAACTATAATATTTTATCATTCTGACAATGTCCTACGTTCTCTAAAAATAAAGGATGTGACAACAGACCTACCTTGGGTAAGTGTTGTACAGTGTGGGAAAGATTAAAATTTAGGCTCTGAGACAGATGCATTCTGGTGGGCAGAAAGCTTGCCCTCTGATGGGTACTGCTGGGTATGCAGGTGTTGGCGAGTGAGCTGGGAGACTCATACTGCTGACTGGAGGATGGCCACTTTCCCTTTAATATAGTGTGGCAGATACTGTCAATACGGTTGATGATAACTCTGTCCTGGGAAGAGCAAAAAAAATACAATGTTTGGAATGGGCCAAAAAACTGTGATCAAGAGATTGGCATTTATAGTGGCATGCTACGGGCAACATTATAAGTATGTATTAAACATTTTGATAGTGATAGTTTATCAAAAAAATGAAAAAAAACAACTTCATCACTTATTAAACTTTACCGCTAAACAGGTAACCTCAGGTATCTGATACTTACCTGATTCTTAAAAAAAAATTACTTTCCTATATGGATTTTTTATAAACAACCCCTAAACATATGTATGTGTACTGCGATATTACAAGGCAAACACCACCAACATTTATTTTTCTATTTAGCTAAACACAATGTAAAAAAGTAAATCATCAACACGTCCATACCTTCGGCCACTCAGAAAAGGAGTAGAGGGCTTTCTCCTGTAGAAGCTGAGCAATAGTTGGTTCCCTTATTTCATGGACGCTGTTTACCATCTCACACATGGGTAATGAAAAACGTGGGGCTTCGACATCTCCCAATAATGCTTAAGAAAAAATGTAATAAAACATTGGGAGTAGAGGTATATTTGAACCATATAAACTAAATTGATTTACATTAAATTTTTACTTTGCACTTGGCTGACTAAAAAAATCTGACAGTACCTGGTGTCTTTGTATCTTCATCCTTAATCTTATCCTTCACTTCCAGAACTTCAGTCTGCTCGAGCTGAGGCGTCTTTGTAGTGCTGTCCGGCTCAGGCTTTACATCTGATACCACTGGATCCATGAGGAACTCCTGTTTGATGTTGGGAACGGCCTCGAGGCCTGGAGATACCGAGGTGTCAGGTAAGATAGCTGGAGATGACGGAAGTGAAGAGGCCAATGGGTAATCTGTAGAGAGAGTAGTGTTTGTAAGATTGCATTCTTCTGTTGACGGTTCTTTACAGGGTTCTTCAATCATTTGCCCCTCCGTTGCATCTTGCTGGTACCCTTCACAATGTTCCTGCAGGGTCTCATCACAGGTCAAATCGTACGACTCCTCCAAAGGCACTTTTTTCGGCTCTGTTATAGCCTTTTCATATGATTCTTCTAAGGGCGCTTCACAAGAATCCTCAAATGATACCTTGCAGTCCATTTTTTGGGATTCCTCAAGGCAGTTTTCTCTTGGGGACTCTATTGAATGCATCTCATCGGCGTCCTTCGTCTTCAGACCGACTCCCACCAGACTGTCACTATCCAGTGAAAGTTCTTCTTTCTCGAAATGGAACCCTATGCTTTCCGCTCCATCTTCTGGACTGGGAACGCTCTGTGTGATGTTGGAATCACTGAGCTTCTCCTCTTGCTCCTCACTAATGGGGTCGGCCTGGTCGAGACTGACCTCCGGGAGTCCAAGAGGTGTTGGCGGTACGTATTCTAGATGGCTTGCTGACAGATCCGTCTGATCCACGGAAGTCTCTCCTACATTAAGGTCTTTAAACAACATAAAGCTGGGTGCGAGTGGCTCCACAGGGTTACTCTGGGAGTCTGAACTTGGCATGCTCAAACAGTCGGTGAGCACTTCATCACCTTCCCGTCCGTCTTCTGGTTGAGCGGCATCCAGAAATCCTGTTCCTAATGCTGGTGCTCCTAGAATGGGATCGGTTTCGTTGAACATGTCAGAGGTTTCGGCGTGGTCCGAGCTCTCCCATGGAGTCTGAAGTTCATCCAGTTCCACAGAAGGAGCCATTAAGCCGGTCTCCTCAGAGGACCCTTGCTCTCCGACCAGAACATCGCTACGAAGCTTCCCAGCGATAGTGTCTGCAATATCTCCTTGAGCCCCATTTAGCTCTCCTTGAACACCATATGAGTTTAGCATATTCTGCCCACCAGTTGCAGAATTAAAGGGGAATCCATTAAATGCCTCTTTACCGGACTTACTATGTAGCGGATCTGACGTCAAGCTGTCATGTTGTAAAGACCCCAACTCTAGAGAATCTTCCAACGGAGGACAGTCCAAAAATCCTTCCCTTGTTCCCGTACCCAACCTGATGCTTCCAGTCTCCGAAGCCACCACTTCTGTGGGCTGGTGATGCCCGGGAGTGTGAATGAGTTGATGGGTTAGTGTGTGGTGTGAGGTTGCGGGATGGTACTCCGGAGGTTGTGGGGAATGACAATGCCCATGGTTGGCATCGTATAAGCAGCAATGGTGATGGGACAAACCCGGCACAGGATATCTGTGGTTTTCTTTGTGAACGTAGTTTCGGTGAGCCTCTAGGAAGGATAGCTGGGGGTCATTTAAGATGTAGAAGTCAGTTCGGCTCAAGCCGTGCTTAGCAACGCCAATGAGAAGATCACGATCGTGTTTGCCACACTCCCACCAAACAGGCAAATAAAGACTGGGACGGCAAAGCTGCAGTCGTGCGCCCAAGAGCGGATGGCGCAATACTTGCTCACGGACCTTCCTCAAAAGCTCGATACGATATAACGTTCGGGCAGCTCGCTCTTCTGTAATGGGTTCCACGAAGAGTGTAGGGTCAACAGCACCTGAGAAAGAGAAGATTTTATTCAGGATAACAATTTGAGTTTCTTTAACTGACCAGCAGTGCTGGTATCTACTTTACCTTCATCTTTTCTGAGTGGAAGTCTACAAGCAGTGCGACACATTGAGACGAAGCTATAGAAATATCTCTCCAAACTTTCATCCGTTTTCCTTTCCAAGCGAGCAAGGGCACGGAACTGGCTCCAGTCAAAAGTCTTCTTCTCAGGGTCTAAAACTACCCCAAACGATGACACAGTGCGGTAGAAGTCTGCCTGCTCGCGACGTGTCCACCTTTGTGCAATAGAGAAACCTTTAGGTAACCTTAAATATACAATTTACAATTTAATCTGAGATGTGCATGACAGAGTTTGAAGGATACTTCTTGCAAAAACAACAATTGTTTCATAATTTTACCCTCATGTTGCTCCAACCGTGTGAGACTTTCTTTTGTAAAGCACCAAAAAAGATGTTAAACGAAATGGTAAAGACAGACATCCTCATTCGTTTTCACTCAACTTCAATTTTGGGGCGAACTGCCGCTTCTTTTGATTTAATTCAGATCATATTCGTTTACACAATAAAATAGCAGTCAAATAGCTCACCTCCGTTGCCACTCCAGAAAAAGTGGATCCGGCTCAGTTGTGCAGTGCCTAAAATCTCCAATTTGCCAGGCCACAGGTGCAATTCCCTCGTGCAGGAGGAAATCAGGACGAAGCGGCTCGCGCCGTGTGTATCGCTGATAGGCAGTAATGAGTCGTCGTAGTCTCGCTGTAAGAGCTGAGCCTGCCGGCCACTGTATCCGTCCCTGCTCAATCATTTCTGCAATGAGATCTCCTTGAAGTGACGCTACAAAGCCCATCCAAAGAAAACAATACTTTACTCAACCTGTAATAAGTCAATTCAACAAAAGGGTTCCTACTTACACAGATTACACTTTAAAAATGTGGGACTTATGTTTAGTCATACCCATCACTGTAATATCACTTTTCCTGGTTTCCTCTGACATGGGCTCCTCCTTTAAAGAATAACATAAGATCAAAATGTACAGTCCATTAATTTCATTAAAACAACATTGACTTAGTGACATTCCTACCTTGATGTCTCCTTTCTCTTCTAACTCTTCAGACTTAGAATCAGTCTCCTCTTTCAGTTCATCATTCTTGTTGATACTGTAAAATAACAAAATATTGGTTTGGTATATTATATGTGCATATATATATATATACACACACAGCATACTCAAAAGATGTTTACCTCTCAGGTGTGTCTGCAACTGCTTCTGAACCACATTGTTCTACTGTCAACGCGATGACGTCAGGCATGCCCACCCGCTCCAGGAAACACAGCGCAGGGTCCGCACGCATGGCATTATACCGCTCGTACCCTACAAAGCACACAGAGAGAATTTAGCAAAAACAAATAAAATAAAGGAGAACACAGATGCTATTGTACATAACCAAAAGATGTTTTGCAAAACATCACAAAAATGGAAAACGTGGCATTAATTCACAGTTTGACAAAGTTGTCCAGCTCTTTTAAGTGTATTTGTCTTATCTCACCATGTTTGTGTACCCCAATAAGCAATGATTTATCAGCCTCAGCATCCCACCATATAGTAGGGATCTCAATGTAGTCGATATCCGGCAGGGTGACCTCCAGTTTACTGCAGAAACAAACATATCCTTAGTGATGTTCAAAAGCAAGCCACAAGAACAGGCGGATGACATCAAAGTACAGGAGTTTTCTTTTGAATCATTCTCACGGTAGTTTGATGTCATCCGCCTGTCGGTTCTTGTGGCGCTGCATGAAGTCAAACAAGCCTAAAGTGATGGTGAGATGCATTGTGGGAAATTTTAGTACCTAGCTGGGATTGCTTCAAGAGCTTGACCTGCAGCTTCCCCCAGAACTTCCACCTTCAGATAGTACAGCATTCGCACCCTTAGCAGAACTCTGTCCAAGACAACATACATATATAGATTATTACCTTTACAACACTGAAGAAATGGAAACCAGACTGATATCAGATTGCACTGTAAGTCGCTTGGATAAAAATGTCTCTCAAATGCATAAATGTATGTTCGTACAACATTAATGTAAGTAAACATAAATTACTCAAATTAAATGCTTTATACACAATATTTGTGCTCAAAATCTGTCGATCGTTGCAACAGTTATTAATCAAATGATGGAGGTGAACATATTAAGCATAGTCAAGCACACTTTTGGCATTTTGGAGAGCTGAATCAGGTGTCTGGATTGCAGTGGTGGAGCAATGGTGTCTCAGCAAATAAAGTTAAAAAAAACTGATCATGGTAGCCTGCTGCATCCTCCACAATGAAGCTCTCAAAACCGTTCTGAAAGATGGAGAATTGCAGCATTCAAATTGCCTTCAGTACAGATTTTGTGGGTGCGTTTGTGTTGCTAATTTACATACTTCTTTAGAGATTAAGGTACTTAAAACAATGCATAGAGCATATGCAAATAAACACATGCTATTATCGAGCGCATTATAATCCCAGTGAACTCGCATATGTTGATTTTGCATATGTTGGTATATCTGTATTATGGAGTCTCACTTGTTGCAATGTTGCTTGAGGTGCTTCTTGTAGCTGTCGTCCTGAAGAACCACCTCTGGGTTACAGTGGACCAGCCAGTCTGCATTCTTCAGCTCAGGTGGACTCAACTGGTTCTTCAGCTTCTTGCCTTTACGACCCCGTGGGACAGGAGCTGACAGACCTGGACAGTTAAAGGCAAGGATGTAATGCTTTAAATAGTTTTCAGGCATTAGTCAGTTTTAAGTGCAGCAGTTATCAGATTCAGTTGCAAATAATCATTAACACTCGGTTCATAGTTGTGATTCACATGATTCTTGACTGTTCAATATGAGTTTATTAACTATTGGTATATTTTGAGTTATGTTGTAAATCCTTCAAAGTCAAACATGCAGTATAACACACAACATAAAATGATAGATTGTTTTCTATAAAATTATTGTTAACAGAAACTCACAGGAAATGTATTAATCGATTATTTATTTGAATCGATCAAATGTATTATTTAAAGAAAATACCAATACATTGGGCATTGTTGGACAGTACTAACATGAATATTTATATAATGAATTAATCAATTTAAATGATCACTGAGTATGTAACATCCCAAAAACTGATAAAACAGCTGGAACTGAAAACTACGGTGGACTGGCACCAGTTACCCGAGTGGTTTTGGAGTGCTTGGTTGTGTCCGTCTTTAGTAGGCGTGATCAGGTCCCAGATGAAGCTTTTAATTTTATCATCTCCTTTGTAATGACGAACACAGTAGACCAGCAGAGCTCTGCACAGGATCTCCATGTCTCTCTCTGTTAGATGCCATTTAAACCGGCCGTGATTGAGAATATCATGCCATCTACCCCACCTGAGGAGAAACAAATGTTTTATAAAATACAGTGTGATCCAATTCAACAGGTTCCTCAATACCTGCTAAAATGACCAATATTGCTGTGTTGTCATATGGATGCTGATCTTTAGCATGTGACACTGTTGTGTCTACCAGGCTTTTTAACTAGCTTAAAGGGATAATTTTTTTTTAATTCTGTCATCATTTACTCACGCTCTTGTCATTTTAAACCTGTATAAATTTGGAAGATATTTGGAAGAATGTGAGTAACCAAACAGATATCATCCCCCATTGACTCTCATAGTATTTATTTTCCCTACTATGGCAGTAAATTATATTTTTCTTCTAAAATATCTTAAGTGTTCAGCAGAACAAAGAAATGTATATGATGGTGAGTAAATGATGACAGAATTTTTCTTTTTGGGTGAACTATCCCTTTAAGTAGCAAAATATCCTTAGTCAACCAGGAACCTAAGCCATACAATGTTAATAAAGCCTAATTTGTAGTTTCCATGCTATTTATCTATGTTACTATTTGTAACAGTGTATTGTGGTTAAAACTAAACTACACAGTGTAGTAATACATTGGACATCATGTAATAAAAATGTCGACCCCTGGTGTAGGGTAGGTGCAACACAACAAACGGGCTGACCCGAAAATAAGCAGGTTCTTCTCCACTCTGAAGCACTCTGCACGGAGGTAGCGTCTGTTGCGGTCACTGAGCCGCCTCGAACGGCAGGGGCGCTCTTCAGAGTCGCTGTCAAGTTCTGAAAATTCCATCAGCTCGTCGTCCTCGAACGAATTATAATGGCGCGTCTGCTTCCGTACGCGAGGCGTGTCGATCACCAAACTCTCCTGGAAGATGCGCAGAAGATAACACGTGCCTTAATACGTGCATTTTACACAAAATTGTAAACAGACACACTCAAGAAAACACACCAATACATTCATTAACATACACATACATACATTCATGAACACACACTCATGAATAAACAATCTTTTACTTTGAAGTATTTTTTAAACATCTGTATTTTATAAAGTGTTTACTTTGTAAAAAAAAAATACTTCACTACATTTTAAACTAAAGCATAGATCATACTTTTCAATCCACTGCATTTTATAAATGATGTTGTTGTTTATTTACCTTTTAATTCTGAAGTACATTAAAGTCTAGTACTTTCTTTTACGAAGTATTTTTACTTTTTACTTTAAAAAATAAGAAAGTACAAGATTTAGGAAATATACTTAAGTACTGTATTAAAAGTAAAAAACTTGCAAAAATGTATTAATGTAATGTAGTGGAGTAAAACATGAAATATGCTTTAGAATATAGCACAGTATTTATTTTCCAAAGTAAAAACACTTCCATAATGTACACATACTTGAAAAATGTAAATGTAAAAAAGTATTATACAACACTGCACACAAAATGTTTACTTAACTTGACATGGCATTTGAAAAAAAAAATGCTGCAAGTTGCTGATAAACATCATCACACCCCATGTTTTCGCACTACTGTAATGGTTTCACAGACTCTTTCTACATAATAAAAATCTAAATCAGCTCTATCATATGACAATGAAGAATTTAGCAGAGAAAACCATTACAAAATCAAAGATTTTGTGCTTAAATACCATTAATACACAAACGAATGTGCACATGCATAATCACAGCAGTCGCTGTCATTAATGAATTCCATCTGTTTTGACTAGCAAGAGTCTGATATTTAAATCAAGTTCTCTCTTTCGCACGTGCTCTCTCTCTCTCTCTCTCTCTCTCTCTCTCTCTCTCTCTCTCTCTCTCTCCTGTGGTGTAATCTGTGATTGTCTGGTGCTACAGCACCACAATGACTCACTGTGAGCTCACAAAAAAAGACGTGTAAAACATCTGTGTGTGTGTTTTACCTTTTCAGCCTTGGAGTCGATTTCCAGCTCAGCAATTTTGGCCCATTTCTGCCAGAAATTTGGATCGTCCAGAGAGATGTCCGTACGGTTCCCTGAAGATACAAAGCTGGCCTGCAATTGAGAAATAACAAGAAATTATGAGCATTTAATCAAGATGATGTTTCACTGAGACACCTCACCTTTTTTTCTTTGAATAAATGCATGTGCCAAATGCATGAATGTAAAATTTCTTTAGTAACATCAATGGTGGAAATAAGTCAGATGTGTCATTTGTCATTTGCCTAGATTTTTTAGAAGTCTCTTTACGTGTCTCCTCGGGAGTTTCAGACAAGATTTCGTCACTGTCACAAGCTATACTTAGTATTGTCAGGTTATTTATGACAATGTTTGTTGCTAACATCTTTAAACAACATGGTCACAAAACCATATTAGGTTACAGTGACACAAGCCCTGAAGAGACCCACGGCAGTTAGAAAAGAAGGCTGTTTAGCTAACTTATACTTTAGTAGATCAGACCGATATGTATACCTTGGCAAACGTGGATCCTTTTCCCTCAGACTGGATTGTAATGGTCTGCGTGCGTCTCTGCAGGATCTGATCGATGTCCTCCTCACAAAATTTAGATCCCTCGTCTTCTTCATCCATGAGCGCTCCGTACGCTCCCTTCCTGAGGAGATCTTCCACCTCCATCTTAGACAATTGTTGAACCTCAACGAGGGAACATTATTTTGTTTGTTAATTTATTTAGCAAGCCAAACGTCATGTGGTGACACACTGATGGCATTACGGTTATGAAACTTTAACCCAGTGCCTGCTCAATCATTTTGGGTAGTTGATTTGTAAATTACTCACCCCGTTGAGACTTCCCTTGCGGTTTATGTCCTGTAGAACAGCCTTGTCCAGTCCCAGTTTCAGACTGGCTTTGTCAAACATTTCCCTCTCGTATGAGTTTCGCGTGATAAGGCGATACACCTTCACTGCTTTGCTTTGACCGATCCGGTGGCAGCGAGCTTGAGCCTGTTTATAACAAACAAGATATTTGTAGTTTGTGGGCCAACAAAGAGATTTCTAAAATAATGTTTGTTTTTATGAATCCCATGCGTGACTCGCCTGCAAGTCATTCTGCGGGTTCCAGTCCGAGTCGAATATGATGCAGGTGTCTGCGGCGGTGAGGTTGATGCCCAGTCCTCCTGCTCGAGTGCAGAGGAGGAACACAAAACGGTCGGAGTCCACCTTACTAAAGCGATCGATGGCGGCCTGCCGTAGATTCCCTCGAACCCTCCCATCGATGCGCTCGTACGTGTATCTGCACATGTCATTCAGATCACAGATAAGAATACGGATTTCAAACTGATTTTCATGGCTAATGTCAGAGGTTAATAAAGAAGTGTAAAGACCTCCTCTGGATGAGGTAGTCTTCCAGTATATCCAGACATCTGACCATCTGTGAAAACACCAGCACTTTATGTCCTCCAGACAGAAGTTTGGGCAGCAGCTTGTCTATAAGCACTAGTTTACCGGCGGCTTGGATCATGGCCTGGAGCTGGAAATCCAAGGCGTCAGCACTGTACGTCTTCCTGAAGCTCTCAAGAATCTTTTCCTCAGCACCTAAGAAAGATCAGACTTTAAATCAAACCTTGATCTACTATAAAATCTTTACACGTCAGATGATGCGTCAGATCTCACGAATGTGTGTGTTCGCACCTGTGATAAGGTACGGGTGATTGCAACACTTGCGAAGCTCCATCATTGTGTTAATGAGGTTGGGCATGTTGTGCTGGTTTGCTCCCTTGGCAAGAAAGGCAAAGTTTTTCTCCAGAATAGCTCTGTAGTATTTCTTCTGAATGTTTGTGAGCTCAACTTCGATGATTGTCTCTTCTTTGGGGGCCAGATTCTTCTCGACATCATCCTTCAGTCTCCTTAACATCATGGGCTTCAGAATGGCCTGAAGTTTTTTTACCTGCAGGTACAAAGGTTGTTCTCAGGTTTACGTTAGGTAACAATTACATTTTCATCCATTATCACCTGAAATTTCACCATCAAGTTTGTGTTTGTTATCTAGAAACCCTCCATCAATACTTGTTGGCTTTTTTGCATCACATAAACAAACAGACAATTAAATGCTTGAACAATTTAGATAAATATCTTTAGTCAGATCACTAGAAAATTGCAAACAAGACAAATCTGTTAGAGCCAAACACATATTCTTAACATTCAAAATGCAACCAAAGCTTTATTAGCCCGGAGCTGAGTTCACTTGTCCTGTTACATTAACTTTTTTCTTACTAAACTGTCCTGTACAGGTACGTCTGACATGTTTCAGATGGCTGAAGTCAGTAGTTCTCACCTGTTCCTCAGTTTTCAGGTCTCCAAACTCCTCCAGGAAAGTGGTCTCAGACGGGAACTGTGAGGGTTCGAGGAAGTTGAGGAGACTGAAAAGTTCCTCAACTGAGTTCTGCAAAGGAGTTCCTGTCAGAAGAACTTTATGTTCCTGAAGAGAGACACACAAAAACAAAATGTTCAAAGATACAACTTTTCTTCCACCTGTATTTATAAAAACATCACAGCACAAACGTGTCATATGTAATACTTCGTATTTCCAAACAGTATTTCTAAAGTATTTGGACACTTAAATAGTATTCATGTCCGTATGTAACAAAAACATCACGTCAACTCAAATATATTTCCAAGATAGCACAAACACGCATTTTGAGCAAAACAAAGTAGAAAATACAATTTGAAAGGTTTGAATTGATACATTTAAAAATAGACACTTTCTGGTCTTTAAACATTCATGGTTAAGTGTCCAAAAACGTATTGGGGTCACTTTATTTGAGAATTCGTTTCAGCGCTGACAAGTTTGTTATAGATTTACATCTACACACTATGGACACTGTGGGAGTCTCAGAAATATATATTTTGCTAGGAAATACTCAACTTGCACATGCTAGCCATCACTGCAGATATGTAAAGCGGGTGAGATGAGATTAGTCATTCGGTATGCTGGGAGAGGATGTGCGGATGTAACTGCACTGAAGCAGAACTCAGTAGCTAAATGAGATGCGCGCAAGAGGGACGCCACCGTGAGCTCGACCTCACTTCCTCTTTTCTACATATCTCTACACAAATATGGTCATTCTAGTTTTAAAATGTAAAGCTATGCTTGGCTTCCCACAACTTTCAACCAATGAAATTCTATTAGGTTATGTTTCTGATCCCCATGACCCTTGTATTGCAAACAAAATGCTCGACCTGTTGAGCTACAGCAACTTACTAAGAGCCCTTTTAGCTAATGAGAAACTTTAAAATGGAAAAACTAGAAAGATAATATTCACAAAAAATGTCCATGACTTTTCCATAAAGCAGTCATTCGAAGTCTGTTCAACTGACCAGGTTCATGAGCTTGAGACCCTCCAGCAGTTTACAGTTGCGGTTTTTAAGTCGATGAGCCTCGTCGATCACCACACAGCGCCAGTTAAGCTTCTTCAGCTCTGGACAGTCCGCCATGATCATTTCAAATGTAGTGATTATCCCATGAAACTTAAACTGCCCGGTCACTATATTTCCCTGATGGAGCAACAGAAAAAAACAGAGAAACGCATTATAAACAGAGTACAAACAACACAAATACTACATGAAAACCAAATCCTGTTCTTTATTCAGTGATTTAAAATGAATCATTAACTTATCATGGGCTGATCTGTCTGACACACCTGCTCGTCTCTGTGGTACATCTCATACTGCAGGATCATTTGGCGGCTGATCTGACTACCGTGATAGACGATGACGTTCAAATCGGTCCATGTACGAAACTCACGCTCCCAGTTGGTGATGGTGGAGAGAGGGGCGATAATGAGGAAAGGTCCTCTCAAACCCATGTAGAAGATCTCGTACAGGAACGTGATGGACTGGATGGTCTTCCCCAGGCCCATTTCGTCAGCCAGGATACAATTTTTCCTGCATCCAGAGAAAGTTTACTACATCACACATAATGTACGACTCTAAAGTCGCTTTGGATAAAAGCATCCGCTAAATAAATACATTTAAATGTTTAAATATTCTGTAAGCATACATCTAAGAAACGCTACTGCTACTAAGTGACACATATAACCGGTATCCTGATTTATCACTTTTCTATTTGAGAAAAAAGTGTTCAGGGTTTTGAGTAGAACTGATATTATGAGTGTTTTTCACCTGTTGTACCAGTTGAAAAGCAGCCAGTTCATTCCCTCTAACTGATATTCTCTCAACTGGTTCCCATTTCTGTAGTCTCGAGATCTCTCCAGTTTCTGCCATTGTTCTGGTAGAGGTCTCTCCTGTGTTAACACAGATAACTGATATTTCCTCTTCTTGTTTAACACATACATACAAATAAAAACAGTTCATGCATAAAAGCCTTAAGATGAACTATGCAATCCCAATGTAAACACACAGCATAATACACTAAGAAAGAAAATGTATTTGGATTTTAAGGCATTACCACGTGTTTGATTTCTGGTATTTTCTTGAGGTCTTCAAACTCTTTGATTTTCACAGGGTCAACATCTTCCTGTAGCTCCCAGGTGCTCTCCTCATATGGCAGAGAGCACCACTTCACTAGGTAGTGTGTAACTTCCTGTTTACATTCAAACAAACCAAACAAAAAAACTGAGAATTTTAAGTTTCTAAACATTGAAGCTATCAAACAAACTTGCATCACAACAAGTTTTGAAATACTGTTTTTAAGTTCCTATGATTGACTCATAGCATAAACCAGCATGAAAGTTTCAGGCTGGTTTATGCTAATTTGGTCCTGGACCACCAGCGTAGGCAACGTTTACCAACAAAACTCGATCAATAACTTGGTTGACCCCAGTATTACTGATTAGTCTAGGTTAAAAGAAAAAATAGCATCCAAACACAACATGCTGTATTGCAGGTGATCTCATCTCATCTCACCTCTCCTGTTTCTGTGTCTGTAGTGATAGCGATCTCTAAAACTCGATCAGCCTCGATGTAGTCCGGATTAAAAAGGTCTTCATCCGGCTGAAAGACAAAAAAATCGTACCATTACGGCCAATACTTCCACCCACCCAAATTCTAAATGCAATATTTAATATGCAAACTTTTCTGTTGTGTTCAAGCATTTTTAACAGCAAATTTACTGTTAAAACATATTTGTACACTTTACACTACAGTAAAAAGCATTTCGACAAATGTACACATTTAACCTCTCGATATCATTGAAATATTAATGCATGAAAATACAAAATTAATTTTTCTGAATGCATCTCAGTTTTTCTTTACATTCATTTAAAACAAGCTACAAACAAACGACAGAGTGTTTTGGTGAATGCACCTCTGTGAAAATGTGCTTCATTTGTGCCTGCTTGTTTCTGAAGCGCTTGATTTTTTGGTGAATGCGTGGGTCCTTCTCCAGCTCTTCCAAGGTCGCCCATTTACAGTGCAGATAGGAGCTGGCAAAGACAGAACGCTTACATATCTGACAACATGTGATAAACAATATTGAACTGTCTTCAACTCTTATTACTTAGAAGTTCAAATTCAGGAAATATACTCAAACCACATTCTTGCAGTGTTCATGGACCTGTTTCATACGTGTATTCATTTCCAAAACTATCACAGATACAAGGCTTTTCCAGCAGCTGATAATCATGCATGTGTTGATGCAGCAAGAAAAGGTGGGGTATGTTCCCACCCCATAAATGATGGATAATTTAAATGACTTGCTATAATGCATTAAACAATAAAAGTGAATTGTATAGAAGTAATTTGAATGTACGTTTTGTGTTGCTGTGACAGTCATAAAACTTCAGTGTATAAGTTTAAAAGGACAAAAAGTAGCAGGCTTACAAATTTCTGTACTTCACATAAAATTTCTCCAAGCATTCTGGTGTTTCATCTGGAGACATCTAAACAAAAGAGAGAACAAACAATATCCATGTTTAGAGAACAAACAGACTTTTCTGACTTACAAATGGTGAGATAATAAAGGGTGACGTCTCTACCTCCTTCGTAGCCATTCGTACTGCAAGTATCTTCTCAATGATATTGGCTTCATCTTCAGGAGGTTCCTGGAAAGAAAGCAGACAGGAGTCATTCCTGTGTGTGTTGTTCCACGCAGATGTAGGGCAGGTCTGATGTGTGGTATAATGACAGATGTTGCCACAGTTACCTCAGCCTGCCAGGCAAGGGTAGAAGACAGGGCGGGAATTCGGCCCGTGCCCAAAACGGCGATGGTTTCCCCATCGTCATCCACGACCTTGAAATCAAGATCTTCATTATACTTCCGACGCTTCACTTGACGCCCTGAACGCCTCTTCTGCAGTGAAAGAGAGTAACATGTGTCTCAAATCCATCAGGTACACAAATTATACTTTTCACATTTAGACAATCTTGTGGAATAAACTTCACAGTCACTCACTGTGTCCATGGGGTCGATGCTTTCCTCGCCTCCCGTAGCCAGCGTGCTGAGGGAAGCTGTGTCGTCGCTCTCCACCACCTCCAGCAGAGCATCACTTTTCCTCTTGCCCTTCTTCTTCTTCTCTGGTGGCATGGCACCCTGCTCTCTGCAAAACACAGAAGCACACGCTCTCATAATCCATCTTACCCACACGCTTCTGCGGAGCTCGACAAATCGGAGATCAAACCGACCGTGGGCCAGTTTGACAGACACATACCAGGACATAACATGCTGTGAGGTTGCAAGTGAACAAGCAGTTGAATTTCACTGGAGCAGCACTTGAATGCAATTGTGTCATTTTAGTCCTTGACTTTGAAGTGTTAAATAGCGGGTAAGAAACACAAAGACTATACAGTAAAAACATCATTAGTATGTCTCCCAGCATTGCTGGGCATCAGAGTTGCGTGGTGATGCTAGTGTCCCTGTCAGCGCAGGCGCAAGCATGCCCTGGTCGAATATTGTCATCAGGTTAACCAGCTAGACCACCAAACAAGCACAAACCAGCTTGAATTCACATAGGCCTAAGATGTTTTCTCAGCGGGCTAATGGAGTTAATGATGCCTGCAGGTCATTCTAAGAGCCATAATGGCACTGCAGTGTGGTTGCTATGGTGGTTACTAAGTGATTGCTTAGAGGCTCAGGCCCTCTTCGATGCAAATCCAGTTTTTTGCAGACTTTAATGTCTGTCTGTTTTTATGTCAGTTCAACTTCTTGTCATAGCAAGCACCACAAATTATTTTTAATCTGCTGTGGTTATATGTATATTTATTTCTTAAAACTATAAACTGTATCTCACCAGTGTAGATTAAACTTAGATGTAATTTTCTTTTTTCATAAAACATGGAAAGGGGATAATTAGCAGATTTTAGGTGCACTTTTTATTTTCAGTACGCAGTGTCCAGAGGGTGTCATAGTTCAAAATGATGAAAAGAACCAAAGTTATTAAATGACTTTACAAGACTGGTATATATGGGGCTTAAGTCATAAAAATCACTTTATTGGTTTTTATTTTGTCTTTTAAAACTTCTGCTAGAACTTTCGATTTGTGTTCCACAAAGATAGATATTTGGAATAAATAAATTGTGTAAATTGTGAGAGATTTTTTTATTTTTTGAGTGAACTACACCTGTATGTCTTAGGTTTGTGTTATGTTAAGCTTGTGCTACATAAAATTAACATTTGACAGTGAAATGCATCAACTCACTTTGGCTTCCTTCCCCTTTTTGAGGGTGGGTGTGTTGCAGCGTTCTTGGCCTGCACTTTCACTTTCGCATCTTGTCCTTTCTTGCCCTTTTTGACCTCCTTTTGAACTTTCACCTCCCTCTTCTTGTGATCCTTTTGCTCCTTCGCCATCTTCGACTTTCTCGGAAGAAGCTCCTTCCCTTCTTTTTGCTCCTTCCTCTTTGGTTTAACGGCGCCGTGTCCATCCTGCGGCCACTCCAGCACTTTTTTATCTTTTTTCCTACGTTTCTTCTTCACTCTGGCCCCACCCCCTCCATCGTCCTCCTCGCTGTTGATTGGCGAGGGCGATGGGCGGAGACTCTGGACGGCAGCCGCGGACCCCACCTGCCGTATCCCAGAGTGCTTTGGCTGAGCCATGCAGTGATTGGGGGGCCCGCCGATGATTCGTAACTGTTCTTTGCCCAAGTGGCCAATGGGAAATGTAGTTTGTGCGTTTTGGTCGGAGGCATGCGAGGCAGCAGCGGATGGAGTGTGCTTTAGTACGTGGGTGGCAGACATCTGGAAAAACAACAGAGTTTGTTTAGAAGTCAACAAAAGATCAAAGGAATAGTTCAAGTAGTCAACAGATTGTTGCTTTAGTGCTACTTAAAGATTAGTTTTAGAAAACATGTCTTTTCTTTATAACAATATGATGACATGAAATAAGAAGAAATCATTGCAGTTTCTTTGTGCAGGTTGTACACATTTAGTCCTGCGCATCTTGTTCCGCACAGCATATTTATTTTTAACCGAGCCAAGTGTTGCAGCACACATGTGGAACAGCACGCGCATGTGCACGCACCCCGACAGCGCATGCGACTGCAGGCAGGTATGGAGATAATGTCAATGAATCATGCGCTTTCCAAAGCAAGCGGGGCTGGAATCAGGGCCGTTGTCATGGCAACAGGCTCGGGACCAAGCTGCGGGAAGCGGCAACGTAAACACGCAGTCTCTGTGGTAACCCTTTCCTCTCTGGAGTCTGGAAAGCATCGACCCTATTGTTCCATTAACGCGACATTAGCAATATCTACAAGGGTAAAAACGTGACTTTTATATTTAACTTGGAGACAGGAAGTAAGACCTCTTAACTGCTGTAACTTCCTGTCACAGTCCATTTAACTTTTTCTTTTTTCTGAATTCTCGGTTTCTGAATCATCACGTGGTAGGCCAAAAACAAAGAAACAAAAACAACCATATTCTTTCTCTCACATAGGCAAGCGCATCCAGCTGCAGACTATTCCCGTGACGTGCTGCAGTATGCATGCGTGCCAGGCGAATCTGCCAACTGCAAACACGCGCACACACGCTGCAATCAAATTCCCTATGAATCAATACCAACTCCCAACTCCCAAACGCGACAGCTGCAGTTCAGTCAATGCGAGTTTCAGCTCTACTGAAAAACCTGGATGCACCTCTCAGATGTGCCTTTTAAAAAGCAAGTGCACTCACCTTCCCTTGTGCTGTATCTAATAAATGCATTTACGGAACATGTGTACATCGAGCCATGCCAAAAGTACCCAAATTTATTTTAACAAATAAAGTAATGTATTCTCTTAATAGCAATATCTACAAAAGTACGAGCATAGATTATTTTGCTGGTAGAATCATTCAGTTTATTGTCTGATACTGTATCAGTGTGATCGGAAAACCAGCAATCTCTGAACTGATTGGCTGGCTTTACACGACAGGAAACTGTGTTTACAAGGTAATAGGCTGAAACAATTTGTGCTTTAAAAAAATTCTAGTTACTAAAATTTTAAAGTGGAATCAAACTATTAAAAAATATTCAATGTTTTGCTTAAAGAAATAGTTAATCTAAAAATAAAAATTCTCATCATTTACTTATACTCTTGTCATTTTAAACCTGTATGACTGAAATGGAGAAGGAAGAAGAAATTTAGGAGAATGTTGGTAACCAAAAAACCATCCCCATTGACTTCTATTGTATGGTCACAAAACCAATGCACGTCAGTGGGGACCAATGGTTTTCTGTTTCTGTAGAACACAAAAAAATGCCATACAGGTTTGATATGAGGATTTTTATTTTTTGGGTGAACTATCCCTTTAAGACTTCTATAGCTCTATATACCAGATTTTTAAGAAAATTACGAGAAACATAATTTCAGTCAATTGTGTCCTGGTAATGTGTATCTGTTTACTACGTAAATGTGTGAACAGTGAAAACGACAGAAAAACAAAAGCATCCCCAAAATATCTCAACAAACTCAAAAGCAGAGCTCCCACTTCACTTTTATAAGCTTAAACATAATTTAGGTAAATCACAGTGGGCAAAGTAAAATAATAGGTTTAAGTCGGTTAAAATTCCTGCTGGTTTCTCGTTCTAAAGCTGCCCAGGGCCTTTAGAAACTACACTTTAATACACTTGTGTGGAAGAAAGGGACTAGAGCGATCTCTTACAAACCAGCCCAAATTAGAGTTTCACACCATCGAAATTCAAATCAAAATGCAGGTCATTTGCACGAGAGTGATACGAAACAGCCGGAGGACTGGAGGTGTGTCTGGCTGTATGTGAATGTGTTTTTAGATTTCTCGTTTCTTTGGCTTTATAAGCTTTACAGTGCTGAGACAACTGAAGAGTAAACATTGTAGGGCTCTTAGACATTTGCTTAAGCAACATCCAGGCTCAATCAATGGTGCACATTTGGGGTGGAGCTAATAGTTTATAATAAAGTGTGTGATTTCTGCCCAACTTGAATCATCAAATACAAATACAGAGATCCGGTCAGCAAGTTTTGTTATTTCTTAAAGCAACAAACACACCTTTGTCCCATCCAAGTTAACAGCTTCACTGCTATACTGAGAGAACCTGTCCACTTGAAAACATAAAATCCATCCAGCAATCTGACAACTCTGTCCTCAGGTGCTTTTCCACATAAAGGTAAAACACAGAAAGACTCACAAAATCTCCCACTCACTTTTATTTACAGATACAGCGATAGTGATCTGGGTATCAAAACTGACAGAAAGAATCTGAGTGATGTTGACAACCAAACAGCTGCATGATCACAACATTTGGCTGGGATTTCCGAACTTTACAACTCATAAATGTCACAACTGATTTCTTTGTACTAATTACTCAAGTCTCATGAGTGTGAAAACAGGAGGGCACACTGGAATATGCAGTTATGCCCACGGTGCACAGTGATGAAAGGCAATTCATCTAAACATTTTCAATTTATTGGGGATTGTCGTGGTTATCCTTTGTATCTTTACAAAGATTTCTGTTCGAATTCCATTTTTAAAAAACTTGGAAATGTCATTGATTACTGAACAAATATTAACAAAACTGGAAACCAAGTTAAGCATCCTTAAAGGATTCTTCTGTATTTTCTAATCAGACGTGGATTCGAGTAAGAGCCTCCAAAAGACCATTTTTCAAAACTAAAAATCTGTAAAGAAACCTTTATTAAAACTATAATATGGTCTCGTAAATAAAACTGCTGTAGTGTTCAACACCCAGTGTTATTGTAATCTGAAAACTTTAGATTACAAAAACTGTTTTTCAGTTTGGGGTTATGGTGTCATACAGCCTAAAAATATCAGGACATCCAACAGCAGGAACATCTAGCAACCAACAGCAGTGACCTGATGCCCTCCGGCAAGAAAACCACATCAAACTCAGACAGCAGCACATACAGGTGTTTGTGCCACACATTTGTAGTGTAATTGCCAAATGATGAATACGAGTGGCTTCACAACCGATCGAAAACACTGACACATATACATGTACAACACATCAAGGAAGCTGATTTGTAAGTGATGTACATAATGCAGTCACAACTGAATCCAATCACAGGTCACAGGGTATAAAACAAGGTATTGGCTAACCAGCTGTGATGAAACCACCTTAAAGACATATTAAATCAAGTGTAAACTGGGCAAATATGTATGAACAGGGCTATATGCCACAGCTTGTAACATTATACACACAGATGGTGTGTATTAATTGGACATGCAGCAGTAAAAGCGACTGAATGTTAATGTGACTAGATTGCCAGAATTACATTTTTTTAATTAAATTCATGTTACACCAAATTTTTGTTGGAAATTATACTCGAAGGTTTAGCCTTAACATGAATAGAGGACAGAGGTCCATACAGCAGCCAGAGATGCGCAGACAGTCTGCACCTGACTTAAGCATCACATTAGAGACGTTGGGTCCGTCTGTACATGTGGACATCTAACACTTCGATATTCTCTCTTCTCAAACTCCATTCCTGTCATAACTACAAAATAACAAGCTAAATGTTTCACTTTTCGATCCCCCTATAAAGATCCTCTTAAGACTAATAGGATTTTATCCACAAACACACACAGTCTCAAGTCAAGTCATCATTAACTGTTACAAAGCACAGCTTTCCTGTGGCTCAGTGGTTAGAGCATGGCACTAGCAACGCCAATGTCATGGGTTCGATCCCAGGGATTGCACATATATATAGAAACAAATGTATAGTATAATGCAATGTAAGTCGCTTTGGATAAAGGTGTCTGCCAAATGCGTAAATGTAAACAAAAGGAAAGTCGGGGTCTCTAGTATTTCAGTCTACAACACAGGTAGTTTACTTTGAACTCTAATTTCTGAATAGATCAACTGTCCTTATAGCCAATAAATGCACAATTTAAAACATGAACCTGGTATAAAGTTGCTTGATTGCTTGGCAACTGTAAAATCTGACTTTCTCTCTGCAAAAAACTCTACAGATATAATAATAAACTATATTTATGGATTTAGCAATGGATTAGACCTGCTCTTTCATCATCTTGAGGATCTCATTAGGACAGTCTTTACTCTGCCTTGAATGTGGAAATAGACTAACTGGGCATACATCATAAATGAACACAGACACAATCATAAACAAATGACAATTTGCTTCACATGTTTGCATGCAACTTACACACTCGAATACAAACACAAACTCTAAGGAGAGGTTTTCCAGACAGAAATTAGGTTAAGCCAGGACTAGGCCTTAGTTAAATTAAGACATTTGAGCAGTTTTTACAATCATGCCTTACAAAATAAACATTACTTGTGTGAGACAAAACAAGAGCACTGATGTATTTTAATACATGCCAATGCCAGCTGTTTTCAGTTTAGACTGATATAACATTTATTTTAGTTTAGGACTAGTCCTAAATAATAAACTTTAGTTTTGAAGGGATAGTGTGCATCTAAACTTAATGTTTGGCATGAATGTAGCTGAGAAGTTAGATAAAGGCTGATAAAAGCAAACAAAATATTTGAATAAGACCAAAAATGCTGGATCTTAATAAAGTAAAGATATAGTGCAAGAATTAATCTTTATTCTATTTTTGAATAGAAGATGAATGTGTGAATGATATGGAGGTGTGACAGAGAGAAAGAACGAAAGAAAGGCGAGCGAGGCAGATATATAGAGATGAGGGAACTCTCACACATCTGACAGAAGCACGTGTGATGTACCTGCTTGTCCTTCTTTTGTATTTTAATTTTTTCTTGAAGTTTCTGTCTGCGTCTGCAACAGAGATACAAAGAATAAATCCAAAAACAGTACAATACAGCTTAATATACTTTAAATCTCTATCTTTTCAGGCTTGTAACAAATAGGTGAACGATTGGTACAAACTGTTGGAAAGTTAAGCTAAAATCTCCTTATGAAGAAGTGCATATCAGAAGCAAAGAAATTTACTTACGAGCATGCACCCAGCAGACATTTTTAATATTTTATATCAGTGACCCATGCATCAATAAGCAACACATAGATTAATAAAAAGTCTTGAACCAAAACCTGACACTAAATGGCTATATGCAGTAATAAGTCAAGGTCTTTTTCTTCTGTACTATTTTGTAAACTAAGTAAAATCACAGCTTGAAACTAAAGTCACCTGTCACCAAGAGAGCAGTTCATAAATGTGCTTCTTTGTGTTTAAATAAATGACTTGCATAAACAACAGTCTAAGACCAGTTAAAAATCTCTTTCTGTTTATGCAGGTTATTTTAATTTCCTTTTTGAGACCAACCCAGAGTGGGTACCAAGTTAAGACAGGTGTCAATTCACCTATACAACTATTTTAATTGCATTACAAAGAGAACCATAAAGCTGTAACAGCACGGTTATTATATACCTAAAGCATATATGACTTAATGCATACAGCATGAAGAAGAGTCTAAGACATATTGAACATCATTCTGTTTATGCAGACTATTTTGGACTAGTTAACTTAAAATCACAACAAAACATTTAGATTAACCCACAGTTGGCACCAAAATACCAACTAACACACTCTCTGAATTGATACCTGTGCCACTCTACCCATTACTCTATTTTAATTTCATTTAAAAGAAAACTATAAAAATGTCTCAGAACTGAATTATCATTAGATATCCAATCCATAATAATCAATGGTTTGCATAAATAAAAATGTACACCATCTAAACTTTATTTTCTGTTTTTGCAGACTATATAGTCTACCTGAAACTATTATAACGTATAAAGTAGAAAAACACAAAGTTGTCAGAACTGCATTATTATTCCTATAATAATAAATGACTTATTAAAAATGTATGTTTTATTAAAAACACATATTGAGAAACACCATTGGGGTAAACCAACAATGGGCCCAAAGATATCACCTACCCCATTCTCTGAGATGAGACAGGTGTCAGTCTACCTGTGCAACTATTTAACTGCATTAAAAAGAAAAACACAAAGTTGTCACAAAACTGAATAGGCATTAGATACCCAAATCCACAATAATAATAAATGACTCACAATGGGGCTACAACACAAAGCAAGGGATGAAGTAAACCCCAAGAGTTACAAGAGAAGTTACATTGTTCCCAGTTAACTTGAAGCCGGTCACGGGATGCTTTATACCTCAAGAGATGCCAAACTCGTCTCTGCCCTAATAAAAACACTGTAATAAACACCCCAACATCGTGTCCCATATATATTAGCCTATGTAGGGCGCTAGCCAACGTGCTAACCGTAATGTCACGGCTCTATATTTCAGCCGTTACACACGTGAAGAGCCGCTCAAACTCCGCGGAGTCAAACGCGACCTCACCTACCTGGACACACCGGCTCCGGACATCAGCTAGCGCGAAAACCTACGCGTTCACGTCTCCGCGTTTATTTCCAAGGACACTAAACGCCATGACAGTTTAGAAAAATGCATAAAAAATTAGAGGGGGTGGGAGTCGGGAAAAAAAACTCAGGGCGATTTCTTTAATCCTAACGCGCGAGAGCGGTTCATTCATGAAGGGATGCGAGACTTTGACGCGTCCGCGCGCCGCACGCTCCCTGCGGCTCTGAGCGAGACGCGTTAAAAATAAAAAGTTTAAATATGTGCTTACCTAAAATGGCTACTGCGGCAGCCAAAATACAAACAGCTATTATTTGGTGAAGTTTAGCGCTGGCCGCCCGCAACGACAGCCTAACTAACGTTTAGGTCCGGATTTCTCCGGTCGCCATTGGCCTCGTCTGAGCGCAGCCGGTCCGCCGAACGTTCCTATTGGTCGGTGAGCTGTCAATGAAACGACGCTGCGCTAAGCTTGTATGAGAGACGCGTATCGCCTGCGACCATTGTGCACTTTTAGCCCCTCGTGTGGATATGTCTTTTTGTGTATGCCGGGAGCTTTTTCTGCTATAATTCTACCGAAAGCATGCGACCCGCGTATGAGGATCGCGCGGAGCCGATTCACACACGTTTTGTGCGTCGCGTCCGGATTGCTAAAGCTATGCTGTGGGTTTTATATTTCTCGCTTGCATCCACCAATCGTGGTGCTGTATAGTCCATCATTACGGCGCATGAGAGAGGAGGAAAAAAATGCTACATTCCACGTCTTTGCTCATGTTTCATATCCCGGATGTGAGAATAACAGGGCTTATAATAAAGCATGTGGGTGAAGCTGCATGTGTCCTTTTGCATGTGAATCAAACCTATTGCTAGGGCTTGGTTTGTTTTGTGGTAGCCTAATCCAAGGTAGCACACAAAAATTCCACAGTACGTGTCCAAATACTATGGCATTATGATACGTGTTTAAAATACCATGGTAGTACCCGTGGTACTTTTTGTTGCCTGTATGGTCTTTTGGATCTTTAGACCTGTATTACCATGGTATTCTTTGAATTGGTCGCAGAATGGTCCCGCCTGTGTAGCTGTTGGTGCATCTACCTGCCCCTCAGTGGGGTTAACAGATTTGATGGAGTGTAGATGTGCTAATCAACCAAGGATCATCTATACTTACTATATGCACTTTATACAACCATTCAACATTAAACCTGTCTTTTTTTATGGAAAAAACTGGTGATGTAAAATGCCTCAGAGAAAGTGGAAAAGTGGATCTACAATACAGTACAGTAAAAACATATTTAGATATAGACCTACAGAATCACAATCCAATATTGTAGCCTATTAAGCCTGCTATTACATGAATATTATTATACATTTTTTACATAAACTATATATTAATATGGAACATTTATTATTTAAAGTGTGCAAAACTTTCCAAACATGCCTGAAAATATGAATCTGGTACTTTATACTGAAAGTTTCTGGCAGCTATTTTGGCATACATGTTCTTGCTGCATGGGGCTGAATTACTTTCAGTCTCCAGAGCCAAACCTTCATTCTCCATATTCTTTCAGAAGGGTTCATCTAGAAAGCTTATCTGAAGACACCATTGCCTAAGCATGTTCATTTATCACATTTTTCACATTTACAATTGGTTTTTATGCTTGGAGAACACTTCTCACCCCAGTACATGCATTTATTATGTTGTGACTTACAAAGCCAGTAGCTAGATTGAAGTTATTAAACTAAAAAACCAGCAGAAACCATGTTTCGCTATGTTTTTACACTTTATTGTGGCTTTTTTGCATATCATTTAGCTGTTTTTGAATAGATTTGCATTTGATAATTGCTGTTTTAATCCAATAAATGAAATTAGATATTCATTGTTAATACAGATATGGTGTAGATAGTATTTAGACATTTAAGGTATTGTGCACAAACAGTCAATAACAGCAGGTTCCAATTGTGACAATTTACCCCGACAACATACCCTGTTATGGCTCATGGATGGGTGTTTAATGTTCTGCATTTTCCAAGACAATAATATCTGGAACAAAAAGAAATATTAAAATGAAATATAAAAAAATACTTTTTAGAAAAATGCACAACAAGCCTCAGCATCCCCTATTTATTTTAAGCAGAGGCGAAAAGGTTAAGAATGTGCAGGTAAGATGACGTAGGGCTTGAAAATAATCTGCACATCTGTTTAGGAGCCCCAAACAAACCTCCAAACTCCCTCTCATCCACACTCTCTCTCTCTCTCTCTCTCTCTCTCTCTCTCTCTGCATGTCTCTCATCCTCATTTATTGGCTGTAAGCCCAGAGTGTCTGGCTTCAGTTTATGACGTTAATTTATTCAAGAACATGCAAACCATAAACAATCCTAAAGCACATCATCCATTACAACAAACTCCAAAACACAAATTTTCTCCTCATTTCTTGTTCTGTTTTCAAAACCAACATATAGTTTTAGCATTAAGGATTATAAATAATGAATTGATGAATATATCGTTGAATATTGATGATATCGCAGTAAAGTACTCGTGACAGGTTTGTGTTATATGCAAAACCAGCAGAGGGCAGAAGTGACATTTTTTTAACAAACAGGAGAAACTTCTTGGCACACTTCGCCTCTGTAGGTTTTTCAGGAGTTTATAGACGCACATCTAAAAGCTACTGGACATTCGAAATGTTTGAATTGATAGCCATGATAAAAGCTTTAATTTTAAACAGATTTGGGTATTATTTCGAGCACATTATGAAACATTGTTGAGATTTCTAGAGGGACATGTGATATTTTTGTTCTCAGCAGAAAAATCAGCAGCAAAGATTTCTATTTACTATTGTTTTATTCTTTTTGCAGTGTAAGTACAACACCTCAGATCTCATAGTGATGTATTTACACCGTAAAAGTTCTCTAACAATGACATTTGTTGTTGTAAACCTAAATAGTCAGATTGTTTCAGTTATATTAAAGAGAAAATGAAAATTCTTTCATCATTTACTCTCCCTCTTGTCATTTCAAACCGGTATGACTTTCTTTCTTCTGCAGAACACAAAAGAAGATATTTTGAAGAATGTCGGTAAACGTAAAATGGAGGTACCCATTCACTTCTATTGGTTTTGTGTCTATACATTAGAAGTGAATGGGTATTGCCATTATTCAGTTTTTCAACATACACGTCTGTCTGTCTGTCCCACTACAGAATTTTGAGAATTCAGCACACAGGCTCCATCCAGCTTCATTAAAACTATTCCCCTCACAGCATGAGACTACATTTGAAACTATATGTGCAAAGCCGTATCCTTTAGTTTAGCCCCAGATCATTAGGGGTTTAGCTGTGTGTGTGTTTCCTCAGTGTATTCATTGGATATTTAATTCACTTGTACAGTTTGCAAGAAGACCGTTCCAAGTTTCTCAGTTCGGTCATGGTGCCAAATGTGCAAGCCCAGCCAAGAAAGAATGGAAGAATTTTACATTTACAGCTTTGATGTGTATGACACGGTAAAGAAATGACAAGGGATTGTGGGAAAACAAAAATGAAAAAAATGGGAGGAGAAAAAGAGAGAGAGAGCTAAAGCCAAACCAGAAGGGATCTCACTGTGAGACCGGCTGAAGGATGAGAAATAAAGGAGAGAGAGAAACCGAGCCGTGGTCATGTTGGATGTGTTCAAACGTTTTTTAGTTTGCCTTCTAAAGACTGTTTCTCAGAATCAGGTGTCATTTCTGAGCCCTGGAGCCTCATACTGAGAAACATACGCTATCAGGAGAGAACAGACATCTGTTGCCACACGCGTGCACACACATGCACACAGCCTCAGAGATGAGCTTACATGACTGCACACTTTGTTGTCAGACATAAACCAGGTCTGGAATCGAAGAGCTTTTAAAACGGTAAGAGAAACTCATGATGTTTTACTTCATTTTAGAACAACAGAGCAAAATCACGTTCTTGCATGTGTTGCATGTACACAGTTTGAGCTGTCTGCTTTAGGAATGAAAGAGTGAAATGTGAAAGTGTGTTTTTTCTTTTAGATGTTAAAAACTTCCTTAAATGCTTTATTTATTCTTAAGTTTAATATGCAGAGATTATTTTTAAGTCAGCCATTCTTTCCCACAAAGTGTAAACACTAACTCGAGTGAATTATTACTGTTTATTTGAGCATTTCCAACCGGTTTCCAACATCAACACTGGTTCAACCAATGGAGTTTGTGGGTCTGTTTGGAAAGCAATGGAAGACAAGTTTTCAGAGACATGTTTTAGCAGTTCTGTTTGGTGAGGCTATCATTTATTCACTCTTGTACCGTTCAAAACCTATGACTCTTTACACAAGAAGATCATTTGACAATGTTTTATAAAATGGAAGTCAATTGGGTCCATATCTGGGTATTAATGTTCTTCAAAATATCTTCTTTTGTGTTCTGCTAAAGGGAGAAAGTCATAGGTTTAGAATGACATGAGAGAAAGTCAATAATGAAATAATTTTCAATTTTAAGTGAGCTGTCCCTTTAAAGTCTCAATGTTTAACATGGACAATGAAACTGTGTTTATGTATATTGAGTGTGTGTGTCAGTCAAGTTGTTTATCAGATGATGACAGCTGAGTTTTCACATGCTGCCCTGTGTCTTTGTGTCACTTTATTGCTCTCACAAAGAATCATTGCTCTATTCAGGAGGTGATGAGGTTCGGCTTAAAATACGTCTAACCAAAGTCTAAGGTTAATGGTTATTTTTTCAGCTGTTGGCATGTGCTCTTGGACAAAATGCAAGTAATATATTTATTTCTGATGTAGGGGAAGAATGGATATATTCAGGTGACTAACCTTGTAGTGAAAAGCAGAACTGAATGTGTTGTGTGGTATCATGCAAATATAACTAAATTCTCTGGGTACTTTTATTGCCATTAGGTTTTATAGATTTAGTTTGTATAGTCCTTTGTTAATGAGTGATTTTGTTTTGTTGTGTGACATTTGTTGGGTGTCAGAGGTGTGGAAATAATTAAATTAAAATTCTGAATAAATCAAAAGGATGATATGAGTTTAATGTTTTTGTGTTATATGAAAATGTAGTTGTTGTGCTATTGGCAATCGCAAAAAGTATTTCCTCTCAAAGCTGAGGTTTGCTTCCATTGGAAGTACATTACTGTAAACAAACTTTTGTTCATTTTCACAATGACAAACAAACCAATATTGGTATCTGTAATAATCATTAACATCCAATAGATGACAATAGCTTGACTTGTATTTAACCCATAACATTCCTTTAGAAACGTCCATGTCCCTTTTCTCCAGGCATTGAAGAAGACCACTAACCTCTGCGTGATGACAAATGATGTTTAATGGAATTCTTTGACATGCTGTAATGCAAACCAGTGGTTGTGGAAAAACCTCAGACAGGTTCCACAGCCCTCGAGGAATGAGTTCACCGTGAGGCTCCTCACCTCGCGTTTTTCAATTTACACTCCTTCACAGTGCTGCTAACTCTTAATTCCCCAACATTCCCTCTTTGTGATGTCTCTCTGTGGGAATCTGAAACTCAATTCCACACTACAAGATGGGCAACTAAACCATGAGATTATGAATCAAGCAGCCCCAAAATGCTGCTTCATCTGTCATTCCCTCTTTTCCCATCTGTAAATCCTTTTGTTTCTTGCTGTTCGCTCATATCCTTTGTTTCTATTTTGCATGGACAGAAACACCCTTTAAAGGAAACTAGTATTTTGATTCTGAACATGGGGGCTGTAAAAGGAAATAAGAAGACCGACATCGAACAAGATTGTTATGTTATATTAAGAAACCTGTTAAAAAATTGGAATACGTGGTAGCTGTGGTTGGGTTACCTGCAGTGATGTAAAGTAAACACGGGTTTGTGATGGTTCACCTTAAAAATGGAAATAAAATAACAAAATGCTAAGTTAAGCTTTGAGTCATTGAGCTCAGTTTGTGACATTTTAAAGTCTCTTTTTAAACTCTATAATGAAGACAAAAGGGAATCTTTGATGCTCTTAAAAGCTTTTTTAAAAAGATATGTGATTCAATTCTGTCTCATTCTGAGAATCAAAAATTTGAAAGCTCTTCTTCAACATCTGTAAGAGTTGGTGGGGCTTTCCCAACCCTGATCATGTTGAGAGTTTTATTGTCTTGGATGATGCTCGTGAGAATTAAACACACCCTCTTAATCTAATTTAAGCCCTCGACATAAACGCTCTAGTTCATAAAATGCCTATGTAAACCTACTGTCTTCCTCTTCAGGAACAGAAAGTATACAAAGATTCTCCTTTCATTAGTGTACAAAGCTCTTGCTTCCTGTTTATGTATGACCATATGTATGTTGAGCTTGTGTCTGTGTGTGTGTGTCACACTATCTATACACTCACACACATGGGCAGCACCTCCAGTCACTAAGCATAGATAGCATATGCCCAAGCCCAAAAACACAAGTTTCTATTTCTCTGTAAGCTTTATCACAGGTTCTGAGTGAACAATAAATAGTCCAATAAAAACTTAAAGGAACAGTACAGGTTTTTTAAAAAGTCAGCAGTTGACTTAAAAAAATTAAAAAAATAAAATAAAAAAAGGATTAAATAAAACCATAAAACAACATCAACAGCCTATTCTTAAAGGAATAGTTTGACTAAAAATGAAAATGCTGTCATCTGCTCATTTGATGACAGCAGATTTACTCACCCTCCAAACAATGACAAAAAAAGATACTTTGAGGAATGTAACCGATCAACGGCGGTACGCATTGACTTCTAATGTACAGACACAAAGCCAATGCAAATCAATGGGTACCGTCGTTGTTCGGTTACCAACATTCTTCAAAATATCTTCTTTTGTGTTCTGCAGAAGAATGTAAGTCATACAGGCTTGAAATGACAAGAGGGTAAATGTAGACAATATTTTCATTTTTGGGTGAACTATCCCTTTAACTCTGAATACTGGACTGCAGATAATAGCAGAGAGGTATATAGGGTGTGCTACACCATCACACAGATCAGATGTATGTGCATAGACTCACTAATGTTATATGTCGCCAGGGGGTCAGGCATGGTTTCATATCTCTTACATACAGCATCTGCACTGAGAAACACCAAATAGGAGAGGTTGAATGTTTTTTTTCTTCAATCGGATATGAAATACAATTTCCATATGTTTATATAGCTATAAGAATGTGAGCACACATTTTTTAAAAGGTGTGGTGTGGAAATAAATGCATGAACCCAGTGCACACGCATGTAAGCGTATGTGTGTGCGGGGTAAAGAAAGAAGTGTTTGTATAACATTGAGTCACTGACTTTAGTGGTGGTAAATCCCGCTGAGATACCCTCATATCCAATACGCTCTCATCCTCGATGAACTCACCTTTTTTCATTCCATTTCTGCAATACTTTATTCGTTTACACAAGAAAAACAAAGGAGAGACGTGCAGGAAGAGTAGAAGAAAAGAGAGATTTGCACATCAAACATGCAGAAGTAAAATCTCTCTGGATTGAAAACCTAATGTGAGGTGGACCCAGGTGGATCGAAGCCAGGCCGGAAAGAACCACTTTGTAAAAACATGCCGGCCATGTAGTTCCATTCATGAGAAGGATCGGCTAATAATTGTGTGGATTGTCCAAGAGGTCAAACTCACGATTGCTGTTGAGGTGAGAAAACAGAACGAGTTTTTTTAAAGGGATAGTTTACAAAAATCTGTCTTGTTTATCCTTAAGTCATATGACACTTTCTTTTGTGAAAAACAAAACAAGATATTCTGAGAAATGTTTCAGTGGTTTTGTGTCCACACAATGGAAGTCAATGGGGGGGCAATGTTGTAACCAACATTCTTCAAAATATCTTCTTTTGTGTGTTCTGCAGAAGAAAGAAAGTCATGAGGATGAGAAATGAGTAAAATATTTTTTCCCCATTTTTATAAAAAATGACATTTAAACAGAACATCACTGTTAACTATTACAGTTGAAACAGAAAGATGCAAAGAGAGAAAAAAAAAGGCAACAAGGAATAATTACTTTTACACACCTTTTAACAGACATCCTCCACACAGTTAAAACCATATGGCACACAAACAGGATGCACAGCCCCCATGCACCTCAACATGCTCTGGAATCTATTAAAAGAGGGAAAAAGGGCACAAAATAAATAAATAAATACAATTAAACATTGTTGGCATTCCCACTGTCTTCTTTGAAGCCCGTGTCGCTCTTTCAAGTGGCCACAACTTTCTCATTTGGGTTTGTTTACATGTAAAGAGTGAAGTTTAAAACATACTCTGGACATGCATTTCCTCCAAAGATCCAAAAGCAGATGAGGTGCACTTCATATCCAAAAAATTTTAATACAGAATTAAATCATTCTGTAATTGGGTTATAGGATGAACAACGACCAAATATGTTTTAACTTTAAGTGTAACCTAATGAATTTTAATACAAAAATTGGCTTTTAAAGGACCAACATACCTTGGATCTATAATAGATTAATTTTAAGAGCAAATTCAATGGAAAGAATGTGTTAAACAAGACAGAACAAACATGGAGGTAATGTGTCCAATTATATCTGCGGTATAAACCTAAATGTTCAACTTTCCAAACCCCAAATATGAACCGGTGAAGTGTATGAGTTTGGGTTAGGTAAATCAGACACATTTCCTCACAAGGAAATATTACATGAAATGTCAAGCCACATCATCTGGCAACAACTGCATTTTCCAAATTTTCCTATTATTTTTATTTGTTGTTATGGACGGTTTCAAAGCAACAACATATACAAACATGACCACGAATGCACGCTGTTGTAGCCCAAACTTAACGTCAGATACACATCTGCAAAGAATAGAGTCCCTGCAGATTATTCCTGATAACAAGTGAAAGAAATAAGAACATTTCCTAAACTAGTTAAAAATATGTCTAGCCAGTATTATTTCGAATAATTGTTACTTGACTTCAAAAATTCAATTTTTTTTTTATTTAATATAATATATTGCATCCGATGAATGCGTTTATATAACTAAAGACGGTCTTCACGTTATGCATTCATATCATTAAAAACATCCGTAGACTGTAATGACTGGAAGTATACAGCAATAAGACGTAACTTCAATTTAAGTCACCGATCAAAAGAGATTTTGATGAACTCTTGACACAAGCACCAATTTTGTGGCTGTCACAACTAACAGATGAGACCAGAAACTTATTTCTTTTCTATAAAAGCACATGGAGAGATGGCTGCTCAGTCCTAACTCTTGCAAGTTCTTTTGAAGAAACATGTAAAGCCATATATCCATTACTAAACTTCAGACTTGCAAACATTAACTTTTAGACTTATATGACTTGATATTAAAGATGCAATTGACACAAAAACATGGGCTGAACAGCTGAGAGTTTTTTCTATGCTAATAGATTCAAGATATGAAAAACATACTCGTAAATAACAGCAATCATACGACAGGAGATCATTCTGTATTATCATCATGAGAATACAGAGGAACCTCATTTGGCTTTCTTTGAAATATGGGATAGAAATAAGGAACCGATTATTGAGAGACAAGGTCGTGAATCAGGAAAAGATAGAAAGAGATACAACATCTGGTGAAAACATTTCACCCCACCACCAAACATCAGGAGTCGCTCTATAAAGAATATCCCTATTATCCATGAACTTGGAAAAACTTTGCCGCATTTCATGTTAAAGGAGAAATTTGAAGCTGGTTTCTTGTGATGCTGAAACATGTGGTTTAATGTTACCAAATTAACACAGTGGTTTACAACCTCTCCACATTCCTTCTAACAAGAACACAGCCTTTGTGTGATGAATGGAACATCGAGCCATGTGCGTGACAGAGAGAAAAAGTGGGCGACAAAACTTTATTCAACGTGAAATCAAAAATGTTCAAAATATCTCTATCGCCATCTCTGTTTTGAAAATTTTTAACCCAAAACGTTATGGTTGCAGCTTTAATATTTACTTTCTTAATTCAATTACAGCTTTAAAACACTATTACTTTTTTAGATTTTAGATTTTTGCTTCTAGGCCGAAGGAGTTGTGGCCCAGTGGTTAGAGAGTTGGACTCATGACCAGAAGGTTGCTGGTTTGATTCTCAGGGCTGGTGGGTAACGGCTGAGGTGCCCTTGAGCAAGGCACCTAATCCCCACTTGCTTACTATACGAAAATGTACAAATGTATAATATAATGCAATGTAAGTCGCTTTGGATAAAAGTGTCTGCCAAATGTGTAAATGAAGGAGAAAACGCATTTATGAAACGCTCTGTAGAGCAGTTTGTCTGTTTAGGGCTACTGTAGAAACAACATGGTGAATTCCATGTAAGGGGACCCGCGGTGTATGTAAATAGAAATAGCTCATTCTAAAGTAATGTAAGGTCTTTATACACCTTTAAAGACATAGTTATGTATATTATATTGCATTTCTATCAATAGATCCTCTTAAATATCACACACAGCACATTCAAATATATTTTTTAAAGGTTTGTTATATTAATATTGTCCATATTATGCATAACAAAATCTATAGAATAGAAAAAATAACACAAATATGATCAGTTGTGAAAGCACATTATGTTCTGTATTCACAGAAGTCCCTGGGGGCCAATAGTGACGCAGTGGGAAAAGAGCAATTCAATCTTAACAATAAAACATTTGACCTCCAGGTGATTTGTATGGGCATTACACAGCACACACACACACAAACACCTATTCAGAACATCATAAACATAATTGAGTCCAGACATCTGTCAAAAAACATACACAGAGGGGTCTTATTCTAAGCCATGTTGGCTTTCACATGTATATGTTTACTGTTGGGTTGGCATACTGGAACTGTAAACTTTAACAATCATTTTATAAGAACCAGTCGGTCAGTGGTAAAACAGTTTCTATAATACAATGACATGTGATATGCTAGAAATAATAATTTGTAAGCAACATATAATTGTAAACCCTTTTCCTGCACATTGGTGTACAGTAGTTTTGACATTTACAGGGGCTTACCAGTGATGTCGCCTTTGCTTGGCTTTTCTCTAAACTAAAGGCTATGACTCCTTAAAGAAAGACAAGTCCTGTATAACAACATCGTGCTTCATTAAAAACATATAAATAAAAATTGAGTTTTAGTGAAACGGACACATTGAATAGAAAGTTACTGCTACAGCCTCCCTGTATTTCCTAAAAAAAATACAAAATTGTTTTGTGATTTTGTTTAGTTAGCCTGTCACATTCCAATATCCCCCAGGGCTCTGTCCTCTTTCTGTACAACACTTTCTCTTTTCTGTTTCTCTTTTCCTACCACAGGACATTTGATTTCTGCAATAAAAGTTTCTGTCATCTAATACGGCCAGACTTGGAGCGAGCGTAATGCGTGTGTGAATGCGGTAATATTAACTTACAAGATTGATGAGAGTAACTCCCCTGTTAATCTCAAGAGCCCTAAACATGATCTTATTTCATGACCTGCACTCGGAATCTCAAAAGTCTTATTACTACCAAGTTGACGCTATAGTGGGCCGTAGCATGTTGCTATGTGGTTGCTAAGGGGTTTTGAGTGATGGTAAAGACATTGCTAATTGGTTGCAAGGATGTTCTAATTCTAATAGAAAATTGCACACCTTTCTCTCAAAAAGTTGCATGACATTTGTGCTCATGTTTGTAGCACAAATGATGAACGCAAAATTACCTTTTGATAATGTTTCTATACTTCTAGTCCTTCGTTGTTGTGACTCAGTCTGTGAAATCCGAGCTAAAGTCTCAAAATCTGGACATCAAAGTTAGATTTCCACCATTAATTTCACTATGATTTCAATTTCTTACTCAAGATGATGTTTTCATAGAGTGTTATTTACATGATGTAGGTTTTCATAATGTTTTTATTTATTGATTTTATGTAGAAAACAGTAAAACAGAAAAATTACTTTAGCTGGGTTTTCACAGACTGCGTCACATGTTTTTGTATTGGGCAAGAATATCTCGAACCCAATAAAAAGAGATGATTAATGTCAACAAAGCTTGAATTTTATTTCATCAAAATAGTTGAATCAATGTTTCGTGTGTTTTGTAATGCATGGCTTTGGTCCATGGTGGGAGACAGAGAGAGAGATTTGGGTTTGCTCTGACAGAGGAGGAAGAGTTCATCCCTGAGCCGTTCTTCCTGAAAATTAAGTGAAAAGCTATGACGACTCGAACTCTATTTAACAGAAATACAGTTCAAGTGAACAGCAGAATCATAAACCATGAGAAGCAAAAAACAAACTCACATCGATTGTGTGTTCAGGCTCATGATGACGGACCCAATTCAAAAGGCCCTATACCTAAATCTCTATAGTATTCTTGTTTCTAAATATGGCTCAGGCCCTCCAATTAATGTAAATTTAAAGCAAATAGTGAGCATTGATACGGCATTCGCAGGGGACGTAAATAACTACAAAAATAAATCAGAGCAGAGGCTTTTAAATGAACGATTAGAAATGTTATGACCTGTTATGCCCTACAAAGTTAATCATCCAATTAAAATAAATTCACCAAAAGTGTGAACTCTCCCCTCCTGTGATGTCATTCCCCCGTGCTTTTCCTCATCCAAAGCTTTGTGTGCTCTGGACTGACAGTCTATTCCCTTTGGCACAACATCCCATGAGTCTCCTGTTTAAATGATCGATGATGATCAGCCTGTTTCCTGGAAGAATCGCATACCCGAATGCTTAGTGTTATCGCTCTCGTCATGTTCAATAATCCCACATGGCCGGAGTGCATCCGAGCCAAATTTTCTTGCAGTTGTTGGAATTACAGCAATCAAGTTGCCCTGGATCACAATTCAAGTCCACTACAGTCCACCCTTTTGTTACTCCTCTTTCTGCCAAAAAAACAAAAGAAAAAAGTTTTAGTAAGGCACTTTCTCATGCAAGACACGATCCCTGTGCTAATATTTTGATTGGACGGCCCTTAAAAATCTTACTGTGTGCATATTTTTTTATAGACACGGGACTGAAGATGGCATTTACCCCATGGGATATATGGACACACGCACACAAAGTGTCTCTGGTGTTTACATCCTCAAGGCTATAATGAATCCATTGCATCTGGATACATAAAAAAAAGTTTTTTAATGTGGTTTAGGGGGAAAACACCCAAAACACAGATGATTTCTGGTTAACCCCGGTGTTAATGTTCAGTTGAGATAGACGTTTTGTGTCGGGTAAAACCGTGTATTCTCTTCCCTTATAAAAAATACTGTGGGATGATGGTATCAGAGGGTAAAATCGTGGTATTTTGTTATATACCACATCATTACCATACTGATATACCATGAGCTCTAAAGAGAGATTTTGTACCTGCAGCCCGAACATTATTTCTCTCCAGTCCCTTGCCCATCAACCCCCCACAGTTGTTCATGGAGTCCACAGATCTTCTTCTTCCTCCTGTAGGAAAAGAACATGAGTTAGTGTTCTGTAGAGAACGTCTCTGTGTTTGCAATCAAGACATCTCCATGTGTCTCTTTCCCTTCCTCTCATCCTGTGTTCCTCTCGTCTGCCCTCTCTGCGTCTCTCGTGTGCCACTGTCAACAACCGTTTTCTTCAGCCAAACAGGTGCAAAATCCATAAGCAAAGACTGCAACTAACAGCCCAGAAAGAATATGAACACTTACACCTAAAACTGTATAAATGACAAATCTGCAAATAAATGATTTTAGACCTGTTCTTAGAATTAACTTCTCCAAGATGACTTTTATTCCTCAGAAGATGCTCTCAACTTATATCACTATTGTCCTTAATAAACCTCTGATGTTTTTCAGGAAATGGAGAAAACACTGTACTTTTTAAATGAACAAATACATGTTAGACAACATAAATGGTGACTAAAATGCCGAAGACCAAATCTTTTTAAAATGCAGAGAAACCAATCAAAACAGACAAAAACAGAAATTTACTGTAACAAATACATTTCATAGTATTTTTGTCTTGTTCTGCAGTACAAATATCTAACAAATCTTGAATCAAGATACATTTTCTTTAGAGGTAAAGTGCATTAAGAATTTGTTCGATATTTTTCTTGGAAAACAAAGAATTTGGAAAAAAATTGAAGTGTGACTAGAAGAGTTTCATTTATTATTTATTGGAAAAATTGATTTATAATGCAACATCCATTTATTTTTGAGGATCCAAAAACTTTAGGGGCCACTGTAAGTGTATGTTTTTGAACATTTCTGATGAACAGAGAGTTCTGGTTCATCTGAAGATCAAGAGGTCAAGGGATCATGGGGGTTTCTCAACTGATGTTCAGCAGATGACTCATGTTACATGTTTGTGCAATGATGGTGCGATGAGGTGATCCGAGTTTAACATGCCGAGACAACTGTAAATAAACAAATCATACGCTAATTCCCTTAAAATTGTAAACACTGGCGCTTTCACAGCATTGCTCTATTTGTTTGAGCATCCTTAGCATGCCAAGCAAATACCACTGAGCGAGAAAGAGGAACTAAACATTAAACATAAGATGGTTTGTCTTGTTTTCTGTGTGTATGTTGCAGGTGGAGACACAATGTCAGTTAAGTTGAAGTTTGAAAGCCCGGCTGATGGTGGAATGGTACATCGAAGCCGTTCATTCACCGGCGTCAACACGCTCGGTGGCCGCAGAAGGTAACCAAAAATCTTTTTTTAAGGATGAACTATCCCTTTAATGACCTTTTGGTTGTAATTTAGCATTCCACATAATATTAAATGTAAACAGCCAACTGGTATTATGCAATGGCAGTGGTTGTTTAAAGAACCAAAGGTCCTGAGAGGATGTTCGGTTCAGATGAGAGTGACGGCTTACATAAGTTACACAGCTGCCTCTGTGTGTGTGCGCATTTATGCATTTGTGTGCATTTTTATTTCATGCCTCCCAATAGCACTACATTATTGTATTTCCATTCAAGAAAATATAAAAAAGATTGCAGACAAAGACTAACAACTTCAGAAACACATTCACCTGCTTGCAATTTGTAAACTCAGACATTACAAAACTGGATTTTTGAGAAATAGCCTTTTAATCACTACTGTCAGACAAAACATTTCTATAATTCTCAATTTAAGACGATGGAATATACAAACAGACTTTTAAAACTCTTTTGCATTTGTTTGCTGTCAAACCGATTAACGTGATCGTCACTACAAAATAAATGTTTGTGTTGATATAATATATGTGTGTGTGGCGGGTATATTTGTATAAATACACAAACATACATGTATATAAAATGAGTTATTTTGCAAAAACAGACTCAGTTTTAAAAAATGTTTTTATTGTGCAGTTGGGTTGTTTTGATTAAGTAATAATAACTAAAAAGAACAACTAACTAAGACCAACGCAATCTTACGGGAAATCGTAAGTATTTTACGAGGTGGCTAATTTTGGCCGTATGAATTTGTATGATCTTAGTCGTACGTTTTAGTACGTTTTGCTTTCGCACCAGTAATGTTCGGTGTAGGGGCAGGGTTAGGGGCGGGCCTTCAGTATTGCTTAATCGTACATTTTTGTATGACTCACAACGTATGAATTCATACGTATTAGCAACCTCGTAAAATACTTATGACTTCCCGTGAGATCAGGTTGACTAAGACATGATAACATAAAAAACATGATTTTTTTTACATTTTTAAAAATAAATATTTGTTATACACATGACTGTGTGTGCATTTATGCATAAATACTTGAGATGTTTTGAGACATAAAGACTATATATCTGACTTTACAAAATCTTTTAATATAATATGTTTTTAAAAAAAACTTATTAGGATCATATTCACTCACAGTGTTACACATCCTGAGATTGTAAATTTGCTTTTAAAAACGATTCAAAATGAAACACACACACACATTCTGCATCTTGTACCTGAATCCCTTTCTAAGAGTTCAGACATTTTTAAGCAGAATTTCGTCTATTTAACTAAGCACATCAGAAGAGAAGGTGAGTAAAGAGTGTGTTTGAACCTGAAAACAGACGTCACATCTGTCATGATCCACCGAGGGACCTTGAATTACAGTCGAGATATCAGTGATGTTGATCTGAGAGCCGGAGCTTGTGTTTTCTGTTGCCCCCCAGAGTAGCGTTCAGCAATGCATTTCCTGGAGAAAAGAGAAGCGTTTATTTACATTACAGAGTCATTGAGTTTGTAGTGCTGCGTAAGAAACCACTGCCAGGATAACAGATCCGTCACAACACAAGATGTTAAAGCGAATACAGTTGTATAAATACATGTATAAATTAAGACTGTATATAACTATAATTCTTGCCCGTTTGGCCTTTTATTGTATAAATCACTTCAACAAACAAAAAGTAATTCTCTTATACCCGTTCTCTCTCTCTCTCTGCAGACATTCCTCTGTCCGCAGCTCTCTCCGCTCTAAAGCGACGGCGGGAAAATCTCCCAGAATTCCCTCTTCTAGTCGTATGGGCACTAGCATCTGGGGGCAGCAGCCAGAACAGGTGGACAGAATCTTCCAGGCCCTACGAAAAGGACTCAAGTATGTGACACAAACACTATTTGTTAAAGAGGAATTTCCATCTTTATGTGACTGATTTCATTCTTTAGATTTTCTTTTGAAAAGTCATTATATAATGTAGTACTTGTTTAAACATGACACACATGTTGTGATGACGATAACTTCTTTATGCCTGATTATAAAGGGATTACTTGGAGAACCATCAAACAGAACTGGACTTCTTGTCATCCCAGCAGCGGGACACCAAAAGGAACTCCAGATTGGTAAAACATGTTCTACAGACACCAAACTATTCATAACGCATGGTTTTTACAGAATATGTTCATTTAAAGTAATTTTTTTGTTTTTCAGGCTTTTTTCTATGACCTGGAAAAGGTATGTTTTCATGCTTATATCAGCCTGATCATAAAGGAATTCGGACATTGTAAAAAATTCTGTAAAAAATGACATTTTCTGTCAGCTGGATACCGTAAAAAAAATCCTGTAAAATTTAAGGTTATAAGGATATATAAAGAATTGTTTCCCCCATTTTCTTGTACAATTGGGCATCTTTTTCTGTAATTGTACAGTTTTTGACAGTATTTCAAGAATAAACTAAAATATTTCAAAAATAGATGAACAATCTGTCAAACAAAAGGGCAACATTCCAATCTGTAAAAAAATAACAGAAAAATTCTGTAAAATCACGTCGTTTTTTTGGTGTAGCTATTTTGTGCTATTTATGATATTAAATATGATGATAACTGCAAGAAAAAAGCTGTTTTATCCTCTTTGTGTCAACAACAGGAGATACGATCCTTAGAGAGATACATACGACGGCTAGAGTTTCAGATTAGTAAGGTAACACAAATAATGGTCGACATTGGTCTTTTTAAACAGCACGACACCAGTAACATGTGAATTGTACATCTTATTGACAGATCGAAGAGCTGTATGAGTCCTACTGCATCCAGTGGCGTCTGTGTCAGGGCGCTTTGAACATGAAGAGAGCATTTTCTCTCTCTCCTTCTTCACGACAATCCAGAGAGAGTTTACTGGAGTTGAGCCGAAACCACAGACACAGTCGGGAGGTATAGTCTGTCATACACAATACACCCATCAGTAACAACAAGACATTGAATTTTTTTGTGTGGATGTAATGAGCATCAGAATTGGATCAGATTTGAGCAGCCAAACTCAATACAAGAGAGCAACTCTTATAAAGTTAGGGATCCAGTTAACACACATGTCTACCTGCAGGACATGTCTGCAATGGAAGGAGAACTCGAGATCCTGCTGGGAGAGCTACAAATCAAAATGAAAGGTACAAGACCGAACCATATGCAGGAATTTGAATTTCAGAGGAACATCTGTCTTTGAAATATTCAAATTTTTCCTCTTTTTTTTTGTGAGGTAGGGTTGATAGGTTTTGCTCGGCTTTGCCCAGGAGATCAGTATGAGGTGAGCAATTTTAACTCAACATATGACAAGAACGGAATGGGAAAAAATATTTTGTGCATTACATTACATTACATTGACTTGTGCATTACATATCAAGTCTTCTAAACCGATACAATGCTTTATGTGTGAACAGACTTAAATTAAAGTTGATATAGACTTTACAGTAAATAATGTTTTAATGTTACTGTAAATTGATATGGCATTCAATACAGTTAACAAATATTGTTCTACAGTATTGAATGAATCATAAGGACTACATTCATGACTTTTCAGAGCATATATCTTTGACATTTAAGGATTTTGATTCATTTGTATGCATCTTCTGAGCTCCATAAAAGTGCATAATGTTTGGAAACATATGTGGGAGAATTCCCTTTACTACACACTCATATTTAATCTCAGATTCACTGCTGTAAAACAGAAATGCCTGCTGGTGTTTTATGTTAAAATGACTTATTTCACCAGCTATTTAAAAGACATTTTTAAGGCCAGGTTTCCAATGACTTCATGCACAATGGAATGTGGTCACGGGGCTCATCAGGCACGCTCACACACAACACACACATACAAGGGGCCCAAGACCTTTTTGGACACCTAAGACACAAACTAAAAAAAAAAAATAATAAAAATAATTTCACCCAAATTAAGTCAGTTCTGTAAAGAAATGTCATTATGTTTGATATTTTGTTATTTAATACAATAGCATTCATTCAAGAATTCAAATACTTCTTTGGACCCTATGTAGGTGTTAATACGGCTGGGACGACAGAGATGGAGAATCAGAGGTCGAATACAGAGCGATGACAAACAGCTGTGGGATGAAGAGGAGATGGTCTTTCTCCCTCACATTCATGCCAACTTTGAGATTAAGGTGAGCTCGTCCGTGTCCGCTCACACCTGCGCAAACATCACTTCCTGTCAAGGTCACCTGTGGGGGTTGTGTCGACAGAAACATGCCGTCCTTTTGTCTATATTCTTGTGTGTTACATCTACTGTAGATAGAGTTTCATCTGACATTACTAAAACTGCCCACAGACCCGCCGAGAAAATGATAGAGATGTTTAACAGACTCTCTGAAGCTTTGGGGGAACGTATAATGATTATAAAAGGTTTGATTGTGTGGAATTGATTCCATCATTGAAAATAAAGACACTGTTCCATTTAAGAAAGTGAAAGTGATGAAATTCTATGGATATTGAACAGAAAAAATAATAAAAACGGAAAATCTGACATATTAATTACATTTTTATTAAACAAAAAAAGACTTTAGGTGGTTTTTTTTGGGAGAAGTATGAGTAACCAAAGCCACCGACCCCTGTGTCAAAGCATTCTTGCAATGAGAATTTTATAAAATCCTGTCTGCGTTCTATTACCCTGCAGGTGTCAGAGGTGAAGGGGCTGAGTTCAATCCTGGTCGGGATGGTAACATGCAGGAGTGCAGATTTTTTTACATCACGACCGCAGATGATGGTTGTCGACATTACAGAACTGGGAACCATTAAACTGCAGCTAGAGGTGCTTTGGAAGTAAGTGCACATGTGTGATGTTTACAAGACAGCAAAGTAAACAGTAGTAGACTGTTTACTAGACTTTAAAGGTGATTTTCTCAATGTTTTGATTTCTTGGCACCCTCAGATTCCAGAGTTTTAAATCGTTATATCCCGACCAAATATTGTCCAATCCTAACAAATATATCATTAGAAAGCTTAATTATTCAGCTTCCAGATGATGTAAAAATCTCAATTTTGACAAATTGCCCCTTAAGACGGTTTCTTTTTGTCCAGGATCACTTTTTTATCTGAGTGTACCCTCTTAAAAATCTGAGAGATAATAGAAGAGAAAACACTGAATCTGCCCTGATCTGATGTTTCCAACATATGTACATATCATTATATTACTTTATTCTCTTGAATGTATACTTGAATGTATATTTTGCTTTTGTAGAAAATGTGTACTTTATTTTTCTTTAAATTTTATATATTACTAATTCACTTTCAATCACACTTTTCATTTTATACTATTATTATTATTATTATTACTTACCCTCTGCGTGTATACATATTTGCACTACTTGCCAAATGCAATACAATTTTGTCATGCCTATAAAGCACACTTATACTGAAAAAAATTGAGAGAGAGAGAGCGAAAGAGAGAGCATTGACTAAATAGCCCATCACACACGCACACACAGATCAAATTTCATTGTTCCTTACACAATCCAGGTGGAAAAGATTTTTCACTCCCTTTTTAAACAGCGTCACTAAATTAAACACATCTCACAGCCTGTGCAGCGTTTCTCTCTCTCTCTCTCTCTCTCTCTCTGTGTGTGTGTGTGTGTGTGTGTGTGTGTGTACTAGCATCACCTCATTTCCTCTGGTTCTGCTAAGTCTCTTTTAGTGGTGTCGCTCTCTATAACTATATATTATTATGACGACAAACACAGACTCGACATGTCATGTAGCGAAAGCCTGAGCAAGCATTTTTATGTCGATTTTTTTAGACATATTCACATGTTTGAATGACATTGAAATGATATTTAAAAGTACACTACTGGTCACTTATTCTTAACTTTTTTTCCCCTCAAACAATAATAGTGAATTTATAAAACTATATGGAGTAACAAATTTTACTAAGGAAATTATGTTATGACTATAAATCTAAACTATTAGCATCTTTAGTGTTCACAATTATATTTTGTCTACAAAAATTGTTTAAAAGATTTAAGCATTTTATCTTTACATCAGAAGATTTTTAAGTCACATGACCCAAAACCTTTGATTGGTAGTGTGCCTTTATACGATTCACAGGAACAAAACAAAACTACATTTTCAGAATGAACTGCAGTGCTTGCATTTATAATATAATACTTTGGTTTTGCTTAGCTGTTGTCATAACACGTGTTTTATGTAATATGACGAGAATCTGCACATAATACTTTATGAAGAGTTTAAAATAATAATGTTTATGTCAATAACAGCATAGTATTTGAAACACAAAAGTTACTATATGTAGAGATTCTGTTAAGTGAACTTACAAAAGCCTTCATACCTCCATACTCTGGCGTGCCTTCTCAAAGTGGGCGGAGTTTCATGAGGGGAGTGGCATTCAAGTCTGAGCTCATCCTCGCCCACTAGATGTAAAACAGGAAAAGACAAATTGTGATTCAGTATGCCAAAAAATGCAAGAAAGAACAGGCTTGTCATTTTTAAGCATCAGGTGTTGGTTGATAACTAAGTATAGTTATAAGTAAAGTAAAGTTACATTCAGGGGTGTGGGTGGGGTTATGTTTAGTTGTAGGTGGGGCTACACCTACAGTGGGGTTGTGTCAGGATAAGGGTAGGAGCTAGCTATATCTGGAGTGAAATATACAATAGACAATATAACACAATAGAATATTGTCTGCTCCTTTTTAGAAAGTTTGGTTTAATGTCTCCGGCATCAAGTCCTTATTTCATTGTTTTGTCCTTCTTGTACACAATCAATCTTTCTCTCCCTTTAGTCCATTTGACAGCAGTGAGGTCAGACCAATAACAGCATCTGCCAGCCGCCAGTCCATCCACAGAAAGGGATCCATATACAGCTGGACACCTCCCAACACACCCAGCTTCACAGAGAAATACTTTTTAGTGAGTTAAAAAAAAAACAATACACAAGCTCCAGCTACTCACAGAAATGTAGCGTTATAAAAGTATAATGTAACCCACATATGTTATTAGAATACATCATATCTTAAATGATTTCATCTCTCTGTGGTCTAGTCTATGATGCGGAAGCTACAGGATGCAGATAGCTCTTTCTCCATTGGTTCACGTGAATCAAGGGGCGTGTCTCTACTCAGCTACCTGGCTGACTCCACCCAGACTCTCACTCCTCCAGCCTATGAGAAGACGAGTCACCTGCCGCTCACAAAACGCCATGATACAAAGTTACAAGATGATAATCTACTAAAGACGCCACCGGAAGATGTATGAACTAAAAAAAGGGATTTATAAGCTGCACCTCCATATTGTGACAAGTGGAATAATAGGCAACAAACAATAAATTACAAAGACAATAAAATAAAAGACATACAATAAAGAACAAACCAAAAACAATAGTGAATACAAATGTGTTGGAATGACAAAATGTATATTGACAATTCGACATACCTTTATTTCTTTTCCATGATAACTCCAGGCAGAGGAGAGTGTGGAATGGCCATCAGAGACTGACACTGCATCCCCCAGCCCTGCGGAAAGCAAGCGAGACTCCATCTTTCTCTTCCATCGTTACAGCACACCTGACATCCTCCGGAAAAATGCAAACGTGACCCCCAGCGCAGGTGACGGAGATGCACAGGGGACAACATCCCCGGATGAGACCGCCATAGAGGAGCTCTCGTTCAACCGGGGACCCGAGGAGACACCTATGGAGAAGGATAGAAGTTTGAGCAGATCTCAGAGGAGAGCCGTGACTATGAGAGTTGGTTCTCTGCTAGAAGATCTAGACTCAGCGCTGCAGGACATGAGCATCGTAGAGACGGTGTTAAACACACTAGATCTACAAATACGCCAACTCAATGAGGTGTTAAAGGTGAGAGGAATAGATTTTTGAATATACTTAAATGTTTGTATAAAACGACATGCACATGCATTTTACAAGACATTACTGCACAAGTGTCGTCTTCTCTCCTTTGCTGGTGATAGAAGGACCTTGACCCTCCACAGATGCCTTCATGTGAAACACTAGCTGTAGAGGAAGAGGAAGTGCTGGGCAGTTTTGACTTCCTCTCAACAGATTTTAATGAAGATGAAGTTTCATGCATGGGCAGTGTCAGGCTTAGACACACCGGGTACGTATGTGTCATTTATAAAAACATGCATGCGTTCACGCAATGTTTAGACGCAACATCAGTTTCTGGACAGCCAACATGTTACATGAAGGGTCTGTGCGGCCTCTAGTGGATGAACGGATGTACTACATGTACAACAGGTTGCCTAAGCAAATGCTAACCCAAAAATATAAGTCTATTTCCTACATTTCTATTATAAAATAAAATAAAATTTATGAGTAGCTCAGTGGTTAGAGCATGACGTTAGCAACGCCAAGGTCATGGGTTCGATCCCAGGGCATACTTAGAAACAAATGTATAATATAATCAAATGTAAGTCCCTTTGGATAAAAGCGTGCATAAATGTAATGTAAATGATGGTTTATTTAATCAAATCTGAATCAAATGGTCTAAACACTATAAATACAAGGCTACTATTTGTTCATTGTTTTATAGAATTGGTTCATTCCACGAGAATACACTGAGAAGTATGGGTCTGCTATCAGAAGACATTGCTGAAGGACAGATCAGAAACAATGAAGTAAAGACATCACTTAGTACAGGAGTCTACAGCCTCGACCAAGCCCTGGAAACCCACCTAAGCATCTGCAAAGTGCTGCTAGGGGTGAGAAGATTAGTTTCTATCAATTTGACAAAGATCAATTTCTAACTCGAAAAAGATGATGTCATCAGGTCTCGAGATCATTCTTAAGAAGTTACACAATTACCAAAGATATCATTTGTGTGCAGGCGCTGAAGTGTTCAAACTCTGATCTCGTGCACAAACACATGACAGAGGAGCTGTCACGGCAAACTGACATGCTGGATAAAATCAGCACTCTGTTTCAGAAGACGACGGATGAGATTTCAGCGACACAGTGTAGGTATCACAACAAACTCGACCTTGAATGAGTATATAATAGAAGTCTCTCCTGGACTTAAAAACGGACACGTACGAGACATTTATAGAGAAAACAAACTTCTCTTTTAGAAAGTTATGATAGAATGTGAACTCTAGAAATGACTCCGTTTTATGTAACCTTGAGTGTTGAAACATGCATGCGCGTGTCAGTGTTGTGCAGCTCTCCTAAAGGAATGAAGATATTTTGGAAGGAGTGTTGTGAGAGTGACTCACATTTCTGCTGCTCCACTGATGGTTTTCTCAGGGCACTGCGCAAACATTACACCCACAAAGTCAAAGCCAAACAGCCCGGACAGACTGATGCAGGTTTGCTTTTTCTGTTCTATTTTCAATAGTATTTTCCCTTAAAAATGCCATTTACACATGCCTGTAATGTTTGTATTAAGATGGGGTTAAGTTAGGAGACACTGACCATAAACGACAAAGATACAACTGGATACCTTATATATACACGCGTGCTGAATCTGATGAAATACAGCGAAACAGGTGTAAGATAATCAGTAACTAAGGAAACAAATGATACACAGAAACTGCAGAACCAAATATAAAGTAAAAGTGATGTCAAAATAAAAGTCCTCAAGCGGCACACAAGCGGCACATCAATAAGAGGAAAAATAATTACCGTAACTCACCAAAACGAAGCTATTAAGCTATTTTTTATAGGTTTTAAAATTAGTTTAGTAATGTTTACAAAGTTTAGTTTACTTCACAAAAATCAATTAAGCTACAGGAACACTTCTTACAGAGCTCTGCTTTTGTACTAAATGTATTTGTAATTTAAAAAAACGTGCACTATGTGAGGGAATATATATTTTGTAGTTCGCAAAACCCACAATGCAGTACAATAACGTAAAATACCCATAATGCATCAGGCTTGTGCCTCTAAAAATCTTTCAGAGAAAGATGTGTCAATATCCAAATCTGTTACAGATATTCCTATATTATACTATAAATTTAATTTCATTTGTATATATTATTCCTTCAGAACTTTATTGTCGAACGAATTATATCCTATTATATGAAATTGTTTTATTAGTGTTTGGTAATGTTGGTATTGTTTTCTGTAGTTTTTGGTCAGCTGCTTCATCAGGTCCAGTGCAGCTGTATGATGGCGTCTGTGATTCAGTGCACTACAGACAGAGTGTCTGTGTTTCAACTGTTAATCTACCTCAACCGATGGAATATAACTGACTTTGGAGAGCACATCTCACATCTCTCAAAAGAAGGTAACAACCCAAACTCTCCATATCACAGTTTATTATACCATTTACATTAAAGATTTCAAACATTTTCTGCTCCGGGATAACAAAGACAAACGTCTGAGAAACTTGAACATCAATCAGTCTGAAGTATTCTTCCCAATAGATCTCATGCCGTCTTCTCTGATCGGTTTACTTCAGTGTATCTGATAGCCTGTCTGGAGAGTCCCAAGAGGAGGCGAGCCCTGAAAAAGCTAAAAGGGAGGCGGATTTTCGAGCTGCAGCCGACGAATCGCACGCTACAGCTTCTAGCCAAACTACAGACCGATGCCAATCACAAAGTGACCTCGGCAGCCGCTTCTTGTCTCAGCAGGGCCTCGAGATCCAAATCCTTCAGGACAAAGGTTAAGAAACTGAATCAGTAAATAGTTCACTTAGTGAAGAGTACAAATTAATAAAAAAAGATCCCAGCAAAAATCAAACTAGAGACTGTTTTACAGGCATTGGTGCACTACACGGATCTGTTGAAAACCGGCAACACGCAAGTGCAACGCGAGGCCTGTCTTGCATTAAAATGTCTGAAGGTGAGCTATAAATATAGGTGTCTCTGATCTCTTTTTGATTCGACTCTTTTCAGTTTTATGTGCAATATTCATCAGACAACCAGACAATAGATTGTGAGTGCTGAGACTGTCACCATACTGAAATCCAAACAGTGTGATTCGCAGCCTCAAACATGTGATCTCACATCCAAGAATTGTTGAGGGAAAACATTAAACCCAAATCATGCGCAGAATGACGTCGTATGAATATGAACACCCGATTATACTTTCATTATGCTCTCATCTTAATCCATTTTAATACTACATACTGCATTACATCCCGTCCTCTGTTAACCCTGTTTAATCTTTAATCCGCGATCCTGCATTGCTTGACAAAATTTAAAAAGGATGTTGTTGTTGGCTCGATGTACTGAAACTTACTGTTTTAAAAGACAAGGCATATTTAAAAAGGTTTTTATCTCTTAGGCTTCAGAAAGTGCAGAGCAGGTGGCCGAACTGTGGCTGTCCACAGATGAAGACCTGAGAAATGCTGCTCGTGAGACGGTGTTATCGTTTGGTAATTGACTCTTAAACAATAACTGTTTTGTTTTTCCAAGCACTAAGCAGTTCTACATATGGCCAGTCCATTTAATTTAAGTCAACTGTATCATATTACATTTGGCCAAAATCAAATGCACTTGCTTTGATATCAGTCAGCATTTTGTTATGAAGGTTCCTAGGTTCCTAGGTTTAAAGGTTCCTTTAAATCACCATATCACATTTGATGATCTAAACTTAATTCATTTTTTACATTTTGGACACATCTATTGATTTCATCAATTTGCTGTTATTATTTCATCTCCAATTTAGGTAAGAAAGGCCATATAGCATTCCAGCGAACTGACCGGATCTATGAGATACAGGATGAGGCATATAAGAACCTGGAAACTGAAATCACAATCCTTTAAAAATAAAGGAAACTCAGCCGATTAGAAAGTGTGGACATCTCTACTGAGTTTAAGGAGTACCTGCTCATATTGCCAGTATTTATATGCATTGTAGTATATGCATTATTATTATGATTATAATATTGTGCATTTTTATGATTGAAATATTTATGAATAAACTGTTTTCTACGTTTCATGTGTATCAAAATAACCATAAAACATTAAAAATAAATGTAAATATCAGCTAATTGAGTAGATTATATCTACAATAAAGCAAATTGTGCAAGGTATCAAAGTATGATAAGCCATATTACTTACAGTTACACTACATACAGTTTACAAAGAATGTAAAGCAATACAGAGTATATTTCTTTTGTCACTGATAGTATTCGTACCTCATGAATGAATAAGCAAGGAGTATTGAAGGTTGAAACCTTTGTGAAAAGTCAAATTCATTAAGATAAATGTATTGCTTTTTAACATTTGTCATAAAACTTTCATTTTATGGATTCACAATAATAACCAATTCACAGAGTGCTCTGACATCTCTTTGGCTTGAAAGCAAGTAGTATAGGTTTAGTAAAAAAAATGTGCATCTTTGTATTTGTTTGTGATATTTCTTCCTTAATTCTCTTTCTTACACACAACACATCACAACAGCTTGACTTGATCATTAGAAACTTTATTGAATTAAAAGTTGTGACAGCATTTGAGCTAAAGGCGCAGTACAGATGCAAGAGCCCATCAGACGCCTTTGGTTCAATTTATATTCACCTCTGACAAAACTCATCTCACGTCTATCCTCATAACACTTGAATTCATACTGATTATTGACACATGAACAGAAACCCAAAATCGTAATATACAAATTTATACACACGCACACACATTATCATCAACCCTTTGGGAAAAAACAGCATCCAGAAATGAAAGAACGTAGACTAAACACAATGAATATGGAACCCTAAAGGTAACCCATGCAAGCGTCAGATTCCTTAACCAAAGGTGAGATGCCCGTGTGCCTCGGGCAGGGAAAGAGGGCAGTTATGGGTTACAGCAAGACTGCATGGGTACAAAGAACTGAAATTTCCCAGCATTCCTGGTGGATTTTTTATTCACAGTCCAGATTGAGATCACCCAGGGTCTGTGTAAGAGTTCCAGTGGGGACTTTGAAGATCTGGCCTAGGTGCCCACAATATTGGGGTCGTGTGCAGAGTCCGGCAGTTGAGAATCATGGCAGTGATACAGAAAGCAGTTTCCCCAGCAGCTGTAGCAGATGAGAAACAACGCCGCCAGGAACACTAAGGCACAAATGGTACATGGCTTCCTCTCCAACAGGAAGCTAAGCAGGTAGAAGCCCATAAACATGGAGTGGTTAAACCACAGGGCTGGATTTAGGGGCTTAGGGATCAACAGGACAGGGAGTAGCCACTGGAGGCAATACATTGTCTCTGTGGGGGGGGGGGGGGGGGGGGGTGGTCGAGTATGAGCTCAGATATCAGAAAGGGTGGCTGGTGACACTACACAATCACAAATCCCTTGTGTATCGGCAAGAGATTAGACTTGGTATTTAAATACCAGGGGAGGCCTACAGAAAAGAAAAAAGACAGCAATGAATACATACATAGAGTCAGCTCATTTATAGTTTTAGCACATCATTCCCAGATTGTCTTACAGTCAAGCATACACACCACCCTATAAGGTACCAATGTTAAAGCAAGTGTATTTTGAGAGCTAGTACGCCACTAGGCCATTTTTAGATTATGGTGTCGATTTCCAAAATAACTAACTTGACAACCAATCTAACTTCAATCATCATAAACATCATACCATTACTTCAACTAATATTTGAGTATTTGTGCTACTTCAACATTTAAAACAACGACAACAACATTCAAAGTTACCAGGGATTTAATGACCGTGAACTGCCACGTTAGAAAAACAAGTTTCATATTTAAACAAACATTGCTGACAACAGTGTTTACACGGAGGATGGTCAATAAACTACACTAACAGTTACAAATTTGATATTTGTGTGCTATTTCCCTTAATTGTGAACATAATAAAAATTGCAGGTTGATTTTCTTATTATATTACATCAAAAATCAACACAAAAACAATGATAACACTGTACTGTTAGCTTCTTGGCTAACCCGATATCTAGCATACGTTAGCGTGTAGCTAAATGTGAGCGGCAAAAAAAACTTCTGACCGCAAATGAAAACACGTTTCAGTATGTCAGTCTGATATATTACAATGAAAACTTAAAAACGCTTGAATAAAAATTTTCATACCTGCCATTCTTTAAATTCAATCCCGATCTCCCATATAAACCGTCGCCATTGCTTGCTTTAGGTGATTGCGTAGCGTAGATTTGTACAACTCTAAGGACCCCGCGTGCTCTGCAGTTGCCTGATTATAATTCAGAAACTTCATGTAAATTGTTGTTAGCTTGTTTAAAGTAATTTTTTTAAACATCTGCTTTCCAATGCTATGGTTGTGCTTAATGTTAAAGCACTCCCAAACTTTGGGAGAAATTGTACACGTCTGAAACTGCCAGAAACTAACAGGATATTTATGGTGCCTTTATTTGTTGTCTTCTAAAAAAAATAATGAATGGCACTAGTGTCCAATGCTTGCTTTTTAATAGTACTTCTGATAGGCTATATGATGTGGCATGTGAAATTATAAAATGTGAAAAAATCTCTTTGCCTTTATAGCTTAATCATACAAAAGTTAAATGTCTTGAAAATAACGAGTAAGATAGGCTAATGAAGAATGTGCAATCTCCCTATAGGATCTTAACACTCTTACCACAAGGGACATGAATGGACAATGTAGTGTAAAAACATAGGCTATATTCCTTGAAAAGATGAAGAAACAGACGTCTCTTAGTCTGAACCATTGAATAAATAATGTGCAGTTCATGCTTTATACTGCAATTTCAAGCACTAGATTTCCCTGGGTTCTCTTAATGCAATATCCTCAAATGATTTAGTCACATATATGTCATATATATATATATATACATATAGGCCTATATTCTTTAGTTTCAGCTGGGGCTTTACAAATGGATCATCTGATGTTGTTGCCATGGCACCTGAAGCTAAGAAGGAACTGGGACAAACAGCTGTATAGCATGAACTTTTGGCTTCTGGATTGTAATTGATTCCCATTTTACATCACATGCACTGTTAGGGCCAGTTGCCAGTTACTCTGAAAAAGTAATTACTTACTAATTACTAATTACATATTTAATAGTGTAATTAAATTGCTGTACAAATTACTCCAAAAAGTATTTTATTACTTTATATATATCCTATATCAACCTTGATTAGTTAATTTATTCATAAATCATAAAACTACATAAAGTATTACAAATGTGAGAATGATACATGCATTTTAAAGATAGACTTTGAATTTTTGATGTCAATTCCACTCTTGCACATATATTACACACAGTATTTAGTTTAATTACATCAGAAGTAACTGTAATTCAATTACACACAAAAAAACAAGAGTAATCCCTTATTTTAGAGAAAAGTAATTTAACAATTATTTCAATTACAGTAACTAATTACTTAGTAACTATACCCAACACTGGTTGGGGCAGACTGGTAATAGATAGGCTACAATTAAACTCATTGACCTTAATTAAACCAATCATAAACTTGCAGGTCTTCATTCTTTAGCACATCAGTTTACATTATATAAACATGCAAAATGAACTTCAAAATTGTTTAATTGAACATTCAATATTTTATACTTTTTTTTATACCTACAGGAACATTCAGTAAGCCACAAGCATGAAAGATCAATACCAATGTCTGAGAACATCTCAACAGAGACTAGTGAAGCTGATCAGGGCAGGGACACGCTAGGATGCATTTCAGAACGATATAGTAGCCTATGCTATATGCACATACAGAACTGGATTGTGTAGCTGTTTATGAGAAATAATCTGGCATGCTGTCACGTTTGCGTTTAAGGCCAAAAAACGATCACCTTTTTTCGCGCATGGCTAAATCTTCCCTCGAGATCTCCGCGGAGAAGGTCTTCCTGCCAGCAGCAGCTCACCGTTACTATGATATCTGTGGAGCCATTGCGCCTGGAGGTAGGTAGCCGCTCTTGTATTTATTTAATCTCTTCCGTATTATTCGATAAAACCTTTATCGCGCCATATATGTGTATCTTTTAAATCGCTGGTTGCTATGCAAAGCAAAATGCAACACGCTTGAGGTGTTGCAAGGTCAAAATAATAAACCCACATTAGGTTACGCGTAAAGCACCGTGAAGCGCGATGTGAGAAAGAAATGAGAAAGAAATGGGATTTTACGCGTCCTGATGACATGTTGATATGATGTTTTGGTTTAATGGCCATGATTTTCCGTTTTGTTTAATATCTGTCTGATGAGATCAATTAGGCATTACGTCTGATGGCAATTTTAACACAAACTGAGCGCAGATGGCATCACATCGACAAACTGGCTATTCGTCAGGACTGAAGAGCCACAATTTGGTGAAAGAGTAATGAGTTTATGATTTATGTCATATTTAAATAAAGACATGCAAGCAACTACAATAAATCCGTCATATAGCCTAATAAAATAGGATTTGGGGGAAAGTAGCTTATAATGTTAATATTTAAGATGCAGATGAACGCTTTTGATCAAAACCAGTCTAAGTGGATTTAGTGGTTATAATCAGAATTGTACTGGTTTTAATGGAAACTGTCATGGTCTCTGTGGATGGTGGCGTGTTGGGCTCTTTTGGTTGATGTTATCTGGCTAATAGAACACATGCAAAATATAATAGAAATCATTATTACAATGTGCATTTTTACTGCAGTGTGTCATTTTTTTCTTTAACAAAATTGCAATTTTTATTTGTAGAAATTATCTTATAATTTAATAGGCTACTGATGAATACTTGTTTCGGATTTAATGGTTACAATGGTGTATTTATTTATTTAAAGGAAACTGTCTGTGTGTTGGCGTCACTTGGTTGGATGTTGTTTTGCAGGGTTGGCAGGGTTTAGTTTTGCTCTAAAATGGTAACAAAATATGATTATTCAAGAAATAATTGGCATTACATGTCCACGTGATCGAATCTAGAATACAAAACAGCCTGTCAATTTGACGATGTTCTGTTTTGGTTGCGCAAAATGAAATATCTGCTCTCTTTCAGGTGAAACGAGAGGTGTTTGATTCAACATGAGTGCAAGCGCTCAGTGTCGATGGAGTCTCTGAACGTCGTGGAGCTCCGTGAACTGGGGGATGGGAGCGGCCGAGAATCTCAGCAAGCCTCATCAGCACCGCGGACAGCGACCGGCATCGAAAATGCGTCGTTCGAAGATGAGGAACAGGGAACGAGGATCCGTGTTACATCGAGAACATGTGGACCCGACTGCATGGCCATCGAGCATCAGTCAAATCCGATGCGTATTCAGAGAGAAGTGCCCTCCCCGCGCTCCGACGACGAACCCGAGCTCGAATACAACGACCATTCGGTGGACTACGGCTTTATATGCGCGCTCATATTCCTCGTCAGCGGGATCATATTGGTTGTAATAGCCTACACGATCCCCAGAGAGGCCAGAGTTAATTCGGACCAGGTGACAGCGCGCCAGATGGAGAAACTGGAGATGTATTACGCGCAGCTCGGTTCGCACCTCGACAAATGCATTATAGCGGGACTTGGCTTGCTCACTCTTGGGGGGATGCTCTTATCTGTTTTGTTAATGGTGTCTATATGCAAAGGGGAACTGTATCGGAGGAGAACTTTCGCCAGGAGACACCTGAAGTCGTACGGATCTGTTAATATGAGGATGAGACAGTTAGCGGAGGGTGATGGGAGGGACGCGCTCGTGGAGTGCGAACCGAGCGCTGCCACTGACGCCACGAACGGTAATGAAGCTCCTACCGGAGCGCAAAGCACGTAGCACAACCGGATCACAAGGGTCAGATACATTTTCACAAGAAAACACCAGTTCTTGCAAGGTAGCAAAAGGGGTTCATGTTTTGGGTAAGTAACTAAACTGAACGGCAATATTTTGAAAAGAAATATTCATAAAAGGTTAGGCTGTATGGTTCAATAAAGAACCTTTAACCTACAAAACCTTTGCAGAAAATGTTGTTTGTAGTAGTTCCACAGACTGTAAAATGGGAAGAATAAGAACCTTTAGACAATCAGAAAGTGGAATCACTGCATAGATACTTTCTGGTCTTTATTTTTGAAATGAAGAATGTATGATTATAAATATTATGCTGCCTTGCAAGGACTGCAGTCATTTTAAGATCCAGGCAAACAGAATGTGACAGAAAGATGATTTACGTCAAAGAACTTTGATAGAAAGCACAACGGTCAGCCATCACAAAGCCGCACTAACTCAACATGCTGCAATATAAACCGCCATCAGCTACTTTACAAAACTTGAAATAAATGTCTGTATAATCTTTAACATCACTAGAACACTATATGAGTGGAATATGTGTAAACTATTATTATCCAAGGATGCAATATGCCTTAAGATGTTACAAGTTCATTATATACCGTGAACACATTTAGACGTTTATTTGTAAACTGTTAGTGTTTTGTATAGGACTTTGATGTATATGTGGACACTTGTTACATCACCTCACGTTCACGGAGTAGAGGGCAATGCTACTAAGAGAACACACAGACGTATGAATGCAACATTTGAAACGAAATATCTATTTTACAGTATCTGATATTTATGTGCTTAACAATAACAAAAATGTGAACTTTTACTGTAATGGTGCAATATGTCTATATATTCCAGTAGAAAATATATATTTCCATAGCAATGTTCAGTTCTAAATCACACAACAGATGCTTTAAGGAATATCCCCAACACTCTTTTTAAAAACAATATTTAAGGACAATATGGTCACATTTGACATTCACGTGTACTTGATCTCCCACATAGCTGACTGCATCACGGCCTTTGTTCCTGCTGAGGTAGTAACTATTTTAAAGTAGGCTACACTGCTGGAAAATACAACAAGACTGTAATAAAACTAAGCAGAAACCTAAGAACAGCAGATGTATTACACATCTTAGATGTAGTACAGATTACAGTGCAATAGCCTGCTATTTGTAAGAGAAAAAATTTAAACTCACGGTTATTTGCTTTGTGTAGTTCAGGTTTTATTATTGCAACTGATGAAACTGTAACAAGTAGCTATAGAGAATAAGTCTAAATAACATATTGCAGAAGAAAAGGAAAAGTGCATTAACTTCAAAACACAATCAGGAAGTGAACCCTGCTGGAGAAAAACAATAGGACCCTGACCAAAACACAATAGAAAATGTAATGGATTTTATGGTTATAATGGGAATTATAATTATGTCTACTGGCATGTGATGGATTCTGTTGGTGGGGTGTTACCTGGCAAATTAAGCATATTGGAATAATACCCAAAAACACACTACAACAAAGGCTTTTGTAATGGTTTTAATGGAAATGGGAATGGTTAATAATGGTATTTTAATGGAAACCACTTCTGTTGGGTTTCTATTGGGGTTTTTTTTGGCAGGGAATGCTTGGGGTCAGTATACAACAAATGTTATGATTTCTTGTTTTTGTGCATATTTTAAAGTAAAATCCCCTACGATTTTTAGCCATCAGGTTAATATCTTGAACAGCAGAGCAACACTTGCGTTGTGGTGAAAGTATTTTGTATCCAGTGGTTAATGTGAGCACATGGTGACAAATGCAGAGAATCTTTCCACTAGAATTATAAAATTAATATCTACGTTGGTATTTATTTTCCAGTAAAAAGTAAATGATATTCCAGCTTCTTTAAACAATACATATACTGAACATTGAAAGTCTACACATTGTTTAAACTTTACTATATATTGTCCTTATGGAATAGCCTATTTGGTGCTGTGTAATGTGTAATGCCTCAGACATGGATTTAAACAAATATAAAATGTTATGTTCCATGTGCCGCCTGATGCAACTCTTAAGTGCTGAAATGGATTAGTTGAATGTTTTGATATTCCATCATTTTTATTGCATCACGAAATCATAGTAAATAGCTGTCCTTTATTAACTGTAAGATGTTGGTTATAGTTTGATATGATAGGGTATGAAGGAAACATGTGTAATGTCTTTAATTGTGTAAACTATTGTCTTGTAAGCACAGAAGAATTTGTATTGAGGACACTAAAAGGTAATCTGCCAATTGTTGGTCTTCTAACACAATCGCAGTGGTCATGCACAAGCCCCTAAACGAAATATTAAATCACTGTATTAACAAATCAAACCGAAATGTAAAGTTTTACATTGAAACTGACCAATAAGAGAAAGTCACATGGGAGTGGAACACCACTGTATTTTTTACCTCATACTGAAGAAAATAAAGTATACTGTATGTGAAATAGTATGCAAAATGGTAAATATTTAAACCAGTGGCATGGTACATTGTCACATGAACACATTGCATGCTCAATTCTGCAAGCAGCATTCTGTCTTTTCAGAGATAATTACAAACAAAAAAAATACAAACTGCTATTTCATGAGGGGGCTAATTCGTATCAATTTGTATATTCTCATTTATATTACTAAAATCTGCCCCACCATTAAAGCCTTTTATAGGGCATGTTTATTGTTTTTTAAATAATCTTTCTTTAAGTGCATTTTAATCCAGTATAAAATGTAGTAACTTTGGGCAATGTGGATAAATAATTAAAGTTTTTGATACAATTGCTTGTTCATTTGTCACCTTGGACATGGAAGGTTGAGCACGTTGCATTGTGGGATACAGCGCACCATATGGTGTGATATATTTCAGCAAATATTTTAGCAGATCCTATTATCTACACAAAGAAAATTCACATACTATACACAGAACACTAAAGAATAGCGGTGTGGTGTGTGTGTGTTTCGTAAAGCCCTGAATTTCACAATGAGCACAATGATGGGGTTTGTAGTTGTTTGCGATAATGAAAAACAGCTGCTCGGCTTTGTCACTAAATCAGCATCGGTGTCAAATCTGTGAAGGTTAAGCACGACAACACAATGAACCGCAGCACTCCAATACTGCAGAGAGTGCACAACACTTTTATGGGCCATGCAGACTGTTATCCCTTTTTACTCTTTTAGTTTTAAACCAAGAGCAGTGCCGCTGTACTCGGGTAAATGCCTCTTCTCTTATAATGTAGGAGCGTTTGAACTGCATGTGTACAATGTGAGCTGTGCATTTGAAATCTGTAACCTGTATGTCAAAAGCAAACGTTTCACCTTTTGATACAGTTTCCATGCGTGAAATAAATCTTTTTTGTTGCTATACCTGTTGGCTGTGTGTCATTTTTGTAACCCTACTGCACTGATTAAACAGGAATATTTTATCATTGTAACATACGGTAATTGTCGTGGACTGTAGTTCACTTCTAGTCAATTCCTATAGTAAGTTATTTCAGTCTGAAATGTAAAGGGATAGTGTCCTTTTTGTATCCGTAAAAGCAAAACTAAACGAATTGGCACTTTATTCTCACAATGATGCGCAGTAGTTTAATCGGGTCACACTTAAAGGATGCTCTAGAGTGTTTTTAACTCCAGCTCTGTCAGAAGAGGACAGTCAAAATGCTCCATGACTCACAGTGGCCATTACAGCTATTGATTTCTGCTACATATGCTAGATCCTTCAGCGTGTTTCTCTCATCCAAGTGACCATCTCCAACAGCTTCTCTGTTTCATCTATTGACATTGTAAGGGGAGCAAGAGAAGCCGCAAATATGAGTTATAATAGTCATTTAGGGGAACAGCATTCACACAAACCTGCTTTGAAAGATACAAAGAACTATGAGATTTAGGACGAGAAGGAGAGTTCATTGAAGAATAAAAATTCTAGCATTTATTTATTCTCATGTGGTTTAAAACCTGACTCTTTCTTCTGAAGAACAAAAAAGAAGATATTTTGAGAAATGTCTTAGTGGTTTTGTGTCTGTACAATGGAAGTCAGTGGAGGGCAGTGTTGTTTGGTGTGCAACATTATAGAAAGTATCTTCTTTTGTGTTCTGCAGAAGATAGAAAGTCATGCAGGTTTGGTATGACATGGGGGTGAGTAAATGATAGAAAAACTATTCATATATATATATATATATTAAAAAAAGCTGTCTGTGTTGCTTACTCTTAAGCGGTGCTTGTCCATGCAAAACCCGTTGTCTGAAAGCTAGGATGCTATACGTGGACGTTTGTCATTTTTTAGTAATATCTTTAATCAAATACAAATCTACCAAAACAGAGAAACACTTTTGTTGGACAAAAAAACAGTTTAATTCTCTGACACAGAACGAGTAAGTAGAAAAACAACACACATGTAAAACTTAAACCCGGAATGAAAGTTTGTTTTTCAAAGAAATCCTACACTACGAAACACCCTTAAAGTAGATTTATTTAAACACAAAGTGCATATCACTGCAGGGAACGTCTGAAAACAGTGTTGTTTCTTCTCTACATGAACATGTCATCATAACCCGGAGGAGGCATGTGATCAGGGTCTGGCCTGAAAAGCGGAGCAAAACAAACAACATCAGGGGTGATAAGATCATGTACAACATATGAGATTTCATAGTATAACTAACTAAAAAAAATCCCACATATAAAAAACTATTAAGACTAACAATAAAGAATAAAAATAACAAAGTAACCTGAGGCAAAAGTTACAGATTGCAGTTTTAAAGACTGTAAACCTGAAAAATGAACTCGAGCACTAAAACAGAAGACATGTTTAAATGTATGTTGTGAGGAAAGCACACACTAGTAACATGAATATTGTACTCATTGTTTTCCTACAAAGATTAGGAATCATACATGAAACAGGAAGTTTCTCTTACCCCGGTCTGTGACGCCCGATTGGGCCGAATGGGTCAAAGCGGGCACCAGGGGGCACCGCGCCCGGGGGGAGGACTCCAGGAATACCGGATGATGGGTCAAACCCTGAGCGAGGAAACCCGGCACGCAATGGATCAACAATCATTCCTCCAGCCCTTCCACTGGAAAAAAACAACCAAGAGATGAAAGTCGAGGTCTAATAAATAATTCAGTAAGCGTGCTCTATTCTTTTAAAGTGCACATTCACTTTAATTCCTAAATATTTTTAGGAGTAGTATGTCATTTTTATATTAAATGTTTTATGCAATAAAGATTTAATAAATGTTTAAAATGATGTACTCTCAAAAAGACTCCTGTTTTATAGATGTATACGTGAAAACACGAAAAAAAATATATATATGATAATGAATTTCTCACCCAAAAGGATCCAGATCTGCCCCTCCTGCTGCAAATGGAGCCATTGGGTCGGGCCTAAAAACAAAACGCACAATAAAGCGTTCAGTTTGATATGTTCTGGTGTCTGTTTTTCTGTGGTATTTTGTTATCTTATGAATATTAAGCATGGCTTAAAGGGATAGTTCACTAAAAAAAAAAATATCATAATTTATTCATCTTCACGTCATTGAAAACCTGTATATTACTGTGGAACACAAAAGAAGATATTTTGAGAAATGTCGCAGTGGTTTTGTGTCTATACAATGGAAGTCAATGGGATCCAATGTTGTTTGGTTACCAACGTTCTTCAAAATCTCTTCTTTTGTGTTCTGCAGAAAAAAGAAAGTCATACAGGTTTGTAATGACATGACGGTCATCCCTTAAGTGATTATATATAAAATGGGATAAATGAATTACTCAAACACAAAATGCTTAACAATAATTATTTGGATGATAAACTTAAAGTTGGATTATGATTCATTCTAGTGTCGCCACATAACCAAATGTGCCAGCATGACTCAGCTAAACGTGTTCTTTGACTTTAAATGAAGACACCTTCTGAGTGGCTGGAAGCAGAGCACATTTGACTGAATTACCATCACGTCCGCAGCAACAGCCCGAGTCGATAAATGGCTGACATCATAAAGAATCCGATAGGGGTCACCGTGAACCCAGGATGGGGAAGTAGAAGACAAAAACCCAATTCCATCTCTGGGTTTCTGCCATGTCCGAATAGAGACCACTGCACCAGATCTCTGCTTTCTCACTTTCACCAAATCTTTTGTCGTTTTTAGTCATTGTAGTATTTTATATTCAAATACAAAGTACAGAAATAAGCAAAGGAGAATTGGCGGGCTGATTTTAATCCTAAAAAATAATAGACATTAAATAGCATGTGTTTCCTGGGAATTGAACCCCTGACCGTTACTCTGCTAACACAATGCTCTACACACTGAGCTACAGGAAGTTACATCCCCAGAAATCATTAGTAATGCCCTAGCAACCACCTAAAACGCCTTAGCAACATACAGCGCAGTCTCTTTCTTTATCTCACAAGGCACTGCTCTCTTCAACGGTCTGCGGTGCCAGTCACACAATACCCACAAACCTCAGTGCCTCGGAAAATAGACACAGTGCAGCAGTGAGAGCTCTCTCAGGACCCGCGCTGCTAAATATTAAATAAGACAGAGGACATGAGCTGACGCCTAGACAACACACACACACTCGCTCTCAAATTCCCAGAGCACTCCATAACGTCCTTCACACACACATACACGCAGTCCTGCATCTCTGTCATTCACAAATTAACTTTTAAATCACGCACACGCGTGGAAAACTAAACCTGTAGGTCCAAAATGCTGCTTTTTAAAAAAGATTGTGCTGTTTGTTTTAACATGACATTGTCAACTTTTGCTTAACTAATGGTGTTGGTTTGTGACGGGACGTCCTGTTTGAGTGTTTTAGAAAACGTTTTGCAAATATTATATTGTATATCATTATTTTGCAATTACATTTGTTTGACTAGAGGCACTAAAATTACAAATGGCATTTATAAATTTGAATTGACAATTTACTGGAGCCCACCTACTCACTGGTTTTGCTGGTCTAGCGTTTAAAATCGGATTGAATTTGTCATAACATGGTTACTAGGACTGTGGTACGAATATCCACTGTTCTCAGAACACCAAATACACAACAAGAAAGAAACATAAAATCAATGTGTCGTGAATACAAGTCTGGCCCACCTGAGGCGGTAACCATAGAAACTGAAGACTGCATGAGTGCTTCGCAATAGGACAAATAAAAATGGTGCTAGACAAAACTCCATCAAATATTACCTACTGAAATCTTTCAAGTTGGCCTTCTTGAAAATCACAGTATAAATTACATAAAAAAGAAAGGATGGATGGAAACATATTCACCAGTCAGGTGGGTGTCTGGTTGGAGGGGCTCTGTGTGGGATCATGAGAGGGTCGTTGTTAGAATCTCTTGAATTTGTGGCTTTTTCACTCTCTCTCTTCTTCTCTGTCTTTGCTTGTCGCTTTTCCTTTTCAGGAGGCAGAAGTGAGGACTTCAACTTAATCATCAGTTCGTCTGTGTTCTTGAACACGCTGAGGATAAAGACATTATATATTACACACATTCTTCTTATATATAAGCACACACAGAATGCTGGTTCATATAAAAATTAAGATAAAAATGATGGAATGAGATGCAGTGAAATTAAAAACTATTTTAGAAGCAACCATAAAAAACACCTTTCAAATGTTTGCAGATTGGTTTCATCGATGTAATCGTTGACGCTGACTGTAAGGTCTGTGACTTTTTCTGTTTTTGAGTCCTGCAAAAATAAAAATAAATTCAGAATGACATCATCCACTTAGCTCTATAATGAAATAAACTGAGGTAATGATTTATTACCATCAAATTGAAAATCAGAGTTGAATCTACAGTAAAAGCTTTGAGCAGTAAGTTGGACTTGTCATCATTCGATCTGTATCTCAGCGTATACAGCTCCTTGCTCCCATTCCAACCGGCAGGAAGCAGTTCGGATTTCTTCTCTCCATTTGCAGGCTGTGTGAAAGATTGAAGATAAATTAAATAAATTACTCAGGGTCTTAACTTTTTCAATTAAGTAAAGCTCCTCAGTTGGTTAAACCATCTTGACATAAATTGCTCAGACATTTCTTAGATAAAGCCTATCATATCATATTTACCTGCAGTTTTAATGTATTAGATCATATTTAATGTGCCGTGTGCAAATACTTTCAATGCCCTTTGTGTCACACTATATGCCAATACAGTAAGGAAACACGAATCATACAGAAATAGTGAAACATAGCGCAAGAGTTTCATGTGTATACAGTTAAAAGTCACTATTTACTCACCTCATCTCCAATCCCCAGACATTTATAGCCGCTTTTCACTATCTCCCAGTGTACAAAACACATCAAAGCATCTTGCGAACACGTTATGGAGTTTGATACGCAGTTGAAAAGCAGTTCAAGTCCTGCCATCTTTAAAACTGCGATACACAGAAGAAACGAAACCAAAACAAGCCAGTTTCTCAGCGACAATACAGTGTGATCTCCTTCAAGTACATGGCGTATACATATTTAAAGACTTATTAATAATATGTAATGTTAAGAGGTTCTGTAATTACAATACGTTTTTTTAAAATTAATTCAAGAAATGTAGATTATTTTTTGTTGGTCATGTTATGACGGTACGACCAGAAATACTATCCGGAGTGTAAACCGGTGTCTGAACGTTAGTTCCGCCTACTGTAAATAATTATGACGCAGCACTTGTTTTTTTTTTTTTTTATGTATACGTTTATGTAGTAAACATTTAACCATGTATATGTATTAAATGTTTAAAAATATTACATACATTTCAAACAGTGGATCAGTTTATATGAATGGCTTCCCTGTTGGAAAACAAACAAGAGGATCCGTCAAACACCTACTGGAATAAAACAAACTACTTTAAGAAGTTTTGTAATGGTTTTAAATGCATATCATTTTCCATAAAAATAGGAGAACGTATCTTGACAACTAAGAATATTGCTGTCAGATAAGGTTCCCCCTTGTTCAATAAGAAAAATGTTGCCACTTAAAGCAGGGTCAATCTAAAAGCTGAGAACTTGCTGTCAGAAACTGTTCCCTCTGTGTTCAATTAGATAGAAGGTTTTATATATATGTATTCATATTTTGCTATGTATTTGTATATTTTTGCAATGTTTTGTTCTTGTTTGCAGAGTGAAATATTTCTTTATAAATGGAATCCAAGAGGCAGGTCTAGTAATCTTAAAGTCATTCCCATCAATCACATTGATATGTATTATGATTAGTAATTTTCCTTCTTTTTCGGCCCTTGGAAATTATGTAAGAATGAAAGAATTCTCTCGATCTTTGTAGGACTTTGCCTGACATTCTCAAGCTAGGAGGCGATAGCAAGCCCATCTGGTTTAAGTTTCAGCGCATTGAAAACACATTGCACAGAAGCTTATTTCCGAGAGCAGGCCTCCCATCTCATCAATGCTCTATATTCATTTACAGCACTAACAAGAACATCAAAGTCAAAGTTTGTCATGGGTACGGAGAAGGCTTTACTTTATATCCTTTTTATTTTCACAGACAACGGCAGGGCCTGGGAGCTTTCGACTCTTGGCTAGTAAGCACTTTCTTAGCAGATAGTAACCATCCAGACCAACCTAGCAACTCCAACAGTCTCTGAATGGCTCTGAATCACACAGCAAAGGAAAATTCGAGCATTTGTCAGTAGCATTTCCTCTTTAATATGTGACCAGAGACCCACTTTAAAGTCTATAGGTCTTCTTCAAGTCGGAAAGATTAGATAAGTTCAATGTTTAAAGTCTCACAGATGTCTGGCATGAAGCTGTCTAAATCCCTCTTGTCTTGAAGACATGTGTTGACTTAAGATCGCATACTATTGGCATAAGATCTCATACCTTTTAGTCGCAGTAGGTTTGTTCACAGCTTCAGAATTCCTTGAGAATGAGGCCACCAACTACGAAGGTTTGCAGCAATGAAGCCCAGACATGATGTATCATTATTATGAAAAACACACATCAAAGACTACCGTAGCCTCATGCAGCTACGTTTCACAATAGAAACGCATTGTGCACACAAATCACGCATCGGTTTTCTGCATATCTTTTGCATGCATACACTACTTTTTTTTTTTTATCAAATTTGTCAAACTTCAGATGTGCCTGGTTCTAAGTTAACTTCCGGTCTGCGTTTGTTGATCGGGCTGTTATCAGAAATAATCCGCAGGGACTCTATTCTTTGCGGATGTGTATCATAAGTTAAGTTTGGGCCACAAAAGCGTGCATGCGCAGTAACGTTTGTTTATGTTGTTGCTTTTAAAACCATCTATTCAAGATGTAAGAAGCTCATTGCCACTTTAGTCTGATAGCGTGTTTTGTTGCCTCTTCGCTATTACACATCACAACACAGCCCAGGTGCAGCATATGGTCCTAATCTGGGATGCCCTGCTGCTTTATATATCTGTGCTAAAATCTGTCCTGAGCACTTGAAAGTTTTTCTTCTTTTCTCAAAAAATGTCTTTACATCTGACAGATTGGGATTCCTGCTATACGATTTCTCCAAACTGGTAATCCACACGTCAATCAAATAACCCTTTTAAACTGTCTATTAAACTTGTCTATTAACCGAAATTGTTACTTTGGAAATGTTAAACCTGTATGACTTTCTTTCTTCTGCAACCCACAAAAGAAGACATTTTGCGTAATGTTCCTATTCACTTCTATGGACACAAAACCAATGCAAGTCAATGGGGATCAACGGTTTTCTGTTACCAACATTCTTCAAAATATATTTTTGTGTTCTGCAGAAGAATTAAAGTCATACAGGTTTGGAATGACATGAAGGTTAATAAATAATGACAGAATTTTATTTTGGGGTGAACTATCCAAGGCATACAAATTTGTATTAGGTAAATCACATTGTGTGATTTTTAATTGACAATTAATAAATTGATACATTGAATATGAATATGAATTTATTTTCACACATTCTTGGATGATTTTATTCTGCAAGCCTGTTGTAATGCATTCTGGGATTGGCATTCTTTGTGAAGAATGCATGCAATGCTGCCATAAATTTAGGCCATAAAGTGAACAAACATGCCATATTGTTGCCCTCAAGTCAAACATTACAGGTTAAAGCTATTCCTTATTGGGGGAAAACCTGATATATTATAAACTATACAAATAAAATGTCTTTTTATTTCTTGGGTATTTCTAGCCTCCTGAATTTATCTTCTACTTAGACTGAGTACAGTGCCAAGCACTACCAGCCAGTAGGGGGAAGTTAGCCCCTTTAACTATATTCATATCAAAATCAAGCAATCCAACAGACTGACATCACAACAGATGATGGGCTCAGGACGGTGGGGGCTTCGAGTGAAACGGGGTTACGTTGATTGGAAGTGAATGCAACAGAGATGTGTTGTGTGACTGGCGCATGGCGTGCCTCTGAATGGCCAGTATCTTACCCGACGCATCTGGTGCGCATTTGGTAGGACGTCATGATTGTAATGGCTCCTATCCACCAACCCCCCCATGCACTTTAAGCTTGTCTATAAAACACAAGATTTGACAACGTTTTGCTTGTGATTCTGTACTTGGGTCTGCAGGTGAATACACTGAAAACATATTTATGTTTACTTCGTAGAAATAAAAAACATGACAGTAGGCTACATAAAGTAAATAAATAAATATAGTTAAAAAATTAAATGTAAGAAGTAATAATATAATCTAACACCCAAAAATTCAAGTATTTTAAAATAACAAAATGTTCACACACTTTTTTGATGTTCTGTTACACTGAAAATTAATGGATACATATTAGTTATGACTATTTCTCATTGTGAGCATCATATTTTATTCCTTGATATTCAATTATCTTCTTATTTTAATAACATTCTTTATAAACATCCTGTGAATGGTGTTTGCATGCTATCAATTGAGGACAAGACATAAAGAAAGACCAAAATAGATAGGCCTACAAACAGAATTTTAAATACGTTGTAAACAGCCCTCTTTGTAATATTTGGAAGCAATGGTAGCATAATTAGCCACAAAATCTGTCTTCAGTGATTTGTTTGTTTATATCTGCTCATTTTCAGTCTAATTTCTTTGTGTGTGTGAAACATTTGGTATTTGTTAACACAGATCCATGAAAAAAATACAGATGTGCAGATGGCATACAAGACATTTTCAAATATATACGCTTTCTTTCTCTCAGATCTCTAATGATACCCTAAACTTTATACGATAAAATAAACAAATCCAACCTCAAAGCTCTGGATAACGTATAAAAATCGGCACGATTTAGAGCACCACAACCACAGCAAACACATCCCTAAATCCAATCTGCGCTCCAGCGGTCTACTGCGTGTTTAAAGAAATAACCTCGATTTCCTAAACCATCCAAATATAGAGGGATGGAAGAGGTAAGCTAAGTATTATGGTTTGGGCAGAAAGGTCAAAAGTTGAGACATGGAAAAAGTTTGCCCATATCAAAGCTGTCTCAAGTATGCAGGCTGCATAAATACATAAACAACATTGTGAAACCGGAGAAATGACTAAAACACATTTTTGATTTATAGTTTATTTATTTTGTATTTATAGTTTATCGAGATCAGGTGACGTGGGTAGTATGAGCATCAGGTCGTTAAGGATGAGGCAGAGAGGGAGGCACTTGCTCTTTTTCAGAGGCAGTCTGTGAGGGAGGCAGATGTTACGGAACCTGTTGCTTGTCCAGATGCATTGGCAACTTTTGGCTCTCATTCTGTTTTTTCAGATGATTATTTTGACGTTTGCTGCGAGAAAACGAAGCGGTAAGAAATTCTGCATTACCTTACAATCCTCATGTCTGCTTTTTGAAGACTTGTCTTGTTTACAGGTTATTTAGGATCGATTCGATCATGTTGCTAAAGTAAATGTCCTGCACTAAAGCAAAACAAAAGATCGCTAAATACTGCATACGTACAGAAATATTTATTGCGTTTAAATAAAGAATAGTTCCGATTCTCAAATGTGATTGGATGAGCCGCGTTCGGAGCCGATGATACACACCTGAAATCGCTCATTAGTTGAATTCTATATTAATACGCGTTCGTACTTCGTTGCTTAGCAACATCAAGCAGTTTACTGTACGAAAAAAAATATATTTTTGTTACAATTGAAATTGTAATTAGGCTATATATTTAACACAGACTCTCGTTACTTAGCCTATGTACTAACGCAAATTTGTGCTAAAGGTGGACACTTGAAATTGTAGCTGCAATTTGAAATTTGTTACATTTTTCTTTAATGTTAAGATTTTCTCATTTTTAGAAAATCGCTTTAAATATCCAAGTACAACTTTTAGGAAGTTACAAGAACTGTAAAGCTTTTTGAGCAAAGTAAATACTTCAGGTAGGTTGGTGAAATTACGTAAAATATACAAGCACCTAAATGCCATTCTGTAATAATAATATCTCCATATTTGATCATATCTTTCTATGGTAAATATCTGAAAACCACAACTCACAATTGTTTTGTTTCGTTTTATTTTTTATCATAATTTCAAACTCTTATAAAACAATGAAAAGTCGTTAGGCCTATATAGAAATAGTCCAGCAAGTAGTACAGCATAAATCAATGATATAGGACACCATAACATCATATACTTTATATTTTTCAAGCATTCTTAAACATTATTTTTACAACTTAAACGGTCTCATTGCTGATGAAATAATGCATTTCTTAAATGTTACAATTAAACATTCGTAACTTTCAAACTTAAATAAAACTTTTTCAGTTTATTCCTGAAAGAAAACATCCTAAATAGCCTACATAAACGAGTCAGATATTGTAATTCAAACACTATAGCTTAACAGAAGACTGGTGCTACAGTACATTTCTTAAGTAGCCTACCAAGCTTTTGCTTAACAGATGTTAATGCAGGTGCATAATTTATGTGCATATTTTTAGAGAAACTGACAGAAATACAGGCGGTTGGTAAATCTTAGTAGATGATGTCAAGATCAGTCAGTTTGTTTGCCAATGATGTTTCAAAACAGTCATAACAATACTTTTAATTTATGATTGCGGATTTTATTTAAATAGCCTAGACTTACCTCTCAGTCATTAAACAAAGGTTTAGGTTTTTAAGTAATGCGTTCCTTTACATCAAAAGACAGAACATGAAGAAGATAGACTAGCAACGGCAAGGATGTGGGTTCAGAGAACATGCATGCTGGAAACACCTTTATTCCCTTAGGATGAAAAGGTCTAAAATACATGGATTATATCATCTTTTTCTCAGATGATAGTTTATGTCCGTCAATTCAAAGAAGACTGTATAGGTCATAAAACAGTTTTAAAAGAAAAGTTTTCTAGTCTAAAGGAAGGGTTTATCTAGTCTAGCTTTACAAGCCGTGAAAAGCGTTAAGCAAGCGCTTGCTTTAATCACTTAACATTTATTGCTCTTTGACAGGCCTGATGTTAGTCTGGTCAGTCATGCAATGCCAAGTAAACTGTTTTTGTTAACTTGTTCTCGTAAAACTAACAAATTAAAACATGAATAGCCCAAGAACAGACAGAATTGCATCTATACACGAACCCGAAGACCTTCCTCACTTCAGCATTTTTCTCCGAATTCATCCTCATCCTAATCTACGCTAATACAATGACTGTCTGGTCCTCGTTTCTTACTATATGTCTCGATTCTCCCATATTTTCTGAATTTCATCTGATTGACATGCATGAGAAGACATCTTTTCAGAGAAGAGCACAATGATGAGAAGTTATTCTGATTCTCAGCTGAGCTCACGGACGAGCTTTAATACAGCTGCGTCTCCCTTTATGTCGCTAATGAAGGACATGAAGATCAAAACCATCTGCTCGCATTTCCCCCCTGCAAACCCTCTCTACTGACAGCACGCAGGCAGAAGAGGGTCTTCTCACTCCAGCTTTTGGCTTTGGCTTCAGACAAACGCAAACAGGCATGAACTCTGTACATTAGGAACACATTTTTCAAAAAGAAAGAGAAGCTGGGAGAGGGTAAATAATCATGAAGCAGAAGCTTCGATTCAAAGCAACGTATGCTACAACTATTACAAGGACAAACCAATGCAGAAACCGGGTGTTAAAGTGGCAGATCCAAGGTTTTAGTGATAGATCAGGTTATTTTGAACAAAAATAAAGATTTAAATAACAGATTTATATCCGAAACATTAACCATTTTCATTTAAATTTGAATATATATGTCATATAAAGATCACCATATAGCGCTACATTTTGTATTTTTATTATTGCGACACAATTTGCCATTACACCCCTGCTATAAAAACCCATGACTTTCTTCCATATAACACGAAAGGATAAACTAGATCTCATGTGTACGTGCACTGTTGCCAGGATGTTGCTAACTTGCTATGCAGTTGCTAAGGTTTTCTGGGTGTTTTTTAGCATGTTGGTTTCTATGGTGGTCTAAGCTACTGTAAAGTGGCCCAAGTAAAAAAAATATAATCTTATCCGAAGTCCGTATATATGGCTTGGGGCTCTTTTTCATTGTAAAGTAAAATGAATGACTATTGATTTGAAATCTTTTCAGAGAGCTGGCGACAGGATTGCAGGAGCTGTGTGGAGTGTTCCAAGGAGAATGGCTGTCTGCGCTGCTCTGAGCGCCTCTTCCTGTTTCTCAACAGAGACGGCATGAGTCACCACGGCTTCTGCGTCCACTCCTGTCCCACTGGACACTTCGGTCTTCGAGGGAAAGATGTCAATCGCTGCATGAGTGAGTCCATCCTAGACCTGGTATAGAATATATATATATATTAAATTAAAACTCCAAACCTCACATTTATATTAAAAAGCCTATAAAACGGAAAGTTCTAGTCTTGGATGACAATTGGTCAGTATAGGATTTCAGTTGTTTAAGAACAAACACCTGTTATACCTTGTATCACTGAGGAATACACAGAAGCAAAATAGTAACTACAGAAAATGCATTTTTTGTAAAAAAAAGAGAGAATTTGTTACCATTGTGGCTCTTTGGTAAAAATTAAATAACATGGATGCTGAATTATTTACAATATTATTTGTATCAACACAACATCACTTATATACATATATATATATATATATATATATATATATATATATATATATATATATAAACAATATAAACAAATAATCACTTTGCAAAACCCTATTTGAGTGTCACTGTTCTAGAAACAAAAACTATTTATATACTTTTGTTGCAAAAATGTCCGATGTATGTAGGAATATGCATGGTTGCAGGCCTCCAAGCCATTATATTCTACCATGTGCTTTTTACAAACTGTAAAATGTTCAGACATTTTCCACCAGAATGCAAAGCTCCAGAGTGTGAGACATGCTTCAACAAAGACTTTTGCACCAAGTGCAAAAGAGAATATCAGCTCTTCAAGGGGAAATGCTTCAAAAGCTGCCCAGAGGGCACATTTGCCCACTCCACAGACTGCATTGGTAAGTGATTTACACATTCCTAGGGATTCTTCCTTTAAGGTCATATTGAAATCTCTGATGTGAATTTGTAAGCTTTGAATTTGGCCAACCCAAAACTGTTGAAATCTTTCGTACATGAGGTTCATTCTCATCGTAGCTTCAGAACAATTGCAGTTTGTTCTTCTATCTCTCCCTACATCAGAAGGATGTATGTTCAATCTCATTGGCTCCTGGAGTGAATGGAGCCTTTGCCAACACAACGGTATGAGCTGTGGAGTCCGATGGGGGCAACAGAGTAGGACCCGTGGGCTGTCCGGGCAAGCGCCTGAAGAGACAGAAATGCTGTGTCCCGCTCAGTCTGAAAGCAGAACGTGCCGAATGAAGAAGAGGTGTCCAAAAGGTGAGAAGAACTTTAGAACTGATCGTGAGAAAGTCAAGCATCTACATTAGAAACACATTAAATGTGACCTTAATATTGCTAAGACATCAAAAATGGTAGTACGATCATACCATGTCTAAAACCACATCAAAAACTGTTGTACTGTCATTATCCTAGAAGCGTGGTATTTCCAAAGACGCCACAATCCACCCTGCCAAGATGGCAGTGTCATAAAAATGATGTTGTCTTAAAAGCGTTAAATAGCTTGTGACATCAATAAACACAATGTGACATTATAAAACAAAGTTTTTGAGCTGATCTGAGCGCTGGTTTACTAAACATTCTCTTTAAACTCGCTGTCATGGCCACATCAAACATCTCCATTTCATTCTCCAGCAGTGACTCGCAGCTCAGAGATTTACACGTTAGACGAAACACGAGATCCAAACGTTTTGACTTCCTTGTCATCATCTACATCCAGTGAATTTCTTTCGGTTTCATTTGATGCTACACTGGAAATCATTTGTTTGCCGTAATTTTCATTATCAGGGGATCAGATGTCTGGACATGTAAGCTTTCCTCCTGTCGCTTTAAGCTACTCTTAATGGCACCCATGTGTAATGCGAAAATCTGGCGAAGGCATCTTATAACATTTCTGTCAACTTCTACCACTGTTATTTTTATTGTTGTTTGTTAGAATATCGTAACATTATTGGAATAAAGAGGACCAACACATCACTCAGATATTAGGTTGCCAATCTTAAGTCTCTTTAAAGTAAGAGTAGCATTTTGTGTCTCTTGTTATGATAAACTCAGAAACTCGATTTCTGCTTTGAAAGTGGAATAAGCTGATAACATCGCTCACAGTAACCAATAATGTCTTTTTTGACATACGTATTTAATAACTAAAATTAAATTCAGATTCTGCAACATGAAAATGACAGTAATTGACACATCAGATGCAGGAGAAAAGTGGCAGAAGTTGGCAAAAACACATGAAAACCTCATTTGTGAGGTTCGGCCTGTCACACGCAATGTTTTATTCAATGCCACTGTCAACCGGATAAACTACAGTCACTGTTGTAGACGGCAGACAGAAAGACGGCCGCAGGTCACATGAGTACTTCACTTCCTGCAGTACCTTTGTGGTTTGTCTCTGAAGTTGACACCTCAAAGACTTACTTGAGGTGTGACCAATGAGAACGCCATGAGTTAATTTTGGCTCAGAATGTCCTGCAGATTAACCCGAAATCATTTCCTTGCTTCTCTTTTAACCCCCAAGAGCTAATGAAAGTCAGGCTTTGCATCTCCGACTGCTGAAATTTCACCAGTGTTCTCCAAAACAACCTCCGTGACCCGAACTCACCTGGCCGAATCATAAACGGCAAACTTCTGATCTTAACATGCTGATTTATGCACATCGGGGCAAGAAAGAGTGAGGTAGTGACCGCTGAGGGATTAACCAGAAGATTTGTGACAGTAGTTTTTGAGTTTTAGTGCTGTGCGTCCAAAGAATTGGGAAGGTTTTATCACGGAAGGTAAAAATAAGTTCCAAGAAGAGGAGAATAAAACGGCATTTATAAAGCTGAAGATTGGTTGAATGAAGACGAATGCAGAGATTGTTGTAATTGACAAAAGCTGAAAGATGACGGAAAGCACCGGCCAGCCAGTGTTTTCTACATTTTTCCAGACCACAGACCTCATTCTTCAGGCTATAATAACTGTTTACCCCAGTTTTACGATCGCTCTATTATATCCCCTTAAAACGACAAACATGGATTATGATTTGGTTTCATCCAACAACAAATGGCAAATAAATAATGGTAAGCACCCACCTCTGCACATTATTTGTTCCGCTTTACTCCAGAATATTTTTTCAGCTCTGTTTTTGAGCAGGACAGTACATACCACCCTGAAGCTCCTCTGCTGTTGATTTTCAAACTTAAAGTCAAACCAGACATGAACATTTCAAGCACCATTCCCAGGTTCAGAGCCTCGCGATGCGTGACAGCGAAACATTGAGCACCACATGCTTACGCAGAGATACATACACATCCTGACTTCTCTTCCAGGATGTACAATTACTTGTGAGCGCTGGAAGTCAACAATATCCTCCTCGAGTTGAACAACAGCTAGAGCTTATGAGTAATATCAACATCCATGAACAAGACTTGGGCTTGGGCTCACCTTCTGGGGTTTTCAAAGCACATATTAATATAATGTAATATAAAATATCTACGCTGATCTTTTGAAACCTCAGATCTGTTTTGCATGGAAATGTCCTTTTTAAATGATTAAATACTGTGTTGTCAAAGTCGACAAGCACTTTTTAATACATTTTATTGGTTCGATATTTCAAAAACCCAGTGACTAATAATAATAATTTATGCGATTTGAGGTTTCATAGCAGCAATATCCAAGGCTTGAAATCTATATTATGTACATACAGTACATTTCATTCTATGAAATTTCTCCCGAATTCAAAATGATTTTTTTTTTATTTGCAGATAATTTAAACAAAATGACAAATGTATGCATCAATTTCATAATCACAAAACAATACTAATGCTTAACATGTATTTTAGGATCAGTTCAAAAATGAATTTATGATGGAATAAGCCAGATTTTTTTTCTCAACTTTCATGCGTATTTGCATTTCCTCAGTCTGTTGGGTAACTTTGTCTTTTATGAGGTGTCTTTTATTTGATGAAATTGAACAGACAATGTACTGAAATTGGCACAATACATTCAGAAACGCTGAATAAAGGCAAAACCGGCAAAACTTAACATAATTTTTTTTTGTATCATTTAGTCAATTTATATTTTAATATTTGCGTATGTAATGTGATATTATGTGAGATACTGTCACACTGCAAAACCTAGAACTAGTTCAATATAAACTTAAGAGAACACTTAAAAAAATTTAACAGTAATTTTACATTTGAGTAAATTTACCAAAAAGTCTGTATTTGTTAATTAAATACTTATTTTCATTAATAAACTTAAATAATATATGTAAATTGTAGAGAAATTACTGTTGGATTTGTAATCTTTTAATCAGTTAAATGATTTTAAAAGATTTTATTAAGTTAATGTTAATTAAGTAAATGTTTATTTTTGTGATATTTACTAAGCCACGTTAATAGTTTTTTCATATGCTTTCCCTTAAACAAATACATAAAGTTTTACATCAAATCTTTTTCTGTAATAAAATGTTCCTCAGGTCAGATTTAAGATGTGGCTAACATGTTGAAGTGATCATACCTCAGATACGTCTTAAAGAAAGCATATGGTGCCACTGCTTATATTTTCAATCCGCTTTGAATCTGAATCATTACCTTATATGGAATTCATTCTATCTTGACAGAGAGAAGAAAGAATGGAAAAGAAGACAGAAAGAAGTCAGAGAAGAAGTCGAAGGTGTTTGGGAACAGAACAGTCACGGATCCTGTATTGGTGTAAAGTTCTGGAGTGACCCGACAGGACGAAGTCACATTGTTACGTTTTATTAATTTATAATATATGTAAACAGTTTTTTATACGCAATGTTTATATTTTTATATTGATGTATGTTCATTGTATCATTTCATCATCTTGATTTCGCATCATTAACGACTTTAGAAATATTGCTTTTGTTGCAATTGCAATATGACACATCATAATGTGTGTTTTGACAAGTTGGGGTGGTTTTACCCAACACTACGCATGGATTAAATTCCGTACAGTGCGGTTTAACAAAGGCAAAGTCAATGTTGGGCCTTGACACTGTACTTTTCTATTTTATGACTAACAGACAAACAGCTTCGATCTATAACTGTGTGGTTTGGGTTGTATCATGCCTCGGGCTTCTTTTGCGTTACTGTTTTGTGTTTTCCGACCACATACGGTCTCTGTATCTGCACTGCTTTAGTGTATTCGAGTAAAAAGACAATGAAACAATGTAAAGCTGTCAAAAAAGTTAGAAGTTCGAGCAATGTGATTGGATGTGCCGTGTGACCCAATGAGAATCCATTCTTAATTTGCATGTACCTCATACGTCCACAACGTGTTTTTTGGATCCTTTAGCGAGATGAATTTCAAGAGAACAATTTCATTATTTTCCTAGACCCTCCAATGCACCATTAAACTCCGGCACATATCATAACTTTTATTTGAAAGGGATTATGGTCCCTTTGTGAACACTGAAATGTTCTACATTATGTTTTTAGATGGATGGGAAATTATTGATTTGGATGCGATTTATTTCCATAGCACTCTCCTCAGGGTGCCAAATTGTTTTAACTGGAACGAGCACAGTTACACGAAAATGTTTTCTTAATCAGTTAAACCCCAAAAGAAATATTTGCTTTTGTTTCAATATGGACAGTTCTGAAAGCGATACATATGAAAAATGGGTGTTTTGTGTTATTAAATGAAGATGTCAGGTGATTTGAGAATAAAAGCTTGTTTTGAGGATAGCAGCTGGTAAATGTTTCCTCTTCTGATGCGTCTCATCTGTGGTGGTTAAAAGCACTGGGCAAAACTTAACTGAGACCCTTAAACATTACTTTGAAGAACAAAAATATTTGGTTCTTTTCACAGAAATATGACCTTAAAAAACGTCTTGATTTTCTTTTCAACGAGATGCTGCTTAAGCTTGGGAAAATGTTGTTTGTGAGGTTTCTTATTTTCTATTTATTTTAGATGAGGTTTGCAATGCTTTTAACCCTGCAAATGTGTGGTGTAAAATTAACAGTAAGTTCAAAGCAAAAAGCAAACAACGTCAAAAAAAGGGAAAAGCAGATAGTTTGTGACTGGTTTCTAGTTACAGTATTGATGCACATACAGTAGATCTCCCATATAAATGGACGCACATGCCTGGCCTAACTCCCGGTCTGTGTTTGGTTATAATATAATCATTTATATTTAATTTAAATTAATTTAGTGTATATTAATTGTACTAAATTGAATTAAAACTACTCAACAGTTATCGATTCTTTCCGGAGGTTTACCTGAAGTTAAGTTTGAGCAACATAACATTTGTTTATGCTTTATTAAAGTTGATAATAGATTAAGCATTAGATAATATATTTTTAAACATTAGTTCATTTAAAAACATGTGGTTTGCATATATTGCATAAAAACATAGGGGCATTAATTTGTATTAAAAACCATTCTGCATTTTCCGATTGCGACCGTGTACCGTCCTGGGGATATGTTGGGAAACTCATACAGTGATAAACCCAGAGAGGTGGAATAAGGTGGACGTTTGCCATGACACTTCTCATTAAAGTATGACTAAAATGTAATTATCATGACTTACAAGACTAAAGCAATGATTATACAAGACTTAAAACAATTATTTTCATAGGTTATAGATTTAAAAAAAATTATAATAATTATTCATTGTGCATTTATTTCATTTAACCACCAGATGGGAGTATACTCCTTACTGTATATGCAGTAGATCATTCCTCTGCTTTGGACACATCATATGTGTTGCTTTCAGAGAGGCACCGGGTTCAGAGGTCATCTGCTCAGCAGGGTCACAAGCCCCCAATGAAACATCTCCACAAGCTTTAAACATCACTGTGGGAGTCTAGGAGAAAATATTCCAAATACAATGTGAAGTGACAAGTTATATGATGTGTTTTGAGTTTGACACTGCGCAAAACTAACCTGACACACGTCTATTAAAAAATGTAAACAAGCTTGTTTCTTAAGACATATGCGTATGTTGAAGGACTTAAAGTATACTTGAAGTATAAAACCCTTTTGTTCTAGCCTAGTTAAGAATGATATTAATAGACCTTAGCTCAACGGATAGAAGATATAACTATAAATAACGTTTAAAATCCCTCCTAACCCTATTAAATGCAGATTTCTCAAGTGGCTATTGACATTCTAATAATAGCAATGCATAATAATCAATAATATTAATAAGCACAAAACGAGTCTTTGACTGCTGTATATAAAAACATAATAGAGACTGTGGGAACAGGATTTTTGACTTACAGTAGGCCAGCAAAAAAACCACAGAGGACACCCTAGAAATCACACTGAAATCCACGTTCAACACCTGGAAACATTCCAGGTTAAATATAGCAATGTGCTTTATATCCAATGCTTTGAAATGTGCTTTAGATGAAAGTGTCATAATAAATTGTAACATTTAGTAGTTACATTGAACATATTTTATAAGGCATGACAATTTAAGCTATTTTTATGTTTTATTGACCATTGCTAAATTTGTCATCTGTTACATTAGTACTGTAAAAAAGAAATGTTGGTTAAACTTAAAAAAAAAAAAAAAAAGAAGTCACCTGGCTGTCTTAATATTTTAAATGACTTATAAAAATATTAGTTAATATAACGAGTTTGCATGAAATTCATAAGCGAACTAATAATTTTTAAGTTGATAAAAATTTCAAGCCAGCAAGGTTACTTAAGTTAAGTTAAGTTAACCCCCCAATTTGTTTTACAGAATAAACAAAACGTTTAAATAAACCAAAAAAACTATTATTAAAGAAGTAATTTCCAAAAAAACACAATTAGGCTTCTATGGGAATTGATTATGTCCACAGAAAGCAAAGTTAGTTGTCATTTTTAAAAAAGTGAATTACACTTCGCTCCAGTTTATGAATTGCTCACTTTGGGGTTGACCCTACAACATTAATAGCTTCATTAACCACTGAGCTCACTTTAACAAAACACAAAGTTAATGGCATTGCTCAGGGGTGCAGTGGATTTCAGGAAAACCTTCTTGAACCTTCTGTTTGCTAAAGCTTTAGCTCAAAGTTTTATTCAGTGGACATCAGCGCTCTTTGCTTTCCAAGAATTGAAGTGATGTCACATTAATTTGTCTGGACGTTGCGTTTACACAGGTGCTTCTTTGAAATTGATCGAATGCCTGTAACCTTTTAACCCTTCATCAAACAAACACACACACACACACACACACACACACACAAACCATGTGTTAACTGTCAACAAACAGCACTATTAATAGGTGCCCTAACTTATTTATAAAGTATGGGGCCTTCTTTACTCACTGCCATATTAGTGAACAAGCACTCTTTGTTACGGATTTACTAAAAAACAAGTATGCATTGTTTAACTTATTCAACTCAAAGTGTGATGTGGTGGAATGACATCTAGCTATTCAATTTCTTTTGATAAATGTTTTTTTTGGCCTTTTTATTAGTATAGGACAGTGAGATTAAGTGACAGGAAGTGAAGTGGGAGAGAGAAGGGGATGAGATCGGGAAGGACCATGAGACGAGAATCGAACCCAGGTCGCCTGATGCAACTGCGCCACATGTCGGAGCACTTGCCCACAAAGCTATAGGCTCCGACGCTATTCATTTTTAACCTTCTTTGTAACATCAATTTTTTTATTTACTACAACAAGGCACACTAAAAGAGAAAAAAGAATTTATTAAATAATAATGAACTACATTTATTATTGTTTAGCTCTTTGATAACATGTTAAACGCTCTCTCATTTGTAAGATGCTTTGGATAAAGCGTCTTCAACATTTTTTAAATGTATAATAATCTGTTTGAGTTATGAATATTTATGAAGCTGAAATAGCAGTAGTGCTTTGGTTAATGGTTTACCATTATTTGTTCTTTGTAAGGTAAACAAGGTAAGGTAAGGTAAGGTAACCAAATACATATATTTAGATTTGTGGGAAATAGTTTTTGCTAATAAAATCCAATTGGAAATCACATCCCACTCTGTTGCCTCCCCTCCATCGATTTGTTCTCAAATGTTTCAGGAACATGCATGTACACAAACCCTGAGATTTATGTTGGGAAATGGGATTGAAGTCAATTTAAAGTATGTTTACAATGTTCAGTTGGATCACGTCATCTTTGCATGTAGAAAACTGAGCAGAACAGACACACAACAACAACAACACAAAGCCACTATCCAACACACATTTTGGCAAATCCCGATCATTGCTCATTCTTGCAGGGGCGACATTCTAGAAAATGTTTTCCCATTGTCAAAATGCGAAGTGCGAAACAACCCTTCTGGGACGGTCTCAGCTTTGACCTGAACAGACATCAATCGCGTGATGTCCTTTATGGGGTTACGGCGTTTGAGTTTGTGTCCGTGTCACTGTTTGTGTGAGAGAATGCAGTTGACAGCGTTCTTGAAGCAACTGAGCTGTAGTCTGTAAATTACATCTCTCTAGGGAGCGGTGCTCTTAGCTGCAGGAAGTTTCCTACTCAAACCAGGATTAATGAGAGAAGTTTGAAAGCTACACAGACCCCAGACCCTAAGAAACTCTGACCGGAGTTAAACAAGCCGCTTTAAACACCACACGCACACTCCTGTGAGAAGACACATGAGATGAAGCTGAAATAGTAAATGTTAACATAATCACACAATACATAATGCGTATTAATATACAGAAGAGTTATTATAGTTTTGGTTAGCTTTCATTTTTACATTTTTAGCAATTTTGCTATATGCTTTTGTCATTTTATTATTTATTTTTTATGTCGGTATATAACATTTTTTGTTTACTATTATATTATATTATTATAATGATAAAGTTTTGCCTTAAACTTATTTCAGTTGATTTCTGAGGCAAAATAAACAATTTTTTTGGGTTTAAAATATTTCAAAAAAATGTTAGGCCAATATTTTATTTGATTTCAATAAACTAAATAAAAACAACCTTGATATGTATTAGTTTAGTTTATGAATTGAATTAAGTGTGATTCATAGTACTAGTGATGATAAACTCATAGCAGTGGTTAAAATGATATGAAAAATATTTACAATATATTAATTAATTAAGATGATTAATTATATATTTGTAATAATCTCTTATTAAGATTATTAATAATAATTATATACTATTTGATATTTATTATGTTTAATTTTAATATATTGATTAATATATAAGAATATATATATATATTCTTTTAAAGTTTCACAGTAGATTATTTATTTTGATTAAACAGCTTTAAAAACCAACACACCGAGCTAATAAACAAAGGTAATACAACCCAAGCAAATGCTTCACTATGTGAGCTGGTACTCTGAACATGGGTAGATTTAGACATCTGTTTTATTAATAAAATGTAATGAAAACCAAAGCCCGCTGTGCAACTACTGACTGAAGACAAGATCTTTGTTAGACAGAAGTTGATGTAAGCTATTGAACAGCTGTTATGTACTGCTAAGCTTGTGTTTCGCTATATGCAAATGATATGACATTTTGTTTTTATTTCAATGCACAAGCTTTGCATGATGGTGATAACGTTATTAAAATAATGCAAACAGCATGTGTGCGATTTTGAAAATTAAATAGTTTCATAGAGACACGGTATTGTTTGTACATCTTGTAAGCTGCTGGACAGATAAATATCAGTAGCTTGAAGGGGTCAAATCTTACTTTTTAAGATTACATTTCCCTCTAAACTTTTTTAGTCAAGGTCTCTTTCACCACTAACAGAGAGAGAGAGAGAGATACACTTAAACATACACAAAGAAAAAAACCTGAAATGCCACTCTTTCATGTAAAATGATTTCAAGACACATATTAAGAGACATGTTGTGTTTAAAACATCGGTTTTGAATTGCTGATACTGCACTCCTTGAGATAACTGAGCCACACAGCTAAGATTGATTGCTTTTTCATTTCAACTGTTTATATTTTCTCTCTTGGTATATTTAAGGTCATTCCCTAAACCTTAAACACATTTCTCGCTGGCTCAGTTGTGAGATTGTGAGTCCAGTCCCCGTCGCCAACTCCAAGAACCGGTCACTCCAAGAGAAACAAAGCTCGTACGGGACGTGTTTACGAGTGTTTCTGATTTCGTAGAAACTGACTCCAATCTCGTAAGAAAAACAGAGATAAGATAGGATTTACACAGCCAGAAATCTAAATGGCAGCACACTACACGGCGTTTATAGAGCCCAACGTAAACTGATCGAATCGCAGCAGTAACACGATGATTGTTCCTTATCAGAAGATAATTGCCATTCACAATCAAGTAACTACTGGTTTATAAAAAAAACCCGGAGGCAAAGATAAACAACGAATAATCCAAAACGGTTCTTATGAAAACAGGCTTGAGATGTGCAGAGGTTGTCATGGGAAGTGAGAACTATGTATGTTTATATAAAGATTCTATAGCTATTCATGTTGTGTATTTGTGACTCTAATGTCGCTTGTGTTAAACATTTACCTCTCGGGTAGGTTTAAGAGCAGCGGTTGTGAAGTCCAGGCTAAAATTTATGCTCATTTAAGCAGGCCCGGTATAGACTGGCTCGACTCAAGGGTCAATCACATATTCTGGTTGGGCAAATATATAATCAGAGTTCATTGCATGCATCATTTTTACATTTTTCTGAGATTAAATTGACAGACCAGTATGTACTAGATCATACAAATAAGTATTTAATAAGAAGTATTTCATTTTTTATTGTCAGCTGGATGTTTTAGGAGGGGCCCAAGAAAAATCTGGGGGGAAATACCCCACTAGCCCCCACCCTGCATTTAATCCATATTCATATTTTACGATAATGGATTAATAAATGAGTTAGAAATGAACCGTAACTAATAAAAATAACCATAAAAATGTTAATAAAACCATACAGTACAGTAACGTAACCATAAAAATTTTCTCAAAATGAAGACAAATGTATGTATAATAGAAATTAGAAAGATAATGTGTTTTAAAGAGGATGGTTCATCCATAAATAAAAATTGTTATCCGTTTCTCACCCTCATGACGTTTCAAACCTGTATCGTTTTTGTGTAATAAAATCACTCTTTGTCATATAATAAAATAACGCTGCAAGTTAAAGGGATAGTTGACCCCAAAATGAAAATTCTGTCATCATTTACTCACCCTTTTGTCATTTTAAATCTGTATGACTTTCTGTCTTCTGCAAAACACAAAAGAAAATATTTTGAAGAATGTTGGTAACATTGACTTGCATTGGTTTTGTGTCCATACAATAGAAGTAAATGGTGACCAATGTTTTTTTAACAAAATTCTATTTTGCAGAAAAAAGAAAGCCATACAGGTTTCAAATTACTTTTATTAGAAAAATAATCATTCTTATTTAATAAATATTAAAAGAGAATGGGAGTCGAACCGGCAACCTTTGCACTGTTAACACATGCGCTTCCAAGTGAGTTAAAAAACAATCAGGCTATAATAAATCGTCCTAGTTTTTATACAGACGTATTCATCTTTGTAAAGTCAGGGTTCAAAACGTATTACATAACACAAATGACCTAGCAGGATAAGTAATGTCACAAGGTTTCAGCCAAAGGGCAAGAACTCTCAACACATGAGTCTTGTTTTATACATTACAAACATCAGTCTTTCAAATCTCGCCTCTGGTTTGTTTTAAAAAGCAGTCACATATCGTCCTCTCCTTTTAGTTACAGCACCGAGCACCTGAAGTTTTCCACTTCTGTTGTGTAGGCCAGCGATCACTGCAGATCACATACGTGATTGAACCAGGATAAAATTGTGATTTCACAAGGCGGTTTTCATTGGTTGCCGTAATGACCTTGACTTTCTTGGAGCTGAGGATAATGATTAAAAAGCAATCCCATATAATTATTCATACGCTCAGTTTTAAAACACACCGGCCAATTGGTCAAGATTTCCTCATATCTAAATAACAGGCAGGTGATTGAACGTTTGGAAAACTGAGATATGCATCGGGGTACCAGGTGAACAATTTGGGGGGTTTCTGTTGGCAAGTACAATAAAAAGGTACATTTTAAGATTTAGTGCTCATTTAACCTTTCACGTAGTGTTTGAAACTGTAAAAAACTTGCAAAAAAATATGTTATGGTTTTTACATCAGTGATGTAAAACACAATGGTTTTCACATACGTCTACCAAGTCTGAATACGTCGAAATCACTAAAATATTATTGCAGCTCAGCATAAGTGACGTAAAACATGTCAGAACAAGGGCAGAAATGATAACTAGAATATAATCTACTAAATTACATAAAACTTTATTTTTTTATACTTTATTTATTATAGCCTAGCATCCAATGGTACCAATTGACTTCTATTGCATGGACCAATGCAAGTCAATGGGTACCGCATAGTTTGGTTACCAACATTCTTCAAAATATCTTCTTTTGTGTTCTGCAGAAGAAAGAAAGTCATACAGGTTTAAAATGACAAGAGGGTAATTAATGACCAAATTTCATTTCTGAGTGCACTATCCCTTTAATTTTGACAATAAAATGGATTTGGTGGATACTCTTTAATGTCTTTAATGCATTTTTATGGGTGTCTATTAACACTGCAGAATTTATGGGGGGTATATTAATCATTCTTATCATCATGCTCAGACAGCCCAAACTAAAGAGATGTCATACAGCTCAAGTGCTTTTATTTTTGTAAGGCTTCGAGTGTGTGTGTGTGTGTGTGTGTGTGTGTGTGTGTGTGTGTTTGTGCAGGTGGAGAATATTACTGAGAGAGAGAGAGGCACATCTTGACCTGATCTTTGAAAATGAAAGAGGACCAATCTGAATAAAGTAGCATAGTATACCAAAGACTTGTGGTTTATAAAGAAATGCTGTCCGAATAAATCTTCACAGTCGTTTGATTGTGAAATTATTTGTCGAGATATTGTGAACTGATTGTCTATGTACAGTGTCCTTGAGCCTGGAAAAGGCACTATATAAATGAAACATATTATTATTATTGTTTGATCTCACGAGTAGAGGCAAAAACACAGATTTCGTTTTACGCAAAAGCAGGTAATATTAGCCTGAGGTTTAAGCAAATATTACCATTTCATCATTTATAATGTGTTTTTGTGCGCTTGCAATTCTGACAATATAACAACAAATCCAATCCAAAGGGTCACGCAAACATTTAAGAAAAAATACTAAAGCCTTTGAAACCAAATATCAGCAGATCAACCCATACACACGCTCAGATGGCCCGAATGTCATAGACGTTTACAAGTCTCTAATGTACTTCAACAAAGACGTCTTTCATTTAACAGAAACTGAAAAGGTTAAATTAACCTTTCCAAACATTAACATTCTGCTTATCATCATCTGTACTCCAAACAATGTCATAACTTGGAAACACCAGTGCATGATAAATCAGCGTTTTACTGATAAATTATGCAGCCAATTGCTTGTTGGAAGCTAGCAGTCCCTGCAGACCTGATAAGAAATCTGTCATTATGAGCACCAGCACTGTTATAATACAGTGAAGACGTCAGAGCCCAACATAAAACAACAACTTCCCCACAATTATCCTTATTATCACTACCTGACTACATCAAATGACCACAGAAAATATTCGGACCCTTAAACCTCTACACAACTCAATGCACACATTGTAATGAAAGCATATTTAAATTCTCCTTTCTTGCGTAAAATTGCTAAAATAAAAACAGCTTTTCAATCAGTCTTTTCAAACACAATTTAAAATGTAAATATTTTTATTCCAAAGATTTCGTCACGTTTTTGCTTCTTTGCTGAAGGGGATAACATATTCACAAACGCGTTCTGCAGAGCAGTTTGTCCATTTATAGAACAACATGGTTGAGTTCAGTTTTTAACACAAAAGTGTGATGGTAAAACTATGGGTAATTTTCGTATTACATTATATAGCTATAATTTGGGTGAACTATCCCTTTAGGAGCCCAAATACATGATGCCCCTGAATGCCAGTGAAAACTATAAACTATAGATTTTAGAAGGAACATCTATAGTGTCAGAAATACATTAATAATGACAGCTTCTATACAAGAAGTAATCCTGCAGGACAGGAGGTCCTCGGTCAGCAGACACCAACCAATCACGTGCCGGACAACATCTGACAAACCACACTGAAGTACGCACACATGGTATACTTGTCTTATAGTAATAATTTTTAGATATTTTGGTGTGAAACACCTTTTCATATCCCAAATATAATGTCACTATGATTGGTTTACTGTACGCTTACGTAAATGCTCCATAAATCACAAACAATTTACACAATTAATCCAATTAAATCCCACAGTTTGAGTGATGACAGGGCCTCCATAAAAGGACGACAGCGGATCTGTCCAGAAAGATGCCCTTGAGTGAATTTTCAGGGTAAATGATTTTTGACAGGGGACGGTTATTATCGCCCCGGTCATTTCTGGACTCAATTAGACTCTTTCTGGTGTTTAAAAGAAAGAATTGATCGTCATTAGGAACTAAATCAGCAGTCATGACTGAATCAGGCCAACAGCCAGAACAGTGCCACTTGTGAACCTAGTACACACGTCATAAGAAAAATATGATTAATGTAAATATTGTTTACACACACACGTTGGTTTTACTATCTCCGTAGGGACAGTCCATAGGCGTAATGATTTTTATACCGTACAAACTGTATATTCTATTCCCTACCCCTAACCCTACACCTAAACCTAAAGATCATAGAAAACATTTTGCATTTTCAGATTTTCAAAAATTGTCTTTATGTACGATTTATAAGCTTTTGTGCCTGTGGGGACTTCAATTTTGGTCCCCACGGTGACACAAGTCCCCATGAGTTGGTGTGCATTCAGGTTTACGTCCCCACCGGTATATAAAAACCACAAACACACACAAAAAGATTGTACCAAACAATGTATATACGGTGTTATGCGAAAGTTTAAGAGAAATGCATTTTGTATGATTTCTCTTATTTTGTTAAAATAACTAACATTTTCACAGATTCTGTAAGGGGTTCCCAAACTTTCGCATAACACTGTACATATACATACATACATACATACATACATACATACACATGTTTGTTTATGTGTATGTATGTTTATACGTTGTTGGGTACAATCTTTTCATGGTCAAACAGAGGTGCCGGTAGAGAATGAATTGCAGCTTTAATATATTCTCACAATTAAAAATATAAAAAAACTGATGTAAGATATTAAAAAGGAAACCAAAAAATAGTAACTTCAGAATACTTCTGGAAATGTCATCTTATTATGTTACATCACATTATTAAACCTCTTCAATATCAAAGGGTCATGAGGGTACTGTCCGACTCTGGAAATGGTACCAAAATCCTAACCTCTACTATAAAAGAGTGACGTCAGTCCTGCCAAGCACCTCACATAAAACCGAGCCGGAGACTCAATAAAACACATCTACCCTTGAGTGAAGGACAGCTATGCGTAAAGCAAACTAAAGATCAATCCAGCTATAGTATTCCCACAGGAAAGGTGAAAAGCCATAGAAAAGTTTCACCTATAGAAAACGGTCCTAAAGTACTAGCAATCGTGAGGAGCTTTCTGGCATCGGCCCTCCTCTCTCTCTTCCATGTTTCCCATGAGAATGATTTCAGCCGGGGCAAAAAGTCACTTGGTTTGACCCCTATCCCCAAGAGCGCAGCCTCGCCACAAACTGAACCAAAATAAGAATTATGTAAAAATAAACAAGTGGGTAAGGGGCATAGTGCATAAGAAAGTCTCATGAAAAGAAGACTAGCATCAATGTTAAATAATTCTTCGAAAAGCTTTTAATTGCATCGGAAAATGAAGGTGAAGATTTACTGCCACTTGGAATTATGTTTGTGCCATTACTGGGTCGGAATGCCACTTTAAAATATGTAAAATTGCATCATATCTTATTCTGAAAGATTAATGCTTAACTTACTGTCAAGATTTTGAGGCTAAATTGTTAAACTTTGAATGATGGAGGCCATATTTGCACAATTTGCTTGAAAACAATATGACATGTATGGTACAAAACTGAGAAAACTAGATTCTCTAAACTAGAAAGTTGATTATTGTGTTTATTTAACAAAATTACTTGGCAAAAATAGTATTAGTCGTATTCTACTATACAAAAATACAAAGCTTGCAGGAAATAAAGCATATTTTAAATACATGTTTTACATTTATTAATATTAATTAATAAACATTATTCATTATTCAATTATTATTAATACTAATTCTATTATTGTTATTATTATCTAATATTTACTGTTGTTATTATTATTACTATCTGTTATTAATATTGTTTAGCCATTCATATGGGCCTTGACTTAATAAAAACTTAAAAGCTGAGCTTCAGTTTGTACTCCAAGCACAACATGCATACATAACTTTCGATACATCTTTAATAATTTCTTTGAATAAAAATGTATATTTTATATCACTTTTGACCACTACTGTACAGTAGAAAGGTGCATTTTTGGCACTATGGCAATTCTGTGCTGTTGCTAGGGTGGTCAGGATGGTTTCTATGTTGTTCCTAGGTGGTTGCAAGGATGTTATGAGTACTTTCCAAGTCAAAAAACTGTTTAAGTTTGGCTTACCAAAAAATACTTAAAGCATTTTCTGTGTCTTGCTTTAAAACACCAAGTTGTACAGAGAGAAGAGAGGCCAGAGGAGTGAGGAAATACTCCAGAACGTGTGTTAATAGACCTCCCTCGGCCCCTCCACCCCACACCCCCCAAACGTTCCCTCGCTCCCAGATAAGAGGGCAGAACTCTCTCACTCCGGTCATTTCACTTACCGCTCCAGGATAGCAAGAGACGTCCTTCTGCTCTGTTTACTTTTCTTTCGTGTTAAGAGCATGCAGATTGGGGGACTTCTTGAGACGGGCCGTCTCTGTTTCTCCTCTTATTCTTTCATTCCTCTCTTATCTATCTGCGAGAGTGCTGCGTGGTTACTTAAGGTTCAGCTCCTCTGATTTTTAAGCAGGAGAAGCAAGACTTTGTTGTGGACTGCCAGAACGCAAACCATCTGTGAAGGAAGAGGAAATAATGGGGTTTTTTTCACAACACCATGCGTTTTACCATTAAAAAAGTGTGAATTTAACATTACAGCAGGTGGTTCTTTTAAAGCCAAGGCACTTCGTTACGTCCACCATGAGGCTCGCCAGAAGCGGCTGGCACTTGGCGCTGCTGCTGGCGACCGCCGGGCTGGCTACTTCCGGAAACGGTGGCGGTCAGAGGCGCGGGGGAAGCGAGAGGCGGAGAAAACTTCATCGCGTGCAGAACGGCCAGTGCAGCTACACTTTCATCCTGCCGGAGATGGAGAGCTGTCAGGGCGGAGGGGACCACATCGCCGGGACCAATGTGGTGCAGAGGGACGCCCCGCCGGGCGAGAGCGAGGGGTCTGCTCAGAAGCTGCAGCATCTGGAGATGGCCATGGAAAATAACACGCAATGGTTGCAGAAGGTGAGAATGACATCATAATGGGATGCAGGTTATGCTTAGCATATCTGCTTTGAAGTAAAAGTGATTATATTACGTGTTAAACATGCACACGAACACAACCGGGATGTTAAAATCAAACTCTGGGTTATCTTTAAGCATTGACTTTACAAGTTGGGGCCATTTTATATAAACACTCACAGCGGTAGCTATCTGACACGGTCATAATGAAGTGTTAATTATTAATTGTAGACATTTTGCGTACGACCGAATTAAGCTTGCCAAGAAATACTCATTCAGTTACTTTTCCCAGGAGAAAAAAGTGCACTATAATACACTTAAATGTACTTAAATTGCTCTATTTTCACACACTCAGTTTGTACTTAATGTACAAATATTTTGTTTTCAGTACTTTAAAAAAAAAAAAAAGACTTAAGAAGATCTGTTCTATTTTAAGACACCATGAATAGAAGTACAAAGATATATTCGTAGCATTTAAGAACTTTAAGTATATTATTGAAGTGTACTTAAATAGCCTACTTTGTGAATTTTACCTGGATTGTGAGGCAACAGATCTCCCATCATTCTCTGGGTCTGTACGATAATGTTATAGGATAGTGAATAGATTACAAGCCTAATGCACAAGATTTGTTTTTTATTTTGTTGCATTGTTATAATTACAACTTACAAGCTCGTAAGTGGGAATTTTCCAGAAGGATTTCATGGCAAGCTAAACTTTTAATTAATGCATCATGATGTCAGCAACAATTAGGGATTTAATAGCCTTCTATAGGCGGCTTCAGGGCAGCAACATAAACAAACGTTACTGCGGCGTGCACGCTTTTGTGGCCCAAACTTAACTTCCGGTGCCGCAAAGGATAGAGTCCCTGCAAATTTTTTTCTGATAACAAGAAAAAGAAATAACAAGTAAATGACATTAGCTAGCAAGTTAAAAGCATGTCTACTCAGTATTATTATGGACAACTAGTAGAAGAACCGTTACTTGGCTAAACTTGAAATGCCATAAAATAAAAAAAACAATAAAATTAAACAAATTGTTTATTTAATTTAATTATTATACAATAAAATATTTATATAAATTAATATGAATATATAGTAAATAAAGTTATATTATTAGCCACTAGCCAGACCGATCAACAAACTGGAAGTTATGATGAAACAGTCTTCAGTTTGATGAAGCAACTTACAAATGAGGAAAACATTGAAGAATTTCTACAATATTCAACGCATGCAACATTAATTTCTTATCCGAAACACACGTAATACTGCATTGCTTCCAAAAATACAACTTGTAGAATTGACACATTCCAAAACATCAGCTTTTTCTGTTCAATACAAAAGTATTAAATAATGACAGTGGTTGCACCAAGTTTCAAACATCAAAGGGAGCCTGTAGAAACTTTTTTAGAAATAAAGAGATTCAGCAGTAACTCAAAACTGCATTGGAACAGAAGCCAAGGGACGCATCTGATCTACACAAACAACTGCCGAGCGTTGCGTTACTCCATTCAAATGCAAAGAATGCACGTCTTGATTGACACTTCAAGGGAATTTTTGGAGGTGACGTTAATTGAGCGAATGAATAGATGAAGTACTGTGAGGGAAACTTTGCCATGTGTGTGCATGTTCTGCATCTCTGTGTGTGTCTGTGTGTTCAGCTCACCACCCAAGTTGACAATCAATACGGCACAAAGGGGTTCGACTTGCACCTCCACAGGAACGGGACTCGACCCTTGACTTGGTTAAGGAGGAGGTCAGATTGAGATAAGAGTCCATTTAATTGTAAACACTTGTTGCTCTCATTGCATTCAACAATATTACAATATTGGATTTTCTTATTGAAAGCCGTCAAAGGGATAGATCGCCCCAAAACAACAATTAATTCATCATTTACTCATCCTCATGTCATTCCAAAACTGTATAACTTTTTATTTAAACAACGTTGGCAACACTGACCCCCATTGACCACTGAGACATTTTTCAAAATATCTTCTTTCGTGTTTCACATAACAGTCATATACTGGTTTTGAACAACATAAATGACGACATCGTTTTAATTTTGTGTTAACTTTAACATTCACACAAGCAGTGAGTGATGTAAACGAACAATGCTGAGAGGAATGGTTGGTATTAGGTAAGCTCATGAAAAGCATCCGAGGCTCTGATGCATGTGCTGTTTCGCCTGTATAATTGGCCGGAGTGTTTATGGAGGAGTGTTTAGTTTACTGGTAAATGACTGTAACTAAACGGACGCGCTCTCTTACCGTGCTCCCACAGCTCACCCTTTACCTGATAACTGCATTCACAAGCACTGAGAGGCACCGACTCCATTAACAAGTGAGGGGGGTGGAGTGTAGACATATGTGGAGTCATTTGAAGTCTTTGCTTATTTTTTGTCTAATGGCCGTGGACCAAAGATCCCTCTGGAAAAGGAGTCCTTCAAAGGCCAAGGGATTAGCGATTGTACGTTCCATTAAGAATGGTTTGAGATATGGCAAAGCACCGGACCCCTTTGACTAGGATGCAGAATTACCAAAAAACTAAAACTACAAGAGTCCTCATTACCTTTCAGGCTAATGCTTTGAACAAAATAGAAAACGAGGAAAAGAAGCGATTGTTAATATGTAAAGTTGAGAAAAATTATGTTCACAACTTTGACCCATTTCTTAAACATTTTGTTTCTGAGTATGTGCAATCCCTGGGATAGCGCCATGCTCTAACCACTGAGCTACAGATTTCTGTTCGACTCACCACAAAAAACAAATGTAAAAGCAATGCATCACACATCACCTGAAGTGAGATATCATTCATGTCAGCAGCACAAACAGTGCGGGATGAGTTATGCGCTGAAGTTTAATTCTTCGGGTCAGGGGTTTAAAGAAAATTGTGCAAATTAAAGCAAATAATAATAATAACACCCATGCTTGCCTCATCTACAATAATTATTGGCAAAACACAACAATGCCAATGGTCAGCAAATCTCACAATTGAAACAAGACCGGCAATTTCGTAACGGCTGCACATTCATCACTCTGCAATCAAAGCTCATTTGGACGCTGGGCAAACAACGTTTACAGCAGAGCAAACTCTAAAACAGCTCGAGCAAAGGTAACTCAATTATCAGTCTGTAAAACAGACACTTTGAAATGAAAGAACGTCTCAGCGTGTGATCGGTTCAAATATGTGCTGTTCCCCCCAATGCAACACCACATTAACAGGCCCCTCGCATCTCTTTTAATAGTTTCTTCCTTCTGCCTATTATGCGTTTCATTCCCCTTTGGAGGATTGAGAGAGACTGAAGGATTGTCTGAGGAGAGATTTGAAAAAACGTGAAACCCAACGTCCCAGTTCTGGCTTTAAAGACCCCGTAAACCGTACGGCTTCTCAGGGAGTCGACCGCAAACCGGACCGTTGATTGCTCTCGCTATCAACATGCTGAATCTGAGGCGTGCACATCAAACGCTCACTCAGCAAAGCCCAGCCACATGTTCCTGTGAAGAATGTTCTCTCAGCTCAAAATAAAAGTCATAGCCTTGTGGGAAACATACAAATATGTTGGGGAACCCTGAGAACGGGAGAGAAGTTTGGTCCGAGTCTGTTTCTAGATGTTAGAAGATCTGATTATGTTGATGAAACATGTTGTAAACACGACTGTTGTGATGCAACTTTTGGTCCAGAATTTAATGTCGGTTTCGATTATTTGGATGTTTACTTAATTTTGCTGTAAAAGTCTGAGAATTTTTCAAGACATCAAGAGAGATTTATTAAAGACCACATAAAATTGCTAGAGGAGAACAGTTATATATAATTCATCTGTCATTATTATTATGATGTTCATCAACATTGAGAGAAAGTCTTTTTTTTTTTAATTTTGGAGCTTGACAGCTCCAGTCCCCATTCGCTTTTATTATATGGAATTAAGTGGCCAAAACTGATTGTTTACAAAAACTGGGGGTTTTTAAGTATAAAAAAACTCAAATTGTAAATGATTCATACTTTGAGCTGTTGGGTATTATGCAGAATATATCAGTTTAACATCATTCAACAAATGATGACATCATTAACACAGATGATCGCATCTTTTTAAAAAAAATTGTGAAATGAAATGAGGGTGAATCGCTGACTTATTGTTTTCATTCTTGATAAACTGTAAATGCTTTGGATCTCTGCAGAAGTCGAGCGCAGTGTCGAGATTACGACTACGGAAAATACGCACAACAGGAGCGATGCATTAAGTGTTTGTGTCGGTCTCTCATACGTACGTTTCGAGCATCTCCTGGGGCCTTTATTTTTGTGTGCTCATCTTTGTGCGTGTATATTTAGTTTGGCTCTGATCACAGGAGGCTTCGGGTTGTTAAACAAACATCTCGCCCGTGTTTATCATTCTTGAGGAAGTGTCTTCGAGTTTAGGGAAGATCTGGACGTGGTCATTGTTGAGCATCAGTCAACATTAGGAGATCTCCACTGGAGCCAGAACTCCTACAGAGCGACAGCAACCTCACTGATAGCGATGAACTTTACAGTTCGTTCAGCGCCGTTGATGTCAGGACTACTTCGCTGAACAGACTCAGCTGTCATGAAATATTACGAATGAGCTGCCCTGCTTCCACAACAGTAGATGTTTTTGATATGCGCTGTAATAAAAATAACCAAATACATGTCGACCAAAACATTCAGAGTCATGTATGATTAAGACTTGCCTGTATTGTAGGTAGATGGCCGGGCGCTGAACAATTTTGTTTTCGCCGTTGTGCTATGGGTGTTTGGTAAATGGTTGTTTACAGGTCCGAGTCAACGGAGCCCACCCAAGTCTCAGAATATGTCTTGGCTCCCTCCTTTAAACAAATGAAATATAACATTTAGTGGTATAGAAAATTAACAGGACCGCTGTCTTGACCACACAACATAGGCTGCATAACACATTCAAAGCAACAAAATCAGCTAAATGAGTTATGTGCTGAGGTACAACGCTTAATGTAGTTTCAGATTTTCACTACAATCTTAAAATAAATGGTGCTAAATGATGAACTAGAAGAACTATTTAACATTTCGTCGACAGAAATATTTCTGTTTCACAAAAGGTTCTTTGCAGTTAAAAAATGTATTTTATGGTTCATCAATGGCATCGCTGTGCATTTAAGAGTGTACATTATTATTGTGGGCAGAAGATGTTTTCTGTCAAGTTTATTTTGTGTTTTTGGCAACAAAATCATTAAAAAGTCTAGAAAGGAAGAGAGAGTTTGTAACCATGGTGTTAAGGAGCAATGGGGAGATTTTAGCGACATCTAGCAGTGAGGTTATGAATTGCAAGCAATGGCTCACTTCACAGCTCATCCCTCTATTTCAGTCACATTACCTGTTGGTGGAAACATGGGCAAATAAAAGCTTTTTTCTACTGCATCAGATATTGATAAAAAGAAAAATATGTTACATATTAAAAAACACTTAGCCAGTTATTTTGTTACTTTCTACAACAAACTGAACATGTCATGTTTCCACCAAAAGGTATGTGAGTGTTTGTATTTTGTACTGTGAAAGAAATTATGGTGAAGTAACGCTATTGAGTCCACTCTTAAACTGTGGTTATAGAAATTGAAAACACAAATGTTCTCAGCTGGCTCTAAGGATTTCATTTGTCCTTGCTTGAATGTACTCCGGTTTTTATTGCACATTTTGTTTCTCCATTGCACATTTGTCTCTCTTTTAACCAAACGAGATCTTTCACAACTAGAGACTGATCGATTTTTGGCTTTTTAATCTTTTGTCAGTCATCTAAATTGATCACTTTTACCCTTTATTGTTTCAATTATTATCTCTGTGTGTTTGATAAATGTGGTATTGGATTGATTCTGCTACATGTGAATATTGACATTAATATTACTCACTGTAGTTTGATTTCCATCGGCTTGTGACTTCATAATCATGCTGTGATTTTATTTTGGGGTCTAATCAGGCTTGTAATCTGGAGTTTGTCTCTGTAATGGTCATGGACCCGAGGCAAGCGTAGGTTTGAGTAAGCACGGGCTGTATTTAGAGAGCTTTAAAGACCTAGTTTTGCTTACTGGCTGGAGCCAAAAGTGTCCTGAGTCAGCATCTCGTTTTCTGTATCTGGTGAATGCATCTGCAGCTAACATCACACTACAGTTTAAAAATATTCAGGTGAAAGGTGATGTTTTTATTTCTATGTAAAAATACCTACAGTGTACAATACAAATGTTTGACATGTTTTAGGATCAGTTCAAAAGTGAATATATGATAGAGTAAAAGCCTGAGTTTTCATTTCACTTTCATGCATCTTTGCATTCTCAGTTTTTCACATTGCTGTTGGGTGACTTTGTCATTCCTGAGGTTTGTTTTTTGTTGATATTCAACAGACTCTGGACTGAAATGGCCAGAATACATGCAGAAATGTTGATGTAAGGCAAAACTGGAGCATTCCCTTATTTTTTTCCACAGCCGTATAATACACCTAAAAGAAGCCTAAGTATCTACCAAAACACAAAACAAAATCTTTATTTTGTACCTGTTCAAGACGGACGAAACAGTCTAACACCTGGGCTTGAAGTTAAATTCTTGACTTCATCCCACACCTGGAACAGCACAAGAATCTGATTCCAGACCAGTTGCTCCTTGGTCTTCTCATGTCTGTGTTCTAGAGATAAGAGATGAATGATTAGAGTCTTGAGGTTTACTGTTTGTTCTCCTGAGACACAGCGGTTGTTCTCTCTTTGATCAAAGGCATATTTGTAGGTAAACTCACACTTACTGGTAGCAGAAATTTACCCCCGTGATCACACGCACGCGGTGCGTCTTTAAAACCGCAGTAGCTATCTCTCTCAAATTCCCTCAAGTAAAGAAGTACAGCATTTGAATAAGAAGAGCCAGAGCGGAGGATAATAAATGTGCATCCGGTTCTAAGGGCAAACATTAAGAAGGAAATAGATGTTTTTAACCTGCCCCAGTGTCCACTTGAAAGCCCATTAGTTTTGCAACCCAGAACAAAAAACATAACACACAAGTACTGAGCCATCTGTTGTGCTGATACAGTCTGAGACCTCTTCTGTTTTTTCTCGGTGACGTGAAGGACTTTCGCGTAAAGTTTCAGTGCAGCTCCTGCCAGGATTTCCAACAGCACATTTCACAACTGCAATAAACCCTTATACAGAATAAAATTAATGCTTTTACAAGAGAAGGTGCGGATGGGAATCCTGGTTACAGTACTTCTATTTTGTTGATTACACCAGATACTCTGGACGTTTACATCATCTGTAAAGGGCATCATCACGTCCTCATTTTATGGTCATCCTTTTTTTGATGATTACTGATCTCTTGAGAAAACTTTTACAAAGTGGTAATTTTGTATGAATTTGTGACAGTGGAAAATGTACGGTTAAAAGAAAATGAAAATGGTGGCATTAAGATCCATACCAACCTCAAACACTAACAACTGTCAAGAGGAAAAAAGCAGATCAACAAATGAATGAGATTCATATACAAATTCATATAAATAAGACAGCAGTACGCTGCAAAGTAACGGTTATGAATTGTCTTGGGATTGTGTTGAAAGTATTGTACACTCTTCAAAATAAAAGTGCTTTCTTTAGATTCTTTAGCGATGTCAAATAAAAAAAAAATTGGTTAGACTGTAAAATGTGCATCTGTGCAAAACGTGAACTACAAAGTGAACAAAAGCATACAGACGGCCTCTACATGGTCAAAGCTAATAAGGACCAAAACTTAAAAATCTCCCAATATATATAAAATGTATCTCGTCTTTGAAAGTGTTTCTGAAAGCAGAAAACCGATTCTTCACTCTTTAATCTTAACCTTGTACAACAAAAGAAAAAAGATGGTAAGTGCCTCATATATTACCCAATCAGCCTCCTGTCATCTAGCGTGGATTGTCCACAGCCCTGAGCGTTAGCCCACAGTTTGTTTGTTTATGTTAGCTCAGAGAGAGAGAGAGAGGAATCACGGCTCTTTCTGCACAGCTGCACACCCCATCAGCCACCGGGTCAACAGCCTCACTACGATTGGTTGCAGCTCGATCTGAATTGCAAAGAAAACACGGTTGTCCTCCAGAGAAACAGGGACTTTTGAGAATCATAATTGATCTTCGAGTCTAGCTCAATCAAATATAGTCTTAACCCTTCCACCTCCACATAATTATCATCCGAGATTAAAAAACTTCTTTCAGACAAATAAATAAGTGAGATCTTTTGACTGTCGGATCATTTCAACGTGCATGTGTTTAAATTGTGGGTCCCTAAAAAAGTCGGGTTTTAAACAAACAGAGATTTATTTGTTCGGCGGAACATCCACATTTCACTCACTCGGTGAATGGAACACCCCTTAAGCCATCAAAACAAACGGAGGTCTCATCGATGTTAACTAACTAAACAGGGTCAAATAACATTACAACAAATAAGAACAAGCACATCGATTGACAATGCAGCCTTCCCTTCCCAATAACAGAAAGAATTGCAGAACAGTTGTTATAAACATTAACTAATAACAACAATTAACATTGAACTGAGACTGCAGGGCATCATGGGAAGCACAAAGCAACAAAAAATGGCATCAAAAACGTAATGCATCGGGGAGGTGGAGGGTTAAGTTGCTTTGGGTAAAACGTCTGTCTAATGTCTAAATGTAATGTTTCTTGAACAGGACTATTGTAGGCTACTATAGTATACACTACACATTCACAGATTAAAAAAAAAATTTTTTTTTGATGGACACAAGCTGAACCCAGCTGCCTGCATGAACCTCTGGACCACACTGGTGATGGTTGATATGCGGTTGATCTTTTCTGATTACATTAATACAATAAAAGAGTCAAATGTGACATGATATCTAATATTACCTATGGAGATTATATTATTCTACACAGTATAATGGATTGCTCTCTTCTTGCTCTTGTCTCCAAACAGTTGCTTGGCACGTCACATTATCAGGTCAACTTTGACAGATAAATCATATATTTTTATTCTACACATCTTTCAGCTCTGGATTTTGTATTTGTATTCTATGAGCTTTAAAGCCTTATAAAGTCTCATGGCTTTAAAACCATAATCAAAAATCCTGAATTTGGCCTACCACAGTAAATCCTCAATGACACTTGTAAGTGAACTAAGAATAGAATACAGATGGCCTCTATATAGTCCAAACACAAAGGTAAAAAAAAAGCATGGGCAGTCGTGGCCCAGTGGTTAGAGAGTTGGACTCATGACCAGAAGGTTGCTGGTTTGATTCTCAGGGCTGGCGGGTAACGGCTGAGGTGCCCTTGAGCAAGGCACCTAACCCCCACTTGCTTACTATACAAAATGTACAAATGTATAGTACAATGTAATGTAAGTCACTTTGGATAAAAGCGTCTGCCAAATGCATAAATGTAAATGTAAAAGTCTTTCAAGACTATATACAGTTCGGAGCAAGTTGTCATATTATTAATTAACATTGCAATACACAAAACACATGCAATACCTTCGTTGTGAGAAATAATAAAATACAAGAGGCAAAAACCTTGCCTTAATGTATCCCAGATTGGATTTTTATTTACCCCACCACTGCATGGTATAGCCCTGTGACAACTAGCCCCGGTCATATATTTGGAAAGACGGTAGACATACACACCTGTATGTGCACATGTCGGTCCAAACATCAGTGCTGTTTATGTATTCGGGTGCTCTGATGAAAGTGCGGCGTGCTGTAATCATGAAGAAACACAATCATGTCAGAAATTGTTCAAAAATTAATATTTAGCTTGACAAATAGTCTGTTCAATGCATTTCGTTCACCGTCTTGAATATAACATCTATATCTAAAAGGCGTTTGAGAAATGTGTCTTTTCTAGTCTAAAAGAAGGTGAAAGGTTAGGCAAAAACAGGCAGGTGGAAGAATTAATATGTGGAAAGGAGGTATTCTGAGAATGAGAGGAGAATCAACCGCACAGATTTTGTCCATCTGCTTCTGATTTAAAAGCGAGATGTTGGAGATGATTGTTGCTGGAATAATTCCCCGCGGGTCAGCCCCGGTTCTGCTCGATCTGGCCCTGTACAAGGCACAATTTAGTACAGTTGGTCCAAGTATTAACACAAACCTTCAGCTGCAGGAAGAGTCTGAGATTAAAGCGGTTCTGCTAAGTTAAGCTCAAAACTGCTGATGTTAGTCACATTATTCGTTGGCCTAAATTCTGTCTTAATACACAGTGTCATGTCAAGGCATGAAAGGTCAAGTTTTTCAAGTCATGTTTTGGAGCTGTGGGGTATGCAGAGGTATAAAAGCGGAAAGATAACATGACAGAAATGAATCAGGAAGCATACGGGGGTCTGCGTAAATATTTGAGGTGCACTTCTCACACCTACAGATTTATGAAATTAAATCCTTAAAAGGGCGTTCGATATGCCACATTCCCGAGTTAAAAAAGAAATTAAAGAAAAAATTCTGCATCAGAAATAGTTTCGGCGTTATTTTCAATAAAAGGCAGCAGGGTTTGTTTGGAGACATTAAACAGCACCTTATAAACAGTGGTTAAAAATATTTATGGAATAAATGCTTTTAGAATGAAAAAATATTTGGGCAGAACACATTATTAGGCAATATAAATACTTTTTTAATACGATGTTGTAAAACTGAGCATGCTAAAACAATAACAAATGTTAATGCTTAGACCATTTAATGGTTCAAACTTTATAAATATACAAATTTTGTGTCTATCAATACATGAAGGAAAACTGTAGATAACTGAAAGGTTTGGAATAGCGTATGTAGTATACATACTACAGAGTATGCACTCTATACTGTATACTACTATTTTTGTGCCATATTGAACAATAAATGTACTGTAACTATAGTATGGCACAGCTGCACATGATCTCATCGCATTGCATTTTTAATAGAGCAAGTGAATATTAAAAACAACAATTTTACATCTACTTTTATGTGAAATAATTTAATTTTTGCAGTTTGATCAAACAATTTCATTGGTTGGAGCATACAGCCATGTAACCCTTACTGTATAGTGTGCACATCCAAATGATTGAAATGAAAAAGAACACCACACACTGAATTAAACGTAAGAGGTCATGTGACACAAGAAATTATAGTAAAAATTGTGGCATCTGTTTATTCTCATGCATAGAGAAAACATTTACATACTGCACGCAATATATATACTGCTAAAATAAATTAGTATGATAAAGTAGGTAGATGATAGTATGCTATTCCAAGTATTCAGTATATCCAGTATATATGTGAAAGTGCTTGAATGAGGGGTTTTCTGCCTTCCGAAACAGATAGTAAGTTTACATATTTCTTATAGGACTGGAAAACCCTTCTCATATGGACCACACAGATTTTATAAAAAAAAACTTTAGGAAGAACACTTGACAAAAGCAGTGCATTCCTCACAAGCCTGACAGAAACGTTTCATTATAGCACGTTCCATCTAATATCCTGTTAAAACCTATACAAAGATCACTATCGCAATTATTACTATTATTATATATCAGAAAAATAATCAAGATACATATTTCTGTTCAGCCTTTCTCCTGAAAGGTCTACCCTGTCGGAGGTAATTAAACATGATTTATTGTAAAATCTGGAGCGATGACCCCTTGAAATATTACAGCGAACAGCGTGCACGAAACCTAAGGCCGTACACTGCCCTTCCTCTCTGATATTCTAAAGCTGCCAAAATAAATATAGCAAAGGACAGTAAAAATAATAACCGAGTTCAAACGTCATGATAGTGCAAGAACAGCTTTACATTTATCTTTAATTAAATATGACAACCCAACCCTATAAACTTTCTTTTCTCAATACAATTAAACTCATTGCAATGTGGAAGCATTTTACCTTTTAACTACTGTTTGGAAATTGAATCATTTTCTACCTTTTCCACTTCTAACTTTCGGATATGAGCTACAGAAAAACGTTACAGTCCATTAGTTTCAAACCAAACATTTGTCTTAGCATATTTTCCTCTGTATTTGAGAAAGATCGTCAAAACCCTCTCCTTTATTATGCTTAATAATCCTCATTAGAAAACAAATACCTTAGCTCCGGGAAACCTTTTCAATAATCCGCCACATTCCAAGACTCCGTCATAAACAAATCATGCGGCCACATCCTGGTAAGGTTTATTGTGAGTCTAGAAAATCCAGAAAAGACAAGTGTCAGGATTAGAGAAGATTTAGTCAACATGGAAAGACAAAACCACACGCTCAGATACTGGTCTCTTGTCTATACTGCTGCTTTATTTCTACAGGTGGTTTAATAAGAAAGTTAAATCAAATACTCTTTGTGTTCCTAAAAGTAAAGATTTTTTTGGAAAAGCATGTATAGACGGTTTCATCGACACAAGCATCTGGCCCGAAGTTAACTGATCTGGTCTATGTTTGTTGATCGGTATGGCTAGTGGCAAATAATATAACTACCGGTAACCCAAAATAATACTGACTAGACATACTTTTAACTTGCTAGCTAATGTCATTTACTTGTTATTTCTTTCACTTGTTATCAGAAATAATCTGAAGGGACTCTATTCTTTGTGGATGTGTACCGGAAGTTAAGCTTGGGCCACAAAAGCGTGCACGCGCAGGTGTTGCTTTGAAATCGTCTATAACAAAGAACTTTGAACTCTTGTTTTTTTTTTTTATTGTGAACTACACTCTAAAACAAACATTGATTGAAAAAAGCTGTATGGGTGGTGAACGGTATAGTGCTTAAAGATCTGCTGACTGGACGGTTGTTGGTTCCAACGCGCCAAGGTTTAGACTATCACTATTGTGCCCTTGAGCGAGGCATTTAACCCCAGGTTAATCCTGAGGGACATTAATAAGTCTTCTGTAAATCTCTTCGGGAAACAATGTCGGCAGTAAAGAGCGCTAAAACAAAGAGTGATTTATTTTCAGTGACAGGGACTACCGCTAAACTGACACTTACTGGTATTTATGGTGAGAGTTTTTAAACGTGAAGACATAAACCACACAATTATGTAATCTGTCTCTCACCGCCTGAATGCAGAACTTTTAAGTGTTTTCAATAAGGTCCTGTAAACATCTGCGGTGGCTGAAAACTCTCAGTATGACTAAACGGCTGCTCAGCAGAAAGATACGCTCCGAAGCACTTTACCATCGCGCTGCTAGTATCTCGCGTTGTGTAAGGAGACGGGCCATGAAGCTCTAATCACAATGAGATGAAACATCTGGTATTGGTTAGTGCTTATGATGCTGACCCGACTGAATCCAGATCAGTGTTCCCAAGTCGGACTCGACTTGTGATTTTAATCCAGGCCAGGAAGCTCGGGTCAATTAATCGGTCAGGGACGAAGTCGTTTGGGAGTGAAAGACAACAGTAAAAATCTCAACCCTTTAGGTTTGTTGTTTGCATTCCTTCATTTTTGTCATCCGACCATCATGTGCGTTAATTGTGAGCATCGTGCGCAGAACCGTGTGTGTCGGTGCATCAAACAGACTTTGGAGGTCTTGACATTGCACAGTTTCTACATCAAAAAACTGATGTAAATCTAAATTCTGACCACATCAAGAGCATGGCTGTCCCTTCGGGTTCAACCTGTTTATTTCCATTGTGATAAAATTGTCAGTCATTACTCTGTTTCTCAGCATCTATGTGATCCTGCTGATGGCATGTTTATTTTCACATCTTTTGGGACTGTGGGGTCACTCAACAGTACCTTAGGCTGGCACTGCATGATGTCCCCGAAGAATCAAAAGCCCGCTGGAACAAAACTGCGTATGATAAACTTTCTGGTTCCTACCCACAGTTATTGAAGCATGCTGGGGGCTTTAATCAGCCTCTGCCAATGAAAACAAAGATTTAGTTCAGGTTGTCAGAGCAGAAAAACAGTACAACCAAAGAAAAACGTTAGTGATGGTAATGAAAAGAAAATAGAAGTTTAATTATATTAAATTCCTGCCTCTGGTTGTAAGCGAGAGCTTGTTTGTTGTCAAGTTCGCTACGCTTCTGGTTGTATGAAGGGCTAGCGTGCATTTCTCATATTTTATTATTCTCTTATCAACAGTTAGAAAACTACATTCAGCAGAATGTGAAGACTGGCATGGTGCATATCCAAGCGGATGCGGTTCATAACCAGACGGCCACTATGTTGGAGATCGGCACTAACCTGCTGACACAGACCACCGAGCAGACCAGGAAACTCAATGTTGTGGAAGCCAAGGTAAAGATGTTTAACCTACACAAGAAATACACAAGAATAATTGATAAGTTTATGGAAAGAAACTGGATTATCAAACCAAGAACTATATGCTATAAACAAAGACAATTCAGATATGATATCACTGATGTCCTACATATGACCACATATTTTGTGGGTTTTATTTCTTGCCATAATAAACCCTTTATGTTTGTCACTGAAGTTAAAAAGTGACCAATAAAAAGTGCTTAGGCAAGTTAGAGGCACAGTTTTCAATCATTATAGTGTTCCATTTCCTGAAAAACTGTGAGCTTGGACATCCAAGGTTTTGAAAGGACAGCGACAATATACATTTTCTCTACTTACGTGTGTCTACATAATAGACACACCTAAAATATACAAATAATAAAAAAAGTATATACTTACATAAAATACACATATTCGCATTATTATGTCTTTGCTTAGTAAAAAGAAAAAAATTGCTAAACAAATCATGATTTCTAGTAAAATAATATTAAAATATTGTTAATGTATTTCTATTTTAAGGTTATGAACCAGACATCAAGAATTGCAATACAGTTATTAGAGAATTCACTGTCAACAAACAAACTGGAGAAGGAGCTCTTAACACAGATTTCAGAAATTTCAAAACTTAGAGATAAGAACAGGTAAGTTATTGTAATTACTATATTTTATAATAATTTAATTGTTTATCTCACATTGTTTCAGCAACAGGGCTATTTTGGTGCAAAAAAGCAGTAATAAAAGTCATAAAAAAATAAACCAAAAATGTATACAAGTCTTCAAAATATGTTCTGGAGATACATTTATACAAATTAAAGCGATATTTCATCCAAAAATGAAAATTCTGGCATCATTTACACACCGTCTTGTCATTTCACATCTGTATGACTTACTTTCTTCTGCAGAACACAAAAGAAGATATTTCAAAGAATGTTTGTAAACGAAAACTGTTGGTTCCCATTGGTTTTGTGTCCATAGAGTAGAAGTGAATGGGAACCAATGGAGAGCGGCGATGTAAACTGTTAATGTTAGTTAACGTAAAATGTTCATAAAATTGATTGTTTATTAAGAAAGAGAAATTGTTAACTTATTTAATAGATGGCAATGTAATTGAATAGACTTTTGACACCAATAAGTAATGAAGTCAGATCGGCTACAGTATGGTTTCGCATCTTCCACATTCACTTTTAACATTATAGAGCAACTTCTTCCTGTCTTGGACATCTCATTGCTCAAAAGTGCTTATAACTTTCCCATAGTCACAGCTTCGAGAGTTAGAGAGCACTGCAGGGGTGAAGGGTCTGTAAAGAGAAATAATCAAGCACTTAATCGACTGTTTATAATGTTTAATAACTACACAATGCGCCCGGCACACAAAGCAGACCCAAGGCGAATTTCCTTTGTACACTTACAAAGACGGACAAAGGGTTTTCCCAGAAAGCTTTGTACTTGGCTCTCGCTAGATTAAACAGATAACGCTTGTTGTCATTCAGCTCTGACGACCAACTGAAGTGTGTTGCGTTAAGGTTTTGGTAGCTGTATGGGGGCATCAACTGCAATTATAATTGACCACTACATTACAGACAAAACGAAACGATTCGATATTTCACTATGCATGTAAGAACAAGATAAAAGACATATCCAAGACGACTTATAACTGTGCAGGAAAATTTTTTCATAACTGCTCCCAGAATTGATGAACCCGGATCAACTTTATGGTGTAACAGCCAGCAAATAAAGGTTGAGCCGTCTTGTACACATTATAAGCCCTGGTGAGGAATTTACACAGTTCCTGCCAATCGATTGTGTGAAACGGATCTGTGTGATCAATCATGAATAAATGATAAACATAACCATTGAACTGGCAAGCACGCAATTTAACAAAGCAAGCGTTGAGTTACAGTACATGGCTGGATGGAGTTTTGATTAGTTTTTTTTTGTTATTTTAAGCTTTTGCACTGTGGAAGTGTTATATTTCAACACATACACAGTGGAGTTCTTCAGACTTTTTATAGCAGTGAATCATTGTTTTGCAGATATAAATTCTTTTGACAACAAACATGATAAATTTAGTCCTATCTCCAAACCAGCCATTCAATGTGTAACGCAAGGAAAACATTCAATCGTCCAAAGCTCAGATTTTACAGCGTGGCATTGCAAGATAATCTAACAATGATACAGTATTCTGTCATTTCAAGATATTGTTATAATGTCACTATTGTTTTTTTAAATATACAAAACACACTATCCTTCAGTGCAATATCACAAAGAGAGATTCATAAAACTGACCACAGAAATATCAGTATCCACAGAAATGCCACTACAAACCATTTACTTAGGCTGTGTATACTGTATACATACACAATGCATTGAGCGCTTTAGCCTGTTGCTGCAATGAGTCAACAACGCCGCCATATTGGACAAGGCAAAACATGTACAAGTGAAGAGAAAGATGTTTTTGTTTTGTTTCAACAATTTCAATGTTTGAAAAGCGTGAGTATTCATAAATCCTTGTGACAAAATATTTTTCCTGACCATAAACAAATATATGTATGTTTTTGTACTCCCTGCACATAACAAACCTTTAAAATTGATAAACATTTGTTTTATCCATACAAACCACAGCTCTCTCTTTCTTGCCCTCCTCAATATGGCAGGACCATTTACTACATGCAGCCCAACACCTTGTGTTTCATTGCATTGCGCTCTATCAAAAAGTTTTAAACACGAGAATGTGTCCTATGAGGACTGTCGCGTTACATCTTCTCGCTCAACAGCGGCTTTATACTCATACAATATTCAAACTGAAGTGACAGCACAAATGCGGCACTGACCCGCACCTCTCTCACACTGGCCCCGGGCCCTCTTTACTATTAAGCCCTGCCTCTGGAGACACAGCGGTTTCATTAATAATAACGGCGCATAATTCGAGCCGACATTCCTGTCACAAACTTTTACTTCAGCGTTCAACTGTAATGACTGATGATCGTTCCATCAGATGCACAAGAAACATTCAGCACGGAGTCATCTAGCCCCCTGCCAACTCCTTCCCGAGAAAGCCCAAGGTCAACGTCCGGTCCTGCTCCATCTAGGAATCTGTCAGAAACATCTGTAGGATGACGACCTCACAAGATGTTAGCAAAACAAAAGACTTCTGCTACAGTATTGTGCTTAATGCACCGCAGGGTTTTGTTGGAAATACATTACGATTGTATGTGATGTGTTTTTTTACCAGTCGTTTGGAGGATAAAGTCCTGGTCCTGGAGTCGCAGCAGAGGGGTGAGCTGGAAGATATGAAGGAGCAGAAAGAGAGACTGCAGGACCTGGTGAAGAGACAGACAGCAGCTATAACAGCTCTGGAGAGACAGCTGAGAGCCGCCAGCAGCAATAACTCGGCCCTGCAGAAACAACATCAGCAGCTTATGAAGTCTGTCCACACTCTCATTGGCCTGGTGTCTGTTGGACCTGGTAAGAAGATACACACAAGAACCCACAGCCTACCTGAATACTAGCTCCACACATTACATTACATTATATTACTTTAATTTCTATATCTCTATATCCTTATTTGAAATCTTAAGTGCATATAAATGCATTTGCAATAAAAGTGAATTGAATGCTGAAATATGACATTTCTTTAGATGTAAAAATGTTCAAACCACTTCTCAGCAAAAAATACAGGTCATACACTTCTGAATACACTCCTTTAAATAAAGAGTTACATGTGTATGAAATTTACAGCTTTGTTCGATGCATTGAGGTAATTTCCACTAAAACAGGAAGCTAAGATGGAATATGTTCCTCCCCTATTTAAAGAACCAATAGCGTTTAGTTTACCTCACAGTCTGGAATATGACGCAAAGTGCAGAATGATGTCATAAAAATCAATAATCTTTATTGGCAGAAGCGAGACCGTATGTTGTGAATGTTTATATTTTCTAAATGTGAATGTTTTGAAGCACAGTAGTTTACAGATATATTTATACCTGAAGCCAAAAAACATTTTGACTTTTGATTTCATGGAGACTTGATGTTTTGACACAAATTCCAACAGTTTATATGTGTTTGCCATCCAGATAAAATCAATTATCTCTTATTGAATATCCTGTCCAACTCAGAAATGTGTCACAATGTGACTTTAAACACCAAACATTGATACTTCAGGATATCTTTCTGTGAGGAACAAAAAATGACACGTGGTGTTAAAACACGGTGCAATGCCATAACAGTCCATATCTGAGAACACAGGTTTGATTCTAGGGTCACACAAAAGTCCCAAAATCTGGTGGCAGATTCTTCCATGACCTCAAATGTCTGGTTAATTAAATGTGACACTAATGACAAATTGAGCAGCCATGATTCATAGAAAGAGAGAGAATCCAAGCTCTCGCTCCTGATGTCTTTGGCACCGTTCTCTTCGGTCTTGGATGGAGTTCACATGCGTCACAATAACACGCAGCGATAAGCTCTGCTAAATCAAGACTCCAACATTTTATACATGTCAGTTTATAAATGTCCATGCGGGGGCTCGCTCTAAGAACCAAATGTACTGGATTTTTAAATAAAGTCCCTGAAGCTTAATGAACAAACATTCTGTTGGAAGCAAAACATTTAAATGACTCATCTCAAGCTAGACAACGAAGCCTTTTTATATTTGAAAAGATGAATATAAGTCTCATTGTATTGGAAGATATGGCACATGATGGATTCAAATCTTGTCTAAAGCACATGCATTGAACTGCTACACCACAGCACCAATATAGTTAGAAATTATGCATTTACAATTCATCCAGTATTAATGTTTTTTACAGGGTTCTCGTCGTATCCACAGCGGTTTCGAGACTGTGCCGAGGCCTATAAATCTGGTCACAACATCAGTGGAGTCTACCACATTTACATCGGAGACATGACTGAGCCAACCAAGGTGTGGGATGTGTTTTTTCACAAGTACACATGCTGAGTGTGATGTTGGCTATCGTATACAGCATGTACAGGATGCAGATGTTAAAAAAAGACTATCCAAACAAAGAAAAAGAATGAGACTGAGATGAAACACACATACTGATAAATGTATACATTAAATGCACTTTGCATTAAAGCGTCTACCACATAAATCAAAACACATTATGTAAATATTGTTTTCATAGGTCTTTTGCGATATGGAGACAAGTGGAGGTGGCTGGACATTAGTCCAGCAAAGAGTCAATGGCAGTTTAAACTTCCAGAGAGGCTGGAAAGAATACAAAATGGTGAGCACACACAAGCACATAAACACTTCATAAGAACTTTTATGATGAGGTCACATGACCTGACAAAAACTACTCAATATACAGTATATTAGTACCTTTGACCAAAGACAGCTTTTTGTTTATATGCAAATTTTATTGATCCAGACAATGTAGAACAACAAAAGACTAACACTTTAAAATGAATAGCTAACATGAACTAACAATGAAAATTCAGCATTTTTTTAACCAAGTTCATGCCAAACACAAAGGAAGATATTTTGAAGAATGTCGGTAACCAAAGATCATTGGTCACCATTGACTTCTACTGAATGGACACAAAACCAATGCAAGTCAACAGGGACCAACAGTTTTCTGTTAACAACATTCTTCAAAATATCTTCTTTTGTGCTTTACATAAGAAAGTCATAGATGTTTGAAATAACAGTAAATGATGACAGAATTTTCATTTTTGGGTGAACTTCTCCTTTAATTTCATCATTTCCTAATATATTTTTAATGAAAAGTTGTATCTTTTAACATTAGTTAATGCACAATGAAGAAACATGAAGAATTGTTTTAGCATTAACTAATATTAACACAGATTAAAAATGCGATATTGCGCATTTTTAGTTCATGTTAACGAATGCATTTGCTAATGTTAACAAATACAACCTTATTGTAAAGTGTTACCAAAAAAGCCCCAAAGAAACCAACTACATATCTATAAACGCCTTAAAATCATTTCATATACTCATAACCCAATCATTGCACATATTTCTGATATTTTAAGTGCTTAACTATATTGTAATAAATAAGCGGTGAAATCAATACTGCACTTTCCCAATGCAATGCATTCCAAGAACAGGAAGAGCCTCTGTTCTAGGAAACTAGTAATCATGCTTTGAAAGTATTCTGACAATGTAACTATAAAAACATCTGTCTTCTGTCTGATGCAGCGTTTCATTCAAAGCTGAACATGAAATTAGTTTTATTCAATCGATGCTATGTTCTCCGTCACTCAGGGATTTGGTGATCCCAGTGGAGAGCACTGGTTGGGTAATGAGGCCGTTCACCTGATCACCAGTCAAGCCCAGTACTCACTCCGAGTGGAACTTCGAGACTGGGAGGACAATGGTGCCTACGCACTGTATGACAAATTTCAGCTGGCCAGTGAAAAACAACAATACAGGTATTATCTGATATTAAGGAGGATCTAATGCAATATAACATACATGTCACACAATGTCTTTAGACAACAAAAACATAGAAAGACACTTTTATAATACACGTAAATACACTATTATAAACAATTGAGTTTGAATCTTTAATGTCCAACGAAGACCACTTATGTGTGTTGTAATCTTTATTTGTTTTTTCCTCAGACTCTTGTTAGGCAGCTATAGCGGTACAGCCGGACAGCATAGCAGTTTAGCATCAAACGGCACTGGTTTCAGCACCCGGGACGCCGACAACGATAAATGTGTTTGCAAGTGCGCTCTCATGATGACTGGAGGTGAGCTACAACAATTTTTAATTTTAATAAAAGGTTTTAGATGCTCTAATGTGTATTCATTGCAGTTACAGTTTTGCATTAAAACAAATATTCACACACAAAATAAAGTCATTCCTAACTTTCTTAACTACGAATTTCTTCCGTGGAACATGAGAAAACAGCACCATAAAAATAGCATATCATCTCATTTTTGTTTTAACATATAATTTGGATAATTTGACATATAGTTGTTACATAAAATACTTATTTTACATTCTCATAGTCATTTTCTTCACTTCACGATCTAAAAACAAAACCATCATCCAAATTCTCAATCCTCTAATCCACTACTGATGGAAGAAATCTAAACAATTATGTAATTGTTCAGGTGTCCTCACCTCCAACACTCACAATCCAAACTATTTACATTGTATTTATATTGTAGCTATCCCACACCTCAAACAAGACAAACTGTTTTTTAATCGTGTGCATTGCGATTGATTTTGAAAGTTGTTGAAGTTAATCACCGCCGAACCGGCTGGAGACCTCGAAGTGGCCTTTATGTTTGCATTGCAAATCCTAATCAAAAGATACAGAGATGGATCCTTCAGTGCACTCATTCCAAACTAAACATGCGTCAAGGGAGGCGATACTGATTTAATCGGAGTTAGATCAACTGTGTCCTCTCAAAAAAGGGAGAGTCTGGATTATATCGAAGAATCGCAGTTTGCTATGACAGATTTTACAAAGACAGCTTGCACACAGTGGGACCGCGTACACTTACCGTCAATTACAGTCTACGGAGAGATAAAGAATCTCTTCAGAAACAGGGGCGAGAAAAGACATTATACAGAAGAGAGGGTCAAGAGGTTTCTTGATGTGTTTCAGTATGACCACATTTTTAAAACCTTAACAAAATCCTTTTTTTTGCAGTTTAGATACATTTTTTTGTCTGCTTTTTATGTACTTCGTGTACTCCAATTTTACTACTTTTACTAGAAAAGTATGCCTTAAAACATATACACACAGTAACCTTTGCTTAAGTTTACTTAAAATAAACTTTAAAAATACATGTATAGCCATACTTTAGATTCCATACTTATTGTATTACACAGACATGTAAAATAAACAATTATTAATTCAAAATTATTGCTAGTATTCTGAATATCATTCTGTATTTTTCAACCATACAGGCTGGTGGTTTGACGCATGTGGTCTCTCCAACCTGAATGGAATCTATTACACAGTTGGTCACAACATCCGCAAACTCAACGGGATTAAGTGGCATCACTTCAGAGGACCCAGTTATTCCCTGCAATCCACCGCCATGATGATCCGACCTGCTGAATTCTAATATGGAGCTATCGTCACTTCGAATGAACCGAAATGCCTTACAAACAATCGGGAATGAAATGTACAAATGACGATGTTCTAGCAAACCAGAGATGGAAAAGACAAAAAAACATCAATCTGATTTCTGTTTCAAAACACATTTCTCTTTCTTTGCCCCACAACTTCTGTTCTCTGGATGTACGGCTCTTATCCTGAAACAATGTTTTGACTAGGGTCATTGTTGTGCCATCAAATAATCCCCGTGCCAGAAGAACACTGAGAACTTCAGGAGGACTAAAGGGATTACAAACTCATGCTGATTATTAACAATGGCTCTTCATGTTTTTAAACTTGTTTTGTAGAGGCCAAGCTGACCAGAGGAACACCAAATGCACCTTCATATTTGCGTGGGAATTTCTAAAAGCGATAGATAGATAGATAGATAGATAGATAGATAGATAGATAGATAGATAGATAGATAGATAGATAGATAGATAGATAGATAGATAGATAGATAGATAGATAGATAGATAAATTTGTCTTTAATAACTGGATATTTTCATATTGTGCATTTTTCTATATTATGCTTCTAGTATAACTTTTATAAGCCAATGTTCAGATATGCGTTCAAGCAAAATTCATAACGCATTAGGTTAAAATGCTAATAGATAACGTTCCCCAAGTATCTGAATATTATTGTGTAGCTACCTGGATGATAGCACCTCAGCATGGACATTTACAGATAATGCTGTAACAGCTAAGGTAAAAATGCTTCATATGTCTTCATATTCTTTCAATTTAGTGTGACCCGTTCTTACCGTGTTTCAAAAGTCATGTACAGTATATTTGAAGGATGCACTTTAAGGAGCAAAATAAGATGTTCATCACGTTGGCCAGCAGATACGCTGACTGCAGGTCGAACGTCTCTACAACAGTATGATATAAATGAGGTTATTAGTTGCTGCTTACAGTATTACTTTTTGACCGTAAACCTTTCAACATGTATTACTTCTTTTTGCCAATAAACCTTTCATCGCATAATAAACCTCGCAGCAACATAGAAAACATCAGTTCTGCACTCAAACTGGATAATAGCTGTTCGACAGGTCGAAGTTTATTTTACTGTCTTGAACAAAAGCTGAAAATGCCAAAGGCTCTCCTGTCTCTTGTGGTCCGAGTTTCCCAGTTTATGTTTTTTACTTTATATTTAACTAAATTCCATGTTTCTGCCAAGAACAGCAGAAGCATATGGAAAATATTCCCTGTGTAAAATGACAATTTTTCATCATAAAGTTTTGTTTTGTGAGGTCTGCAAGAACAATAAAGTGCTTCTTACATAGTCGGGGCATTTTTCAGTTTGGTACCACATATTTTACCTGACACATCACTAAAGTCACACTAGCAACATACATGATCTTTACAGCATTCTGTAAAGATGAGTAAGAATGTGTTATGTCACATATATCATGCCTGCACCTCAATCATTCACAGCTCTCCTAACATGAATGGACACTTCCAGTAGCCTGGTGGTTATCTGGGCTAAAAAACCAAAACGTTGCAAGTTCAAACCTTGAAAATTCTAGGCTACATACAACAAATACAGTAAATTACCAAACTGGGCAAAATGGTTTAGCAAAAATCACATTTAAGTGCCTAATTTGGTCAACTCGGTTTTAGATTAGATTAAATTAGATTAGATTAGATTAGATTCAACTTTATTGTCATTACACATGTACAAGTACAAGGCAACGAAATGTAGTTTAGGTCTAACCAGAAGTGCAATAGTGCAGGATATATAGTTGTGCATAAATATAGGATAAAGCAAAAATGATGAAGAATTTACAAGTGGGAATGTACTATGAACATTATATACAGATGGCTATTTACTAAAAACAGAACTTTACTGATGGATATGTAAAATATAAATTAGACTATACAGAACAGTAGTGCAAATGAATATAAAGTGTGCATAAATTATGGACAGCAGCTATTAAGTTAAAGTAAACAGTGCAGTAGATGAGTTATTGCAGTATTCAGTACATAGTACTGGAGTTGCACCTTTCATTGATTATTGACTTAAACCAGTATATATTATTTATATAAACCAGTGCTTCCCAAACTTATAGCTTCTTAGCTGGGCCATAGCGGTATTGCAGGGGGCAGTGACAAAATCCTGCATTTTAATAAAAACATAGTTATGAATTTGGCTGCCTATGTAGCTTCTGTCACACACTTTGATGTCATGTTGTAAATAGTATGCATTGTTATGGATTACAAGTCCAAGGCCTTATAACCCTCAAATCTGACCTTTTGTTGTCCAGGGTCACCTTATCTGCATTCTGTGGGGGCCCTGAAGCTTTTGCTGTGTTTACTCTAAAGCTTGCACACCTGCACCTCACCTGTGCTTTCTGAAGAAAGATTAGCCGTCTTCGTACTTTTCCAGTGCATCGAAAAAAAAATCAACCCGCGTTCACGACGCCAAAGCATCGCCGTCGGTCCCACAATCCACCTCGAACGCACGTAGTAAACGCTCGCTTTTCTGAGTGAGTGCGTGAGTGAGTGTGAGAGAGAGAGAGAGAGAGAGAGAGAGAGAGAGAGAGAGAGGGGGGGGGGGGGGCTGTTACTGTATTGTTAGTAGGAGTCATTGTAAAAAAGTTTAAGAACATTGCCATACAGAAGTTTTTGTCTTTGGTCACGTGTTTTCTAAAATTGTTCTCCAGCGCCATCTGGTGATCAGACCGGTTTCAAATCACACATACCCACTAACTAACAACGTAACATTTTGTTATTGCTGTTTATACATAATTCAATTATTAATATTAATTTCAGCAGATCTGATTGGAGATATGCCAATGCATAAGAGAATTGTCTGTGTTCAGAAAGCTTGTCTTCATCCTTTTTGTCCTTCCTCCTCCGACCTCGATTCTGTCTTTTTTCTCTGCCCCTCCAGCTCTCGTTTCTCTGGGGAAGCTGGTGGGAAATCTAGGTTATAATGTTAAAAAAGCAAAAAATGGTTTAAAAGCAAAAACTTCTCGCTCCATCATTTCTTCATTTTAGATGCTCAGACTGTATGCAGTGGCTTATTTCTCTTTGACTCGCATGTATTTTTGCAAGTAAAGTAGCAAATTACGGTTCGATTCCCGCAGGACACAAAGCTGTATACCTTAAATTCCCGTTCGTTTCATCTGTATTGAATGGCCTGCTAAATGCATCAGTGACATTAAAGTTTACCAGTAGGGGGCAGTTGGTGACGGTGGTCTGTTAGTATTAGTATAGTATGAATGGGCCGAAGGTGAGGGTCATGCCATTTCTACTATGGTTTGTTTTCATATCCCCATTATGCATGTCTTCTTAAGAATATTGAGTCTTTAAGAATGTGTAATGTATTAAGGAATATTCTAGATGTATATTTGTATATGTTTTGTATATTATTTTTATTAGTTATCTAATTATAGAGTTATTTTCCTTTGTAATATCCTTATAATGTCACGTAATTTCCCATTATAGATGGTTTCAAAGCAACAACATAAACAAACATTACTGCGCATGCACGCTTTTGTGGCTCTTAGATCCTGTACACGTCTGCAAAGAATAGAGTCCCTGCAGATTATTTCTGATAACAAGCAAAAGAAATACCAAGTAAATGACATTAGCTAGCAAGTTAAAAGTCAGTATTATTTTGGGTTACCAGTAGAAAAACCTTTACTTGACTAAACTTAAATGTGAGTTACACAACCCATTCAACAAATTGTTTATTTCACACACAAAAAATTTAACAAATTGTTATTTAATGCAATAAGTGTACAATCAAATATAAATGAATATAAATGAAATAAAATAAAAGTAGTTAGGCCTATATTATTATAACAAACACAGGAAGTTAAATTTGGGCCAGTAGTGTGCAACTGCTAAAACCGTTATAAGCAAAAGTGTAAACACACAAACTATGGAGAAAAAGTTTAGTAGAGTGTAACTTGTTTTGAAACCACCACATTTTTTCATCTATCACGTATCGACTGGTAGGTTAATGCAAGCACAGATCGCCTTGGGCACGTTGTGACTGATGTCCACATATCTCATCCACAATGTTGGCATGTTAAACACTTTTCCAAAACAGTGCTGTTCAGCTGTTCAGTCCTATCATTCTCAATGCAGCGGGCTGTGTACGTAGACTCAGCTTTTGCTATTCTAGATCAATCGTAAACCTTCTAGCTCAGGTTAGGCTGAGAATTCCTGAGACCCCTTTCTAAATCTATATTTGTTTGATCTGACATCATTAGGTAGCTGTAATGTTGGTGTATTTTTTCAACATAAAGCATCTATTTTGACTCAATAATTAGTCTTAAAGGCACAGTTCACCCAAAAATGAAAAATTCTCTTGTTGTTCCAAATCTGGATACATTTCTTTGTTCTGATGAACACAGAGAAAGATGTTTGGAAGAATGCTTATAACCAAACAGTTCTTGGCCACCATTGACTACCATAGTAGGGAAAAACTTTTCTTTTTTTTTATTTTGAAGAAGGTGGGAAAGCAAACAGTATTTTTGACCATTGTCGTTTTTCCTATACTATGGTAGTCAATGGTGGCCAAGAACTGTTTGGTTACAAGCATTCTTCCAAATATCTTTTTAAGTGTTAATCATAACAAAGACATTTATACAGATTTAGAACAACTCAAGGTTACAAGTTTACAGAATGACAGAATATGGTAATAATTCAGAACCATAGTATTTTTAAACTGTATGGTGTCTGGGTAGCTACATATTAGGTTCAAGCAAGTGTCTTGTAAACGGATGTTATTGGTTCATCAAGCTTTAATTAAGAGATGTGATCATCATCATCATCATCATCATCATCACAAAGCACACGAAAATGCTGGATCTTTCAGTATCATTTCAACATTTTTTTCCAATCTTATTTCATAAAGTAACACATTACAAGCTCTATATTCTATATAGGAATAATCTGCTACGAGATAGTTGGGTTGTTGTTATTAAATGTAATGTTTTAATAAGAGAATAAATGAATTGGCATTGAAAAGCAGAAAAATGTTTTGCATTGAAATTAAAGCATTGATAGTGACCGCAGCATTATAAACTACATCATAGATGTGCATTTGTGCACAGTGACATGTTATTTATGGTTGTTTGTTTATATATGCATCTCTATGGCAAGCTGTTTGTCACGTGTTACTGGCCATTATGCATTCATGGTTATTTTATTATGTTATGCTAATAGCGCAGTAGAGCAGACACGTGTAATTCATCTTATATATGATGAATGAAATGTTAAGTATACGTTATGTAAGCCTGTAATATTGTTTCATGAAATCATGTGTTGAATTTTTCTGATAGTGTTTGTACGTCTCATGCTGTAATTCTAGACACGACACTCTATTTAAATTTAGCATTTGTCCCCCTCACCTTTAATTACATGTTTCCAATCTGCTGTCCAAGAGGTTATAAAGTAAATATATGCAGGGGCTTTTATGGGTAGATCGATAAATCATTTAATCTGTGCAGGCTCTTCTCTCTGCCTCGTACGCAAATCTTACCCAGTGGCGTCATTGTATTTTATTGCAAGTGTCATATGTTTACTTGAAAAAGAATGATGGTAACAGTAAGAGTAAGTAAGTAAATTAGGCCAGTTCATAAATAACATAATGTAAACACGTTTTATAGTTGGACATAATTTTTATTTATTTAATTTTATTAATATTTTATTTAAAGCTGCAATCCATAACGTTTTTAAACAGAAATGGTGATAGAGAGGCAGAAGTTATGAATTGCAGCTCTAAGAAAATAAAATTTGGTTAGTGAATGTCACACTAAAATTGTGTTAAGTATGTTTACATTTGTCAATTGAGCGTAACTTATTGACCCAACCCTGATAGCACACAAACATCTGGGAGACGTCTATTTAATGTCTGCTTTTACTTCTTTAAGGCATATTTTTTATTGTTTGTTCATCTTTAGTACGTCTCTGTCCGATGTCATATAGACGCTTATGATTGTATGTATAGAATGTATGTAAAACGGCCTTTTCTTAGACATTTATCAGATGTTTTAACACAGCGGATGTTTTCTAGATCTTTAGCAGATATCTTACAGACGTGTTTCGGGGCTCGTGCACATACAGGCTACAGCAGGCCCTTTGTCTATTTTTCATAATTTTATTTTTATTCTTATACAATATAAACAAATGACATTTTTTTATATTGGGTATATAAGATTGAAATCTTTCTAAAGCTGCAGCCTGCATGCTGCTCATGTTCTTCTCATAAAATCGTGCCACAAGCTGCGGATTTCGTGCGCGGTCGTGAAAGGCTGAAATCTGTAGGGTATGTAAAATGAAAAAACGTACACATGATAATTTGTCGAATTGCATCAGACATGCGACAAAGCACAATCAGTGACTTCAGTGTGCATGCAGTCGGGGGCCGTGACACGCATTCGATTCAGACCTGATTACATCTATTGATACGAAAATGAACGAGAGAGCAAAAGAAACAGAGCATTACAGACGAAAGGGGATAGAGAGAAGGAGAAAGAAGAGAGGGAGATTTATTTAGCGCGCTTGCGTCTTGAGCAGGTGCCGCTACGTGCCGCGTGTCTGAGGACATTTAAAGAATCTCATCTGAGTCATGGAGAAAAATGACTCACTAACCACAGCAGTAGTTCTTATCAACATACAGACAGACAGACAGACAGACAGACAGACAGAGAGAGAGAGAGAGAGAGAGAGAGAGAGAGATCAGTGTTGCCAAGTCCTTTAATTTTAAGCAAGATCCCTGTAAGGAAAATTGGATTCATAATGTCCTCCCCCCAGCCATTTTCAGTCATACAAAATTAATAATGGGGATAAAATTGTAATTTTTTATCATTGATCGTTGTTTTTTGGGGGGGCTAAAAGCAGAAAAAATTTAAGTTTAAGACTGGTCCAGTGATGAGTTATAAGTGTTCTGGTGTGGAAAAATAGATGTCTCTTTAACTTATATACCAACTGTAATGAAACACAGAATTGCTTTTTTATACTGTACATTACCGTATATAGATTTGTGCGTGCGTGTGCATGAAAAAGTAAAATGTATGCATTTTTCAACATGGCCATTCGTTATGTGAAACTAAATAATTGAGTGATATTATATAATTATAAAAAGTTTCTTCAAGCATGATGTAGTTTTGCCATTTTTATTGTTTACCTTTGGCAAGCCATTAAATGTGAGCCTCTTTACTGAGATCTGGCAGCACAGAAAGAGAGAGAATGAGGTCTGAGTCTCTATTAACACCTTTCACAGTACCCGGTGACAATCTCTTATGTAAGCTTTGAATTTCTGGTTTGTTAACTGGAACTCATTGGAAGACTAAATTAGGTGGTCATGGTTAGAGATCACACACAGCGCTGATCAGAGAGTGGGCGTCACTCAAATCCTCTCCCAAGAATATATGTAGTTCCAAAAATGAACGAATAAATGAATGAATGAATACTCGATTCATCTATCATGCTATTTACATGAAACTCAAAAGAACCTACTATCAACATTATACTTAACCTTTGCTTATATGCTTAAAAATGTACTTTTTTAATAAGTAAAAAGTACTTCATTAAAGTGTTTCATATTACATAACAATACAAAAAATTTTATCATTTGAAACATAACGCCATCACTGTTAACTCGGTTAGTAATTGACTTTAACAAGCTTTTATACTTGTGTCATATTTTTAAAAAGAGTTTGCGTGAGAGAAGGAAGAAAGAATGAAAGAAAACAATGGAGCTATCACAGTGACGGCACTACAAGCATGCCATACCAAAGCTACTGACAAAGCATGCAGGGTAAAAATATTTTGTGGTGAATATATAGTTCTGGGAGATGCTTTAGGTCATATGTCTATTAAAAGAACACAGTCAAGAATACTTCAATGACTCAACCACCTGATGTCATTCAAATATTATTAATGAGGAGAGATATTAATAGACATTGTCATGTTTGGAAAAACAGTCGTGCATTCACACACGGGAAACATGGAAACATTTACGGAAGCTATTTCTGCAGGGTCTGTTTTGTAACAAGATTATAAACCTGGCTATTGTAATACTTCCTTAAGTATGCAAATATTTAATTTTATAGGTGACCAAAACCAAAACTAAAATAAACATCACATAAATGGAATTTATTGTTATAATGGAAACTGGTCTCTGTGTGGGTCTATACTGGTAAAGTGTTGGGGTCTGTGAGATGTTATCTTCTGGATTTTGATATATTTACGCTAGGAAATGTACAAAATATCTTCATGGAAGATGATCTTAATATAATATAATGATTTTTAGCATAAAAGAAAAATCGGGCATTTTGACCCATATAATGTATTGTTGGCTATACTACAAGTAAACCCGTGCTACTTAAGAAGGGTTTTGTTATCCAGGGTCACATATATATATCTTAATTGTCATAAATTTCCCACTTTTAGCATAAAACGGCTGGAGATACAGCTGTGTGCTACGTCTGTACTAAAATGCAGACTTGCCATGTTTACGGCACCCAACCGGCACGTGAGGACACTAATTGTCTCCTCCAAGCTGGTCTGTAATGATACCCGAGCTGTCAGAGCACTACTGCTGTGTGCGTTACAGCTAGTTGCCACTGACATGTAGCCTTGTCGATGAAACCATGGACTACAGTTCAGCGCTAGCATCATAGCGTAGCCGTGCTGATTAGCCCATTACTCACGGCCTGTTATTGAAATGGCCGCATGAAAAGAAAAGAAATGATTCTATATGCAGCTCCACTGAAATCATTCCTGCTAATGCTCGAGTGAGATTAGTCATGCGTTCAGATTGTTTTTAGAAATGAGATGGGGAGATAAATGTCTGCTCTTGAGTCCATTACTAAAGACATCGCTGTGGTGTTCCAATAAATGTTTTTGTGTAAAATTGTTTCAAATACATTGAGACTATGAAGGTGTAAAATGAATGTAGGTTGTAGAGGTAAAATAATCTGGATTTGGGTGAATTTGATAAGAAATGTATATTAAAATATTGCGTGCAGACTTGGCAAATCTGAGCTCAGACATTATTGACTTGATTTCTTCTGAAACTGAATTGTAACTTTAACTATCCAGGTCATTTTTACAGACACAGGAGACGCTACGTTGACCGATCCGTGAAGCGTTTAATAAGCATTAAAGCCAGGTGTGCGCGTGAGCCGGCGAGTGCATCCAGCCGGTGGTGTTAGTGGTAATATAAGTGCCGATTTCTCTCGGTTTACTCCTCCTTATGTGAGTCACCAGAGGAAGCAGGAAGAAAAAAAACAACATCCAAAATGACAGTTCTTTTATTTTTGTCCTTAAAGACTCGAGGATCTTGTGTGGGAGCTAAAACAAGCGATGACAGACGGAAATATAGTTACTGCTTACCAATTTCTCATAATCCTTTAGGAATTAAAGAATAGAATCACTTTGAGGTTTTTCCCAAACACGTCAGCTTGTTGTATAAGCCGTAATCGTATACATTTCAGTGTCTTATATTTTTTAAAACCCATTAAACCTGTAAGTAGCCTTTCTATAGCATGGCCAAGGTCATGGGTTTGATATCTAGGAGATTCATGTAAAAGACTGATATAAACCATTCTGCAGCCACAGATCAAATTCTATGTTCTTGGGAGATTTTGATGAGAAATGTTAAAAAATGCAATTTTTGAATGCAGATTTGCAAAAATAAATCAAACCTTTAAAAATAATGAATAGTATAAGAAATTGCATTAATTGGCCTATTAATTTATGCTGTTTTATCTCATCCTCAGACAGATTTTGGGTTACAACTCACCCGCTTTGCATTTTGTATTCTTTCAGCCCTTTACACACAGTACACTTAAAAATAAAGGTGCTTTTGATTCATTCATAAATGTTCTGTTGGTTGTTTAAACGTTAAACTGAAACAGGAAGTTCTTCTGGACCAGCGCTGTTTACATCTTCCGAAGCGGTCTATAAAACATACGAAAACAATGTTTCTGTCAAGAACCTTTGAATGATTCTTTGGGGAACAAAACAATTTTTCTATGGCATCGCTGTGAAGAACCTTTTGTAGCACCTTTTTTTTCTTCTTTTTGCCAGTTTGACACCATTTACACATCAGAACCAAAATAAAAGCAAACTCTGGTGGGGTATGACTTCATATCTGAATGCACATCGTCTGTATTTTTAAGGACGCTTTCATTTTTTTGACAAACATTTGTGAAAAAACTATGCTCAAGTCTCAAACTCTAATAATGAGACAATGAGCATCAAAGTTTGATTTCAACCATTAATTTGACTATGATTTCAATCTTTGACATGGTTTCACATAATGTTTTTACATGATGAAGGATGATTTAACGTAGAAAACAGTAAATAAAAAAATGACTGGGTTTTAACAGGCAGGGTCACATTTGCATTTATACAATTGCTCCTGACTCAACAACCTCATATTAGATGACTTCCAACGGTTGACTTCCATAAACAGCGCAGAGTAAACGCATCATCTGCGTCAGAATGTTATGACTTGTCGAAAGCTTTGACGTCAACTCTCACCTCATACATGCCCATTCCGGTAATCCTATTCTCACAGATAACATCCGTAATTTACCAGTAATGTTACAACTTATACCGGAAAACGGCCAGAATTGGTTCACTGGTGGTTTTGAAAAGGTTGTGTTCATATATTTAACAGATCACAAAATCTTAATCGCTCTTTTATCAACGCAGGGGTATAAACGAAACAGGCATGATGTGCAAATCCCGTCTCATCCTGAGCTTATTCACAGCACCACTCGTACTGAAAATAGCCCGGTTCGTGCTTTAAGAACAGGCTTGTGTATCAATCAACAGAAGCCAGCACATGCACAATCCAACACCCAGAATGCAAAAATAGACTCTCACACAGGGAGCTGGCACGCTGTACAAAAATATGCAACGGTGGTACAGAAGGCCATGCGTTTGTAAGCGTTTCCATCGGTTTCTAAAGTTGTCCTTCGACATGTCTGTGGTCCGGTACTATGGATGCACCTAAAACAAGATATACAGTCAGGTGTGATGTTATGAGAGATTTCTGTTGGGTTGCAGGATCGGACAGAAGTGTTGTGGTTTGGCCACCTGTTGTCTCCGTTACTCCGGGGGGATTCCATTGACATGTTTGGGGTCAGGGTGGACACCATGTGCATCAATAGGAATGTCAAGCCCGCCCATGTCGGTGGACACTTCCTCTTTGTATTCATATAAAAGCCACTTGCGACCACTTGGATTATCAACCCAAGACTCGAACCTCACCACACAAAACAATGAGTACTGCTGCGGTCCAGCGAAACCGCCCTTTCACCCGGGCCGTCAGGAAGATCAAGGTGGCTTCGATGGTCACCAGCCTCGCCAAAAGCTGGCAAACCTGGGCCAACGACCACACCGGAAAGCAAGACACCATCCCGAGCGGATGGCTGCCAGACACCATCATCGAGGATGAGAAAGAGAAGCAGAAGGAGAAGATTGAAAGGAAACTTTTGGTCACACCCCGCGTGGTTACGGTGGACGGCGGAGACGGGGCAGACAGCAAGATCAAGACGGGGAGCGTGACTAAAGCCATCACGCCGAAAGTGAACGAATGTGGAAAGGATGTAGTGAGCACCATCAAGGAGAAGATCAACACCAATCAGCTCACGTCAGAGGACACCAAGAACTTCTTAGGGAATGAGTCTCCAACCAGGAGACGGTACTGTGGTGGGAAAGCGAAGGTGATGGGACAGAGGGAGGTGAAAAAAATGGGATCTAGAAGCAGCAGTTTGGATACGGAGGACAGCGGTCTCGGGGAGGAGGCGTCGCTGAGCGATAATAGCGATGAGAGTGAACCAAAGAAACGCATCAGCAAACCAAAGGTACTTTCGACATCTTTACAGTGGGAATCTGAATTGTACATTTAATACTGAAGTAGTTGTTAAAGGAATATTTCACCCAAAAATCTACATTCTGTCATCAAGATATTTTGAGAAATGTGGTTTTGTGTCCATATAATGGAAGTGAATGGGGGCGAGTGTAGTTTGGTTCTTCAGAATATCTTCTGTTGTGTAAAACAGGTTTGGAATGACGTTAGAATGAGTAAATGATGAATTATGTTGTCCGTTTATATACGCCAAACACGGCTCGCTGGCCATACCAAAAACTCAAATCCTTGTCCAAATATATTTGATTATATAATCTCTCTTGCGATTCAAGTGCGATGTTCCATCACAACATCAGACACATTTCACAGCGATGGAATATATGTAAATAAATACAGCGATGCATCATTTCCATTTGACCTTCATAAAGCAGCATGCTTCCCCTCCACTCGATGAGTGATATTCCTCACAGCTGTGTCACCGTGGTATTTGACTCAGACTCCGGCCCGGAGCCTTCACCGTCTCACGTTTCACGAGGTGCCTTCGCACTACTTCAGATGGTGCCCCCTGAAGACCTCATGAGAAATATTTAGCAGTAACACCGAGGCCGTCTGACAGTGGGCTAATGTGACGCTTTGGTGACAGCCTGAGTTGTCTACACCTTTAATTACAGTTAAATAATATATGATTCTCTTTACCAAAGCAAGCAAGGTCAGTTAAAGTGCTTTGGTCCTATTGTGCATTGTTCTTCTTCTTCAAAAAGAAAATCTTAATCAAGTTTTGGTTTTGGATAAACTCCTCGGTTTAAGCTATAATTCATAACTTTTGCTTCTCAATCACCATCTCTGTTAGATGTGTAATTGCAGTATAAAGTTACTTTTCACACTTATCTTTACATGCGTAAAAGATCATTTTTTTACAATTAGGGAAAAAGTAAGGCGACTGTTTCGAACACTGATATTTGAATGTACTTGCTCAAAGTGTGATTTATTTTGTTGTTGTTTTTTAACAATTTTTGTACACTTCATTTCATTCATTTTATTATTTGAAAGTGAAAGTGACCTATTTTGTCAGATATGGTGGCCCATACCCTGAAATACCCATCCAGTGAATAGTGAACACATTTGATGAGATTGTTATAATTTTATTTTATTTAAGTTTAGTTTAGTGTTTTTTGTTTTTTTTATTTATTTAATTTTAGTTTAGTTTATTTTGTACACGGGTACATGTGTAGCCTACATGTGTCCTATGTTGTGACCTAGCAAAAAATGTAGAAAAAAACTAACAATGAAGATAAATCTCTCTTATGCTATTTTATAATATAATTATTAATATTTATAATATACAATATAATATTATTTTATACATGTACAGTGTATTTGTCAACTACCCATATAGCATTTACACTAAAACCCCGCTGTATGTATGTTGCTTTCCTGTTTCTTATTCTCCAAAAATCAACGTTGTCCTTCAATCATTTCAGATTAAGGTGACCACAATGAATGACATAAGAAGCAGATGGCAACAGTTTGCTGAAAACCACATGGAAGGTCAGAAGCTCAACCCCTTCAGCGAAGAGTTCGACTACGAGCACGCCATGTCGCTTCGACTCCACAAGGGCGACGCTGGATATGGACGGCCCAAAGAGGGATCGAAAACCGCCCAACGTGCCGACCGAGCCCAGAAACACATCTATCGCGAGATGGATGAGATGTGCTTTATCATACGCGACATGGGCCAACGGGATAAAGATGGCCGTATATACGTCTCCTTCGGCCGTCTGTTCGAACGCTACGTTAAAATCTCAGATAAAGTTGTGGGAATTTTGTTGCGTTGCCGCAAACACAAGATGGTGGACTTTGAGGGTGAGATGCTGTGGAAGGGTCAAGATGATGATGTCATCATTACTCTCCTGGTTTAAGGTTTCTTGATGAGATTTTATACTAAATGTGCTAGTAGAACGTTGTACAGCTTAAGAATATTGACTACAGTAGCCTAATATTGACAAAGTTCATTTTTAATAAACGCTTCATGAAATTCTAATACCTTTAAGTATGAGTTGGAAAAAGATGTGGAAATAAAACGGTGGTTCTGATAATTCTGACATGAATGCATTGCATTGACAGTCTCAACATTTAAAGTAGCCATAGCTTAAATGTTATTTATGAAATCATACACTCCTGAGAGCGTTCCAGAAAACTCTCAGACATTCATATCTGATCTCCTGTGTTCTGATACATTTCGAAAGTGGCGTCAGGATTCAGTTTTGGAAGCAAGGAGCGTACGAGACTCCTTGCTCACAGTTTACACAAGGAGACTCTCTTCACGCATCAAATATCAGTCGTCCTCAAAATGCAAATGATGTCCAGACAGGAATACAGTAGCAAATAATCTCACATTGCTTGTCATTCTTTCATCTGTATTACATTTCAGAATCTTTCGACAGTCTCATGGGAATTCGTGACATTGTGAACCATAATCTTTAATAGAAATATATAAATGTACATACACACGCAGTCATTGAAAGTCATGCTGAGTGACACAAAATTATGAACACGAATGAATAGATTCCACATTTCGAGCCTACGCCACAAAGTTCCTTGAGATTGGGTTGAATCTTTAAGGAGTTGATTGACAGTCACAGGTTATTCTTTCCCTCCATCCATTTGGTTTATGTACAACTGTGTCTTGTTATTCTTTGGTTCAGTTTTGTTTGATGTAATTACCTCTTTCAAAATGAAAGGATGAAAGTCTTCTTACAGAAGGATTTGTTATAAATATTTGATTGTGTCCAAAAACTAATTTATTGTTTTGATCTGGAAATTATTCTCTCTAAGTTAAAATAAAACCTCAATGAAAAACAACATTTATCTAGATGTCCTTTTTTCTATAATTTGTTGATAAAGTTTTTTAACCTGCCTGTAATATTTGTGCACACAAAATTTCTTAGAATAAATAAAAAATAGAACAAAAGAGAAATTGTTAAAATAAGAGTACAATAAGAGTATAGGGCTTGATAAAAGAATCTGGATTTGGGTACATTTGATGAAAAATGTTTGAGTTCATTTCGAAACCATAAAAATGTTTGATTTTTGATTGCAGACTTGACAAATCTGAGTTTAGTTTGTGATACTGTTGAGATTTCTTCTGAAACTCTAATGACAGAGACATTTGTCTCTTTTTCCCAAAGAAATATCTGAGATGCTGGAGACTTGAGCAAATACATTTAAGATATTAATGAGATGCATTGTCTTTACTTTTTTTTACAGAACAATGGCAACATACACTTATGAAACTTGTCTCAATCCACCAAATATCAACATCCAGCTTTGATTCTCAAATCAGGAGTGCTTGATCTGTTTTTCCTTGATGTAACACTTAAAAATCTATTTCATCCACACACAAAACCTTGAGTGAAGCAGACAGGCTGGATAAATCTCACTTAGAATCGTCCGATTCTCTCTGATGAGCACAACAAAACCTTTTCGTTGTCAAAGCTTTTCAGAGGGTTCAAGCCAAGTCTCCTCACAGATCAGTGACGGTGTACAACTAAACCTGTGGGGCTTCTGGGATCTCAGACAGCGATGGGACGCCACAGCGCGTTTTGTAAATCAGAGTGAGCTATTTTATTCTGTATAACCATTTTCAACAGAGTAACAATACACCAAATTGTGCATTAATCAACAGTGACGTTAGCGGTTTTACCAATTGAATTTGACATTATAATGAATAGTAATAATGATTTAAACAAGTTTCACAAAGAAAAATATAACAGCATCCAATTTAAGAATGTTGATCATTTTGCCTTATCAAACCCAACTAACGTACAGATATGGTAAATGGTAGAAAATTGTGTGAGGACAAATGCGATAAAAAAATAAAATAAAAAACGAGAAGAAATACAGTACACATAAAAACAGAATTACATTCTTGCGTGTCTCCTTCGCAATATAATTGGGATCATATTAAGACCTCTGGTTTACAGGTGCATTAAGGCTTTACAAAAACAATTCCTATTATATCAACATAAAACAGAAATGTTTTAGAAATTTTTTGTAAAATGGGGTCGATTTGAAGAACAAGTATACAATCCTGATTTCGCAATATCTGCAATAACTTGATACTAAGTTGTAGTATTAAAGCCTGAAAATGGAACTCTTTGCACACTACTGTATATCCAAGTCTTTACAATAAACAGACAGATAACATGACTCGTATTGAATTTTTCAGACAGTTACTGACATTTTACTTTTAAGATGAAACAAGTTAAACATAATAATAACCAATGAAATTGTTCTACTGTGTATTAAAGTGATGTATATTGGTATACATCATACTCACTGGTCAACAGACAAATCTACAGAGTTCATTTCTGAGCGATTTATGTGTTTTCCAAATCTTTCAATTGTATGAGCCCAGCACTATGAGAGACACAATTTTTGGCACTAAATTCACACAAAAATCCTTATGTTTAGAATTCGTCTCAAACCAAGTATTTACTGTATTGCTACATGGATGCAGAAGTTACTAATGTAAATGCAAATCTGGCTTTACTCCCTTAACACACAACATTAGCAAGAAAATGTACTAGTTATTGCTTTAAAGACGATAAACATTTAATTCTTCAACAATAATGTGGCAGTGCTTCATATGGCCTTCACACATGATCATGTTGAGGGTCTTACAGTACATTGAGGTACACTTTTCAGTGTTCACAGAAACATCCTTATAGAGTGGAATAAATCGGAAGATTTGTTAAAAATTGGTAAAGTGTCTTAAACGTTTATACTGGGATGTACAAATTCTCATTTTTGCAGAATCTTCCCTTTAGTTTTGTGTGCTGGCACGTATAAATGTTTTGCTGTAATTTCAGGAGATATGAAAAATTATACAATTCATCGGTTTGTATCTATTAAGACTTGACACAAATTTTTGCGTCGAAATGGCACACTGTACGTGCAATGTAACAGTATTTTTGATCATCTGCTGCTACATTGTTGCCACTAAAGTCTTCTAATGTCGACCCGTTCCATGCAAAATCTCATTAGATGTCATTCATCATGCCTATGCTACTATCTAATGCTACAACCATATCAATGCTACTGAAGATTCTGCCTCCCGAAATAATCAGAATCGTAAGAAAAACAGCGTACCTCGCGGTTAAATATGAGAACGCCATTTAAGATTATAAAGTGCAAAACTAAACGATCATTTATAACTGGTGATAGATCGGTAAATTGGGCAAACTTCAAAAATTTTAACATTTTGTTTTAGTAATATTTGAGTAAATATTGTATAAAAATTTTTAATTTTGGGTCCATCTCATTTACAACCATTAGATAGTAAATTTAGCGTTTTATCGCCCGTATCAATCTTATAATATCGGTATAGGCGTTGACCCTTAAAAAAAGTGACAAACTTACTTATCATTTTAAAATCTTATGTTAGCGTTCATACACCCATTGAAATAATCTTTTCTCATAAACTATTAGGGAAAAATGTCATATTCAAAACTTCTGGAATATGTCACATCAAAAATAACTGTGTAAATCTAGCATCTGTCTTTTTAAATGTGTGTCTGCTTAAATGATTAGTTCATATAGCGTCTAGTCACTAACCACAAAATAAAGTCACTTGCCGGTAGCATTGGCACTGTTCAGTGATGAGACAGACGAACAAAACAAAACGTCTCAGTACAAACAAAAGCATGAACCACGAACATTGATTCTTCGAGCTATACATATTAAATCTTTTAAAGACAAATATCTATTCTGTTATTTTTAATTAAGCGAGGAAATGAAAACAAACCCGCCCCTTTATTCACCAATACATTCAGCTCTTATTTGTCATATTGCACCAACCCATCCATGTAACCAAATAAAACCAACCGGCGTTCGATGACTTCACAAACATGTTTTCTTTTTAACTCTAAAGCCGAGGACGGTTCCTCTAAAGACACGCAGACCACCACAGGCTAATGTGTAAAGCTAAATCAAAGCCCAGACGTTTGGTCTGCATTCTTTGCCTGTCCTGAAGTCTCTTGGCAGAGGCTGATAAAGAGCATTCCCTCTGTGATACATTCTGGAATATTCCAGAAGTTGATCTGTTCTGATGTCTTGGAGATTCTAGAACATTCCAGAGGGATTTGGTGCCGCAGCCATGCACATCCAGCGCTCTTAGGATAAAGGGCGTTGAGAGCCCTTCCAGAGATAAATAAAAGTCAAGTTAATGGTCTTAAGAACGTTCACAGCACGGTCCCACAGTGCTCTCCAGAGAGAGCTGCGAGGAATGTCGGATCAGTGGTGCCATTGTGGGATCCACCATAGAGGAAGTTGGGAAAAGCTTGTACCAGCCAATCACCATGTTTGTCAAATCCAGCTCCTCCAATAGGATGCGTGCCACGCCCATGAAGCATTTGCGATCCATCCGGCCGTAGTTTCCCCAAACGATAACCTGATGAAAAAGTGGAGGAGATATTTAACCTAATGAAACACATTTATGAAATATTTTTTAGAAAAAATGTAAATGTACTGTGACCTATTTTGGACCATGACATTTTTCTTTATTCTCAAATTCTAATTTTTAATAATTCTCATTGTTGTCTAATAAGACTCTGTAAATACACAGTAAACATAAAAAAGTAATGTAATAATTGATTATGATATAAAACAATAGAATACAATAGAATGCTATCATTTCTTAATATCCCAAATAATAACAACAATTAAAGAAAGCACAACTTTGATATATATTTTTCATTTACACATGAGATTTTTAATGCATTCAATTATTAAGAATTGACAGAATAAAATGTGCTTAGATGTCATAAAAAAGAAAAACATCTTAATGGTTCTAAAAAGAGTTCATTTCTTTAAAGTAAAGTGTGTAATGTAATTTTATTTGAATATTTCTATTTCAATGTAAACTATGATATTATGAAAAAACGGTTTGTTTGTTTGTTTGTTTCAGATATTTTTTAATTTCTGCATGTAATATTTCCTTCTTTCTGCTATCTGTTTGGCCAACCAATGGAAGACGGGGATGCGTTTTCCTATTTCATCTGGTGATGCTAGCATTCAGAAAATGACATACTTCATCTTTAATCAAAACATAATTTTTAATTAACTTCAGTTTGATTTAGTAGTGAAATGTGACAAGGACATGTTCTCGACAGATTTTGTGAGATTCAACCATCTACGACTGAATAACTTTCTATAGCAAATAAAATGGTTGAGGTGATTTTATAAGCTTAATCTCATATGGTAGCACTTCTTTGACTGACATTACACAATGCAGAATGCATGCAAATTACACTTCAGCCGATGTTCCTGAGCATTCTGAAGGCTGTTTTAACCTTTAATGCACGTTGTGACAGCGTTTCATAAATGTTGTCCTTTTAAATAACATATAATTGAGATAGATATGAAATGTTTTCCTGTTTATTTTTCCACTAAGATATCCACCGCATTGTTGTTTCTTTTGACAGTTCTACTGTCTACTGTCTAATTGTTTCCATACGTCACCTCAACAGAGATATTACACCCAATGGGAAAGAATGAATTTTGCTGTAAATGTTATCTGACGAATGGTGAATTTGTCATTTACAGTAAATATCCAACCAGTCAGATGCATGTAAAGCAATTTTATATTGCTGGATGTTTTTACGTGCATCTCACCTGCACAACTTTCCCCTGCGGGCTTTCTGAGAACACTAGGACTTGATTGTAAAGGGGATCTAGTGACTTCCTGACAGATTTTGTCTTCTTTTTGGCAATGCATATGCCATTTTCCAGAAGGTAAACTTTAATGTAGGCCGCTGTAAAGAAAAAGCAGAAATATAACAATATGAGCTGCATCCACAAGATATTTTTTGAAAACACGAATTTTCAGATAAGAGATTCACAAACAGGAACAGACGAACAAACACAGATTGGACTCCAGATCTAACAGACCGTCACGTGTCTGAGAAGTGACACTTTCTACTCTGCCCTCTGGTTAACAAATCGAATTCGTTCTTTAAGACTCATCGCTCAGAACAACAGGTTCCATTTGATGAAGAATCACCTGGAGGGCCCTTGGATCCCGGCTTTAAAATGAGTCCGCGAGCCTGAATGATCTCCACCTCCAGCTGCCCGTTCCTTTCCATCAGACCGATCTCAACATCTCCTGCAAAGCAGCATCACGTGCATAAAAAAAGTGTCCGTTTTGAAAAACAACACAATAGCACCGTTTGATGTTTGTAACCAGCAAATTTACATTCTGCATCTTAAGTGATATTTGCCTGTATTTATCAATGGGGCTTGAAGATCTTCATTATCATTTTAATAGGTCCTTTTATCATAAAAGGTGGTTATTTAAACACACAAATAACTGTATTAAATATTTTGTTAAATAAATGTACTTCAATGTGATGAATTTCATGTCACAATACAAAATCGTGTATTTTCTTATGGACTTGAAACATCGGGTCAAAAAAGTACTAACCCAGCTGTTGGGTTAAATTAACCCCCAAAAAGTTTATATTTGACCCAACAATGGGTTGAAACAACCTAGCATTCATTTCCAATCCAATGGTTGGGTTCATCCCTTTTTTGACTCAACGTTTGGTTGTAAAACCCAGCATATTTTTTAATAACAAGTAAATAAAAAAAGAAGAGAAAATCTCTCTCTCTCTCTCTCTCTCTCTCTTAGGTAGTGTTCTGGCTTTTGTAGAAACTAGTAACTTGGTGTGAGCACTTATTTGCCCCTGTTTGACATCGCTTTATTGTTTCCTAATCACTCTGTAAGTGCTTTGGATAAAAGCGTCTGCTAAATGACTAAATGTAAATGTAAATGTAAGGTATCTCACCCATTGAAGTTGTAGCTAACGTCTGTCTCCCCACAAACTGAGCTGGTCCCATACCATCCAGAAAATCACTAAACTGGGCATCTGAAGCCAAGCACATCCCACTGTAGTTCAGACTAAAGGGAAAAAATATTTAAAAAAATGTTTTTATTAATTTTAGATACAGATTTTACAGCTGCAGAAAAAATTCAGAGACCATTTCAAAGACCATTTTCAGTTTTTCTGAATTATAGGTATTTATAGGTATGTGTTCAAGTAAAATTATTATTTTTGTTTCGTTCTGTGAACTATTAACAATGCGTCTCTCAAATTTCAAATGAAAATATTGTTTCTATTTGCATTTATTTAGAGAAAATGAAAACTATGTATTTTTTCAGACCTCAAATACTGCAAAGAAAACAAGTTCCTATTCAGTTTTAACCAACACAACACTAATATTTGTACATTTGTACATGGAAAAATATTTTTTATGTGATAACCTTTTGTCATGCTGTCTGTCTTTCACATTGCTGTTGGATGACTTTGTCACTCCTGAGGTTTGATTTTGTTGAAATTCAACAGACACTGAACTGCAATGACCACAATACATCTAGAAATGCTGATTAAATGAAAATTTGTAATGGTCTCATAATTTTTCTCTCGACTGTATATTCAAAATGTATCATATTGTATTTTATATTAAGATACATTCTAGTTTATACATAAAATGTTTTCATCTCAACCAATGACGTGAGTTTGGGGTGTTGGTATCTGACAAGGGAATTCTTCAGGGAAACTTTTACAAACAGCTAATAAACAAATTTGTTTGGTGACACAAATGGCACAGAGAGTACAAGCTCTACAGCCCCGGTCCCTAACTTTTGCCTCTCTAGCGCCATATCTGTTTAAAATAGAAAACTGCAGGTAAAAATGGCATCTTGACATTTCCCACAAAATCAAAGTCAACAGTTAAAATTATAAATTTTTATTATTAGTTTACCATTATGAAGTTTGGTTAGATAGTTTTGAACTAAATCTAGTTTATTTTTAGTTGAAAAAATGTCAAAGTGCAACTTTAATACCAAAAGAAATCTGCTTTTATATTTCTCTTTTCAAGTCAAAAATACCCCGCTTTTAGAATTGAAACTCTCGAGATGTATTTGATGAGGATGAAACTTTCACATGAAGTTAAATGAGCACATCAAATGCAGGTGTAATATTCTGATAAACAGAATGTTTTTTTTTCTTAGATGGCTACACGGATAACAGCAGGAGGCAGCAATGAGGCTGGATCGATGACACAGACATTCGCTTTTATGAAATGAAGATAAACAACTTTTTAGTCTGACAGTGTAGATCTGCTTTCATGGTGTGCAGTGGTCCACTGGAGCAACACAAACACACTATCACTTTAAGAGAATGTCTCTGAAATTCAGATCTTCAAAGCGAAAGTTAAATATTTCAATCGATCAATTCACAACGTTCAATGTCGTCTCTCATTCACCCGTTTTCCTTCAAACCTCCTTCCAAACATCTCTTTCTCCATTCTCGCTCTCTCTGTTTGTTCTCGATAGGCCTCCACGCTAATGTGAACGGCTTCATAATTAATTTTCTTTCTGCGGTTTGACCTCGATTCTCTCCATCGCCCCTCCACTCATTCCCAATTCTGTCTCCTTCGCTTGCCGTCTTGGCTCAGGTCTATTTTGAAAAAACTTTTGAGAGGGTCGAGACAAACTCCAGAGAGATGCCATCATAATTGTCTTTTCTTTGCTCGCTTTCCTCACGTTCTGTCATTTTATTTCTTCCCTTACAGACAGTGCTTGAGTACAGTTTTAGAGTGATTATGATCACATTGTGATCTGATGTCGAAATGTAATCTTTCAGTGTTTCCAAAATTCATCTAGAAAGGTTAGATATGGCTATTGTTTAGAAAAGAACAGAAGAGGGTGAAAAAATAATGAGAAAATGTTTAATTTGTGTCTAAATTTGTGTTCCTTCCTCTCTCTCTCTTTCGTGCGACACGTCTTCTCTCTCAGTCTCTCATGTGACATTTCTTTCTCTGTGAGAATGGAGAGTCATTATTACTCGGTGGCCTTTGAATGCACCGGCGTCAGCAGCAGGCATCAGTAAACACGCGTGCATTACTGCGAACGCTTCTGAGAGTGACAAATACACCTATTACTGTTGCACATATTACACGCTGCATTCTCGATGTCACTCGAATAAACATTTGTCTCTGTTATGGGTTCATCGTGGAATTTCGCCGCATTGCTCTGAAATGCGTTTATATATCACTGTCTCCGTGCTGTTATTCAGTCATCTAACTGTTATTCATTGTATGGAAACTTTCTTAAGTTTCTTAAGCCCCCATTCACTTCTATTGATTGGACACAAAACCAATGCAAGTGAATGGGTGCCGGTTAACATCATTCTTCAAAATATCTTCTTTTGTGTTCTGCAGAAGAAAGAAACTCATACAGGTTTGAAATGACAAGAATGTGAGTAAATGACGACAGAATTGTCATTTTTGGGTGAACTATTACTTTAATACAATAAATGTATTCCTATAGTTCAAATGGTAGGGGTTTGATTTCTAGAGAACACACATACTAAAGAATGCACTGTAAGTTGCTTTGGATAAAACGTCTGCCAAATGTGAAAAAAATGTACAAAAAGTTTTGGATTGAAAGAGATTCAGAATGCAAAAGCATGGCAAAATGCCCAAGAAGAGTTTTTGTGTGCAGAAGATACCGAGTAAATATTACTGAAACTCAGTGGAAATAAATCCAAAAATGGCATAACATCAAATCCGTCTCATGCTCAACTTGTCATAACTGTTGTTCATCGGTTCATTCCCTGATAGTGAATGTTTATGTAAAATATGCTTTATTTAGTTACATATTCATGAGATGCAACGTAATATGATAAAATATCCTCGGTGGAGGCAGCCAAAACTTTAATCTCCATGCTCTATAAACTACACAGTAATCCAGCTGAATTGGGCAGGATTTTACTCCCATGATAGAGTCACACAGCAAGAGCATCCAAACGCATTACATAAATGTTGTGGGGATATTTGATCTGTCTGTGGACTAAAAACAGAGCTCTCTGGGTATTGGACAAAGATTTTGAAAGGAAGTTATGTAGACCTGGTTGTCAGTTGCTCACAACTCAGTTATTATTACAATCTTTCTAAAAAAAAAAAGATTTTTATTGATCACATTTTCTTTGGATAATGCAATCTTGTTTTGCAATAAAAAATGTAAACTTCTGCACATGATGTTTATCAATTAAAATTTGGATAGTTGACAAATATATTTAGAAAATTAGAATTTATATTTATAAAACTGTTATTAATATATTATTTGATATTATGAATTAAATGTATAATATTAAGAGAGATTTATCTATTACTGTCACACCATAGGACACATTTACACATTTATCATTTTAAAGTGATATACATCATACCACGATTTGATACCAAAATAAAAGTCCAATAAAATCCTAATTGTTGGTCTTTCTAAACAGCTTCAATCTGTCAATTTTTTTTAAAATACAATTATTATGAACTCCTAAATACCGACCAATTTAAGCGTGAAACAAGGTTATTATAGTTTATTAAAACTAAAACTATTACAAAATGACTGTTAATTAAAATGAAACAAAATATCATCCTAAACATTAAACTGAATGAAAATTACTTGTTGGTGAAATAAGTTTATGTTTAGGCTTTAAATAAAAATAAACTGAAACTAAAAACAAAAGCTATATAATAAATAAATAAATAAATAAACAAAAATGACAAAAGCACATAACAATTTGCTAAAGATTAAACTTACCATAAACAGTAAAAAATACAAATAAAAGCCAATTCAAAAAAATGTATAAAACTGAAAACAAAAACTTCTCTAACCTCTAACTCATGAAGACAGCAAGGCATCATACTGTAACTAAGCAAAACCAGCAAACAGCTTCTCCATTTAGGTACAGAAACTCGTGCACAACTTTTGGCACATGGACAAATATGTTGTAATCTTTTTCACTTCAAGTAAAACAGTTTCTCCCTTCCACAGAGCAAGTAGTGAATTTAACGCTGCATCACGCAACGTCCAAAACCAGCGCTGACAGCGAGCTTTGATGTGACATTAGACACAGTCCAGCACATACGAGATCTGAACTGAGTTTACAAAAATCCATACAGATGTTTTAAACTTTGATTCTCATTCAAAGCAAATATCCAAGAAATGAGAGATTTACTGTTAGTTATGTAACTTATGGGAATATCTCAAACGTGTTTTGCTGCTACATGTTTAGGAAGATACGGGCATAATCCCCCGACTGTAAAGGTGCATTATACTCGTGTTATTGGATGCAAAAACAAAATCACAACTCTGTTTTTTCATTGTATTTTTTATATTAAAAAATGTGTAATACTTACTTGCCCTCTGACCCGTAGCTATTCATGCTGTCTTCTATAGACTCATGGCTGGCCTGTCGGACGGTGCGACTGGGCATCTCCACGGCCAGTCCTGTCTCTGTACTCCTCTGAATTCCCTTCAACCTGCGGCCCTCTGGGTCTAAGAGAAAAGAAAAAGAAAGTTAATTAAACCAAAATTGATTTAGACTGTCTTTTACCTCCTCTGAAGTGAATAGGAGTGTGCTTGCTCTTGAAACGCCCGGCGGTGCCACAATGCAAGGATGGTTGTCCTATTGTCCCCAAGAGGAAAATCGCAAGTTGGATTGTGGGAAAAGTAATAGTACACCACAGAGTATCATTCATGTCTGCAGTATCAATTGAAATAGTATTAGCGCAGAAGTATTTGAGATGTTTGTCTTAGCAACTATAGTTCGATTTTAGCATGAAAATCAAATCCTGCGAATATCCGATTGAATAGTATGTGGTGATATGACTGTCCTCAGGAAAAACACGGGTTGTATTATTAAGACAATCCTTTGTAAAATATAATCTCATGTTTAATTTAGGTGTAGTTGTGTTTTGTTGGGCTCAGATGACTAGAGAATGTCAATTGTAAAGTATCAGACACAATGGCATCAGTATTATTTATGTACATTATAAAACTATGTGGATGTAGAAATATTATTAAAGAGACAGGTCACCCCAAAATGAAAATTCTGTCATCATTTAGTGACTTTCTTGTCATTTCAAACCTGTATGACTTTTTTTTTCTTTTTCTGCAGAACACAAAAGAAGATATTTTGAAGAATGATGGTAACCGAACATCGGCGGTACCCATTGACTTACATTGTACAGAAACAAAACCAATGCAAGTCAATGGGTACAACCATTGTTCGGTACCAACAGTTTACATAATATCCTCTTTTGTGTTTTATAGGTTTGAAATGACCCGAGGGTGAGTAAATGAATACAGAATTTTCATTTTTGGGTGAACTATCTGTTTAATATTGAATATAGAAAGCATAGATATTTGTTTATTATATTAATTTAATGCATTACCAGAATCATGAGTCAAGTTATTTATTGAGGATACATAAAAATAGACCTCTCAATAATTTTAAAAGTACATATTTGCAAACTGAAATATTTTTCCAAAATGTTCACTTATTATATCTATGAATCATAATTTCATGCATGTATAAATGTACCGCCTGTGTAAAAAAATATTGCTTAGTCTACGCTAGACAATGCTCAGCTTTCTCTTTCTTGCCAAAGACATTTTAATATACATTTTGTTTCATTTTATTTTTTCAGTCCTAATACATTTTGCCATCCCTAAATAAAATGTATTATGGTTTAACTACAGTAACCATTTTGATTTGGTTTTATTTACAGTAAAACCATAGTAACCACAAATCAACCATGGTTTTACTACAGTAACCATACTTTAACCATGGCATTTGTAGTAAAACTATGATTTTACAAATGTAATAAAAACATGCGTATTATACTTTTACTACGTTGCTACAGTTGTCTAAATATAAAATCAAATATTCCTCTGTTTTAATAACACAACATAAGATTAGCGGATGCTTTCGTCACTGCTGAAAACTGGAAGTTGCAGTTTTCAGCAGTGCAAGCTGCAGCGATGGGAGAACAGCCATCATCTCACAGCTTTCTCCTGGACTCCATGCACATGACCTAGAAAGGCCATTCCTAAAAATACAACCCTCCTTTGTCCCTTCATTTCTAGTGCAGTTGGCACATGCTAACTAGTATGTCACTGTAACCTTACCAAACAGAACACAGCGTGTCAGGAAATGCATGAAATGCCAGGGTTGCTACGGGCAACAAGGCCGGAGAGTTTCAATCAATCTCTTTTTCCCTCTGTTGTGCAATTTCAGTTTGCAAAAAACACAGCCACTAGTCTGGTCCATTGATATGGTTTCTACAATGATCTAAATGGTTGTTAGTGCATTGCTATGTGGTTTATAGACTAGTCTCAAGACGCTTACTTATTGGCTTAAGTCGAAATTTGGTATATTTTTACAGGTACATTTACATCTGTCAGATGCTTTTATCCAAAGCGACATTGCATTACACATTATACATTTCTTTTGAGTATGTGCAATCCGCTAGGATCGAACCCATGGCGTTGCTAGCGCCATGCTCTAACCACTGAGCTACAGGAAAGCTTGGCTGTGGTTTTTGTCTATACAAGGGTAGTCAGAGGGGTCCAATGATGTTTTGTTAACAGTGTTCTTCAAAATATCTTCTTTTGCGTTCTGCAGAAGAAAGTCATACAGGTTTGTAATGACAATGGTGTGTTGTTGTTTTTTGGTGTACTGTCCCTTTAAGACTTGCATCCCGACTTCAAATCAACAGAAAAGGATGCTCTTCACTTCTGTTTGATTAAAACCTTGCTGAAAATCATTAGTGAAGCCTTTGATTGTCATCTAAATGAGGATGTCAGTTTCAGCTATCGATCATGGCATTACCTTGCATTACCCCAGCCTGCCTTAATGACCTATTAACTCTTTGATAAATCAGATGCACCGGGGGCCCATTGATCTACACGGATGTTGATAGATGCACGGCTGCGGGCTATAACCTCGGTGCTCTCTAATCACACGCAAAATCACAGAGCTGCTTCTGAACAAAAAGTAAAGATTCCACTCCTGAATATATCTCGGCCTATACATCCCCTTACAAAAACCATGTACATATTATCATGAAAATAATGTCATAATCCACGAATGATGAGATTTGTGTTTTGATTCTTACATTTTCTGTCAGATGCACATTTTTAAAGCTGCAGATACAGAAAATTTGGTGCATGCTGATGGTTAGACGAGAGCCCATCTGTTTAATCAGAGAGGAGGGTCCCATCATACACAGATGTGTACAGCTGAGCCAAAATTCACGGCAAATATTGACTCATGTACTGCCATAATTCGACTTCAGCATTATACAGGCTAAATGAGCTTTTGGAGGAGACGGTGAAGGTAAAAGGTTTGATCTGGGCTATAAATGGATGCAGGGACGAGACTAGCGACCTCAGAAGGTCATTTGTCAGAAGCAAATATATGAGTTATATTAATACACCAGAGATATTTCTGGAATTTTATGAGGTTGATTTTTCATACTGGAGTGCATCAGGGTATCCGACATCAGCCAATCCGATCATTTTCTGACTCTTGTTGGTTTGTATTAACATAACTGAGCAATTTTTCGTATTTACTGGTTCAGCAATGAACTGTACATTTTATGCATCTCATAATCTTCTGGACTTATTTAAAAGTATTATTTATTAAAGAAATTATGCAAATGTACCCACAAAATCTGAACTGATCGCAGAAGCAAAAGTGCATACGTCTACACCGGATATTGTACAATTTTGTCTCTCATGATGACATAATTTTAAATGACATGTCAACATTAAACAGCATTCACAACCCCATTATTTGGGTATTTATTTATTAAAAAAACATAGGGGAGTTGATTTTATACATAATGATTTTAATAGACCATTAAACGATGTGTGTTCCAAGAACTAGACCACACTACAATACTAATATTTATCTATGAAATGTTATTTTCTTTTTTCATTTTTGGCCACTTTAATAGATTTTTAAAGAAGTATCCATCACGAATCAGACTCAAACTCACATAGCCCGCATGAGCATCACAGAAACCACTACGCCACTCCACCAAAACTGCCTGTCTGAATGAAAAGAACACTGTGTTCATTCAAAACGTGGGCCACAGCACGCGTCTGTTTCACAAAGTGTGTGTATGCGTCAGTAATTGAGCAAGCGTGTGTCATTGTGTGCAGCTTCCAACAGACTCGTACTGAAAATCTGATCCGAGCGGCTCGTATAAATGCTACAATACAAACAGACGTAATGCTCGCTGGCCCTCCATCGCTTACTATTCAAGTGTCTGAATCACACGGCGTATTGACTACACAGGTCAACTGCTGCTTACACTAATGTGCTTGAGGGCTTAGGCCAAACGACATATTAAAAATAAATCAAAATACACGTTTGGTTGAGAAAACAAAAGAAGATATTTGGAGAAATGTCTCAAAATATCTTCTTTTGTGTTCTTTAGAAGAAAGAAAATCATACAGGTTTAAAATGACATGAGGGTGAATGCATGATCACTATGAATTTTGCAATTATATATCATACTGGTTTTTACATTTGTAACCACAAATTAAACCATTGCACTTCAAAATGAATTTAACATAATGCCCACAAAATACAAAACAATATTACTGATGATTAATGTCTTTGACATCATTTTCATTTCCAGATCATATAAAGGACATGACAGCAAGTCAGCCTGAACATTTGTGCCCAGCCATCTGCTCACGGTCCCGCTCATCACCGTATCGCTGCGATTTTTCATTGCTTATGCCAGCACAAAGGATGCGAACCAAATGCACCTGCATGCTACAAGATAAAATCAATCAGTGTTGTGCTTGTAAGCTCATGCACATGGTGTTTAAGAAAAACTTTTATGCTGTTATGAAGGTGTGTGATCAGCCTTCTTTTCAACACAAAATCTAAAGTGTATTTTGTGTTGTTTCATTCTAGTTGTAAGTATAAACCTCTGACAAAATTCTGACACATGTAAGTTCACACTTCACTCAGCATACAAAATCTGTGAAATATTACGAATATGGAAATGCTTATAAAAGAATGAAGTGAATAATTGTTATGAGTCAGATACAGGAAACAGGAAATTTCATTTTCTGATAGGACAGACTGTCTTTTGAGCATCATGTGCTAGTTTTCTCACCCTGGCTGGCTCTTTCTCTCTCCCACGACAGATTGCGTTCTCACCTGTGTGCGATGGCTGGGAATCGAACGCCACTTCACAACCATCGATTTAAGACACACACACAACCTCATATGGACAGCTGAGAATCACACACTTGTCACTCTGACATTTTCCAAATAAATAAACTTGTGCAATGGACACACAGATTCAATCTATACGATAAAAAATGGTTTTCGTGACATTTTCAAAAGACCAATTGATCAAGAACCAAGATTCAAATTCAGTCTTTTGTGATACATTTTGCCCGGTCAGTCTGATGCTATTTTTGCAAAATAAATGATAAAAAAGGAAAATAAATAGTATTCAGTGGGGTTAATGTTTTAAGTAAGTGAAGATATCTCCCAAAGGAACCAAAAAAAAAAATATATATATATATATATATATATAAACTTGCTGTAATTTAATTTCTGAGTCTTAAAGTCTGACAATTCTGACTTTAGTTTTATGCATCACAATTAATGAAAAAAAGTGGAGCCATGTGTTTGGTGATTTAAGACCAGTAAAAATATCGAAAAGATATTTACACAATTTTGCAGTGTAACCCTTTTTAAAACTAAAAGTCTGTTCTTCTTTTTTAAACTGACATCTTGGTCATGAAGACATGATTCTCACCGCTAAACCTCACGTATGCCTTCACGTGCACCAGCACGTAACATGGATGCACCTTGGAATAGCGAATATCAATCAATCTGACCTCCTTCCCTCTCTGTCCTCGATTCACTACGGTCTTATGCAACACGGAATGTGCGTCTGCTGCCATACGACATCTCACTGATGGCGCGCGTGTTTGTTTGTGAGTTATTTTGAGCAGAGGCATCAATGCGGGACCTGTCAGCGTGGGAGGGTTAATAAGCCTCTAGACTTCAGAGCGCTCGCTTTTCTTCGGAAGAGATTTGTTCCTGTGCTGGGGAAGGGATGCCGAGACATGTTGTGCTTTGGGATTTTTAGTACACGTTGCATCAAATGGTGCTAACAGCAAACGGGATATGAAAGATGAAGTCTGTATGTGCCAAGACAAGTAGTGGGTGGCGAAGTTGGGTCTGCTGCGTGTTACAAAGGCTTCGGGCCGTTTATGGTTGGGGAGTGAGTGTGTTATATGGTGTTGTACCCCCTTGTGTGGCTGATAGATTAAATCTCAAGGAAGAATGGATAAAAGCGCTACGAGGAATAACAGTCAGAACTTAAAAACTTTGAATGATTCAAGTTTGAGAGAACAAAACAAAAGCTTATTTGCTAAAGAAATGTGGAAAGTCGGTTGTCAATAATTTCTGTGCTTGCAAGACACATTTGCGCTTTGGTAACAAATCATTTAATTTCTCTTTGACTATCTTGACTCTTATTTTAATTTTGATTGTGAAACAAGCTAAATTGGGATTCGATGTAGACATAATGTATGGCATTAAAAAAATCACACCAATTAGTGTTTTTGTCTCATATTTTGGTCTTTGCAAATAAATGCACTGAATTGTTTTCTGCAGTCTGCAACTTTGTAAGGAAATTATTTTTGTTGGTTAAGCAAAAATCAATTAAACAGCAGCCAGGTAAGAGTTAGGAAACTAAACTTACTAAAAGTTACTAAAAGTAAATAGACTTTTAACAATGTAAACTATTTAAGACAGAACTAATATGGTGAGGAAAACGGCTCTAAATCTGATATTTTTTTAAATCATATTAAGTAGTCAATGTCTTAGCTCCTCTTTGGATCCACCAATCACAGTTGTTGTTATTTCCATGGAAGCAATGACACATTGACTTATAAAATTATAAAAATTGATTATGCAATGATTGTAAAAGCATTTATAAAATATAATACATCTTAAATAATAAAACATACAAATGTTGCGAGTGATTGGCGACTCAGTAACGTGTTGGAGGACGTTATTTATCTCCATGATGACATCGGCTTCTCTGATTGGTGCATCATTAGATGATGTTTACTGCCTCATGAAGCAAGTACATACAGAATCTCGTACCTTGGCTTGGACACAGTGTTAGTCTGATTAAACATAATGGCAGAAGAAAGATGAGAACACAGCTCTCTGTTAAAGAGTGAATTATAGTCATTAATGGCTCATTTTTTAAAAGATCTATTAGTCTGCATGGCACGGTTCACTGATAGTGACACATTTGTTTCAGTAAGTCCCTTTTGACAAAGCATCGCGTTGATGGGAGACCTATTCAGTTTTAATAAAATATCAGAACGGTAACTTGGGATGGTGAAAAGAACATGTTCAATGAACCTCGAATAGTCCCTGGTTCTCCCTTAAAATGATTGACAAGTCATTATTAGCACCTCACTCCTATGTTCTTCTGTTTAATGGATTCGTCCGAAAAGCATTAATATCATGCAGGAGTTCATTTTTCCGCAAGATAATTTTGTTGCGATATTTGTGGTCACAAATGTCCCGGGGTTTGATCGTTGAGTAATGGATGTTATTACGAAACCAGTGACGCTATGGCAAGTTCAATTATTACAGTACAAGTTCAGCTTCTTTTTCTTTTTGTAGAAAATTATTTTATAGGTTTTGTTCATAAACGAATGAACTTGGTTACAAGCAGTTTTAAGTTTTAAGTCTTAGATGCTTAGGTTCTTCTAAAGTTGCTTAGAAGAAAGACAATTATTAATATATATTAAGCTGTCAAATTAAATGTATAAAGGTATAAAATAATCTCTATTTGTAAACAAAAATCAATCTTTAATAATATTGACTTTTGAATACAGACTTGACAAATCTGAGCTCGGTTTGTGACGTTGAAAACTCTTTGTTTTAAAGAGGTTTGTGAGATTTCTTTCCTACGGGAACCATCGTTTGTGCGATATAACGCTATTTCGAATCTTATTTCAATAGTCTGTTTCATTGCCTTTTGGTAATCGCTTAAAATGCAGCGGAGGTGTTAAACTACTTGCAAAACGTGTTTGTCTGCGTTCTGGTAATATTCTTTCATTAGCATATTCATTAGTGCAATTTGCATTGATTTAGATGATTTATGCAAGTATGTATCAGCATAAATACGAGATCTTATTAGTGAAATGACAGGCATATAGGTCAGTGTATTTGCACATTGCTTGTAACTCGCTTTGTCACAGCATGTACAAATGCTCGGTGTTGACTTTATTTATTTGAAGCATTAATGATAATTGTTTGAAACAAATGCTTTTCTGCATTCACATATACTGCATATAAATATTTCTTATAACTTTTCATTTTAGAGATCAAGAGTTAGACGCAAAATGCATGCGATATATAAAAGAGCATTTTGATATGATGTTTCTGACACGCATCTCAATCCAATACTAATGATAGGTTGTTAAATCTATAAAGTGGAAGACAGCACAGCCCAATATAAATTAACCGGTGTGCACGTTCTTATTTATTATATAATGCATGAGATATTTCAGACGACGATATTTTTAGCCTGAATGAAAGTGGAAATTGAAGACCCGTTCGAGGACCTGCGTGTCTCACGTCTGACATGTCAGATTAAATGTATTGTTGCGAGTTTGTGGGTCCGCGGATGTGTGCGAGTCTGTGTGCGATGCACACATATTGAACGGAGATGATCTCTGGCAAGACACAATTGTTTCCTCTCAATACTCCTCTCTCCTCAACAGAGTAATCTGTAATCGGGCCAAGGGTAAAGAGAATGTTGTGTGTGGGTGTGCGTCTCAGACAGACGGTGTAAAAGGTTTTTTGGGTGAGTGGACGGCAGAAAGGCAAAAGGAAACGAGGGTAAGAGAGCACATAAGGATAAGCAGCCATAGAGACGCCAGCCTTGCAAACCTACAACAATCCTTTTTGCAATTTGGTGCATGCACTGGGGAAATTATGCAAAATTGCCCCTTAAAAACACTTAGCAAGTAGTGCAGCGCAAGTCGGAACGTTTCTAATGAACGCTAAATTAACACCATGATAGATTTGAGAACGAAAGGAACCTTGGTTTGAAATGAGAGCTACAGCCGTACCTGAAGGAAATCACAGCTGTATTAGCATTTCAGTGTCCACTTTCTAAATGCTTTCATTAATAAAAACGTCTCGGGTTAGAATGCAGTTTTAAAGGGTGCATTTATACAAAATTTGGACTAAGCATTTTTTAGAACAGATGTCCAATGCCACAAGAAAGCAAGCATGCCATTATTTTCATGAATTATACACAGGTTGGACAGGTTGACTTTACATCCAAACCAAAACTCCAGAAATTGACTCTAGGAGGCTTTTGTCCAAGACCTGCAAGGATTAAAACCTAAATACCGTACAAAAAAGTGCACCAATATGACCCAAATGACTGAAGATAACTATCTAGGTCAAAGTCAACTCACTGACACTTCCAAAGTAACATGCAATGCAGTTTTTACAAGCAAAATTCCTGAATCAACCTGTGTATAAGGCCTACGTTAGATGGTTAAAGTCTGCCTGCCAGGGCTGGAACCCATAACCCATTACCTGACCTTTACCCATTAATCAACATCCTCCTCCTGACCTCCAACCCTGAAATGTAACGTCCAGTTATATACATCGACTCACCGCCATCGTCTTCATCGAAGGAGTTCATGCAGGGGAAGTAGATGGCCAGGGCCTCGAAGGAAGCGGATAGGCTGATTCGACTCTGCGAGCGCTCCATGTAAAGGCCCGGCGTCGGTGCCGGCGTGTCGGCCGGCTTGGGCAGGCGCGCCTGGGCATTCTTCACGCGGAGCACGGCACGCGGCGTCTTGGCTAACTTTCACCGGCCCCTTCGCCAGCCACGAACAGGAGAGAAAAATCAAAAAACGTCCTCTGACGTCCCTGTGGACCTGGTTTACTTTCAATCCCCAAGTTCCTCAGTCAAGACGATGTCCAGACTTCTCCCAGAGATTTGAGTTTTGGTGTCTGAAAAGTCCTTTGCTTTTCGTCCAGGCCTGCAGGACAGAAAGGTAAATTAGGATGGAAAGAGTCTCATCTCAGAAGCTGTGCTGTATGTTGCTCAGAGAACATAATCTGTTGCTTTTCCCTCTCTGACTGATCCCTCACCAGGCTGTGCAAAGGATGGATGAATGGATGAATGTTTAGACAGAGTATAATGCAGCGTGTGTGTGAGATTGGGAAGTGGAAATGGAGAAAGAAGAGGAAATGGGAGTGCAGAGAGAGACGGAGAGAGAGAGACAGGAAGAAAGGTTCCCACTATTCTAGCAGTCTGAGGCAGATTCACTTCATTCAGCGTTGAGCTCTTTGTGGAGACAAAAAGGGGGAGGAGACACAGAGGAGCTGTTGCTGGGATTCAGGATGTTGGCCAATCACGGTGAGGATGTCAGGATGTGGGTGTGACCACAGTCTACAGGCACAATAGCTGTGAGAACATCTTTCATCTCTTCACCGACAACGACTCTCTCTCTCTCTCTCTCTCTCTCTCTCTCTCTCTCTCTAAATAAGAAATAAATAATAATTTATATAGAAATTGGCTATATGTTTATTTTTTTATTGAGTAAACATGTAAACACAACATTGTACAATATATATAATCATGTCTGAATTGGCTTTCATAAATATGAGTACCAAGCTGCTCTTAAATGAGGAAAATCATGTTTTGCTTTAAATCTATTAAATCAGGTTTCTTGTACTTTTTAAATAAAGATTAAAATGACATTAAACCAGTTCAGGTGTTCCTCAAATGCAAAATAATCTGTGCGCCCTCTAGTGTAGAAAAAGCACTTTAACAGTTTAACGCTTTTCCCTTTCACAGACCGTTGCAAAGAAAAAATGTAAAATAAATGGTTTAATCAATTATATAAATATGTTTATAAATTGCTGGATTTGCAATACATTCTTTAACACACCTGCCATCTGTGAAGCGAAATTTACCGTCGACCGAGAACGTGCCGCACCATTTTCATGGAAATTAATGAAAAGCGCGCGCTCCCTCAGCTTTTCCCTCATTGTGACAAAGGGAATTTACCTGGATGCAGTTTTTTACTCCTGAAAATAGACCGCAACTAACACGGTAAATTACGCTTTAACATTACTGACTTTCTTAACGTGAAACTGAGGCTCGTTTACGTCCATTACGCTAATCATAACTACGACAAAGAGGAACGACATCTTTTTCCACTTAAAAACCCTACAACATTGACAGCCAATCAAAATCCACTTGAATTTAAAGGGCTCATGCATTTAAAATGCAAATATTGAGAAAATTGCATTTAAAGTTGTCAAAATTAAGTCCTTAGCATAGCCTATTACTCACAAAAAAGTTTTGATATATTTACACTGTACAAAATGTCTTCATGGAACATGATCTTTATTAAATATCCTATAGATTTTTGGCATAAAAGAAAAATCTATAATTGTGATCCATACCATGTATTTTGTTTGGGCTATTACTAAAAATATTCCTGTGCGAGATTGGTTTTGTGATCCAGGCTCACATATAGTTACCGTTCTTTGTGTAAAGCATGAAGAATACACAAATAAAAGGCCTCAAATACTCTGTCATATATACAAACAAAGCACACCAAGTACGACTTACATTTAAAATTCTATTATTTTGTGAGATGTAAGTGTTGTTTTACACAACGTTAAATGTGTTGCATGGTCTTGCTGTAGCCTATATTTATGTTGTGTGCCTAGTCTTTGTGAGTCTATGGAGATCCGGGATACACTGAAGGATGTTTACTGCAGGAACAAGTTAATCCCCATCATATAAAAACGATTGTGTCTCTGTTCTTATATAGCCTAGTGAAACAAACGTGTGCGTGCGTGCGTGCGTGTGTGTTTAGAAGGGCTGAAAATGTCACCTGTTCCACCTCAACAAACAATCACATTTCTGCTGAAAATAACCATCATGAGCATCATACGAGCGTCATATAGTTATGATCATAACCGATGCTGACAATCTCTGGCTTCATGTGCATCATGTCTGCTGTTGTATAGTGAAGTCTTGGTTTTTTTCTTAGAGGGTTTTGCCTGATGCAATCAAACTGTACACTAACTCCCACTTTGTGTGACTTTATTTTATGGAAACATTAAAGTGACAGTTTTTAAGAGAGAGGAAGTGAGGGTTTGGTGTATTTGGTTGCATGCATCACTAATGTAAAGTAAAAAATGTTGGATGACTATGGAATTACCATGTTATTTAGACATGCACCATGTTATCGTTGTTTTGTGTGTGTGTGTGTGTGTGTGTGTGTGTGTGTGTGTATGTGAGTGTAGCTGAAAAGTCTTGTTTACTACATGGTAGCTACTTTTTCAGTGCCCCGCTGACCCTTAACAAGTTGTTCCATCCACCAGCAGGACCCTGGAGAGAAGCCCGCCTCAAGGTGAAGTGCCAGACACCAATGAAACCTGTCATGTGTTGAAAGTAAAAGGGAATAGATGTTTAGGTGTGGGCGAAAATGAGAAAATGGGACAAAGAGAGTCAAATTAAGACACGATTGAACCTTCTAGAAACAAACAACGTGTACTCGCGGCCCTTCTGTTCGAGCCTGTGGCACAAACCCATTAACATGCAGTGATATTCAAAACCAGGGTAAGTTTCTCTGTGATGATGAATATGCTTCAAAAACTCATGCACGGTGATATCACAGACAATATTAAAGATCTGTGCTTCAGCATTTTGTAAACCCCTCAAAGGGACTCCCTTTTCCCCATTTAATTTCAGGGGGATCAAACATGTAGACTATTGCGCTGTTCCAAACGCTCTCTAAGCTGCCTAGCTGGGCAGCTCTTTATGCCGAAACATTATCCCGTTTCTTGAAACCCCTAATTTTGACCTAATTCTAAGCAACGTCATGGAGAAAGCAATCCCAAGATGCATTGCAAAGGGGGATTTGTGATGTCATCTGAAAAGGAAAGACGAGGCATTACGGTTGTTATAAAAGATAATATGTTGATGAAGGATTACAACGATCAAGTAGACTTGTATTTTTCCTGAATGTTGCCTTTGACGTCACAGCTATGGATAGTCGATAGTGAAGGGTCGGTGAAACTGTGTGCGCTCCTGTGGCGCTATCAGCCAATCCGTGTCCGCCTCGATGTTGTTTTCCTGTGATCTGTCACGTTGCATTTTACAGCTCAGGTGATTTTTGTTGTGTTTGAAAGAACATGCACCGATGAATCATTCACACCAGGAATGTGGGCGAAGAACTGGGTCATTTTAAAATGTTATGTCTACCTATGTAGATCATTTAAAACAGCACTAATGTTTTAGTTTGATATACTTTCTAGTTGAGCTCATGATTTTCTGTTCACTCTTTCCAGATGAAGCTTGGCTAGGCAGCCTGTGTAGACGCAACAGCTTTTGCCACGAGAAGAGCACACACTGGGGGATTAGAGACATAACAGCAGGTGACAAACAGCAGGTTTGGTTTGAATTTCTGTTTAGATCAGTGGCTTTCTGCACAGACATATCCTCCACTAGTCTAAAGTGCATTTAAAACAGGGTTTTTTTAGCCTTTATCATCACCAATAAGCTTATGAAAATATATTCATTTGTAAACATCAGTGATTTTCTTTTGTATCAATGAAATTTTTCAAAAAATGATACAATCAAAATAAATTTGCATTGGCCTGGATTTTACACTGCCAGCGGTATGTTTGATGTCAGCTGAGGAATTCATTTTAGGAAGCTGAAGTGTGTTGAGAAACACGTGAGTGCCTGAGATATTCAAACATGTGTTGCTCCACGATCCGCAACAAAATTCCTGGTAACGTGGTTAAAGGACAGGAGGACAACCCACAGGAAAGAAAAATTCAACTCTTCTGTAATATATAATTGTTTCTTGGAAGAGATTGCACAGATGACAATTCAGAGCTTAATATAGATGGTTGGAAAACCAAAGCCATTAGTAATTTCACGTGCCTTCGCAACAATGTTTAAATTTTTTGTTATTAATAGATTTTTGTACAGATCTTTTTGTCTCAGATGTTTGTCCTGTACTTCTTTTGGAGAAATAACAGTGAGAGAATTGTTGACATTCAGAAGTGTATACAGCAGAGGTCACGTTAACCGAAAATTCTCCGTTATTGACAGTGACGGAAAAATCTGAAGGCCGTCTGTCATTTTGACGGATTACAATGACGGCAGTTTGTGATACTCCTTTTTTTCGAGTTAGTAGCATCTAAACATTTCTCTTCATCAGAACATGATCGTGAAAGAAGTGAACGTGATTGTGTAACGTTACTCCTGCCCTAATCGGGAATGTTTGCGTTTATATTCAAATTCAAATTTGGACATAAATGTGACCTCAGTGATAGACGGTTTCATGGGACGCACATGATTTGTTACATTTTATTGTATATTAATTTGATTAAATAAACAATTTGTTGAATGGTCGTGTAACTTTGTGACATTTAAGTTTAGCCAAGTAACGGTTCTTCTACTAGTAACCCAAAATAATACTGAACTAGGCATACTTTTAACTTGCTAGTTAATGTCATTTACTTGTCATTTAGCTTTTGCTTGTTATCAGAAATAATCTGCAGGGACTCGATTCTTTGCAGATGTGTACCAGAAGAAGTTACATTTGGGCCACAAAAGCGTGCACGCGCGTTGTTTCTTTGAAACCGTCTATAAAATACTGTTTTTTCACAGGTTTTCTGATTTAACCTCATTACTGAGATACGTGATGTTTCTCTGTGTTTTCTATTAACATACTGTCTCATTCTAACTTGTTAAAGTGGAGCTTCTCTGAATGCATATCCAGGTCATCCGTGCCAGAAAACACACTTCGAAATCTGCCGACTCATTGTCAGCCATCAGCATCTTAGTTCAGGCATGGTTTGCCAAAAATGTTCATACTTTAATTACTTAATAGTCCTTCAATAAAGGTAATTACAGTAAATACAGTTATTTAATTAAAAAGCCTCTCACTGTTATAAGTAATTTGTCTGATTTACAGTAGGAATGTCTTTTTGAAGCTTTGCTGGATCACAATATTTTACCAAACAGGCAAAAGCTTCCAGTCTATTACTCTAATGCAAAATTCACTTACCGGATTTACAAAGCGCTGTGTACACAGGCCAAACCCTCTAACAGCTTTAAAATATCAACACAGTCTGCACTTTTATCTCCCTTTCCCTGTCTTTATCTCCTCATTCCCTGATCTATGCTAACTATTTACGTAAAGCCTTTGTTCAGCATTTTGCTTTCGTTAAAGCTCTTTTCAAACGCATGCAAATCTAGGTGGTTAATCCAACAGATTTATGTTATTTTAACACATTTGTGTTTTGACGTGTTAAAATAATCAGTTGATCCAAAAGTGCTAATTCTGTTATTATTTACCTTATTATTTTATGTAACGTGACTTAAGGAATGTGTTTAAAAGATGTTTTTGCCACACAGGTTTGATGTCATTGATGCTAAACACAGTTGACTCTTGTGTGAAAAAGACTTATCGAACACTTAATCGACCACAGCTGTTGATTTATAGGCATAAACCTACAATCATGGCTGTAAACATGAGACAGACCACCGCACTCCACAGGAAGTGGATGCAAGGGGGAAACTCAATTGAGTGTCTCAGAGATGACGTATTTGTGTATGCAAACCCCGGAAGCGAGTTTGCATTTTAAGACTTTTTTTAATGGGTTTTTTGTCAATTGTCTGAAATAAGGTCTGTGAATATTTTACGTTTTAATCTATGAAACAAAACACACCAGTTATAACCTGCTTGTGTTTTTTAATCCTTATTGTATCTTTAAAATGGCGGTTGCTAACAAGTTGCTAAAAGCGTCTACTTTCTTTGGCGGGGACGTATATCTCACAAATAATGCAACATGGGCACAAATCTCTAAAATAATTGTTGGGGATTCATTCACAAAAAATTACTTACCAGGGAACACATTTTAATAAAGTTTGAGAAAGTTGTCAGAGCCTTGCCGGTGGTGACGTTAATATCGAATGACCGTAGTGTAGTCTGGTTATATCCTTGTGTTAGCTTTTTACGTCTGCCCATTGTATTTAGGCTTCGAAAATAGCAAATATTTTGTTAATCTGTAAAGATTATTTTGATAGACAAAACGTGTAGACGTCATGAACATTTGATAATCACAGGTCTTATTTTTTGCGATCTTTCAAAAGTCTATGGGAAAAATTCATAGGCTTTTGGTCGAGGCGCGGCGCTAACAAGCCTACAAAAATACGTAATTTCTGAGGCACTGGATAGATAGGCCTTGTGATATTTATAAATCAGGTGCTTAATGTATGTGCGCACCCAGATTGAGGTGTGATGTCATGTCACAAATCATTTTATTGCAAGGCAAAAGAACAAATTCTTGATTCGTTGGGTCTAGATTGTTCACAGAAACCGACTCTTTGCAGACATAAAGTCAAAAATGGTCTACATTGACACAAAAATGGTGTCTATATTTCTACTATTATTACTCAAGAAAAAAATCTGTTTAGTATGCATTGTCCCACAGTATATGACCACAGTCATGACATAGAGTTGGAGCAACTCTTGTTTTGTCCCAGTGTGAAATATAAAAAGTTTATTATTATTTTTACCAAAAAAAAAAGAATAAGCAAACACATTCAAACTAGATATAAAAAATCAACATAAATAAGAGCTGTTAGAGAAAAACAGTGTTTCATGCAAACAACTTCTCTTTGAATCTTAAAATATCTGCCTCCATTAGCTTATTTCCAATAGCTTATTATGTAACAGCTTCTTTTGTTTAGACTGGCATCAGGATTGCAATTACCAAAATGCTTTTCCTGGATTTTTATTATTGGTTATTTTCTAATCTGGTTATATTCAGTCAGTGTTGTGCAAATTGAGCAACGTGCAAAGATGTAATCTTACATGTTTTTCCCAGTGTCTGTTATTGTGTTGTGTTGCCTAGGGGACTGAGGCCGTTTCAATCAAATGCATCACACAACTATACAGGAGATGCACTGATTCAGATGATTTGTGTGGATTCATGTGGATTTGCAGACACTGATTCATTTAAATTTATAGCAACACCATCGGCGCCTGCTCTAAAAATCATCCCAGTTTTAGGACACTGGGTTGGGTTGCCACTAGGGAGATTGAGTCCCCTTCGAGTCGACCTATTTACACGAGTCCTGCACTGAACTCTAACTAGTCTTCTGACTGAGTTATAGAACAGACCTGGAAGTTTGTTAGTGTCTAACCAAAAAATGGAAATTCCTGATTCTGAAACTAATGAATCATTACAGTACTTGTTTATTGAATGATTTTCATTTTAGGAATGAGGCATGAATTGTAATGAAAGATTAGAATTACAAAGATCTTTAACGTTATTTTAACATCTAATTATTTTAACATTATTTTAACATATTGGATTCGCCAACATACATCTTCAATGAAAGCAGGAGATCTCAAAATGAACTCGAACATGTCTCACCCATTTCTTCTAGGGCTGAATGGTGCTATGTACATTATTCTTATAGTCTTTAATTGTTACATTTGTATTTTGTGTTATTTTGTAGAAAAACATTCGAGAATGGTTGATGAAACATGATATTAAAACTGACAGCTGAGTCTTCTAAGATATAGACGCACACGCCAAGTTAACTTTTGGTCTGTGTTTATTGACAAGTCTGGCTAGTAGCTAAATTAATTTATATTAATAACCAATTAATAAAACAATATATTGTTTGGTATAATAGTTGTATTAAATATACAATTTACTTTATTCTTTGCGGATGTGTAAGTTAAGGGCCACAAAAGCATGCAAAGTAACTTTGAAGTATACAGTATAAGAACGAAATAACATGTGCACGTGTCCTGATGAAAGTAGATTTGTGCAGAAATAGTCAGCAATGTGTATAATTTTCTGCCAAATCGTGTACGAACGTTGAGTCTTTAAGGAAGCTGTAATGTTCAGTGCTCCAAAATAGACACAGACAACCTGCGCGAGCAATCAGCAAGTGTCCTGCTGAGATCCACTTCTCCACGGGACACCAGCAACTACCAGTATCCTGTGGACAAACCGTGAACATTTTTCCTTTCCTCTTTGTTTAAGGTAGATCATCACTTCTTAACATTACAACCCTGATTTTACATTAGATCATGCGGCCACCAGGGTTACCAGTTGTTTAGTTAAAGGGATAGATCACCTCAACATGGAAATTCTGTCATCATTTACTCACCCTCATTTCAAACCTGTATGACTTTCTTTCTTCTGCAGAACACGAAAGAAGAGATTTTGAAGAATGTTGGTAAACGAAACCATTGGTCCCCTTCGACTTGCATTGGTTTTGTGTCCAGAATGCAAGTCATTGGGTTTTTTTGGTTACTAACATTCTTCAAAATATCTCAGTTTGAAAGAATTACCAAGAACTTTTAAATACATCCTCCATGTCTTACAGAGCGCCCGGCAATGGGTTGTTTGTGCGTGCGTGTTTCTTGTCATCAAACGGTGCAAAGCAATTAAATAGAGACCCGCGAGACACAATTGTTGGGCAGAACGAAATGAGGATGTCTGTGTCGATACATCCTCGTGGCATCTCTGCCGGAATGCAAGCGGAAGGAGGGCGAGTGCGGTCCGCTTGCATACGGGTGTTTAGCGCTTGCTGATGTTGTGGGATTTGGGAGAAGTGCTAACATAAATCATTCCGCTGTAATTTACGCTTACACTCCCTGTCTACAGTAAAGGTCGAGCACGCTCTCTCTCTTTCCCTTTGTGTTGGTGATAGTGAGAAGGGAGGTAGGGAGAAGAAACTGGGGTTTTATTATTTGTTGTCTGAAGTGCAGATGTTCTCCTCTGGTGTCATTTGACATTGACTCGTCTTTGAGAGTCGCTCTCCTCCAGCATCACTTTCATAAGCCTCTCCTCATCTCCAGAAAGCTCTTCAGCCGGAAGCTACTCTTGTGTTTATTTTTTATTCATTTGATTTTCTTTTTTACGGTGACCCAATTCTTCCTGTTCTTTCCACTCATTTTATTTTATAACATCTACAGAAATTATGGTCTTCGGTAAATGACCAGCTCACCATGATGACTGAATTGGAACAGCTGGGTCACAAGCACAGGCACACACAGGTTTGAAAATGCATATTACTCAAACACACACACACAGCATCTTCACAGAATCATGCATCAGACTGACCTAAAAAAGCCATCGTTCCTGCGCTGCGTCTGCAAAGAGCTCACATATGTGTACCAGCCAACTGCTCTTCACATGTGATTGTAAACCTACATTGGTTCATATCATCATATGCTTATTGTTTTGTTCTACACCTGAAAGTAACATCCAGGTTTTGACTTCTTATATAGACTGTTTCATCATCCTATCCTATATAATCTAAAGAACATTATTTGAAAAGATAATCTTTAATATTGACTGAGTACAGTAATGTCATGTCAAAAAGTGACGTATAGGGAAATTACAACCTGATCTCATGGAAAGTCGTAAGTATTTTACGAGGTGACTAATTCGTAGGAATTCATACGTTGTCGTACAAAACGTACGATCAAGCAATACTGAAGGCCCACCACAAACCTCGCATCTACACCTAACGTCACTTGTGCGAAAGCAAACTGTACTAAAACGTACGACTGAGATCGTACGAATTCATATGAATTAGCCACCACGGAAATTAATGGTTGAAATGAAAAAAGGTTTTTTGAGACTTTAGCTTGGTTTTCACATATAAAAGTATATATGAAAATACAATATGTACATATTTTTAATATATAAATCGAATTGAATAATGCCCCCTATAAATACAAAGAAGGAAGTATAGAGAAGGATAGTGTTTTGCGGTACCAGCTTTCACCTGAGAGTCACACCAGATGTCTCACGAACACCTGCTAAGGCCACCGTCTCTTGTTCCTGTGGTAACCTCATTTGTTGGTGCCTGTTCACCTACCGAGTCGTTTTTGTGCAAATCCAAGGATATGCATGCAACCTGTCTGTATTTACCAGCAACACCAGAGTGCTGAAGCAAAAAACCAGCTGCGTACCACAGAGGGCCCAGTACCTGGTGTGGTGTGAATTAATTTTACCAAGACATGCTGACTCAGAAAGCAATTTACAAATGACTTACTATAATATATCTCAGAGTGGTCTGCGGGGTTGACATATTCTTTAGTATAAGCATTGGCAATTCTGCCCAAAGATGAGTAAATAAATTCTCAATATTGCTTTTTGGACTTGCTGAATATTTCATGTTTTATCTAATAAATATCAAAATTGTGTTTTCATGAACAGATGGTTCTGACGGAGACTTGTACGGGACGCTGCACTATCCTTCCTAAGCATGCATTGTGGTTTATACGACTCACAAATCTTACAGATTTACTCTATACTCTTTAAAGGCAAGAAAGTCTAACATCCAATTCTTAAATGTGACATATACAAGCTCACTGGATTCTATTATTATGTGGTGGCTCGGGCAAAAATTCTCTGTTCCTGCCTGCAAGTGCCAGCAACGAGTTCTTGGCTCTCATTTTAACAGTGCTATCGGTTTTCTGCAGTACACATCAACCTAGATTGATGAAATTGGAGCAGTCTCCTGCCAGTTAATATAGAAATTGGGGCTCGGAGGATGATTTCGTGTCTTTCCTATCTGATATCAGAAGCTAATCTTAAGACGTAACTAGACGAAGACAGACAGACAGACAGACAGACAGACAGACAGACGGCTAAGTATGTCAAGAATGGGTTCACATTCTGAGAAAGGAAACTTTTCTAGACTGAATGAAGCGGTGGCATTGCTTGCTGAAATAAATCCAATGATTAGATTGGAAGAAACAGAGGAGATTAAGAAACGCCTGTGATTAAACAATAATAATTTGTTTACCACTACCGTGATTTTTCAGGCAAACATCTATTTTTCAGTACCCCTGGGCATTTATTGATCAATCTTAATTGTTTTTAAGTCAGTTCATCCATTTAAAGCCCTCCCCCTACATGATGGCAAGGTGCAGCTGATGCGATATAGTCTCTTCTTTAAATTGGAAGGTACGAGCATGTAAGCACCTTGTGCCGGTATCCATTCTTCGAAATAAAACCTGCCATTTCATGTCATAAAATAATAATTGTGTTGCTCTTTTATTGCTGCTGCAGGTGAAACTTATGAAAAAATATCTCTATTATGTTACAGAACAATGGATGTTTACTATATTGTCCATAACTATTATATAAGCTCTCCAACATGAAGTGGCACGTGACAGCTTGGCATATTCTTAGGCGCATATGTGCTTTAGCTCAGCTTGTCAGTTTGAAAAAATATAAGCAGCCTTTGCTTTTCTTCCAAAAAGTGCATGGATGTGCAGTTGCTATAGGGTCTTCAGAGTGGTATGGGATGCTCTGGGACATAAAGCATGTGTTAACAACAACAACACATACGTTATGTCTTCATTTATAAACACAGAGGTGATGACCATGTCAGCACGAACACACACTTCAATTGCTTAACAAATAAATCTGCTTGAACATGCCTTTGAGCGGGTCGGTGCAAATTTCCCCCGAGATTCGCTGCTATAGATATTATTCTCAAGTCCCTTAGGGGGACATACATAGAGCCGTCAATGTAGAGCATATAATGGATTGTTTTTTCATAACAAAAATGTTATGAAAGGACATTTCATAACATTTCCAACAAAGAACCACTCAAAACTACTTTGATGGGTTTCGATGATTTCTGAATGATACACTTATATTGTTAAGCGCTTATAAATAGCAATTCAAAAAAAATTATGTACGGATGTTGCATTCTTTATTTCAGTCATATGTTGTTCTAAATAAATAACTCATTTGGGTCTGAGTCATACCTGATACTGCATTGCTGAGAATTGAGAAAGCTTTGAATTGCTTTCAAAACATCCTTCCATCTCGCTGTATCAAGTAAATGAAACAATGTCCTCTGTTTACTTGTATAAAAAAACATCTGGTTATTCATGCACCAGATTGGGTGCTCTGCTTTGTTGTACTCATCCATGAAATAATGAAAAGCACAGGTTTATGTGTTTACTGGTGATGTCATAATTTTACTTTGTCCAACCTGAAGATCATTTTTAAGACCTGAAAGGTTAAAGGTCACACTGACAACTCTAATTCTAAAGTATTGAAGTAAGTGCTTGATTGATTAACTGATTTATATTTAGAAAATCATTGATATTGATTACAAGCAATAGTTTGGCCAAAAATACTGCCATTGTTGAAAATTGTTGTTGCAAACTCCCGATTTTCCCTCATCTACCTCACAAAATGATTTTCCTTATACAGTAAATGGTGAATGAGGACTGGGTATATCAAGCTTAAAAAATATATATGAATACAACACAATATAAAAATCAGTGTATGCATAAAAAAGTTAGCTTAAGTTCAAAAGATCATTGCAAACTTTAAATTCTCAAATCTGAAATCCTACTTGTACTCACAGCTCTAGTAGATTGGAACTTTATATCTGGAGACCTACAAATGGATGAAATACTTCCAATGAAATAATTTATTTTACATCATCAGGCTTGAAAAGCATCTGGCTTTAGCTACAGTACCAATATTTCAGACTGATCTGTTTGTGTAACTTCCCGTAGAGATCTACACTACACCCTATTGGTGACTTCTGTGTATTACAAGGCCTGTAACTGCTTACTTTGAGCATTATAGAGATTCGCCTTTATATGGTGTGTCTTATCTTTTGTCTTTTTTAAAATGCTCAAATTATAAGTAAACACAAAGACTAATTTTAAGGATAAATGACTGATGAGTGAATAACTGCACTTAAAAGCATTTAAAAGTTAGGACCCTCTTGAAAAAGAGATGTTACATCTCAAAAGGGCTATCCATTCAATAAATTCAAACCATCTAATGTATTTGCATGATAAATTATACTTTTTTATTTCTATACTACAATTTTTCGATTTAAAAATGGGAAAAGCTTGCTCTACGATTTTGACTTTTTGGATAAAAATTAACAAAATGCAGATGATTATGACATGATTGGACAGATTTCCTTTCATTGCATTAAGATGCTGTTTGCAATAATGTCAAATTGAGCTGTGATAGCATGCAACTTCAAACTTGTGGAGTCCACACCAGCTCCTGTGCTGTTATATATAAAAGCAATTAATAAGAATTTCTAAAAATTCATATATAAGGTTTCTGTTAAAATAATATGATCTTGTTTTTTGATCATTCCCTTTATTGGTCACTCACATACATAACAATACATAGTGCAACATGTAGCCTACTTGAATGCTTGGTACATCTTTCTGCACAGAATACAATAAAATGATATAGATTTTTCTTTAGATTACATTTATGCATTTGGCAGACGCTTTTATCCAAAGCAACTCCCATTGCATTAGGCTATACATTAGTTTCTGGATATGTGCAATCCCTGGGATTGGCGTAGCTAGTGTAATGCTCTAACCACTAAGCCACAGGAAAGCGAAATAGGTTAAAAACATAAATAGGTTGTTATAACCAGAAGAATACAACGCAATACAATAAAGAACATATGAAATAGTAGCATAATAATAAAGAATATAACCAACTGACTGTGTTATTATTATTAATAACAAATGTATTATTAGCACTAACAATAAAGTCAAAGATGGTGTTTCAAAGTATTTCTTGTGCCACCCAAAAGGAAAACATGATTAAGGCCTCGTACAATGCTAGTGCGCACCTGACATCATCAGTATCTCATGTGAACTGCCATTTCGGGTGCAGCAAGCCGTCTAGCGCCTCCTGGCAACGGTTGCTATGGTGACAAACTACGTCACTTGCCATGGTCCTCGTGACGTGTTCGACCGTGTAAAACGGTGTAGGAAACCCCGGATAGCGGTTTCCATGGATACTGGCGGGGGGGAGGGGTGGAGTTTAGAGGAAGCGGAAGTGTCAGCGCAAGCGGAAGTGGTACTGCCCTGAATACCCCGAGCAGCGAAACGGAGGACAGCTTGATACTCCCATCGTTAAGAGAAACAAATCAGGACTCGAAATATATTTAAATGTGAGTTACACTGCCCGTGAACGCCGTTCATGTGATATTGTGAATATTAGGAATGAATTTTGCTGTGTTCTGTCTCATGTGAGCCCCCCTCATTATTGTCAATGGCGGAAGGTGTCTATTGTGGTTTGGGGCTGGGTACAAGGACTTAGGCCGAGGCGGGGGATGAATAACGACTATTTCCGAATTCTCCACGATTGTGATCGATTTATATTCGCGGTGGCCGCTCGATTAGTATTTCAGCGCGTAACAGTTAACCGAAGTGTGACAGCTAAATGAACCACGTCTGTACGGGAGGGATTGGTCAGCAACTCCCGCGTCTGCCCGGTCGTCGTGAATGCTAACAGGCTAACCAGTTAATAGTAAAATGCACACAAGTGAAGCCGAGGCCTTGCCATGCCAACGCCGTTTTATTGTCACTATTTTATTGTCACGCGAATTTTGACGCTTACAATCGGCGGCGCGCACGATTTAATTCCACAAGGGAATGTGAGTGAGAGGGCGTTGCATTGGAGGCTAACGCGGTTAGCTCGAGCGATGAATATGCTGCAGTGCATTATTTACGAGGTTGAGTGCTACAAGCGGCAATAATTCGTCGTTTTTACGTATACATTCATTAAATCGATTTACTGATGTGATATAGGGGGACAGAGTGGGAGGCAATAACGAACATTAGTGCATTTGTCGTAAGTCAGGGCGCTCCGTGAGGGCCTTGATGCTCGGTTTAGTTACCGTGACACACCTTTTAAATGCATTTAATTCGACGTCTGCTCGTGAAAAGATCAAAACAATACGTGTCATTATGACTTCTGGTGACGTTTGGTAGCCAGCGAACTGAATCCACACACGTGGTTCGGATCCAGCGGCAGAACGGGTTGTGTTTACTCGCCTGACACAGTTACCTGGGCTTGTTCGGGCTCAGATAAGAACCGGTCGGGATCGGGCAGCAGGGATCACGCCCTGGGCGTTGGCACTTAGACTTGTATTGATAAATTGATAGGTTGCACAGAGTTGACATTCCCGATATGCTCTCACACAGTCCCGATTTACTTCGCATTGTATTTGTGGTCAATCAATGACCTTGCACAAATGCAGAGGGACAAGATGGACAGATCTGTAGGGTACAGAATACAGTCAGTTCGAATATGAGCATTAAGATGAAACGCAAGACGATATGCGGTTAAATATAGACTTTGGACAGTTACTACTGCATAGTTCACCTTTGAATGTTTTGGGCCTAGTTTTTAAATTGGGTTTATCTGACACATGACATCACTGCATTATTAAATAAATGCTGAAATTGTTATGAAGAATATTTGTAAACTACTGGCGGACAATTTTACATAGTTTAGCATCAATTATTGCACTGGCAAAAGAGAATTAAGGTATTGTAAGAAGCATATTTTCACACAAATGTTATGGGCTACAAATACTTATTATAAGACAAGACATTTAGCCTTTTAAAACAGTTTGTCATTCATAAGATGGTTATTTGTTATACCGATAAATAAACACTATGATCATTTACTATGAACATTTAAGCATCATAGCATCATTTATTGTTATAAAGATGTGATAAAGAGCTTTCTCAAACTAGCGTGAATTTATTTTTATCTGGTGGTTAAAATTAAAGTCAGCTTGTAACCCTTTTTTACTTTCATGGTGTGATGTCAATGTGATGTTTTTTCACACTTAATTTCTTCTGCAATACAAAAATAAAAATGTTTTTTTATTCGTCCTCATGTTGTTCAAAACTGGTATGACAGTCTCTTTTGTGGAGCACAAAAGAAGATATTTTGAGAAATGTTTTTGTGTCTATACAATAGAAGTCAATGGGGTCAAATGTTGTTTGTTCTTCAAAATATCTTTTTTTTGTGTGTTCTGCAGAAGAAAGGAATACAGGTTTGAGTTAAGGTGGAGTAAATGATGAAAATCTGTCAATTTTTGTGTCCCTTTAAGACCAGTTCATACCAAATAACCAAAGGATGATTACATTAGGCCTGTGTACTGCAGTTTACCTTTAAAATGTAGAACTTTAAAAATGGGACTTGTAAATATGAATGTCACTGTTTTTACCTTCATCAAATGGGAAAACACACTGGAAATGATCCCAACAATTAGGCATGCGTACCGATGTTTTTTCTGGTACTCGCCGATACCAATACCTTTATCTGTATTTTTTATTTATCTTTTGATGAGGTGGCAATTTTCCAAGCACAACACAGTGAGATTAAAATAGACTAACTTCATAATTACAACTCCACCTCAAACACATTATGAAAAATAAATAATTTTATGTGCTTGTCACAAACTTTCAAAGCACAAATTTCAGTCAGCTATGTCACATGAGGTATCGGTAGACTTTTACGAGTACATGAGCTTACTATTGGGTCCGATACTGGTATCGGTGCATCCCTACCAACAATATACAAAATTCTTGTCGTTCATCTGAATCTTTATTACGCAGACTAGGGCTGCACGGTCATGGGTAAAATAATTATCATGATTATTTTGCTCAGCATTTTAATCATGATTAATAACCACGGTTATTCTGTTAGTTTTTAATTTCTCTTCAGCGTGTTTACTCTACTGTCATTAAACTTCTTCAACACTGTATTTCAAAGCATGCAATCATCTAAACACACTGCCCCAAAAATTAACATTTTGTGACGTCCGAAATGAAACCTTGCTTCTCAATTTTTGATTTCTTGTTTTTTTATATATATCATTACTATTGTTCACCCTTCATGTTTGTTGCAAGTAAATAGTAGTAAAATGTTACAAATCCAGTGTAAAAATGTGGTGGTTTTAAAAATTTGGCAGTTTAAGAGATGCTAGGTTTCAGTCTGACAGTGATGATTTTTTTGACCTTATCTGGCGTTTGTGCTTGCTTTTAAAACATTAAAATCTCAACGTTTGTGTTTAATTAATTGTGGGAGGCATAAATCATTATCACGATTAAAATACGGTTAATCGTGCAGCCCTAATGTGGACTTTGCTTTTCTCTTAAATTTGGAATAAATCTTCACATTTTTCACGGTGTCCTTGGTGTGAACAGGCCTTTAAGAAAGTAAATAAATTCAGGTTTAACTTCATGTTGAGTCACATTGTGCCATTCTCCAAGAATAAATGAATGTTAGTACCCCTGAATAGGACTTTATTGACCTTGTTTATTCTTCGCCAGTAATTTATTAGATTAATTCCTCATTGAAAGATGCCTCAGGGGTTAGAAAGTAACAGGACACGTAAACAAGCCACTTCATAGCTCTCCCTTTTCATTGGAACTCTCACGCATGTTTAGTCATTTATGAAAGCCTTGGATTGCCTTCAGTACGACATAAATCTTTGTAAGACCCAAATTTAATAATAGTATCTGGTGCAGGTCAAAATAGGCACCATCTTGAAGTTTGACCTCTTTACAACAAAAGGAGGTCAGCCAAGCACACTAAGCAATACCAAACTTATCTTATTTTCCACACAGCCACCAAGGATCGAAGAGTGTGGTAGACTAATAAAACGTTCAATGTTTTCTTCCCCGCAGTCGCATCATGGACAAGAGCGACCTCGTGCAGAAGGCTAAGCTCGCGGAGCAGGCCGAGCGCTATGATGACATGGCAGCTTCCATGAAGGCTGTCACGGAGGGCGGCATCGAGCTTTCCAACGAAGAGCGTAACCTGCTCTCCGTGGCCTACAAGAACGTGGTGGGCGCTCGCCGCTCGAGTTGGCGCGTGATCTCTAGCATCGAGCAGAAGACAGAGGGCAACGAGAAGAAACAGCAGATGGCGCGGGAATACCGTGAGAAGATTGAGGCCGAGCTTCAGGAGATCTGCAACGATGTGCTGGTGAGAGACAGAGCGTCTTGGCTGAGTTTTGATGGTTTTTATGTATAGGTTATGATTGGTGATTCAAGTTCAATTAAGGTGAAATATTAGATGTAACTTGAAATATTGTCTGCAGTAATATTAAGAGAATAAACCACTTTGATGGTATTCAGTAGTTAAAGGAACAGTTCACCCAAAAATTCCGAACCTGTATGACTTTCTTCTGTGGAACACAAAAAAGATATTTTGAAGAATGCTGGTAACAGAAAACTATTGGTCCCAATGGTTTTTGGTTACAAACATTCTTTAAAATATCTAATGTGTTTTACAGAAGAAAGAAAGCCATACAGGTAAAGTAATTTTAGTTAATGCCCTGTTACCACATAAGTGAACCATTTTGTAAAAATGATTCCATCGAATGTGTGCAATGTTTTATTATTACATATAGTGTGGTATAAATGATTTGTAGGCAACTGCTTGTGTAAATGTTATCCTAATGTCTGATGTATTTTGCTTTTTTAGGGTCTCCTGGAGAAGTACCTCATTCCCAACGCTAGCCAGGCAGAGAGCAAAGTCTTCTACCTGAAAATGAAAGGAGACTACTACAGATACCTGTCTGAGGTGGCATCCGGAGAGTCCAAGAAAAGTGAGCTCATTTACCTGTAGACATCTTAATCTTAATGATGCCAACATTCTGTCTTAGATATTTACGTAACTAAATGAGTTGTCGTCTTGTAAGAAGCTTCTTGTCAGTAGAGCTTTCCTAATACAGGCAGTAGATAGCAGAGCAGCTTCCTGGCTTACAGAACTGAGTTAAAGAAAGCGATAGGATCTTTTTATTTGCTAACTCTGAAAATTTTGTTTTCTGCCAAATCTCAGCCACAGTGGATAACTCTCAGAAGGCTTACCAGGACGCGTTCGAGATCAGCAAGAGGGAAATGCAGCCCACACACCCCATCAGGCTGGGTCTAGCTCTCAACTTCTCTGTCTTCTACTATGAAATCCTCAACACCCCAGAGCAGGCCTGCAGTTTGGCAAAGACGGTGAGAGTTTGGTTTTGTGTACACATGATCAGCTTTCGTCTCAGTTTATGCAACCTAATGTGAATATGGTGTTTTGAAGTGTGTTTGAGGTATCGTGTTTGTCTTGGTTTTAGGCTTTCGATGAGGCGATTGCTGAGCTGGACACTTTGAACGAGGACTCTTACAAAGACAGCACTCTGATCATGCAGTTACTAAGGGACAACCTCACTGTAAGTATCAGTTCTGGCCTGACTGGGTGTTGTATCTGAAAAAAAATTTCTAGGGTTAGAAATCTAATGTTAGAGTGGGTGGCAACGTTATATGGAACTGCAGTGGTTTATGGCGCAGGGTCACGAGCGTTCAGGAAACAAGTTTATTATTGCAATTACATTTGGTGCCACTGGATTTTGGACCCTTGATGTAAATCAGACTAGACGTTTGCTCAAGTGAATTGTTTTTTTTTCTTGCAGCTGTGGACGTCAGAAAACCAGGGCGACGAGGGCGATGCCGGCGAGGGAGATAACTAAACGCGTTGCACTTCACTGTTAAATCCACCTACACTCTTTATCTTACACGTATACAGCCCATAATTCCCTGCTCCATCCACCTCACCTCTATCCACCTTTCTGTATGACGAGCAGCATGAATTGTACCTGATTTACAAGTTTGTACCCCTCAAAGAGGCCATGAGCGACAGGGTGACGTTTGCTTTTCAAAGGCTGACTATGTCTCAAACATGTGTTGTGTATTTGTGGGGGAACTCCCCCAAAAAAGAGAAAAATTATGGTTGAATAGTGAAACGATTTCCATCCTTTTCCCCTCCTAATCCTTCTTCTCTAACATTTTTAAAAGATATATGTTCTCTCTAGAAGGTAATAATGCATTATAGTGTCTCCATTTTCTCCCCTCCCTTTCTCTTTTGTCCTCTCCAATAGTGTACTGGCATTTGCTGGTTTTATTCAAAAGGTTATTAAACTATCCATTAATTTAACAAACACTGTGATGTTTAGTTTTTCCTCACGGATAGTGTAATAAAAGTGAAGAGTTTCGTTATGAGTAACAGTACAATTCTGTTGCGATCTCATACAGAAGGGATGAAAAGCCTGTATTGTGACACTGACTAACACGCATTACGGTTATTGCTGTCACGTGCGTCGTTTTGTTTTACGTACGAAATTAAAGGGACCCCAGGTTGGCCGTTCCATATCCGGTTTTAAGTACGAGTAAAACATTCCATCATTACGTAACATCGGACGAGTTTTCATGAACAAACTGGAAAGTTTCCTAATGTGCTGTCGAGGAGGCAGTCGACATAAAGGTGCTGTTTGACATCAGTAAAACTTTTCCTGGTTTGTTCGCATCTCCATTTAATAAAGATTGTAAAAGTTGTAAACAAGTTTAGAGGTAAATATTAGTTTATCTTATGTTGTAAACCTGCTTGTAACAAACACTTTTTTCTGTTATTCAATCTTTTTATGAACCCCGCTATAGGAAGTCTCCAAGGGCGGCGCTTGATTTTTTCCCCTTAGATCGACATCGGTGTAATTCGGATAGGAGTCGAGCGCCAAATTTGAGGATTTTCTTTTGTCCTGAGAAAGACTTGACAGTTCTACTGAGAAATCATGAAATAACTTGAATTTTGTAGAATTTTAGCATCTAAACTCTGCAAAAGACGCAAAATCAAACATGGCAAATTGTCGTTGGACGGCAGCTCTTTTTGAAGGTCCGAGAATATTTATGGGGTAGCTACTCACTCAGTGTCACAATACTTTGTCACATCACCATAACATTCCACATAGGTGTAGAACTCATCTGTCTGACGCTAGAGACAATGTTCATGCACTGATGACGAAATCTTTCCCCTTAGCTGAACAAATGGCAGTTATTCTACGCTTGATTACAAAAAATACAGTAGTGAATGTGGAGCCGAGCCTGTCTGTATATCTGGTATCTCCAATTGCTTTGTTTTTACTGACCAGTATTCTGCCTAAAGTTAGCTTCTGTGACGGTTTCATTGCTTAGCGCGCACGTGGTTGTGAAAATTTAGACTAGCTTAAGGAAAAATGACAAAACGGAAAAAAAATACACCCTGGTTATTGACGTAATACTAGATTTGTGTATGTCTTTTAAAAACAGTTCTAGTTTCACCTTACATGTTATAATCAGGAAAGTGTAAAAGACAATTTAAAGTGAAATAAAAGTTTTATCAGTTCCAAGTTTCGCTGTATTGTTTGTCACAGTGGTGTCGGTGCAAATCTGCAAATGCAGCTGTTTTTTAAAGGCATTGTTTGTCACTTCACTACTTGGTAAATGGGAACATTTTAAATCGTCTAATTAAAGAAAATAAGCATTTGAGATCTTTAGAGAAGATTAAAGGTTCATATTAGTTAATCCATCATATATATATATATATATATATGTGTGTGTGTGTGTGTGTGTGTGTGTGTTAAAGCCAGTAATTTTCACATAACTACACAACAGGGTTGCCAAGTCCTTTTCCCCTGCAATTGGGCTACTTTTAAACCCCGCCGTGAGTTCTCTTACATTCCACAGGTTCAAGTTGTTAATCATTCTTTTAAGGTAGGATTAAGTAATTTGACAACAAACAATGTTTACAATAACTTCCATATAGTGATTTTAAACAAGAAATTCTGTTTAATGCATATAACTAGGTATGGGCTAGTTTTGGGCAGATCTGGCAACCCTTCAGCAGAGGTGCCAAAAATGACTAAAATATAGAAAAGGTGCCAAATATAGCCTAAACGTTTTCTTTATTAAATGCTTACACCACTTACACTTTATATAAAACATACATGTTACTCCCACATACATCGTCTTGACAGAACGCATATGAAATATTGCCCACACAAAACAGTAATAAATACAGGTGTTAGGTCTTTACAAATTTACATTGACATTCAGTGGTTCTGACTGTAATTAACCTACAACAATATTGCCAAGATTGCACCTGCACACGCCTTTGCAGAACACGTTCTCTGGCCAAAAACATGCAGACTTTATTTAAGGTAAACTAACAAGGTGCATGAATGTTGCAGAACATGCAGTATAGCCCTAGAACCCATAATAGCATTTTTAAATGTTATGATGAACTGTTCTGATCTATTGTTTATCATTGATGTGCTGAATGAGAAAGCAATTCCATTATTTCCAACAACAAATCTAATCTAATTCTTATGAATGCATTTTAAAAGTAAAAAGAACGAAAAATATTTCAGAATACCTTACTGAGCCATTCAGTTCAGAAAAGACACATAATATACTAGAAATAAAACCCTGCTAAGCAAACACTGATTAAACGGACACATTTAACAAAACTAGGGTGCAATACACGATGCAGTTTCATAATCTGAACTCATGAACTTGGATGTCACACTGTTGACTTGAACACAAAAATCCAATAGTTATTTCAGAATCTGTTGTAAATGTTTTAAAAGGCAAATAAACTCAATCGAGAGGTTTAAATGTCCACAGAAACTACACAAGTGGTTATTTCATCAACTGCACTTCCTCCAGTAGCTTCTGCGCTGCAGCGTTGTTCGGTTCTACTTTGAGCAAGCTATTGAGATCTTCTAGACAAGATTTCTTGTTCTGAGGGAAAAAACAATAACAAGACTAGGATTAAAGTTAAATGAACATATAACAAGACTAAGATTATATTAACGATTAAATGAACATAGATATTGGAATAAAACTTTTTGAGGTTGCAAAAGAAATGATATATTCAAAATCTTACTTTGAGTTCTTTGTACGCCTGTGAACGCCGGTAAAGCGCCTTGATGTTGGCAGAATCCAACCGAAGAGCCTCATCACAATCACTAACTGCATCTTTAAACATTTTTAAAGCCAGATAGCAAAGAGCCCTACAGGCAAGACAAATGCAGATAAAGTTACCATGATAGTTTGAGAAACATAAAACCATGATTTGTAGAGTAAGAGGAATGTATATATTTCAGGGTTTGCGTAAATTGTATTACTTTTCTGTAAACCTTATAGTTATGACTACTGGCTGAAGATACTTTAAAAGTTCATTTTACACAATTTCTATAGGCATTAAATTCACTGTCAGTTGTTTTTTTACCTGTTTGTGTAGGTTGTGACTTCTCTAGGGTCCTGACTGAGAGACTGTGTGTATTTCTCTATGGCTTTTTTGTGCTCTTCTTTTTTTACCAGTGCATTGCCTTCCTCCTTTAAAGCTTTGGCCTTTTTAACAGCTTCAGGTCCTGGTACTTAAGAGAAAAATTACTAAATTAATCATTTATATTAAAACAAACCTGACTGACACCATTTAAACACTATAACCCATGTTTAGCTCCTATTTCACTTAAACCATGTGCATGAAAACCCAGCAAAATTGATTTTGGTTTAACTAATGCTTATATTCCAATACAATTTTTTTACCTACTTTTTTAAAAAGCGTTTAATGGGGTAATATAATTCTTGTCGATCCTGTATAACGAATATCAAACGTGATGTTCTTTATTTCATAAGCTGATTTGGATCAAAGTGGCTGTTAAGTGATAATGTGAATATAATGTAAATTTTGAGAACCTTTCAAGAACAATCCCACTAGTTTTAAATCAGAATATGGCAAGATGCATCACATAAATATTTGCACCTGGAAAAACAACACATACACGGTTATAATCGATTCATTCCTGTTGAACTGCACACAGATATCAGACATCACCCTTTACCTTTCAGCTTGTTTTCTTTCATCCCGTTCTGTTGCGAGGTGTGGGCGGAGTTTGCGGCCTGTGCCAGACTTTCTTTAACTGACATGGGAACAGTGGGGATGGGAGGAAGCTTCTCTCGCCAAGACGGTCCATCAATATCCGTCAAAGCCTTGCTCATTCTAATAATGAGAAACAGTTATATATTTATTTACAGTTTAGTTATATGGTTGTTATACACAAAATGTTATAGTTTTATATATATATATATATATATATATATATATATATATATATATAAATATATAAGATTCCAGAAATGTTAAAGGACCTGTTGACACCATCGTGAGCAGCGGGTATGTTCCAGTCTATCTGTAAAACAGTTTTGTAGTCCACATAGGCCAGTCTGTATCTCTCCAAAGCCTCATACGCTGATGCACGGCGAAGCAAAGCTTTAAATCCAAAGGGAACCAAGTCCAGAGATCTAAAAAAACAGTGCATATGATGACTTTAACCTGCTCCTTGAGGATTCTCACTAAATTCAGAGCATCTACATGAAGCATTATCACCTTATTCTATTGTGTTGGACTTACTTTGAACAATCTTTAATGCATTCGTTACAATTTCCGTCTTTCAGGTAACTGGCTGCCCTGTTTGAATACAAAATCCCAAGATCCTCCTTGTTCTTCTGACCTGAGAACCAAACAGATGCACTGTAAAACCAATGTACTACTGTAAAACCAAAAAAGCATCACATTATTTTAATGGATTTGATGTTTATATTGGGAATTGTATTGGTTTTATTGGAAACTATAATGGTCTGTTGATCTTTACTGGTAATGTGTATGCTTTAAAGGGAACATAACATACAGAAATTGTGCTATGATTTTTATTTTATTTGTAATGGAAACCAATAGAATTTCTTTTTTTCAGCAGGGATGTTCCCAGTTTAGTAACATTTACTGTAACGTTAGTAGGCCAGATAATTTGGCGGAATCCAGGCAATTTTAGATCAAAAGAGTTCAATAATACCATGTTTTAGATCTCTTACCAGACTTCTCCAGCAGCTCTATGCACTGTGTGTAGAGGGACACGGCTTCTCCGTACTGACCGGCTTTGAAACGCTCGTTACCGGCTTGTTTCAGCTCCGTCCACGACTGCGAGCGCCGCTTATGAGGCATGATGATACTGTAACAACAAAAGTGTGAAAGTTAAATGCTAAAATGTTAAATTACGTTATAAATGAGATCACTGTGTTGCTGTATTTACTTACTTGTTAATTAAACCTTAAACACAGTGATCGCAGGCAACTAACGTTACAGTAACGTCAAAGCAAAGGCTTCCGTAATAGCTCAGCTCCGTCCGGTTGAAGTTAGCGGCTGTGTATTTAAATCCACAACAATCAGCCTGTGGATTGATAACTACGTGTAGTTAGTTATCCTTCTAGAAGACGCTAGAAGATCGTATCTTTTCCTGCTAAGCCGCCGGACACCACGTTTTGCCCGCTGAGAAAACAGGCGGTGTTGAATTTCGGTTTCAATTCTCTCCTGGCCAAAGACTATATACATAACATGACGTTGCAGATGTGTTGCTGAATTGTAAGAAGAGCAACGCTCTCCAGCGAAGGAAGTCCCGCCTTTCAGTAAAAAGGGCCAATCGTTCAAGTCTAATGTTTCTCTGAGGACGGGCCTTTGCTCGCGCGTGCGCAGTAGTTGGAGTAACCTCAAGTGCAATTTACTTTTGTTACAGCAATTTCAAGTAGGCTACTTACTAAAACAAAATACTATTTACAACTGCTGTAAAATGTCATTTTTGGCCGGTATTATCCTGTTTTGTTGTGACATTAACCAGTGATTTTAAAGTTGTCAGTCCTCCCCCATTCAAAGAGATAAAACTCGGGTCAAATATGGCCGCCGAGTGCGGAGACCTTCCTTAAAGGGACTTTGTTCGGACTTCTATTTGAAGATCAGGATAAGCGATTGTAACCCAACCCCAAACATCTCTATTCTTCCCTCTACGGCAAAGCGAAGACGTGGTTGCCATATGGACCGTAATCCTATGAGTCGTTGCATTTGTTGTCGCCACATTTTTTTTGCTGTAAACTACAATGCATAGTTGATTTATATGAACTGCAAATGCACTGTATAGCTACCACACAGTCAGAAAATACCATAGCATAGAATATACATTTCATACATTGTTTAATGGGTATATATAACAAATAAACTATTATTTTTTTTAAAAGGCAATGAAAATGTGTACTTGATGTTTTGACTGGAATTGGAGATATACGCCACTCCAGGTTGCCCGTATTGTATGTATTTTGTCCTTCGTAAGTATCCGTAGTTGGGCCCCCATAAACACTTTCACTCTGTGAGACACCGGACGTGTGTGCTGAAGGTCGTGAATTAAACGGTAAATATCAAAGTTGGGTTTTGTTTGTAACGTAAATTTTGAGGTAAATGCTGTATAACATTTGTTAACAGCTGTATACTTACGATCATTTGTAAAGGTTTTATTTTGACTTCGTTCTGTGAAGGGTAGTGTATTGCTCCACTTGTCATCTAAGTTAACGTTAGCTATCCAGTATTAACCAACGTTAGACTGGGAGTTTTACGTCTCATTGAGAACCAATCCATGTACAGTAAAAGTAATAGCATTGTGTTTTAGTTATTGCATACATTTACGGTTCTGTTCTAAGTTTTATCAAGTTTATATAACGTTACTTGCTACAATGTCGATTAGCTAAGACGCTAACTGATAATGCTTTCATGGAATGCGAACGTGCTGCAAATAAAATGATCTAACAACACAAATAAAAGTATTAACTATCAAAACGACTTGTTTAAAAGTCCAGAATCAATGTGTGTGTCTTGAAAGTCAATATGACGTCCATTTGTGATGGTCACAATAGCACGTAGCGGTACTAAATAAAGATCTAACGTTTTTCGAAGCTTTTGATACCTGCTTTGTTGTAAGTTTATGATGAAGTTTATTAACCTGTCTTATTGTATTCTCGTTTTAGGACGACAATGTCACTTGCAAAACCAGCAATGAGAGGCCTCCTTGCCAAGCGTTTGAGGTTTCATCTGCCCATTGCGTTTGGTCTTTCCTTGCTTGCCGCAGTTGCATTCAAGGTCAGTAGAATTATGTTAAACAATTTTGTACATTTTGTATTTTTAGCGCACATTTGTATTGTTCACTGCTGTTTCATAAAAGAGAAGTTGTCAAATCGTTTGTTGTTTTGTTTGTGTTGTCCTGTGCTTAGTATCTATGTATTTTTGCAGATATTTTAAAATAAAAATGAAACAAAACCAGACAATGAAGTGTACATAAGTGGGGGTTATGTCCCCTAATACTCAGATTAGTTGTTTATAAATATGAGTGGTTCAAAGAAAAGTCTTAATTGCTAACATCCCTGTCTTTCATTGCATTTTAATTTGAATTGTGTCTTTTTGTAGTACGGAGTAACAGAGCCCAGGAAAAAGGCATATGCTGACTTCTACAAACAGTATGACGCTATGAAGGAGTTCAATGCCATGAAAGAAGCTGGCGTTTTGGAAAGCGCCAGGCCCTCTGGAGAATAAAGTAATGTCATGTGAGTAGCCTCTGAATTCATTCCAGTTTTCACTAGGGCAACCATTTCTGACCATGACAAATATGTATCCTGGATTATTGTGAGTTATTGTGAACACTTTCTCAGCTTGTCAGGATGCTAGACTGCTTTAACCTTCTGTAAAGATGCCCTTTTGTCTTTCTTTTACCTGAATGTAAAACTAAAATGTTTTTTTGTTTTTTTTTACAGGTTGTGTGGTCCCCCCCTGCATTCCTGGTCTGGATTGAATCTTTATAAGATTACTGGATTTAAACATTAATGTCTGATGTTCTCACGAGCATACAAATAAACTATTTAAAATTTCAATCACGGTGTAAAGTCTCATTTGAACTTGGAATAATTGTTTTCGCTAGTTTCAGCATTTCTTGATTTTGCATCTAATTTAAAAATCTGTGCTGCTGGAGCTTTCAATCATTGATATAGTTTGTGACTATGACTTTGCCATTGTTATGTATCATGGGAATGAGTGCATGTATCAGTCATTGCATTTATAGACTATAGATGACATTTAAGCTGCTCTCTGTCATTCAGAAAGGTGGTACTAAAAGAAAAATCCACCTAAAAAGAAAAATATAATCTTTTGTGTTCTGCCAAACAAAATAATACAGATGAATGTGATTAAATGATTTTCATAATTTGGGTGAACTATCCCTTTAACCATAACAGAACAGGATACTTTGGTTTTGAACTATTTTGGCAACCAACAAATTTCAAGGCATACGACGTTACTTAAAAAGTGTTGTTTGTTGGTAATTGTTTTATGTTTGTTGTATTGAAACCGTTAAGAACAGGATACTTTTACCGTTAAGTAAACAGGATAATGTTTACATTCTGTACTACAATAGTAAAATGCAAAATTTTGCTTTCTACTTACACAAAAGTACTATTGTATTCTATGTCGTGCTTGTACAATTCATAGTATTACTGAGGTTTCCTGTGACTATTATTTATAGAACGCCTGTAAGAGATGCGCATACTAGCCAAAGAGGACTTTTAATTTGACGTGCATTTTCCCAGCGCTCCACATCACCGGAAGTATTTGCAAAACAACGGAAGTTGATGTTTATGGACCAACTTCGAGCTAAATGTAAGCAATGTTAACACGAATTGTAATTAGTATTGTTACCCAAATGCGATTGCTTTCATCTGACTAACACGACTTACGTTGGGTAAGTTACGTAGCAGTTTACTGGTTTGCGTTATTAGTTCGCTGCTTCACATTCTTTACACGCACCTCCTGTAGGCCTTTGTGCCAGAGACCCTGAAAGTAGTGAATATGTTTTACTATGTATGTTTTTATGTAATGTGAATTAAAAAATTGTCTATTTAATCTGGTTTGGGTACAAACAAACCAGCCAGTAGCATCTGGTTACTCGTGTGACCTTCAGTGCAATGAGAATGTTAAAGGGATAGTTCACCCAAAAATAAAAATTCTGTCATCGTTTACTCACCTTTAAGTTGTTCCAAATCTGTACATTTCTTTGTTCTGATGAACAGAGAGAAGATATTTGGAAGAATGCTTGTAACCAAACAGTTCTTGGACCCCATTAACTACCATAGTGGGAAAAATACGTTGTAACACAAAATGAGATATTTTGAAGAATGTAGGAGAGTTCTGGAGCACTTTTGGCTACCATTGTAATTTTTTCTAATATGGTAGTCAATGGGGTCCAGAGGTTACAAGCATTCGTCCAAATATCTTCCCCTGTGTTCAACCAAACAAAGACATTTATACAGGTTTGGAACAACTAGAGAGTGAGTCATTCATGACAGAACATTTTTGGTAGACATGTAATAATTTTGTTGGTAAAAGTAGTTGGCACCCCAGAAATTTGGTTAAAGGTTTTGAGGTGGTCAGAGACACTTACTGTATATTACTTTTAGATTATGTATCTTTCAATTTGTGAGAGTTGGATGGTGTTTTTCTTTTTTGTATACGTTTTATGTCCAGAGCATAATATTTTTCTTTTCATAACCTTATCATTTATTATTATCCTTAGTGTATTACTTTTTAAAACTTGCATGTGGGTAATTTTGTGTCGTATCACCAACATTTAGGAAGCTTTACTGACTAAAATCTTTGAATTTATTTATTTAGATAAGAGTAAAGACAAACATAAGTAATGTTAAAAGCCAACATATGGAAGGCAATATTACATTAAAGGTCCATGAAATTTAGCAGCATGTATGTGGTAGCAGACTAGACCATCTGAACAATCAGATCATATTAGGCTGACAGAGATGAGAGGATTAGAGAGATGAATCGCCAAACGAATCATTTGAGAGTCAGTCAATAAGTAGGGTAATAATAACTGCTTATTATTAGAAAATGAAAGTGTTTTTACAGCTTGTATGTACGTAAACTTGTTGTTGGACACTCCATAAACCAAAGTAGGACCTTTAAAATCACAAAATACTCTTGAATCTATTTTTGTAAGTCTGTTTGGTACGCATTGTGTGACTCTGAAATGAATAAGTGTTTCACATCTACAGGGTGGAGTCGTGACCTGAATCAAAACGTCTGAACGCTTCCCTTCCTTAAATCTTTTACTTTGAAAACTCTATCCAAGATCTCCATCTCTCATCACCCACATGAGCGCAGTTTTCTATTCCCGCTGGGCCAAGCGCCATGCCTGATCGGGATAGCACTTACCTGGCAGGTGGTGGTGGGGGAGGAAGTGGGGCTGGTGTGGGTACTGGGGTTGGGGAGGACGTAGGTTCAGGGACAGGTTTGGGTGGAGGGGTAGGAGAACGGACGACAGTGGGGGGCGGTTCAGCAGGCTGTGCAGGTGGAAACGCAGGTCCTGGGGCGATGGGAGGAGGCGGGGCGTTAGGAAACGGGAACAGCTGTGGTGGAGGCAGTGGTGGATTCGGCTCCGGTTTAGGACTCGATGGCGTTTGCCGGGACTTTTTGCGGAATGTGTGCAAGCGCGGGAAACGCTGCCGTTTCCGTCATCCAGACTTCAATGAAGTTCCAGATCTGGGTGTCCAGAAGAACGAGTTTATCTTTTGCCACGACTATCAAAACAAAGAGTGCGTGCGCACCAACTGCCGATTCGTTCACGGATCCAAAGAGGATGAGGACTATTATAAGAAAACTGGTGAGTTGCCCCTCAGACTGAGGGGAAAGGTGGCTGCCGGGCTCGGGTTGTCCCCTACCGATCTCCCGTTGAGCCGCGGGGAGGTCCCCATATGCAGAGACTACCTGAAGGGCGAGTGCCAGAGAGGCAACAAGTGCAAGTTTCGGCACGTCAGAAAGGACTATGATTATGAGGCCTCATCCAGGGTGGGCGTTGGATGCATGATGGGTGTTACGGGCGGGGTAAGTGGGATGGCCAATACAGGTGTGGGAGGGGCAGGGGGTGTTGTGGGAGCCTGTAGTGGGATTTCTGGCCTTGTTGGCGGTGGTGGAGGTAGCTATATGGGGATGGGGTGCACCAACATGGTGGGCTGCAGAGACCAGGGATTGTCGGGTGGAGGGGGCGGTGGCGGCTCAATCAGCAGCTGTATGTCGATGGGAACCGCAGTTCATCGCCGCTACGATAGGGGTCCCTGTTCAGTCTATGACCCCATATTTGAAAATGGCCTGTTTGAAGCTGGGCCAGTAGAGGCTCCTGTAGACCACACAACCCTTCAGTTAAAGAGAAGGCGCTTGGAGGGCCTGCGATTTGCTGATGGGGCAGGTGTTGGACATTATGACCTGGGAGTTCAAACCATCCTGCAGACCAGACCAGTGGAATATCGTCTACTTGAGGAGGAAAACATTTTGTTGAGAAAAAGAGTGGAGGAGCTTAAGAAACAGGTGAGGAAGTGATGTAGGTTTGCCAGGGTCATGTTTGTATGAATTACATAGTAAATGTCTTTCATTTTAAAATGTATTCACTTCATATTTTTTCCTTCTCAAGGTGTCCAATCTCATAGCCACCAATGAGGTGCTCCTAGAGCAGAACGCTCAATTCCGAAGCCAAGCTAAAGTGATAACTCTCTCATCGACCCCCGCCCCATCCGAGCAGAGTCTGGTTCCCCCTGTTGGTTCTATCAGCTCCTACAACCATGGCATTGCCCAAACTCACACCACTCTTAGCAGCGCCGGTCTTCAGCCACGCCCTGTGACCCAACAAGATCTGGTGGCCCCGTCCGGCGCGCCTACCGCCCCTTCTGCTAACGCTCCTCCCCCTACAGCACCCCCTCCGCATCTGAACCCTGACCCCATCTCCGCTGCCCTCGCTCAGACCATCGCCCAGGGAATGGCCCCACCTGTTTCGTTGGCCCCTGTTGCAGTTTCTGTGGCTCCGGTTGCTGTGTCAATGGCACAGCCGTTGCCAGGCATTACGATGAGTCACGCCACCACACCGATGGTGTCATACCCCATAGCCAGTCAAAGTATGAGAATCACAACCATACCTCATTAGCATGGGGCTAATGTCTTCAGAAATACATGACTGACCTTATTTGTGTAATTGATGACAAACTCAGACTTTTTGTTTATGAGCTAGAAAACGAGGAAACTACAATTTCCCCTGGGTTTTTAGGGGGTCATTTTGACTGATTTGGATTTTCAGATTTCTGGATAAAGAACATACAGAGATTTACGTGTCAAGCATGATTCAGTTGTCTTGCCGTGCTTTAGTGGACAGTTGCTTTTACCAGAGAGCAAATGTTTGCTTTAAAGACTCATTTGAGATTGGCACGCAAAAATGTCTTTTTTCCTGACTTCCTAGACGTTTATTAACACAAACTCATGTGTGAACTCATTTTGAAGGATGTACATATTTCACTAATAATCATTACAGAAAAATTGTGAATTTACTTGTTACTTATCAGATTTTATTTAACTTTTAATAGTTTGTTAAGTGAATTATTTTTGTTGTTGTGTTATTGGTATTTCAATAAGCAGACACATTAAACATCATTATTCATTCTTGTCATGTTCTAAACAAAATGAAATGTGTGGGCATACATTTTTGCATTATTTTGTCAGAACACATTATTCTTCCATACCAGGTGAGCACTTTTCCTGTGTAGCTCAAACCTATATTTCTATTCCAAAGTTTTGTTCAAAAAGGTTTTTGTTTCTTGTTAATAGTCCTCTTTTCTTAATGTTCATGCTGTTTGCTTGTGGACAAATCCTCATGTTTTGTTGATACTAAATTCCTGTTATTCCAGTTCCAGAGATTTTTCATTTTGAAATGAAATTCAAATGGTTGTTTTTCCATAAAGTATACATATTGCATATTAGGCCTTGGATATGAGACCCAGTAGTTGAGACTCTTGATTCACGTAATTAAATTAAATCTCTTTTTTAACCAGTGATAGAAGCAGAAAAGGTTTTTTGTAAACCTATTTTAATCTATCAAAGTTGGCTTCTGGGGTGTCACATGCATAGAGCTCATATTGGCAGTATTATTGGCTGCTCTAAAAAGGTTAAATTGACCAAGATTACTTATTAAGCATATTTCTTTAATCTGATAAACTCATGATTGTCGTGACCTCTGCTGTGGGTGTTCTGGACTTCTTCAAGAATGCTGTCTACCGCAAGAAATATCTTAAACCTCTACTCCAGGACAGTAGGCATTCACCAGATATGAGAGGACCTGCTATGGCAAGTATGTATGTATTTTGTTTATATTGTCACCATTACATGTCTTGGATTATTTGAAATGTTCACCAAAAAAATTAAGATTTGTCATTCATTCTGGACTATACATTAACATTTTACAACTACAACATTGTTTTTGGATATGTTGTAAAATTGTTGTAAGGCAAATGAACCATTGAAACATGACATTTGCAAGTGTTATGTGGTGGTGAATGATAACAAACTATTATGCTGGTTAGAGCATGGCGCTAGCCATGCCAAGGTCATGGGTTCGATCCCAGGGATCATTGCATACATAACACAAACAAAATGTATAATGCAATGAAGTCGCTTTAGATAAAAGCGTCTGCCAAATGCGTAAATGTATAAGGCAGAATTTTGTAATGGTATTCGATTTTTAGCATCATATTAATGTACTAGTTAACAGTTCATTATGAACATAGGCCTACTGTAACTTATATTACTAAAACAGCGTTTTCGGATTGTAAGCGTTAAAAGATCTGTTTCAGCTCTCCACCAGCCAAGTTTTTGCACAGCTGCGACGTTTTCAATGGGCGTGGATCTGATCAAATAACGGCACGGCCCACACCTCTTGCTTTTAAGACAGAAGTACAGTCTGCAAAAAAAGAAAAGCTGCGTCGTGCCAAACGGGTAAAAGCGTGAGGTGGGCGATTTCGTTTCCAGCCCTTTCTCTCTGCTTGACTTATCGATCTGCAGTGATCGGACACATTCGCAGCCTTTCGCATCAGCCCAAGTCCGGATTCACCGCGGACTAAATTGCAACTTTGAATCGGCACCAGATGTTGAATTTGAGTTGCAAATCGCTACGCGCACTCGCTCGGTAATCGTGTCCTCATATTTGCGTACAAACCAAAGCCCTACAATGTCGCGCGCTGACGCGAGTCCCACCGATGACTCGGATTCGGAGAAAAAGACCGACCTGTACCAGGACAGTCCGACTGGAGATATGGAGGTCCCCAAAACTAAATTATTTGACGCTAAAGCGATCTTGTGGACTTTTGGGAAATGTCTCACTGCTTTGTTGCCCGTCTACCTGGCTGGTTACTATCGGATGAGCACTAGTTTGGTTGTGTTCGGGATGATGGTTTATTCAGGATGGAAACACACCCGGGAGGCAAAGGAGGCGAGGCTGAGGTCCGCTATACAGTTAGTCGGCGATGAACAGGAATACATATCCTCCAAATCATTTAGAAGTAGAAGAGACCTGCCTTCGTGGGTAAGGACGCAACGTGCGTGGCACGAAAGTGTGTATTTGGTTGTTGTTGTTTAATACTAAAAATGCAAAACCTCCAAATAAATCGTATTAAATGCACCAAGAGTGCAACAGTCAAGCTTGTATGCATGTAAAACATTTCAACAGCTAACGGAACGAGTGTTGATGCCTACAACGCATTGTTCGTTTTAATAATTCAAATGAATCGATTCGCACAACTTTATAGACGTTCGCACAAAGTCATATAGTATAACTGACATATTGCAACACAAATAGTGACAAAAGGATATTTTAAGACATGAATGATACGTAAAATGACACGCAAGGACTGCTGTGGACACTTTTCGAGCGACGTCGGACAATAATTGCTGAGTCGTTTGGCTTTTTGAGCCTGTTCATTGAATCGAACAGGCCGAACCAAATGATTCAACGACTCTTATCAGAGCTCTGAACGCTATCAAAGAGGTCTGCGGTGTTTAAGAAGACTGTTGGTGGCGCTGTGTTAGTATTCGCAATGGAAACCGCATTCTTGGCCAAAGTACTCGTATTTGTCATCTCCGCCCAAACGCGCAGTCGATGTTTCCATTAAAATGAGTTTATTCTATATTTGGTCATGTCTCACCATCACCATCCTTCAGGTTTTTTTAATGTACAGAAATAGAAAACGCGTTCATGTTCAATAAAACGTGCTATAAAACATTGTATATTTCAAAAGGCTTAATAGTTTTATTGCATTTAATAAAAAACAACTCAGACTGAGGTGGTTTTTCTGCTGTTTCTTGTTCATAACCACATCCTCTGTTGAAATCTGTTATGTATCATGAAGCTATTTTCAGAGTCTGATATCATTCGGTTTTATAATTTCAGGTCAATTTCGCTGATGTGGAGAAGGTGGAATGGCTAAACAAGGTACATCAGTCAGATTTTTCGTTCACATTTGTTTAAGATGCCATTTGCAAAATCCCAATCCCATTCCATACATGCCCCACCCTTCCTCATGTCACGACAGCTGTGACACATTTTACATTTACGCATTTATCCAAAGCGACTTACATTGCATTATACATCAAACATATGTTTCCGAGTATGTGCAATCCCTGGGATCAAACCCATGACCTTGGCATTGCTAGCACCATGCTCTAACCACTGAGCTACAGGAAAGCCACACAATTTACATAAAAAGCAGGATTAAAGTCACGTATGTAATAAATACTCCAAACACTTTATGCAGTGCAGTTTCTTTGATTCTTTGTTATGCGGTCAGTGTTTACCTCCTGTGTCATGAAGCTCTGCCCATTTTCTGCACACAGAATTGTGCTAGTGACTGTAATGCTGTAGTTTATCATTAAAGGCACAAATATTTAGGCTTGACATTCTTATCAGTGATTCACGAGGGAGATATTTTACCCTGGCAGTTCTCCCAGCCGAGGCAAAACTCAAGAGACTGTACGGCATGTCATGTGTCTGTGCATGACTCACAATGCTATTTCCGAAATCCAGGGTTTTGCAGTAGCGTATCATGATGTGAAAAATGCCCCGGCGTCTGTTATCGGCTTTAACCACAACGGGTCTCTACAGTAACAAAGCAAACACAAAAGTAAGAGTGTAAACAGCTGCGAGGGAGGCAGAGAATGGGCATATGGGTGTTAAATGAGGTCAGGTCTTTGTGTACATAGCCCCCTGAAGTGTTTTATTGGTTTTTGTTCTGTTTTTATTTTGTGAATGTGTCTTAATTGTGTTGGTTTTTGAACAAAAGAAACCTTTGTGTACACACAGAGTAGCTTTTGATACAGAATTGTTTAGAATTGTGTAACATTATTATAAGTGCTGGTTGGATGTTGTATGTCATACCTTGCTTACAGAAAAAATAAATTAGCTTTCGTATAATAATATTTATTTTATATTGATATGGTTTCATTGGACGCACACGCTGATGGCTATACTCTTATTTCTTTTATATTTAATTTATATTAATATTTTATTGTATAGTAATTGTATTTAATTTAATTTAAACATTTGTTTATGTCGTTGCCGCCAAAACCATCTATACATGCTTTTATACATGTGCAGTTCTGCAACCCTTGTTACAAAATTTGGGAGATAAGTACATTTAAAAATGTGTGTATATTAAAAAACCATTATAATAAATACAAATACAAAGTGCTATAAACGTAATAATGCAATCCTAGATTAAATGTATAATCAAATAAAAATATGCAGGAATGGGTAAACGGGATTTAAGTCTAAAAATGATCTCTTTTATGACACTCTCTCTCTCTTTCTCTCTCTCTTGCTCTCTGAAGGTTATCCACCAGGCTTGGCCCTTTATCGGGAAGTATTTGGAGAAATTGCTGACAGAAACCATAGCTCCGTCCATCCGTGGGTCCAGCACCCATCTACAGACCCTCAACTTCACCAAGATAGACTTTGGTGACAAGGTATAATGAAACAAATAAAAGCTTTTTCCCAATTATACAATAAATACCATTCCAGTATCCCAGTAAAGCATTTTTATCACATGGTGGATAGACATCTCGATGCACAGTTTTATAGTGGCATGAACTTGTTAGAGCAAGCCTTCTGAGGGTACACATTCTTGTTTGGATAAGATCAAATCTAAATTGAAATGATCACAAAGTCTAGACAATATTTTGCTGTTATGCTTATCATTAAAGGTATGCAAATGATGAAGTTATATTTAATTATAGATCAGTTACATTAGATAAACTTTTATTATAGTGCAATGTTAAAGTTTTTCGAAAGCAAGTTCATGTGTGTCTTTTCAACATTTCACAGCCTATGAAGGTGGTTGGTGTGAAGGCTCACACGGAAAACGACAAAGGTCAAATCCTACTTGATGTTTACATCAGGTAGCACATGAATCCATTTACATTATAACTACATCTGTGTCAACACACAAAATGTTCAATAATGAGTCAATTGTCTGCTGTGAACTCAACAAGTGAATGAAAATCCTTTTGTTGTCTGTATTGTGTCTGTTTCTCAAGTGCTTTGACCTCTTTTGCAGTTACGTGGGGAACGTTGAGATAAATGTTGAGGTTAAGAGGTATTTCTGCAAAGCAGGTGTGAAGGGAATACAGGTGTGTTTAAGGTGTTTCGGCGTGTGTTAGAACAGTAAAATTGATATCTGGTCAAACTAAGGAAATGAAACTTGTTATTCATTTTTGTTTTTCTGTTTCAGCTTCATGGGATGATGCGTGTCATTTTGGAGCCTCTGATTGGTGACGTGCCAATTGTGGGAGCTGTGACCATGTTCTTCATTCAAAGACCTGTATGTTTCTTTAAACATTTGTTTACAGCAAGTTTTTGTTATATGCAGTTCAGAGCCATCTTATCATCTCCATCTCTTTTTCATTGTTAGAAACTGGACATTAATTGGACAGGTTTGACCAACATGTTGGACATTCCAGGGCTGAAGTGAGTTGAATATTGTTTTTACAGATGAATACACTGTGTTTTTAGCTCTGCCTCCATTTTTAAGACTCTGACCATATTTCTTTGACACTTTCTCTGTATCAGTGTGATGTCAGACACTGTGATCATGGATGCGATTGCCTCATTTTTGGTGTTGCCCAATCGCCTCACAGTTCCTTTAGTGTCAGACCTGCCTGTGGCCCAGCTGCGCTGCCCTCTGCCCAGGGTAACACACACACACACACACACACACACACACACACACACACACACACAGATGTTTATTTATCTATCTAAATCTAAAAGTAAAACTAAATCTAAAAGTACTAAACAGATTTTTTTTTTTAAATGATATTTGCTGTGATTTGTGACCCTGGACAACAAAACTTGGGTGTAAATTTTTACATTTACATTTACATTTTACATTTATTCATTTGGCAGACGCTTTTATCCAAAGCGACTTACAATTGAGGAAAACAGCAAGCGATTCGTCTAAGTAAGCAATATTCACGAGAGGTGCTAGTAATACAAGGTTTCAAATACAACGTCAAGATAGTATAAGCAAGTATATAGAGAACATTAGAAAAGGAAAAATAGGGGTAAAAATCTTTTTTTTTTTTTCTTCAGTTTTTCACAATTGAGATTGAGATCATCTGAAAGCTGAATGAAAAAGATTTCCATTGATGTATGGTTTGTTAGGATAGGACGATACTCACAAAAACACATGTTTTGATATATTTATGGTAGGAAATTTACAAAATATCATGATATCAATGATCCAATCATTTTTGGATTTTGTTGGCTATTACTACAAATATTCCTGTGCTACTTGTCCAGGGTCACATATCTGCAGATACCGATGGTATATTAACTTGCATTAACTAAATTCTGAAGATTAAATTAATATTTCTTAACTTTCTGAATGTTATTAATTCATATAATAGCTATTAATATCAAACTGGTGATGTTTCTTAACATTTTCTATACACAGAGCACAAATTTATTGCATTTTGATTGACAGAATATATCGACCTCGATCACTGGCTGTTTTTAAAATATTGTTGCTAGCCGATAATTAAAAAAACGCTTTTAACGGCTGACACTGAGTATCAGCCAATATATCGGTGCATACCTAAATAAAACATTTCTTTTCATTAAAATTAAATCAAATATAGTCCTAAATATTACTTGAAAACTTTGAAAACAAAAATTTGAAATGCTTAATTTTACTAACTAAAATTAGTAACTAAAAACTAAACTAACACTGAAATAAATAACTTGTATAGCAATATAAAAATAAACAAAGAAATAAATAATAAAATGACAAAGTTAAATAATAATAAAGGATTCTGTGTCAAATTGTTTGCTCAATAGGACAATAAAACTATGGAAGATATTTAGAGTTTACACACAGCTACAAATGGCACCTGTAGCACATTTGAATGGTCTTTAACTAAAGAAAATGTCTCTTTCTCTTTAAGGGTGTTGTTCGTATTCACCTGCTGGAGGCTGAGCGTCTGGCATCTAAGGATAACTATGTGAAGGGTGTGATAGCGGGCATGTCTGACCCGTACGCCCTTCTCAGAGTGGGACCACAGACCTTCAAATCCCGCCATCTGGACAACACGCTCAATCCCAAATGGGATGAAATGTATGAGGTGGGCAGAGCAGAACTGCACCTGAACGGATTTTCGCACTATGTTGTAACAGAGTCAGAACATTTAAAAAATGTTTGTGATTTGTCCTCCGTCCATCATTCTGTGAAACGTCACGTGTGGTCATTACTGTCCATGCTGTTATTATAGCGTGTTTGGTGTTGCATGCATGTGTGTGTCAGGTCATCGTTCATGAAGTTCCTGGTCAAGAGCTTGAGGTGGAGGTGTTTGACAAAGACCCTGATCATGATGATTTTCTGGGAAGGTACCATCATGTTTATCTGTTTATCTTCTCATTCCATTTCTTATTTATTCCTGTAAAGGGGCCATGTCCTGCATTTTCTATATCTTTTTTAAAATCTACATATAAGGTTTGTCTACCTATCTACTTATAGTTATAAAGTGTTTTGTTGTGGAACAATTTTCCATCTTTTCTCTGCCTAAAATGAGACTATAAGAGCCATTGAGGTTTTAGGTTCTTAAAGTTACAGTGTTTATATGAAAATAAGATGCTTATGACCTTTTTAAAAAAAACTGTATTGTGTCAAACTTCCTCTTAAAATAATTTTGACAAATTGTGATCTCATAACTGTCTGGAAATGTGTGATTTATTTCTTCTCTCACCTTTGCTTCCGTCTTTTCTCTGTCTCTATCACTTGTGTTCAGGACAAAGCTAGACTTGGGGATTGTGAAGAAGTCTAAAATAGTTGATGAGGTAAGTTTTTTTTATTTACATTTACATTTACATTTATGCATTTGGCAGACGCTTTTATCCAAAGCGACTTACATTACATTGAACTATACATTTGTACATTTTGTATAGTAAGCAAGTGGGGGTTAGGTGCCTTGCTCAAGGGCACCTCAGCCGTTACCCACCAGCCCTGAGAATCGAACCAGCAACCTTCTGATCACAAGTCCAACACTCTAACCACTGGACCACGACTGTCACTTTTATTTAGAGTGAAAATGACTGTTTTCATGAACTCTAATGGGTGGTATGTATTTGCTGTTTGTGTCTTCTCATTAGTGGTTCACCTTAAAAGACACTCAGACAGGACGGGTTCACCTCAAACTGGAGTGGTTGACACTGGAAGCCAACACTGAAAGACTGAATGAGGTCACACATACATACAGCAATTACATAAACTATTACATAAACCACACAAACTGATCAAATGTGTAGCTTGAATGCACTTTATGGTAGAGCATTGCATTGGCAACACAAAGAAGTGTATGTGTATGTTTTGTATATCAAAAACTGTACTTTTAGTACTTGCACACAAAGGAAGAAATAAAATAAGGCACATTGCTTTAAAAGGGTGTGCCGGGACTGGAGCTCCATTCTGCACACATGCAAACATTGTGGTGAGTCTCCCCACCCAATCCCAGTAAACTTCAACTTTGAGCTCCAGAAGAGAGCAAAGTTAGTGTGCACACTAACTAGCTCAGTTGGTTAAAAAAGAAAAGATATTTGCATTGAAAATGTATACCTTGAATGCACTTTTGCATCTGACAAATGCATGGAGGTAAATGAGTGCGTATAGAGCTTCTTACAGGTTGCTTCACCCTCAACCACTGGCACGCACAGGATGTACCTCAATTCTCTCTCCTTCTCTTGCTTTCTCTCTCTATCTCTCTCAGGTTGTAAAGAGAAATGAAAGTGCGGTTAGTAAAACAGCTAACCCCCCCTCAGCAGCCATCTTGGCAGTGTATCTGGACAAAGCTGAAGCACTTCCTGTGAGTAATAGTCTCACATCCTCTTCCTGCACTCTTTGTTCAGTGTGTGTATGTGACTTGACTATAATTTGTGGACATGCCTTACATACCATTCTCTGATGTTAACTAAATGCGACAATGGATAAACAATTTATCCGATAAAAACATGTTCATAAAACATTGTTGGAATGTTTTTAATTACATGCGTATGCTTTCAGATGAAGAAAGGCAATAAGGATCCCAATCCTATTGTGCAACTTTCAGTGCAAGATGTGACTCGTGATAGTCGGGTATGACACACACATTTAGCATCCATGTTAATTGTACAAGAGACCACATGTCGGATCTTTTCTATTTAAAACATTCACTCTGTACTGTATCACCTCTCTCTCTCTCTCTCTCTCTCTCTCTCTCTCTCTCTCTCTCTCTCTCTCTCTCTCTCTCTCTCTCTCTCTCTCTCTCTCTCTCTCTCTCTCTCTACTCATCTCTCTTTAGATCTGCTGGAACACTGTAAATCCCCAGTGGGAAGATGCTTTCACATTCTTTATCCAGGATCCAAGCCAACAGGATGTTAAAATCCAGGTATACCTACATCATCTGCCTCTAAAGGAATAACTCAGACCTGATTCATTAAAGGGATAGTTCACCCAAAAATCATTTACTCACGTTTGAGTTGTTTCAAATCTGTATGCATTTCATTGTTCTGATGAATACAGAGAAAGATATTTGAAAGAATGATTGTAACCAAACAGTTCTTGGACCCCATTGACTACCATAGTAGGAGAATAGTTGTGATTGGTGCCGGCTAGACCATACCTGCTAAGCCATTGACACTCTCGCTTTCTCACTTTCAGGTGAAGGATAACGATCGCGTCCAAACTTTAGGAAACCTGTCGATTCCTGTTTCACGTCTTCTCACATGTCCCGATCTGACTCTAGATGAGTGGTTCAATCTGAAAAATGCTGGTCCAGACAGCCGAATCCACATTAAATCAGTGCTCAGGGTAAATGCGTCTGATGCATCAGAGCACTACAGTTCACTTTGGATGAGATTTGTGACAGTGTGTTGATGTCATCTCTCATAGGTGCTCTGGTTGGATGAAGCAGCTGTTAATTTCTCCAACCTCTCCAGTGACCCGTTTTCCGCATCACGCCCGCACACGACCACGCCCCATTCCAGCTTCGCCACCGAGGTGAGCAGATCTGCTCTGTTTTACGGAAGGCGTTCTGATTTAGTAGCACTAGCATCATTGTAGAAATAGAAAGGTAACTGCCCTGAAACAGCGGGGAGCTACACTGCTGCTAGTCGTGGTTTTAAAACAACATTCATGTAAACCATACATAACCCTAAACATAACTCTGATCGTAATATAAAGTAAATTTTATTTAAGCCCTTAGACCAGTTCTTAAATCGAATAGGTTGATAGTCGTGTTGTCCCAGTTATTTTAGTATATTGTAGTTTTATTAATATTTGGAATTAGTTTTATTTTTTGTTAATTTTAGCTTATTTTATTTATTTATAAATTAAATACATTTATATATTAAAAAACGTAATTTTATTTTGTGTTAATTTGAGCTATTTTGTTATGTTCTTATTTGTTTGTTTATTTTTTTTATTTAGATTATTTATTTTAGGTTTTATTTTATTGCATTTTTGTATTATTATTTTTATTAATATTTTACTTATTTCAGTTTATTCCTAATGCAACATTTCTCATTTTTATCAAGTTTAGGTTATGAGAAAATATTTTGGCTGATATTTTATTTTATTTCAATAAACAGAAATGTTTTAATAAATATTTTTATTTAATAAATCAAGTATTTTCCTTTTTATATTTTCTTTTTTTCTAGGGGGTTCTGCGTATTCACGTTGTTGAGGGTCAAAATCTGGTTCCCAAGGACAACCTGATGGGCGGAATGGTGAAAGGGAAGAGCGACCCCTACGTCAAGATCCAGATCGGAGGCGAAACCTTTAAAAGTCAAGTCATCAAGGAAAATCTAAACCCAACCTGGAACGAGATGTATGAGGTAGGAATGCTGGCTGATTATTGGTTTTTCACCAATAATCCACGTTTGTGAATAGTAAGTAATTGTAACGTGAAACTAAATTTTTTTAAAGGTGGTTTTGACGGGGCTTCCCGGTCAAGAGTTGTCCCTAGAGGTTTTTGATAAGGACATGGACATGAAAGACGATTTTATGGGCAGGTATAAAAGCTGCTGTCAGTAAATCCCGTAAGAGCTCTCAGAGTCGAACTGCATTATTCAACATGTATTGCTTTTCTTGTAGACTGAAGATCAATCTGAGTGACATCATCAGCTCTCAGTACATCAATGAGGTGAGTTATTGCATCTTTATATTAATAAGCACAAACGCAACTTGAAGCCATTATAAGTACTAGATGGAAAGCAAATGTCATTACGATGTTTATATGTATTCTGTCGCAGTGGTTTACCCTGAATGACGTCAAGCGTGGCCGTGTTCATCTGGCTCTCGAATGGCTGCCTACAGTAACACAACCGGAGAAACTACAGCAGGTGTGCAGAAACATCTCTTGTACTTGCTCATTTAAAGAATGATTTAAAGAAGGATGTCTGTTAAACCGTGTGGTTTTAACCTCAGGTTTTGCAGTACCAGTCCAAGAGCACGTTTGCGAATAAGGCCGTGCCAACCACAGCTCTCCTGTTTGTGTATGTGGAGCGTGCCCATGAGCTTCCTGTGAGTAGTATTACAAATGAGATCATCTTAATATATCAGTTGTTTCTCCTATAAAGCAAATGGAGACATTTGCTTAAATCTGCTTTTTAGATGTTAATGAAATTTTCCTGAAAAAAGACCCTAGTAGTTTAGATGGCGCTAGAGAGGCAAAAGGTTAAACATCAAACACTTTTTACCCTGTTAAATATATATTTCGGTTTTGTTTAGTTAAAGAAGAGTGGAAAGGAACCGAAAGTTGGAACGGAGCTGATTTTAGGAGGAACATCTCACAAAACCACGGTAAGATACCTTTTTACTCGGATGCAGTAAAATGGCATTTATGGGAGCTGTTTTTTATTTTCTCTTTCTGTTATCTGACATTTGTGTGATGTAGGTCAGCGATCGATCCAGCGCTCCTCAATGGGACGAGGCATTTCACTTCCTGGTTCGAAACCCACTGAAAGAAGACCTCGTCGTGAGGGTGAGAAATCACAAACATCAGTGTGGTTTTCAAAAACATACTGCATGGACTTACACAATGACATCACATTTCTAATATATATTTGTAGTATTTTTAGTATTAATAGTTCCATCAGACGCTAATTTGATTTCCTCGATCACATTGTGTTTCCAAAGTTTTTAAATAATCAATAATTGTAAAGTTGGGTTTCCTGGTGGAACTGTCTGCTCCTCTCCAATGCTATAAACATCTCAATTTGTCTCTCTGCTGTCTGACCTCACTTTTATCTCCAGTTATCCCACTGTTGGGATTTCTCTCTGGGATCTGTGGTGATTCCGATCAAAGAGCTACTGTCAGAGCCGGATCTGATTCTCGACCAGTGGCTGAATCTGGAAGGAGCTTCGCCTGATAGTCAGATTCTGCTCAGAGCTGAACTCAAGGTGAAAACATACCTTTACACTCCACCATTTTATATATTTCTATTGTTTTTGTACCTCAAAACACAGTTTTTTTAGGAAAGTTAAACAATGTGTTGACAAGCTCTTTTTGTTAAATATTTGCAAAATCCACAGACAAACAGGGAGACCAATATTAATGATTTACTAATAAATAAAAATCACAGAATATGGAGATATAAGGTTTCTGTCTGACAGTGATGATGGTTGTCGCTGTCCACCCGAAAGTTAAAGTTGACAAGTACTTTTTAATATTTACAAACAAACATAAAGAGTGACTATTAATAATGATTAATGACAAAAAATGAAAATCACATGGAGATATTTTGAAGGATAGCAGTGATATATTACTATTAAACATATTCACCCCAATGAAAGCAGAATGAAGTTTTTTTAAATGTGAAACATGAATCGAATCTACAAGTTTTATTCTGCTACTTCCACATTCATACTGTATGAAAGTGTATGAAAAAAATCTGTGCAACTGGACACTATTTACCAAAATATGTTCACTATTTACATTTGGGATAAACAAACCGTTTGTTATGTTTCTCACGTAGATTCTTTGCCCGAAAGTGACTGAGAGTTTTGTGGACCAGGATGAACAGTCTAAACGTCCAGGAACCTCCAGCATTAAAAGAAAACAGGAGGAGTTAGAGCAGAAGTACGAAATTCATCTAAAACTATCACAGTTAAACCCATTGTCTGCCAGTGTTGTCACTGTGTATATCCGGTTATGTTCCAGGTCTAGTGAAGAGGTCCCAGAGCCTCCTGTCACCATCCTGTCCATCCCGGATTATCATGTGTCTGTCCCGGAAGAAGAGAAGGTCACAGAGGTCCCAGAGGTATCCAGTTCAGATGACCTTCGACCCTTGCAGACCAGCCCTGACCCCAGCTTCGGTACTGAGGTGAGAAGAGTTGAAAGAATTGCTCAACCAACATGCCACACATAGACACATATGTAATGGGATCATGTGTTGTTTTGTAGGGAATGCTCCGGCTCCACCTGCTAGAGGCTGAAAATCTGGTCGCCAAGGACAACATGATGGGCGGAATGGTGAAGGGAAAGAGCGACCCCTACGCCAAAATCCAAATCGGGAACACGACCTTTAAGAGTCACGTGATCAAGGAAAAACTCAACCCTATCTGGAATGAGATGTATGAGGTAAGGTCCTCAAATGCGAAGGTGTGTACTGATTTTTAAGTTTTTACACTTACATTACAAATGTTTTTCCCAGCTGGTTTTGACCTCAGATTCGACCTCAGATGTTCTGGTGGAGGTGTTTGATAAGGACATGGATAAGGACGACTTTTTAGGGAGGTATGTGGATCAATGAAAATATTGTTTTTCATTTATGTTCAGTCATTTAAGTGATTTATTAATGAATGTCTTCATAGGGTGAAGATAAGCTTACAGGAAATAATGCGATCTCACTTGATGGACCAGGTGAGCATTTGGTGTTTGAATAAAGTTGTAATACTTAGAATTGATTATTAATTTGTGGACAAATAATGTTTTTGATTCGCCCAGAAGAATCACAGATGAAATCTCTTTATTATCACAATTATTTAATTGCTTAAATGATATTTCTCTAAAATAGAGAAAAATATCTCACAAATGTCTCCATTAGAGTTTCAGGAGTCTGCAATCAAAAGTCAATTTTATTATATATGAATTTAAACATTTCTCATCAAATTGACCCAAATCCATATTATTTAACCTTTACAATCTACATTCATTTTACACCTTCATACTCCTTAAAATCACATGAGCTATGAAAGAGCAAATTCTAAGAAATAAAAGTTCTTCTGTCATTTTTTTCTTTGCTTTTCAAGTGGTTTATTCTGAATGATGTCAAACATGGCCGTGTTCATTTGATTTTGGAGTGGCTACCCATAGTAACTCAACCTGAGAGACTGCAAAAGGTACAAAATAATAATAGTTTTATTAACTCTTATTTAATGTAATTCACTTTTCGTATTTTGATCTTCATTTGTCTCGCTGTTTAGGCTCTGCAGTTACAGTCAGCACATTCATACCTGAACAAATCTGTCCCATCAGCAGCGTTGCTCTACATCCTCATGGAGAGAGCACACGCCCTGCCGGTACATCCCACAACCACACAAACATAGGATGATATTCCATTACATACTGTCATTTGAGTATTTCCTGATGTCATTTTCATACGGATTATCATGTGCAGCTGAAAAAGAGCGGGAAGGAGCCCAGGGCTGCCGCAGAGCTGGTTCTACGTGATTTTTCTCATAAAACCAAGGTGAGTTTTGGTGCTTTTTCAAAGAGATCAAGATTTTGCGTTTGCTTCTGATCCTTAAGGATTCTGTTCTGGTCTTTGAAGGTCTGTGAGCGCTCCGTCTCTCCCCAGTGGAGTGAAGCATTTTACTTCCCGGTTATTGACCCTAAAGAAGAGATTCTTATTATAAAGGTAAAACAGATTTTTATTTACACTGCAGCTTAAAGTATATGGTCAATTACTCACAACACAATTATTATGATATTTTTTGGTGAAAATAAGTAAAATCATCATCAAAGTAAATACACTTTGCCTAGAATTGCTAAAAATGGACATTATTAAACATTATTAAAGGAGTATTTAATTCATTTTTCAAAGACATTTCTTTTAAATTCAATTTGTAATAAAGGAAACTTTTGCCTACTAATCTAGTTTCAAACATTTATGCATACATCTTCAGATCAAATGATTTCAGGTCAAGAGAAACATTACAGTCAAGTGATCCTAAACTTTTTGAATGTTACTGTATATAAAGTTCACATCACATAAACCAGTGCATACAAAATGTCTTAAAAAATACTCTCACTTTTAGTTTTCGAGTGCTTGGGAGCAACCTTTGGGTTCTTTGGTTCTACCAATCAGAGAGCTGCTTTCCAAACCGGATCTTCTGTCGGACCAGTGGCTGAGTTTGGATGGAGCAGATCCTGACACTGAAGTTCTTCTGAGAGCACAACTTAAGGTGAAACACTATTACACCTGTAACTAAAACATTTGTCATAGAGAAAGTACGTAAAAAATCTGTACCGTAAACACATGACCATCCACATGTATAAATACATAAAGAGCTAAAAACTCTGTTGATATTGGTAACAGATTTTGGACTCAAATCTGAATCCAAGTGTACACCTGAAGACGTCTGTTACTGATGAAGATCATTCTGTGAGTGGACACCATGAGAATAAAGAGCCAGTCATTGCTGAACAAACACAGGCTGCAGTCAGTAAGATGTCTGACAAGAAGACCCAGCCAAAAAAAGGGTATGATTATTATGTTTTAAATCTACTGTTAGAAGTTTTGCTTTGAGACCTAAACAAGATTGTGTGTCGGGTGACCAACAGGCTCAGTGAACTAGCAGCTTTCACTTTACCAGTTCCTGTGTCAATGCCTGAGGAACATCAGAAACAGAAAGCTGCCCAAGTCATAGATGACCATCACGTGATGCCCTCTGCCCCTAAAACAAAACCAGACACTGAGGTTAGTTTGTGTGTAGTGTATTTGTGTAATGTTTGTAGTTCTTTTGTTTGTTTTGTCTTTTGTATGGTTTAAGTTGTTTATTTTGTATTGGTTTGTTTTTTGTATTATTTTGGGATTTTGTTTTGTTTATTTGTTTTGAGTTTTGAGTTTGTTATATGTTGTTGTTATTGTTGTTGTTTTTTGGGGGGGGGTTGTGTGTTTTTTATGAGTTTTTGTTTTGACATGTATTGTTTTAAGTTGTTTTGTTTTTGGAGGGTGTGTTTTTGTTTTGTTTATGTTTAATAAGGGGATTCTGGGAAAAAAAAAGATCACTATTAGCTTATTAAAAATACTTTTGGTTGCTTTTACAGGATCTCCGCAAAGTTCCTGATTCCACTTCCACTGTCGGTGAATTTGGTCATGTAACGGGACCGCACAAAACACCAGAAGCTGCAGCATCTGAAGAGCATCGAGAATCAGATAAACCGTGCGTTATAAACTGTATCACAAGGCTTGACGTATTCCTAGTTTAGCATTATTCATCAACAACTTAAACTTATTCAAGCAACTACATTATATAATATATTATTAACATATGAATGATGGGCTAAGGTTATATAAACCTTGATTTTTGTGTGTGTTTTTTCATGTTAACCAGATCTTATAAAAAGGCTTCCCCTAGTTCAGTAGAAGAGTCAAAGGTCACTAGTTCAACAGACGTACGACCCCAGAAGACAAGCCACAACCCCAGCTTTGGCACCAAGGTTAGACTGTCTGTTTTCACAAGTTGTCTGACATTTTCAGATTAAGGTGATTTTCCTGTACACCTATTTTGCTCTAAATTCTCCTACTGTTAGTGTTATTTCATATCTCTCCCATAGGGGGTGCTACGTATCCATCTTTTGGAAGCTCAGAATCTGGTTGCCAAGGACAATCTGATGGGCGGAATGGTGAAGGGAAAGAGTGACCCCTATGTCAAGATTCATATTGGTGAAATGACCTTTAAAAGTCATGTGATCAAGGAGAACCTCAACCCCACCTGGAATGAGATGTATGAGGTAGGGATCAAAATTCAAGTATTGCTGATGGCAACAATAATAATGTTAGAATGTGATAAGATCAGAATGTGTTCATTTCAGTTTGAAGCACTAAGATTTCCTTACTTACTCTTTAATGCGTGTATTAGTGTCTTAGTCAGGATTTTCCCCTGTGTTTGCTTTAGGGCATGTCAAACTAGATGTGTGTTCTAACATTACTTTATAACTTTATATATCTGTGTCTTTATTTAATAGATGATGATGAGTCCAGATCAAAACCTAGAAGTGAAGTTTGAGGTCTATGATAAAGATGTCGACTCTGATGATTTCCTGGGAAGGTTAGTACAAACAAATAAAATCTCTAAATAACATTTATTTACTTTAGATGTCATAACAAAAATGATAATGCGAACATGTACAGTGTAATAATTTGATTTGGACTAATTATGACTTGGTTCTTTTAAATACTGCAGTCAACATGAAGTACATTTGACATTGATTTCAAATATTTTTACCCAGATTCAAGCTGAAACTCGGTGACATCATCAGGTCCCAGTACAACGATGAGGTGAATACTATTTGTATTTCTGTAGCTCAATTTGTAAAGCATTACATCAACAACGCAAAGGTCATGGGCTTAACCCCCATACAGTGCATTCAGGATATACAGTTTTTTTTGTCACTTTAGATAAAAATGGCAAATGCATAAATGTAAATGTATGTGATTGCAGTGTCTTAATTAATCTGATTGAATTTCAGTGGTTTACTCTGAATGATATACAACACGGTCGGGTCCACCTGGTCACAGAATGGCTGCCCACCGTAACACAACGTGATAAACTGGAACAAGTGAGTTTTAAATCAAAACACACTTTTATTTATGTTTCATTTTAGCATTGACATTAAACAAGTGTCTTCATCAGGTAATGCAAATGCAAAGTGCTCAGAGCTACCAGAATAAAACCGTTCCATCAGCAGGACTGCTGTTTATTCTTTTAGAAAGAGCACATGAACTACCGGTGAGTAACACACACTCGTATATCTATTTTTATATCTGATTTTTCTGAAGCTGAATAAATAAAGGAATGTATTTGTGTGTCCAGCTAAAGAAAAGTGGAAAGGAACCCAAAGCGGCAGCTGAACTTGTTCTTGCAGGAACATCTTATAAATCCAAGGCAAGATTTATAACATTTTTGCTTTAACATTTTTAGTAATGCAGGATTTTTATCGAGTCTCGTTTCTAACCTTGTTGGCATCTTTGATATAAATGAAAGGTGTGTGACCGTTCAGCCTCTCCTCACTGGAACGAAACATTTGAATTCATGGTTCATGACCCCAAAAAGGACATGCTTATCATCAAGGTGAGAATTTTTCATTTATTAAAAAAATTACCTGAAAAATAAGCAGCTGTCAAAATCTAACTTTAATTTGTTTATTATACCGAACAGCTTTCAAGTGCCTGGGACCAACCCATGGGCTCTTTGGTTCTACCAATCAGAGAGCTGCTTACAAAACAAGAGCTGCTGATGGACCAATGGCTGAATCTGGATGGAGCTTTACCACAGAGTCAGATTCTGCTCAGGGCGCAACTGAAGGTTCGAACATCATCGCTTGACATCCCATGATATGTTTTAGTTACTCAAAGACAAGAGAGAACATATAATTGATGTTTTTATAATACTAAATCTAATTTGTATATTTATTTAGATATTGGATTCCAAGATGGCCGCTTTAGTGGCGATGGGTTCAGGTCCTGTGCTGAGTAACAAGCAGGCAGCCACCACTGGACAGATCAAAATGTCCCTCTCCTTCCAGAAGAAGCTCGCTGTTATAATTCATGCGTGCAGGTCATTATTATACATCATTTTTGTTTATATTATTTAAAATTTTCTTGGTTAAATACAACTTAAAGGGACAGCTCACCTGAAAATCAAAACCAGGCACTCATAAAATATGCAACTATCACACTGTTTTATAAATGTAACTATAACATTTTATCATGTTATTGTGATGCTAATGCTACAAGTAAGGGATAATGTACAGGCAGCCGGCTGTTATTGCAGAAATAAGCGCTGACAGTGTGATCAGGACCCGATGCAAAGTGGATAACAATCGGCTGCTTGTATATTATCCCGCATATTACACGACTACTTGCCACATGAGAAAAAAAAACTGGACATGAAATGTGCATTTGAAATATTGTATTAGTTTATTTTTACCGAATGCAGACGAGGAAAAGCCGTTTAATTTCAGTTTTAAGGTAAGAAACAACGTTCAGATGTCACAAACAGGCAATTTGGTTTAATCATTTGTAAATATAATGTCATCTGTTATTCAAAGACTGTGTTATATTAAACTGTAGCTGTCAAAATGATTTGCAGGATCTGGGTTACCGTATGTTATTAGTTTTGGGCGGTTGTTATCTGGGATTAACAAACCTGCAAATGTCACTGGACAGAATCAAGCATTCCAACGAGCCATTAATAAAAATGACATACAAAATGTTAATGTTAATAATATGACATACAAAACCTGTCTCTGCAAAGTTTCAATATCAAATCCGTTGCCTGGAATCTGCGTGAGTCTAACGGAAAGAGACATCACGTAACTATCCGTAAGTGCATCGACAAAAACGCAAGCTTCATATTTCTGCTTTTAAACCCTCCGTCGCGGTAGACTTTCACTGTAAACGAATTAGTGCAATTATATTTTCCTGCTTTTTACAAACCAAGGGACGGCTCGGTTTTGTTTTCTGTGATAATCCACAGTACGCCACAGACAGCTGAGTTTAGTTGTATTCAAACAGGAATGTTTTTTTTTTTAGTTCATCAGCTGACTGTAGAAGTTGAATGCTTTTGTTCTCTTGTGTGTTTAGAGGTCTGGTTACATCATCTAAGGATGGATCGGACACCTACGTCTCACTCATTCTGTTGCCAGATAAGAGCAAGGCCACGAAGAAAAAAACTGCCGTGAAGAAGAAGAACCTCAACCCAGAATACAATGAAAGGTGTGTGTATGTGTTGAAAGGTTTATAGTGTGTGTACATGAATGGGAGAGAACAAGGTTAAATTAAACAGTCATCTGTACACTATGTACTAATACAATGTACTCTAAATGATCATAGTAGTAGCATGGTGTTTTGGACATGTACTAATAGTAGTAATACCATGCTTTTGGTACTATGGTTTCTTTAGTTTTGTATTTTGTGTACTATTGACAGCATCTATTCAGCGGTTGCTGTTGTATGCTGTTAACTTTGCCACAGTGTGTATGCGTCACATACTACAGTATCATGTTCTTCACCAGGTTTGAGTTTGATCTGAGCATGGAAGATGTTCGGCAGCGAGAGCTCAGCGTTTGCGTGAAAAACGCATCGTCGTCTTTCATGAATCGAGACAAAGACGTGATTGGCCAGGTCAGTCTTGCTTCAGTTTAATTGCACAAAAACAAGTTTGACTAAAACTTTGTATCGAAGTTTATGGTTTAATAAAATATTAATGATGTCGGTTGGTTGGTTTATTCTTCTAGGTACAAATAGACTTGGGGCATATAGACTTGCAGGCTGGAGTCACCGAGTGGTAAGTGATGTGACTAAAATACACAAACATACGATTATTTACAGTAGCAACAATTCTTCAAATGATGTATGATTCATTCTGTGCTGGTATATGTTTACCTTAAAGAAAAACTCCACCCACTTTTCTTTGTCAGGTTCGATCTCAAGGAGGACAATTAACACACCGCTCGACCGGACGTCTTCATCTTTGACCTCTGCAGGTCAAAATCTCGGCCAATGCTTCGCTACCCTTTATCACACCAGTTATTGTTATTTGAGTATTACTGACAAATTAGGTTTATGAAGAAGGATGGTCAAAAGTTTATTTTATGTATCTACGGAAGTGAATGTTGTGAGGGTGTGTGGCGGGTTCTTGCCTTCCAGTGCAGGTTGCGGGACAAACTTGCATTTGTTTTTATTTTAGAGGGAAAAGTAGGTTGGTTTAATATGGATTTCATGCAGGATGTTTGTTTTTTTTAGGAGTGAAGAAATATTTCTTATTATTGAAAGTGGACACCAAAATGTTTAGAAAATTTTAAAAAATTTATTCAGACAGGCCTGTAAGGCCGTTTATGTATTTAAAATCAAATCATCATGTTGCCTTATTTGTCACACTTGTGTATCTCCAACTCCATAGTCTTGCAAAAAAGCTGCTGTTTACACATTGATGTGTCGCTTCTGTAATTCACTGTGATGTCAAAAACATTTCTTAGACAATATTATATTACAGCTAGCATTTGTGGCATGTGTTAAAAGCCTTAAAAGAGAAACTGAACGGGAACAAGATTTTCAAAGTATATGATGCTTTAAAACAGTCATAATTTTTATTTCTTGTGATAATTCTGTTGGCAAACCTGCCGTATACATATGTCTTTAAGATATATCAGTATTAGCGTTTCTTTACTTTTATTTGTTGTCAATTACAAGATAGTTTTGCACGAGTCGTATTGTGTTTTCTCTCTGTTACACCATTTTTTCCACTTTGTGTGCATGTTACAAATCACAATTTTTCTATTATATACAAACATGCTTAACTGTGTTAACACCAAAGAATCAAACCCTGATAAAGACAATGTTTTTCTCCACTATGCACTGTTCATACATCACATTTCTGAATGTATAACCACATTTCAAGACTGCCCAATAAATCTTACGGCAGACCCAATTGTGTTGTCAAAAAATCTTTTATTGAAGTTCAAAACGTATAATCATGTAACAATTCATGAGAATATTATGGATTATTAACACCGCATTGATTGTATTGGTCATGCACAGTTTTATTGATGGAGAAAAAAGTTAAAACAATCTTCATTTAACACTGAAAGGACATGTGATGCTATGATTTGATTAAAACAGGGTTTTGTCTTAGCTTTTTACAAAAGACGGCGTGACAACCATTTTAAACATGACTATTACAATGACAACATTTCTCATGGTATGAAGAGTGCGTTTCTTTCTCGAAGATATATTTAGGCTTCAAATGACCTGATGTTGATGTACAGGTCCTCTGCAGACATCTTCCCACAAACACCCAAAACCATTTTTTACAGTTTTATGTGAGGCTGTAAAAGAGGAAAAACAGGTAAAAAAACAATATATTTTACATCCCTCCCCTAGACACCCAACTGATTTTTACTTTCTTCCTGTCAGCATGTTAATAAAATTTTCAGGCTATTTATTTCTCTCCAGACTGCATGTGATATTAACTACACACAACAAGGTGTTAAAAATAAATCTTTATGCATATATTTGTGCACAATCATTCGGTTTGACCATACGACCATGTGTTTAGGCTTATGTAATAAAACAAACCATATAGGTCATTGTTTATGCCTTTGTAAAGGAGCAAAAGTGTAACTTTGTCTATTCACATACCTGTCAATAAGTGAATCTCTCATAGTAGTTGCTATAGCGCTGGGCTGTGTCTCGCTCAGTCTAAAAACGCTTTCAATGACGGACAGCTCAGTGCTCGTGGTGTCCAATCCGCAGAAAGCACACCAGTCATTCACCACCATACCAGCACCGATCACCTCGCTGCCACGATTCACTGTTCCAGCCTGGAGAGAGATGATAAGCACACGATTCACATCCGAGTTTGCATTTATTGTATTCAAATATATATTTTCAAAGGAGAAGTCATTCACCACTAGAGGCACTTGCAGAAGCGAAGAAAGCTCATCTTGATCTTCTATCGAGGTTTTAGGATGGACGAGTCCTCCCTGGTTACTGAAGGTGCAGTAACTACCCACAAGCACCTGCTCTGCAATCGTCTGTCGGAAAACTTCTACCTTTAAAGTGTCGGCCAAAATTTCTTCTGTTTCCTGTACACAACAAAGCACTTAAATAAATATAGAAACAAACCCAAAACTTTAAATAGTTGATCAGTTCATAGAACAAATCTGAGAAATAATTCAGAGGTTTATATGAGGATCTGAAGTGTTTGGTGAACAGTGAAGAACATTCTTACTCTGTCTAAATCAGGATGAACCAGAGCAACATAGTCATTACAAGCGATGACGTTCCCCAGCGCAGAGAGACGCTCTTCCACCCTTTGGATCCGGAGTGTATCTGGCAAGCTGTTTCTAATGTGCTGTAATTCCTGATCTGTTGTGTTGTTGGGCACCAAGAGACCGTGACGATTTCCTGCCAGATGAAGATGTTGTGAGTGACCTCAAACAAACCGCATACTCATTCAAAATCTATTATGCGCATGAGGCCACAGATAAATCTAATATGCTCCTGTGTGACATTTCATTTATTTAAACAAGTAAATGTGCTACCACAAGAGACCCTGCTACCTTATTTAACCTTTTATGATTTAGTATGAAGTATACTGAATATACCGATGCCTGCACTTTGAGAACACTGTAGAGAATTTATTGCGCGAGAGAATACATTATTAAACATAAATTTAAATATATTTTGTATACCAAGTCACATACCCACACACATTCTGCCAATAATACGACATCCTGCTATAGATGCATGAACTACAGGGATTGTTTCTGATAACTCGCCTTCAAAGACGCTGTCAAAACAAATACAGAAAAACAAAATTAATCAAAATTATCCTATCTTGACACTACAGTAAGAAAATTTAATATATATGCTTATCGTACATAAGATGAATACAGATTGTCATTCATCTCATTCTTACTCACCTGTAAAAGTTTTCAGAGCCGCCAATAGCAACCAAGCAGTATGTGTTTGTGAGCTTAGCAAAACATCCGATTTCATTGTTTTTTTCAAATGATGCACGGACCGCCATGATTCTGCAAATGAACTGATATCAGACCCCAAACCTGTTGGAAAACAACATTTGTAATGAGATGCACTGCGATTGCAGAATGTGCATTGCAGAAATACAATAATATATGTTTCTTTTTAATTTTCATTAAAAGAAATGTCACAATTGTTTGAAGTCTTGAGGTATATACACTTTACCATGTAAAAATCTGATCGGCTTACACACACTGTACAATGATTTTTGTGTTCTTCCAAAGCCCAAAAAAACCTTCCTGAAGAATAATGAAACTTCAACATTCCCTGTAATTTGATTAGATTAGCCCAAATGAAAAATACTAGGAGCCTATTAACATCAGTAAAATTCCTGCATACTATGTTTTGAACCTTACTACAGTAAAGTTCAATACTATTTCCATTATTTCCATTTACTGCAGTTAATACCACAGCATTTTGTCAACCCCAAAAAAAGGCGCTAAATCTAATTGCTGTTATTATTTTTACATATATTCGAACTATAAAAATATATCAATAATAAAGCTAAACACATCATGAGGCTCTGAAAGGCTGTAAGTAACTTTTAAATCACACAGTAACTGTTAGTGGTAGCAGCGAACGTTAGCAGCCAGCTATGTTAGGTTATTTTAATCTCCCTGCCTTTATCCGCGCACATTTTGTAGTTAAAGGTAACAACTTATTTAAACTAAATAGGTTAAACTGTAATTGTAATGATTTTAACATCGTATATGCATGTACTTGAGTATAATCTCATATTTACCGATTGTCACTCTTGAAAAGCGAGGAAACCAGATACCCACGTGTTCAGAATTCTCTTCCGGGACGTGCTGACGTCACGCGTGACACTATGTGATACGTAAACCGAAGTTGGTCATGGGAAACACTGCGTGTTGCTTTTTTGTTTTGATTCTTGATTCAGCTATATAAATTGGATCTAGAAAACATGCTTTTTGTTTGTGTGTTTTAAAACGGCGTTAGATACAGCATTAAGTAAATAAGAGGTTTTTTGTAAACACATTCAACAGACCTTGAAATGTTGCGAGATTAAATATTTGGTGTTTAAAGAATAAAGTTAGATAGCTGCATATGAGGTATGAGAATGAAAAAAGAATAATAAACAACAGCATACTTCATTCATATTGTTTATTATTATTAATGTATTGTGTGATCATTAGAAAAAATAGAAAACAGAATGAATCATATAAATACCCTGTAAAAGTAATAAATATTAAGCTCTTAATTGTGTTTAATAGTAAATACTTTTTATTGAACTGTTACTGTAATACAGCGATTTAACTTAAAAGCATAAGAAAATAAAACAACAATAAACAAGAATTTTTATTAGCAGATATACATTTCTATAACCTGTTGTCAAAGTCCAAGTGGCCAAGACCGGCTGGAAATGTACGTTTTTTATTATCCACTAAAATCCTGCATAGCAACCGGACACGCCCATCCTGGCATGGTGAATTTGTGAGCCAATCCCGTTTGAATATCTGTATGACGTCGTGTTTGTTGACACTTCCATTAGCTGCCACCTGCGAAACGTCACTACGGCGGCGCGCGCCCGTGGCTCGCAGACTAACGTGCGTCCCGTGTTTTCTGCCTGGAAACATCGCGGCTAATCGCAGCTGTGAAAACGCAATATTCTGGGGGCAGGAGCCGGTGTGGGGTAAAGTGTTGCTGTTACCTAGGCTCGTTAACGCACATTATTGATCTGTTTTTGTCCCAGCCACGGTGACAAACGCTCCCTAAGTGCAAACTGTGTATGTAGCTTGTGCAGTTTTCTCTATACAGTGCTGTTGCTGTTTTGTTTTCATGTTGTTTTGTGGGAACTGAAGAATTCAGGAAGGATTACTAACAAAATAGCAAATATCATCACTGTTAATAGCAAAGTATCATCACTACTAGGGTCCTGCTACAATACATTTTATGTAAATTATTTTTTGGAATGTACAATATCAATACTCTGGTATTTTACAAAGTAACTTGGGGTACCACATACCATAGTATACAGCCAACCAAGTACCATGTTATTACTATCTGGCACATTATTTACTATCAGGGTACTGCCACATTAATTGTAACTAGTTTTTGTGGGACGTACAATTGTAACACACGTTTTGTATTTGTATATTAATAAAGAAATGGAGTCGGATCACAGTACCAATTCAGCTGCTGACCAGCGACAGAGGGATCAGGGCAACCTGTCATCCCAAGGTGAGACATCTTCATCCACTGGCCACTCTGTTCCTGACCCCGAGGATCATCTGGATCCAGAAACCGAACTGCCCCAATGCAGAATTGGCAACAGAAGGGTAGACGATATGAGTTTCATGATATCATGCACTAACTGGTACTAGAGAGATGGAGATGAACCTACCAGTCTTTGATGGCTTCTATAAATGTGTGCCAAATTCAGTGGTGGACTAAAAAAAGATGTGAAGATGCTCCTGGATGATTTGCTGAGTTGCAGTGTTGTTTAAATTAGTTTAATACTATTTATGACTAAAATAATTGGGCAATGTGTTTGTAAGGCATGAATCAGTCCAATGAACACAAAACAATATGTATTTCGCAGTTATCATAACCTAACAGCTATGCACTTACATATCGATTGCATGTATTGTAATGTAGTTTATATACATCTGCATTAAAGGGATAATTCACCCAAAAATGAAAATCTGTCATCATTTATTCCTTTACTCTTGTCATGTCAAACCTGTATGACTGACTGCAGAACACGAAAGAAAACTGTTGGTAAGCGAACCATGGCGGTACCCATTCTGTTCTATTGTATGGACACAAAACCAATGCAAGTCCAAGGTACCGCCATTCTTAAAAATATATTTTGTGTCATGCGGGTTAGAAATGACAAGACGGTGAGTAAATGATGACACAACTATCCCTTTGACGGTATAATAAACTGTATGCACATCTCTTATGGACTAAATAGTAATCCATCCAGTATCCACCAAACGCTTGACATTTATGTAATTTTATTGACATTTTTTTGAACATGGTGATATTAGATACACAGTGTAAAACTGTAGACTGAAAACGGAAATGAAAATGACCCATTGTTTATATCATTAAAAACAATTCAACAAATAAAGCTTAAATCATATCTAATATTAGTAATCCAATTCAGTTGAAGATCACACTTCCTGAAGAAAGATAACAATATGCGATGTGAAATCATATGCGACAGTCAGAGTGAAAGAAAAATACAAAAGGTTGAACTTTAAAAAGTTTCAGTAAATCTTCATATTTACATGACCATTAAAACTTGGACAAAAGCTGAGAGGACAGCAATGTTTTACCTGTAAATCAGAAAAATATCAAAACGGACAGAATCAGAATTGTTCGCTTCAAATGACAGCGAGCGTTTCGCTCTTCAATTCTGTCGCAGGGAAAAACAATTATGTACAGTAATACAATTTATATTCCCTCGTGGTCAGTCAAGAAAAAAACGTTAAAGCTATCTCAGATAAAATCTCCATTAAAATTAACCCTCTGTAATCAAAAGCGTAAATACAGTTGGGTCCTTGACTACCTCTGATATGTTTGTCCTATTGTTTGTCTCATAAAAGTACAGTAAAAACAAAAGGCAACAGCAGCTTGGGTTAAAAGTGACTGTTGTCCAAAGCCACAATCGTACCCATAAAAAGAGGCAAATTACCAGAGAATTCCTATTTATGTCTCCCTGTACAGTTCTGTTTATTTATTTTTTGTTTCTGTGCAACTAATGTGGTTATAGGCATGGCTTCACCTCGATTTTAAATGAAACTGTGTAGAATAATACCCTTATGTCTCCATTGATGATAAATAAATAGCTTTTCGTATGATACGCCTCTAGCATTACAAACCGTTCACATGACCCTACGACAAACATTTCTAAAGATATCCACCTTTGATAAATACACTTTAGTTCTGTTAAACATTTCACTTCTGACATTAGGTTTGTTTAAAGTGTGTTAATATATACACAATACTGGCTTGCTCAGTGGTCTGTTAGTTGGAAATTGTTTATGGAACGCTCCATAACATGAACATTGTTTTGTCTTTTGACAAAAATGTGATTATAGTGCAAGTAGAAAAAAAGATGTGCAGACCCCATTCTGAGACTTATTTAGCTACACATTAATAATGCCAGATTTGTTTCTGCAAATAAATAATAATTCGTCATTGTGACTCTTAAAATAACCGAGTCTATTTCAAGCACTTAAGCAGCCTTGCCACACGATTCGTCTTTTTTCTTACAATGATAAATACATCTCTCTTAGGGAGCCGAGCATCCCAACGTTGTACATAAAACGCAGTCTTGGAACACACGCTTTTGTGCCACACTGTCAAATTCAGTCCACGTTTTGGTGGTTTTATTTATTAAACCAACATCAGCTTATTGGACAGATTTGAGGAAGACGACTGGTAAAGCACAGTGTGTTCCATTTAAAATACTCCCACCCAGAACTGCCTGTACCCGAGACATTAGACGATTTGCTTGCCACATTGCTTGTCGGAGTGAGCAGGTGCTCTAATACGGAGGAGTTGACTAATAAAAATGCTTATCCGAGAGACAATAACATTGAGTCTTTCCCAAGTGGGCACGAACATGTAAAATCTGCTCAAGATTTACGCCATTTCTCTACCCACGGCCAAGCTGCTCGCCCAACACGTCCAAAAATGACATGACAATTGGGCCAACTAGAATAAACGGCGACACGTTGTTTTCTATGAGCGAAGGCATTGTTTTTCGATCGAGGGGTGCGATTTATGTATGCGTTCGTGAAACACAACACTGAAGTAGGAATCGATGTAATGAGCAGACTTTGATGTGCCATAGCTGACTGTTAAACAAGGCACAATGTCTTAAAGGGGAAGTCACAAAACCTCAATTATACATTTTCTGCCATTTCATGAAACGTGTGGTTGATGTTACACCAATCGTTCTTAAGACCACACTTTTTAACCACAAAAATAAATAAAATACAATGGATTTGTGGAGATGGTATAGTTGTATTACCATGGCATTCTTGGACATGGTAATAATAATATCTTTTTTAAAGATCATACTAGTTCCTTTTTAATAACTATAGTATGTATATAAATCTTCCGTTTCATCTCTCAGACAAGCGGCTATATGTTGGTTCCCCTTTAAAAACACATGAAAATGTCTCTTTGGAAGACAAGAGCTTAGAGAAAGGTTTGTTCCTCTTATCCAACTAACACAAAATCACAAAGTCCCCTATAAAGTTTACTCAACAGACAACAAGGCTATTCAGAAAACATTCATGTTGGTTGAAATGTATTAACAAAATCCAATGACCCTGCGAGTCATCGTTTGTTTTTCCTACTGATGCAACGTCACAGATCATCAAATCATTAGCAGAACTTTGCCAGACACCTAAAAACAGCAGGTAGTTTCTGTAGCACATCCTGCTCCGTTGAACCGAGTGTACAATATTTACACTGTCCTACTGTATAAGTAAAACGTGTCTAACAAAAAAAAAGTTGTATTGCATGCAAAGTAAACTTGTTAAGGAAAACGTATTCGTAAATCTTTATACGGGAGCCTTGCCAAATCTACCATCTTAATATACCGATCAAGATTCTACAAACCTTTTATATATGCCTGAAACTTTATCAAGTTAATCCTAAAACATCAATAACACTTTCCAGTGTGCAACGTATTTGATTTCACAGCAGATGACAGCAGAAGACGTGTTAGTACAGTGGAGTCAAACACACTTTACTGTTTAATATCGTACCAATAAAACCACTTGACATACATTATGAGCCAAGTGTTAAGACGGTTAACACCGAACACTAAAATAGTGTTTTGAAGTCACAAAAAAAATTGAAGTCACTTCAACATAAGACGTACAGCGTTTAACGTTCATTCAATGAGGACGGATGAACTGCTTACAGATCATCTCCTGTACTGTAGGCAGCGGAAATATTTTCGTATTCAGATGCGTTTCAAAACAAGTTCCTGACATTTAAAATGTTACACTTGGTGAAAAATTATAACGTGAAATGTAAAAGAGGGTGGGAAAAACTAAAATCGAAATATATAAATAAAAAATATAATGAAAAATATATAAATGAAAAATATTATGATTAGAAAGCATAATCATGTCTAATCCAAAAACACTCTTTTTTTGACCCAAAGATTTCCCACAGAAGCTGTTACAAACAATTTGCCTTGAAAAACTTAATACGAATGCTGTCTGTAAACAAAATCTGATCAGAAAAAGAGATCGTCCTTTGTTACAGACTGATAAAAACAGCCGAAGAAGAAAAATAGAAGCGCGATACAGTACAGCGTAGGAGGAGGTATTAAGACTGCCCTAGTTATTACAAATCAAACGCTGTTCCTGCTCTGTGGAAATGAGTAGGCAGGAGTGAAAAGAAAGAAAAAAATATCTAGCAAACAAACATTCAGATTTAAGTTAAAGACAGATTATTATTATCTTCTTTTTTTTTTAAATGCCTCCCAACCCACCCCGTAAAAAATGCAAAGTCTTCGAGTAATAGCGGTGAATCCTTCACCTCATAAATGAAAATGACTGCATGAATTCCTTGGTATTCTTTTCTATGGCCTTTCTACCTACATTGTTTTTCAAGTCTTGAATTATTTCTTTTTTGTTTCATTTTTGTTCAGTTATTTCTTAATACTTCAAATTCATGTACAAGTTTATTCTGAGAACAAGTTGGATTCTTCTGTTAATCTGTGTTTTGATGGTCTCGCCAAACCCGAAGCGTCAACTTCGTAAGAATGTTGAGTTTGGCTTCAAACCCATCACGCTCCTCACCAACAATCCCAGAAGTTTCGTCCCTTGGGCTCATGCTATAAAAAATTGCGATATTTGTTATTCGCCATTGTCTCAAGTGGCGTCAATACTCTTGCCTTGTCCTTTCAGTGTTCCGGGGCAAGATTCGGAAAACAGGCACTGGTCACATATGCTTTCAGACCTCGGCATAGTAGCCCTCAGTTATGTTCTTGAGCGTTTGGGGTCCAAAACACCCCCTGGTCTGTCATACCCACTCCTGCACAGGGTGTTTGTAGTAGGTGACGTGCTGTTGAACGTTTTTGTTCTTGAACTGGAAGATAGTGTATACAAGGACCAGAATGCACAGTGAGAGTATGCACGGGATGACCACGGCAATGGCGTTTACAGTGCTGGGTACATCGTTGATGGCCACCATAATGTCAACGTCGTTGTGCGGAAGGTGCCTGTCTTTGTTCTTTTCCACTTCAGACTGGTCGCAGCCCATCCAATCTTTGAGGATTGATTTGGGGTAGCCCGGTTCCACGGTTAACTTCTGGTTATCAAACTTCCAGTAGTCCTTTCCTTTGTAGAAGTAGGTATAAACTAGAGAGAATCACAAAGAAAAAGGCATTAGGACAATTGCAATATCATTTTTTTTTTTTTATTTACACAAAAGTAGCTTTGCACTGATATAAAGATGCTTGTAAGAAACAGTTCGCTAAAGTGCTCATGAAAGCAAATATTTGCGTTTACATGCAGGCCGTGATGCATGACCTTCTAAACAAGAAGCTCGATTCATATTCATGATCACGAAAATAGCCGCCCTTGTGAAGATTCAATGACACAGTATTTCAAAAACTTCCAGCGCTACACAATCCCACCAGAGACCAGCGGACCAAATAAACACATACACACACACGTAAATACAGCATCAACGCTCTCGACGGAAAACCCTGAGATTGTGATTGATGAAGTGCTCAACCTTCCTCCCCGGCTGTTCTCCTCTCTAACTTTCTCTATCCTGTCAAGCAAAACATCTTGGATCCCGTCTGCAAAATCTGAGTGACAGAAAAATCATGAGCTACGGGCAGAGCAAACAGTCTGTGTAACTCTACCGCTGTCTCCATCTTGTGCCCTGGCCCTGCGGCTCTGCTGTCGGGAGGTTATGACATATATGATCGTTCCTTCACTGGAGAACACTGTGGAGATGAGGAATAAATCTGCAAGTTTATGTAGCCGCAGCGAAAATACACGAGTTCATAATGACACCTGTGTATTTTACGCTCGATCAGAGTATAACTAGTAATACATCACATACAAAATGAGTTATGCTAGTGCTCAACAGTTAGAAAAACATCACTGTATATGGTTTTTAAAGCAAATATATAAACTTTATCCCATTTGCATTGCTAAGAAGTTGCTCCTTCATAGCTTAATAGATTTGATGGAGTACATAGTTGTATATCAACTCTTAGTCTCAGATGTTTCTCCCAAAATTGCTTTGGAGAAATAGAAATAAAAACAAAAACAAACTAGCAGATGAAAAGTATGGAAGTGTCAAATGATAGGTAGATAGATAAAAAAAAATCTGGATTTGGCTACATTTGATGAGAAATGTTTGAGTTCATACTGAGATCTTCAATAATATTGACTTTTGATTGCAGACTGTAAACAAATCTGAGCTCAGTTGAAGACATTGTTGAGATCTCTTCTGAAACTCTAACGGAGACATTTGTGAGATTTCAGGCTCTGAGGAAACAACAGAGCTGCAGGAGACTTAAGCAAAAGTTTAAAAAGATCTTTTAGATCCTGTAATTTGGATATTGCATTTACTAACAAAGATCATCTGGTATACATTAAACGATTTACATAAATGACATAATCTGGTCGTTTAATGACATCATGATCTACTGAGATTAATGTCATCATTATATAACCATGGACCATATTATATAACCATAATTGACAACCATATTGTCAATTGTGACAATACATTTTGTGTCGAGACCCAGATAATTCCCTTCTTTCAGCCACCGTGCCAACCAGATCAAATAACCAGTGAGGAGGATTCAAAGCCAAACAGTTACTGTCAACACAACAATTCTGCATCTACTGAGCCAAAAACACACAAATCGATTACTCTACAACTCTGACATTTACTACAATCAGCTACACAATAATGGACACACCGCACCAAACTCACACCATGTCTACACTAGTACACTGATAGGTTAAAAACGTTTACGAGGGATCTGTTCATGCATCAGAGGGTTATGCCAGAATTACACCGGATTCAGCGTCTTAAACTTTGAGAGGACCAGTCAGATAAAATCTATGATTAAATATAAAATATTGCTTGACTATTCAAAACATAACTCACATCCTTCTCGACTGATAAAGGCTCCCTGCGGGCCCTCCGGGATGCCCCGCCACACACTGATGGGTTTGGGGTAGCCTGGGTCAACGTTGCGCTTCTCCTCATTGTAACGCCAATACTGGTCGCCTTTGAAGAAGTAGGTTTTGCCCACGGGTTCCCAGCGTAAGGCCGTGTCGATGCCATCACGGGGCAAGGAGCTGCCCATCTCTACCAGACTGTGGGGGTAACCAGGCTCCGCTGTAACCTCCTTGAAGATCCAGTATTTATCTCCTAGAAGAGAAAAGAGTAGATGAGCTCAAATTCAGAATCGTGAATGAGTGATTCTTGTATGTTGTCTGTCATGAATTACTCATTCTCAGAACAAAGAAATGTATACAGATTTGGAACAACTCAAAGGTGAATAAATAATGACAGAATTTTTATTTTTGTGTGAACTGTCCCTTTAACCCTTGTATGTCCTCAAGTTTGTGTTACTCGGCCAGTGTTTGTCAGGCTAATTTATGTAAAAAGTCATAAAAAGCATGAACAAACTTGTATAAACTTGTAAATATAATATAGTAAAATAAAATCTAAAACATGTCTATAGTGAAATGAAATAAAATAACATTAGTAAATAAAAATAAAAGGTTGAATAAAAAACAATGAATCACATTTATTCTATTTTTATTTTTTACAGCAATAACCATTGAAAATAGGACCCACAGACCTGGACACTGCACAAAGGTTAAATGAATCAGTAAAAAATTGATCAGACATGAATTTCCCTATTAAAATTCATAAAGTTCTTCAATTTTTATATTACAACATGTTAACAAAAACATGTTTTTGCATAGTATTTTTGTTATTATATAGTTGGAAACACATATTGATGGGTTGAAGCGTCCACAAACATAAATAAATTAGGAATCGAACTGGGAATTGGGAATCAGAGCCGGGTTCATTATCATTCCTCTTGATTTCACCCTCAGATGTAAGCAGGAGACTAGGGCTATAAATATCTCACCCAGCTTCTTCTAGCACAGCAAGACTGCGCCGGGCTAATTTAATGAGTGAGGGGGGTGAGAACGAGTGCTCGAGAGAAAAAAGCAAGCGATAAACAGACTTAAGAATAGACAGAATAATACAGCATTGAATGGATTCAACAAGGATTCCAGATTTAATGGAAGAGAATCAAATTTAGTCTTTTCCTGAGATGAACTCGCAGTCAGGCCCTTAAATTGCTTCTCTCTCTCTCTCTCTCTCTCTCTCTCTCTCTCTCTCTCTCTCTCTCTCTCTCTCTCTCTCTCTCTCTCTCCCCCCCTCTCTCTTTAGACACAAAGACTTAAACTGATCCAGAACCAGCAGGTGTTTAATGGATATAGCTGCACTTTACGTTGTGGTTTAGGCCATATACACGTTCAGATTGTCATTCAGGTACTTCAAACTGTTTGGTGTTATTGCTTTAACAGCACTAAGTGTTTGAATCGCATTGAATGCACATATAAATGTATACTTGGTCACATTTGGATAAAATGCATATTAAAATGTAAAAATGCTGCATAGATAAGAAGTCTCACCTTTAAAGAACACGAACTTGCCGTCGGATCTCTCGTAAGCAGCGTCAATGCGGGGAGGAAGACCCTTCCAGAACTGCTCAATGAGCATGGGATAGCCTTCCTGAACCTTGTTGTTTCGCAAACGCCAGAACCAGCGATCCTATGATGAAAAAGATTATTTAGATACATTTTAAAATGTAATGTTTATTTTGTTGGGTCTCTATCAAAAGTTGCATAGCATAGTGAAACACAGCAATTCACCTTGAAAACAAACATCTCCCGCCGAAAGAAGGCCACCGTGTTGAAATTGCCGTCACAGATATTGGGTTTGCCGTTACCGGAGGATGGGCGGTCTCCGGAGGGCGGGCGAGCGGGGCGGGACTGCCGGTCATGTTTTCTGTCTGAGGTGGAGTGTGTTCGCCGTGCAGGTAGTGTAGGAAGAGGACGGGTGGGCTCCAGCATGGCTGTGGGTATACCTGAAGAAACAAAAGTCTTACGCTTTTATCTGCTGTCATTCCTGCTTCAAACCAACAGTTCAACAGGTTTTATTTCGTATCCAAATTGCCTAACATCAATTTAATTGTTACATGCTGAAAGGTTTCATTTGACTACAATTCTGATACTTAATAAGTAAACACTACTTCATGTCATTTTAAAACCAACTGACAACAATAAAAATGAAAAATTAAGAGCAGAGAGTGGTTTTCCTGTCTATATTTTTGTTTGATTAATATCAATCGATATTATGTCTAATGCATATATTTAACATTTCGATACAAATCCGTCACGTCCCATTTGTCTACATTTATTTAAGATATAGTAAACACTGTTTAAACACACAAATGCATGCAAGCGTATGTTGGTACTACAGTACTCTCTTGTATCATTTATCCGATCATTATCCTTTCAAAATAATCTAATAATATTGAAGTCAAACTAATAGAAGAATACAAATTGTATAACAATAAACTTTTTACAATAAAAGTAACTGTACCATAGATTTTCTGGATGCCCTGAAGATCGTCCAGAGGCAGTTTGAAGTTGTGCGTCTCCATGTACTGGTAGAAGGGGGCCATGATGGCACTGGGGTCATTGGAATGTTCCAGACCCAAAGCATGTCCCAACTCATGTACCGCCACGAGAAAAAGGTCATTGCCTGTAAGGAAAAGGTTAAGGTCAAATCCACTGTTCAATCCATTTGGAGGGCAGTATGCATTCATGAATAATTCAGAGTTCAGCGTTAATGTAATTCCAACCAACACTGTAACAGTTTGCCATGTGTGAACAGAATGATGGAAGCAGCAGAATTTCATACGCAGGGCTCGAGGCGCTGAATATTTAATGTGTAAATTAAAGTGTGTTTTGTTAAAAACAGACAAGAATGAGAATAGCTCTCATATATAAAAGACCATGAATGCTGAATCAGCAGAGAATAAAACATTCATTCTGTTATCGAAGGTTGGAACTGGCATACCTCAATTTGTAAAGCATTGGGTTAGCAACGCAAAGGTCATGTGTTCGAATGCATACAGTAAATGAAAACAATAATGCTACTATAAGAGGTTTCGTCAAATTTCACTTGTGTTAAAAAAACAATACAGTTTGAACATATGAGTAAATGCAGACAGAATTTGCACTTTTGGTTGAACCATTTCGGTCTTAATTTGCCTATGAATACAAGCAATTATAGCAAACAACACTTTATTCACAGTAAACTGCATGTGAAAATCACTGCTTGTACCGAGAACCCACGGTAAACATCATGTGCATTGGTTGCGAGTCTGAGCTATTACCAGAACATGACTCAGCCGAGTCTCGCATGTTCACATCTTTGTAAACAGAGACGTGACACAATCACTTGAATCAACAAAGTATCTCGAGTACATCTAGTTTCCAGGCTGGTTTACTTTTCAGGCCTTCTTCATCTCCCGTCTTTCCAATTTACCCGTCTAATTCATTCTTTGTCTCTTTCAAAATAACCAACAATGTGTTATGTGCTCAGCACACCTCCACTGATTTTATTGAAAATAAATGAAATATCCAGCCCGGCGTCATAAATACAGATATTGCTGTGAGAGGTTTGCTGTAAACCGGTTACTTTTGATCTGTATACACTAGGGCAGATATGTTGTATAGAGATAAATGTGTGTGTACGTGAATAAGGTACAGATTCTGTGATCTATAAAGCGTGCACCTAAACTGCTGACAATGCAGCACCCGGGAAAAGATAACAGGGTAAATATGCGCAGCGTGAGCGGGGCTGATGCTGGCGAAGAACCGTCCGAAGCTCTTTGCTGTCTTTTTATTTCCCCTGTGGTACAGATGTTCTTCAGCTCTGCTCTGGTTTACCATCAGAGATCAGACTCCCGATAGATTTGCTTATACGGTATCTCACTGTTTCCACATCTATCCCATTACCCTATAATAATCTAAAATTAGCCACCTGTCACACATGGAGGTCCTAATATGATCATAACAGTGCCACACTCACCATCATGATTGGCGTTTCCCAGCGTCCAGGGCTCATCTGAGTCAAAATGCGTGTCTCCACCAATCCCTGGACCGGGGAAATACGCGTGAGCTAAAAAGCCTCCCTCCCCGTCGAAGGGGGAACTGTCACCGTGGAAACCGGAGGCAAAGAAGATCATGATGTCAGCCTCTTTACCCTCATTTTTGATTTCAGAATAGGCCACTTCCTGAAAGGTCAACGGGGTCACGGTTTGCCAGACGTCAAAGGCCTGACGAATCGCCCTCTGAGTGTCTTTCTCTCCCACCTTGGGGGTGAAATTATGAATGCTGGAAACAAGAAGAGAAGAGAGAATATGAATGAAAGATTAAATGCATATCTAATGAACCATCGAGTTAACTATACATTCCAGTATATAGGCATTAAATACCTTTTGGTTAAAAATAAAAATATCAATCTTAAAGGGTATTAGGTGAATTATATTTATTAAAATTATTATGAATGCAGCAACCTATATGAAACATTCATACTAAAAAAATATTTGAGCAAGACAGATATTTTACAATAAACACGCTACTGTATGACAATAGCCGGTACAGTTGCATTGATCTGTATGGATTAGCTCTCCAGTAAACCGAATTGATTGCAGTTGAATGCGTACTGCCGCGTTGTTACATAAGAATTAATCTGCATCAAAAATTTCCTTGAATATGGGGCAAAAGTTAAACCAGGCCAAACACTAAAGGCACAAGCAGATGGCTGCCTATGACACAGAACTGCAGGCACACGCAAGTGCGAAAATCATGTTTAATTAACCAGCGACTGTAAACTAGACACAATCCTACATTAGATGAATAACTGGAATTAATAAAGCCTGAAAAGGACCAAACCAAAACAATGTTTGCATATCATCTGAATTCTTTCATGTTAAAGCCAATAGGAATGCACTGAGAGTATAAAACTTAATAGAACCTTTTTATTTTGGACTTCAAGGCCAAAACTTGACAAATTTGGAAAGCAGCTAAAGACTAATACATTTGATTTATTTGACTATTTTCTCATTTCGTATTATATTAATGCAGCACATTAAATGATGCAGCCGCAAACCACTTAACTCTTTACATTTCGCTTGGCAAAATGATATAGAATATATATGATAAAAATATATATTCATTGAAAAAATTAAGAGACGATTCCATTTTCATTTATTCAGCATTTCTAGATGTATTGTGGTCATTCCAGTCCAGTGTCTGTTGAATTTCAACAAAATCAAACCTCAGGAGTGACAAAGTCATCCAACAGCAACTTGAAAGACTGACAGCATAAGACACAACTTTTCTGTTGTATTGCTTAAAAGTGAATACAAACTTGTTTTCTTTGCAGTATTTGAGGTCTGAAAAAATACACAGAATCTTTTGACTTGTTTCTACAGTTTTCATTTTCTGCAAATAAATGCAAATAGAAACCATATTTTTGTTAGAAATTTGGGAGAAATATTGTTATTGTTATTGTTAGTTCACAGAATTAAACAAAAATCCATTTACCTAAACACATACCTATAAATAGTAAATTCTGAAAATGGTCTTTGAAATGGTCTCTAAATTAATTCCACAACAAAATCTCTACTAGTCACAAAGTCACACTGCTCTTGTACACAAAAAAATAAAAAAGTGGGTTTCACCACTATGTCTGGATGCTTAAACAAAGAGACTGTAGTTCAGTTTGGCACTGTCAGCTTTGCTGAAACCACTCTTCACCTTTAAAGAATAAAGGGAAGACATACTCCACCAGATAGCTTCAGCCAGACGCCTAATGGGCCCTCCATTACAGATAATCAAATCACGCGAGGTGCAGTTAGTTACAGGCATATGGAGTTTTTGGAACGCTTCCCTGTGATAGCCTACAATGCTCATTGATCTATAATGAGTAAATGTAGTTTTTGAAAGATCTTCTGTCTCACACAATCGAGTAAAGCATTCAGTAACTCTGTCCATCTGCTTATCCATCGTACGATTTTAAGATGTGCACTTTACCTGTATGTGATTTTTTTGTCCCTCCATTTTTGTCCGGTGAGGGCATAGCGTTTATTTCTCCTGCGGCGGCTGATGTGAGGATGATCGGGAACACCACAGCGAGGTTTTCTCATCCACCTTTAAGCACAGAGATGATAATGGCAGCACAATGGTTGAGCAAAAACCCAGTATCGACATATCATTTGAAATTTAACAGTTATGGACGCAATTTTTACGTAAATCTAAAGCAGGTATAGAAGAGAGTTGCTTACTCGATGGTGGTTTGGTCAAGGATTCCTGTCACTGGAATGCCATAAAACCGCTGCATGGCAGCGACCGCCGACTGCATGGCTTTCTCCGATCGCAGGTCCGATGTTCGGATGTCATGAGGGAGCAGGTAGCCATAGTTCTTCAGCCACGTCTGAGAAGAGATGCAGAAAGCAGTTTTCATGAAGCACACAGTAAATTTTGTTGGACAAATATTGAGCATGCTTACTGTACATGCAAGATCTTACGACGAAACAAAAAGTCATGTAAATTTGTGAAATTCTTTTGCCATTTGAATTCGTATTTTCAGAGGTGGCTAATTCTTATCATCCCAATGTTAATGGTACAAAAATGTAAGATTATTAGAAAATGGCAAACCGAATCCCCTCCCGTAACCCCGACGCTAAACCTAACGGCACTGGCGTGAAAGCAAAGCGTACTAGAACGTACGAATCTGATAGGCATTCATACCTATTTTACGAGGTGGCTCATTCCGTGTGAATTCGTACGATCTCATTTGTACGTTTTATTATGATTTGACTTTGCCTCTGTGATAGGGGCGGGGTTAAGGTGGGCCTTTATCGTTGCTTTGCCAACTCGAAAAACCTGTTTGTTTTAGCAAAACTAGCCTTTGCGTCTGCGATTTTAGGGTTTGGGGCGGGGGGCTTATAGCCACCTCGTAAAATATGAACGACTTCCTGTGACGTCAGTTTGGAAATATAAAAATGTTTATACACACGCGGCCTGTTAAAAGTAGTGTCCATGATCACGAAACGTGACTATGTATCTATATTTTTATGTTCTGATACCTAATTTTATGTGATATTAAATTCTAAATTGCAAACCGATTATATCAAAGTGTAATATTCTACATGCATTTCTGTTTGTAACATATATTGTGACAAAAAACTGCTGAAACATGTTTAAAAGAACAAAGGGAGTCACACGCAAACTAATCAAAGCTTTCTAGGTCATCCACCTAATGCATATACTACTGGTTCTCTCGGTTGCTTAGCTCATGCTCCTTGATCTGTACGCATTTAAGAACATAAAAATAAACTCGAACAAACTTATATAGAACGTTCCAATCCTCATCCTCTCATTCCCATCATCTCTGTGTTCTCGGCTTTCATCTCTCCCTGCGGACCGGGACAGCGGAGAAGCAGTAAGCAAAGCCCTCATTTCAAAGCGGAGCACATGAGGAGAGGAGCTCTTTATTTGAGGAGCTCATGACTTCGGGTCCATTTTCAACATGAATATTTTACTGCTGGAGTTTCTGGCCTTTTTCCTTCCCAGCGTGAAGCAAGACCTAGCAGAAGCGCTCGGGTCACTGCATTAAAATCTATCGAAATCTAGCAATACACTGTACCTGAGAGGCTGAGCTGTAGTTTATTAAACTAAAAATAGTTCTCTCTTAAAAGGACCTGTAACATAGAGTTCATTCATAATAACGAATATCACCAAAAATAACATTTAGGTCAAGTGACTAATAAAAATAAACCAAGAGAAACTGTGAAGATGTATTTAGTCCTTACTCAATTTAAAACCATATATACATATTCAAATATCAAAGTATTTACTTCTCATTCACTTGTAAACCATTTCTGTCATCAATGTGCATCTGTTATCGCACCTATAACGGTACCATCATTTTGCATATTCATTCAAAAACGCTGAAAAGCAACTTCACATTGCACAGACTCTTCTTTGACACAACTCTGGCTCAGCCTCCATGGTAACAGCAGCGCTGCACGGCCTCCTGGGAAATCGTAGCCATTAAATAATTCACCAACGCTGTTACTGGTGCGTCATTATAGGATGGCATACAGCGAAGTCTGAAACCGCTAGCTCTAACAATACACGTCTCATCCGATCATCCGGAGAGAGGACGGGTGAAGACTTTGAAAATCTGACATCTGAGGAACACAAAAGAGGGAGACAGTACAGCTCCATGAGTAATAAGCTTTATTCAGCCTCAGGTCTATTTTTGATCTGGAATTCAGTGTTAAGTCTGATATTCACATTTCTCTGTAAATCTAAATGATCAGTTGTTGTTTTTAATCAACCTTGTATTGACATTATATAGAATCTACTTCAGAGTATTATAAGTAATAGCAGCTATTAAAGGGATAGTTCACCCCAAAAAAAAATTATTTGATCATTTACTTACCCTCTGGGCATTAAACCTGTATGACTTTCTTTCTTCTGCAGAACACAAAAGAAGATATTTTGAAGAATGAACAAAAACTGTTGGTCACCATTCACTTCTATTGTATGGAAACAAAACCAATGCAAGTCAACGTGACCAACATTTTTTGTTTACTGACATTCTTCAAAATATCTTCTTTTGTGTTCTGCAGATGACAGAATGTTCATTTTTGGGTGAACTGTCACTTTAAGTATTTAAGAATTCTAACGTAATATTTTAGCATTAAATGGTAAATATGATCCTGAATTGTTATATATTAATAGTTCAGGACTATAATAATAATAAACCTAAAGAAACATGTTTTTTCTTTACCTCAGCTTATCTTGGGTTTCGAAACTCACCCGAGAACTTGTGATTATATTAATTAAAGTTGCACTTTTAGAAAATGTACTATTTAAGCTTGAGTAAGGTTATTAATTCCTTAAATTTAAAGAATAAATCTAAATAGTTGGTTTAGATAACAATGTCCATATTTGACTCAACCAAACAACACAGCATAGGTTCATGTAAACTCAACGATGGGGTTTGTCCATATTTTACCCAACACCAACCCAATATTTTTAGAGCGTATATATTACTGCCGTTTAATTGGTGAAACCTAACCTGAAGTTGTATATCATCTGCTCGATTTGGCATAATTCTTATGGCACCCACAATGTCATTCTACTTAAAATGTATAAACAATAAGAGGTTAAGAAGTGCGTGTGAGTTCAATTACATCGGATTGCTCTGCTGAAGCAGCACAATGTTTTCCCGTGAGCCTGTCCAGATCTCAAATAGCACCCGATTACCTCATCTTGATATCTGCTGTAATGTAATCTGTGTAAGGTTTCATGTGTTATACATCAAATAAACAACCCGACTCTCTGCTGAGTGCTGACAGATCAAATCAACCATCAATCTATTTCCTAAAATGTAAGAAAGATGTCACTCATAACATTTCTCTATAGTGCTCCTGTAGAGGAATTGGTTGAGCGTTGGCCAAACAACATCAAGGATATGTGCTCAATTCTTGAACAAACTGTGAATTTGATAAATACTCTTTAATACACTTTAAATTTGTCATGAGCATGTGCCAAATGCATATAAAATGTAATATTAAAGCATAATTCATAGAAAACAATAGCTTTAGTAATGTGTGTTTCAAATCATAGAACATACAGTGTGAAATTACTGTTTATATATATTAATATTAGTATAGTAGTATGAATATTTCTTTATAATATGCAATTAAATTCATGTAACGTGCATTATAGAGCATGCACACTGCAATAGTACTTTAGAATTATTGCTGGCACTAAATTTTGATTAAATTAAAAATTTGTGATTACAGCCTCTTGAAATACAAGACGTTCAGATCACGTGGTGTTGATGGGTTATAGGAGGAGCTTAACCTGCACATTTTCTGTCAGCATGGAGCGACAGAAATATTACGTAAAATCTTTCCTGTAAAATTACAGGATATAAGGATATATAATAAATTGTTCTCCCAATTTTTCATGTAAATTTGCTGTCTTTTTCTGTAATTTTACAGTTTTTGATAATATTTCAGAAATAAACTGTAAAATCTATTCTTTGGAAATTTTACGTGGAAAATCTGTAAAAAAAAAAAAAAAAAAAACACTGGAAAAAATTCTGTACAATTTTGTGGGGGGGGGGGGATTGGTAGCGTTTACTGTGCCTTTGGTAACCGAACAACATTGACCCCCTTTGACTTCCACTGAGACATTTCTCAAAATATCTTCTTTTGTGTTCCACATACAAAAGAGTCATATACAGTAGTTTCACGCTCTGTCAAAATATATACGCACAATACACAGCAGTTAGCACAAGTGCTTTAAAACACACAAGGCCACGGTAGGTAAAACAAGGTTAAGTCCGGAATTGATCGATTTTGAACACGACATCTAGGAAATAAACATATAAACCAAATAAAAGAGACACAAAAGACAGCAGCAGTGAGACAAACAGAGCAAGACAGAGAGAGACAGGGAGGGCGATGGAGAGAGGCAGAAAATGAGAGCGTACAGTAGATGCTGGAGTGGGGGAGGGGAGTGAAGGAGAGATGCTCACACAAAGACTCACAGGAGAGATGCTGTTTGTGCCTGTATCCTTTAAAGCCAGACAAAAGAACACAGATCAAACGCTTTCAAAACACGATTAGCATCATAACATGTCCATGACTGTCTCAAAATTCATTGTTAGCTTTGATGCTGATGCGAGTAACCGAAGGTAGTCACCAGCAACAACAACCATTGTATTCAAGCATGTCACACTGTACAGTACAAGCTGATAAACAACAGGTCAACAGGAAGTAAACAGACCAGAGTGCATATCGTCATTTATTCCCCCTCATGTGCACAACCTGTATTTGACTTTTTCATATGTGAAACACAAAAGAAGATATTTTGAGAAATGTCTCAGTGGTTTTGTGTCCATACAATGAAAGTCAATGGGGTCAAATGTTGTTTGGTCACCAACACTCTTCAAAATATCTTCTGTGTTTTGCAAAAGAAAGAAAGTCATACAGGTTTGAAATGACATTAGGGTGAATTAAACGTTTTTTATGATATTTGTGTGAATAAATGAGATTTTCACTGGCCTCGTTCGAGTATTTCACAGTATTCGTGTAAATAAATGAGGTTTTTGTTGGCTTTTTTCCCTCATACGTTTAATTTCTCCCTCAGCATGTGGCGTCTTAAGGAGACACATTCAGGCCAAATTAGACTTTTATATGAGGAAACTGTGTCATCCATCCTTATTTAGTCAAAGAGAACTGCTTTTATCTCACCCAGTGTGATCTTTCACTGGCATATATGTGAAGTTTCTAGCGTGCATGCAGGTTTGTACATTTGGATGCAGAAAGCTACAATATTGGTGTATTGACCGTATCTATAATATCAAAAAATTGTATGTATGAAAAATGGCGAGAAAGCCTTAAAATGTTTGAGGATCATAATTAAATTAGTGGAATTTGTTCTTTTTAATTGCATTATTTATAATTAGATTAAACACGTTTAACAACATTACATTTATTCATCTATTTATTATTTTGTTTGTAACACATTTGCCTAATGGGCCATTGGGCCGTTTAATTCACGGTTGTGTGTGATTTTTAAAGAATATCACAATAAAAACGCGAATGCAACAGAGAGCAAACAACAACAACGTTTAAAAAAAAAAAAAAAATTCACAGCATTCAGCTTAAATCCACTGTGGACTGAAGGAGTTGCTCAGCACACTCCAGAGGCTCTGAAGATGTTCTTGCTAGATCTTACCGTCAAAAATGTAAAAATAGTCCAAGTAAATATGACATATTTATATTCACAGATAGTAGTTTGATGTGATAAGCTTGATATGACAGACACAGAGGCTTTACACAATCATGATAAACAAAGACGTCAGACATTGAACATGTGAATCTAGAACAACCCTTAGACCTGCTAACCCACAGTCACAACAAATGTAGACTTTAATGAAGGGTTTTCCTGTAGCTCTATTGAGGTGATGGGTTTGATCCCAGGGAACACAAATACTGATAAAATGTATACATTGAAAGCACTTTAAATCGATTTGGATGCTAAATCATAAATGTAAATGAATAGCTGTCTGTTGAGCTACATTTTCTAATCAATCAAAGGACCAATATAGGTGCAGACAGAAACGTTGAAGAGATGAAGTGATGTTTGTTTAAAGTAAAAGAGCACATTAAATAAATCTGAATAAACATGGAAAATGTGACACTTTTACAGTCAGGGAGTCATCTGCAAAAAGAATTTTACTGCTTTTCAGTATTTGTTATTGTTTCATACTTAGACCGCAGACTTCACCCAAAATAAAAATGGTGTCATCATTTATTCACCCTCTCTTTTTTGTGTGCAATCCAAAAAAAAGATATTTTGAGAAATGTCTCAGTGGTTTTGTGTTCATACAATGGAAGTCAATAGGGGGCAACTTTGTTTGGTTACAAACATCATTCAAAATATCTTCTTTTGTGTTCTGCAGAAGAAAGACAGTCATACAGGTTTGAAATGACATGAGGGTATTGTAAGAGAAAAAACACCGAGCGTTTATATTCAAGTTCAACAAATGAATGGGGCTTAACTGCTGAAATGAAAGTGTCAGACGGAGAATGCAATCTAAACACACTGGGTGCAGCTTCCCAGACGCTGAGACACGCAGGTGAAGAGGTTTCACATCTCAAGGGGCCCAGACATGGATGGAGAAATCAATCGATGGTTCGGGGAAGCACTGAATCAGATTTGAAATTCTGCACGCCTGTGCGTGCTAATCGAGCCAAACCACCAAATGACCAGAAAGCTCCACTATGGCTTCTATTAGCAGTCCATCATGAGAATGACGGTATTGAAGAAAGCTAATGATCACAGAGACAAAGCAAATGGAAAAAGCAAATGCTCTGCCTTTATGGTAGACTAGATGCATGCTTCCATGACTCCTATAATGTGTCCAAGATTTAATATCAAATGGATTGAAACATTTTCTTAATAAAATGGAAGTCGCGCAAAAGGCAACGTTAAGATGACCAGGTGTTTCTAGGTGAATCAGGCAGCAAAGATGAATTGAGGGATTGTTAGCTGCAAGTCTGATCACTTAGGAAACGAATAGTTGGAGTTCAATACTTAATGTTAGTGCAATAATGAAATTACCGCTTGCTTTAGTTTGATGAACATGTTCTCATAAAGACTTTGAAGCATCCACCTTCTCTATGGCCTATGAAGATAACTGCCAACAGCTGTCATCCATTAAAACAGGTGTCGTATGGCCTGCTAAGCATATCACCGTCATTCCAAGTCATTCGCACCTTGTTGATGAAACATTTATGACAGTTCGCTGAAAAACTAAAACGGCTCTCAAATAACACTATTGAAAAACATCATGTGAATTTACAGTATATTCTAAATATAAGTAACAAACTGCATGTAGATTACATGTTATGGTTTTATTCACACATCATGTGAAAAATTATACGATCTAGGCTATTTAAGGTCTTATCTTTTAATTGAACTTTTAATTGAATGCCAAATTCAGACAAAGTGTTACACATTAACAGTTTTTTTTTGTTTTTTTTGGCTGTGCCGGGGCACTACACCAAGCATAAATATCTTCAAGTCAGCTATGAGGCAACAATCCAAAGCGAGTATAAACTGTAGCCTACTCACTGCATGACTCACGAGGTAGAACAGAACGGTCCGAGACGACTGGTTTGAATAGAACTAGACATAAGAGCTGGCAAAGAAAAGGACCACCATCCTCCCCAGCTGCCAATATCATTTTCCTCATTAGAAGCTTCACTCGGATCTTTATCTTTAACTCGCTCCGATAAAGAAACATGTGCTGCTTTAGGACATAAAGATAATCCAGATTATATTTTCACTGTTGTTAACGGTTCGCTTATCCAAACTAAAGTGAACGACTACAAATGCAACACGTTTAAATCCCAGCCCCAGTGATGACTGATGCTATATTAATGTAATTTAGTGAGGCACAATGCGGCCAGAGAGATGAAGATATCATCTATATAATGCACTAAAATCCGATATTGTAATCTTAAAAGATTACGATCTGAGAACAAAATCTGCACAGTTAACTTGATCATCACTGCAAGATTCGTTTTGATGGGATGTTGATATTGAAACTTGTTTTTTTTCTTCATTTTCAAACCAACAAGCAACATTGTTGAAAACCGTAAGGAGCATGAATTAGTAAAAGACTGCAGATGATAATAAATGTATTTGTCTTTTCAATCTTATTAGATTGTCTATTGTAATGTAAAAACTGGGTCACAGAGCTGATGGCTATAGTTTATCTTTATCCTATTTTTTATTACCGTAAAAACCTCCCATCTTCACTGCTGGGTCATTCACAATTCTGCACAAATGCAACTACTGATTCGAATTTTTATCCTGTGGTATAATATACATTACATTATTTGCATTTAGCTATTATGTAAAAGCATACTGAGAATTTTATGCATACTTTTACATAAAAGCCACTTGCTATAGGTCACTCTCATGAACGGAACAAAGAAATGGGGTGGGGGGGTTAACACATCCTGGCATCAGAACGGAGAATGACCATGACCATCATAGAAACATACACATATTTATTGTGTCTTTTTTTTTTTAGCTAAACCAACCAAAAGACTATGGTTTTGAGTAGGATGAACATACTGCACATATTTATGCTTCTTATACTTTTTAGGTCATCGTTATATCACAGTGAAAATCTACAGGAACATTGTACATCCTAAATCAACCTACTTTTGAGCTCAAGGAAATGTTCTGTCTTTAAATAATGTAAAACAATTTAAAACGGCACGATCTCTATTGAGTGAGTAACCCACTGCCACAACAAAGCTGAATCCAGAAGTGTTCTGCTGAGCTTTGCCTCTCTACTCAAAAGCATCCCAGCCTATCACATCAATAATGGAGGAACCTATATTTGTAACACACACAAAAGCTGTATCTCTACGTCAAGACAAAAGCATTATGTGGCTATAAATACAACCTGTAGGCTTAAGAAATGAGACAATATTAGGCTATCATTCATCACATGGACAAAAATTATTATGGTGGCACATCTGAACTGAAGCTCTTTGTTCAGAATTCAACATACCCAGAATGGCATTTGAAGGCATGCTGCCTACAACTGAGACAAAAGATATATATAGGGTATAATATGGAGATGCATGCGAAGTGAGTGGCGCAATGAAATTATCCAATTACTGGCAACCTGATAATGGCTTCAGTGTGCTGTATTTCCTGGAAGAGTTCACATCAAACACTTAATGTCTGTCTGGAGTCCGATGTAAGGCAAAATGGAGCAGAGAAATAATAACAATTCGTCGGATCACATGTGGATGGTTGGGTTGCATTGTTATTGTTAGAGCTGTGCTCTATACCTGCACTACAATAAAAAAACAATATAATATAAAATAATATATTATAATTCTTGATATGTAATTGTTTTATTTAGATTATAACGATTTTGTAATACGCCATGTTTAAATATACCGCAAATATGTTAATTGTTAACCGTTTGGAACCAAATCTTTTATGTAAAAATGAATGTGCATTGCTTGTTAATATGGTTTGTGTGTCTTAATTTAATCACAATTTAATATTTGACCCACATCTTAATCAGGTATTCCGAATGTATTCTAACAATCACCAGCTACCCAAAACCTGCGCGTAAAGATGAGCCTGCGCTATAATGTGTCCATATATTGACGCTGAATGAACCAGTTTTACGCGCTGCCAGCAGAGCAGAGCATGGTGGACATTTCATCTGCTCTCCACCTACCTCAACAATAAACGTTCTCTCTTCTCCACAGACAGACACGACCCAGAAGAGGATGTGGAAATAGCATGTTTTCCAACAGAACCCCGGGAGCCCCGTCTTTCTCCTCCTGGCTCCCACCCCCGCCATGACCGTCCCCAAATTCCCCCCACTGTCCGCCGTTGATTTCCAGGCTTGTGTCCCGTGTCTTTATAGTATTTAGAAAAGAATGAGGCTTCTATATTCCTAAATGTGGTGCTCTCCAAAGACGAGCCTTAAATGCGCAATGCCATTTTTGCGCTTCGTTCGGATGATGCTGCGCTTCTGACGCTCTGGAGCGAATGCTGCTGCACCTTCAGCGCTCACATCCCCGCGCGCTCGCACCGTATCGTTGGGAGCTCAGATGGAGAGAGAGAGAATCGGCTCATTTGAAGTAATTCGACTCAGTGCATCGTTCAAAACGAGACAGCTTCAAAAACCAGACATTTCAAACCGAATTGCGCGATTCGCTTCGTCAGATTCATTAAAATGATTCAATCGTTTGCGATTCGGACGTCACCATCACTCTCGAGCAGCGTGCGCGAGCTCAGAAGATAAATACACTGACGAAAATTAGCCATGGCTTTTTTTATTTGAGGTAAAACCATAGTAACCACAAATTTACTATGGTTTCGATAGTTTGCTGTATAATAAAAACAGGGTAAATTTTTTCTAAGGGTACTCTGGGACAAAACCGTTTTTTTGTAGGACTACATTACAATTTATGAAAACTCTAAAAAATTATGCTATCAAAAAGTGCCACATTTACCATTTTTGGACATTTACCACAAAAATACTGTATATGTGTATACATTTGTATTTAATGTTAAGGTAACCAAATGTGCCCTTAACCAGAATGTAAAGCTGTTTGAGACAAAAAAAACAACAATTTAACTTTACATATGCAAATGTGAGGAACTTTAAACACAAACAATTATGCATTCATTCATTCATGTTAATATCTAATAAGGACAACATCTTATGAATACTATTGCTTTAATCATGATTAAAAGAGTGATTTTATTTTTAGAATTGAGGCACATGACCTAAATGAGATCAAATTATTGGCGTGTATTATAAATTTCACTTTAGCCATGGGCAGTTCCATGCTTACTTCGTCCGCAACATCTAGTGATGGGATTGTTATTTGTTAATGTCACATTTTGCAAATGGCACTGAATTTAATTTCCATTCACATTATTCAGTGCATTCAACATGAACGATGATGTGAAAATATAAATGAGAAAATGAATCGTATTTGATTACCTTTGAAACGGTCTAGTCTAGGTGATCAGGGAGCAGAACATGTTTTATGGCAGAGAAAAGGTCTCCGGCGGAGAGAAATCGGAAGTCAGAGAGACCGACCGTGTGTCTGAGTGCACCACCTGGCCACAAGGCAACAAATCTGGGTCACAATGTCCAGAGCCTACACCAACCCTGGAGATGCTCAGATCTATGAACAATGGGATGAAGGCCAGAGCTTCCAAAGATGAGCGGCAGGGGAGGCCTGATTTCTAACAGCCTCTCCATCTGGAGCTGTGTTAAAGCAAACCTGGTCAGACACACATAAAACAAGACCAAAGTAATACAAAATAATATTTGACATTATCGAATAGACAGAATCACAACAAATAAGCTAAGATGATAAATGATGACCAGTAAGCCAGAAACTGAGATAATAATACATTTATCAACAATTGACCGAAATACTGTATGTCCATAAAACACAGTGTTACTCTGGCACTGGAGTGTGAATCTCAAACAGGCCAAAAACACATTTCACCCACTCAGCAACAAACATCATCTGCAGTGAGGGAGAGAGAGAGAGAGAGAGAGTCTTTCTCCATCTGTGTCTCTCGCCCACATCTCACCTTTTTACTGTTATAGATTCGACAATTAGCACTTTAATGCAGGACATGTCCTACTTCGTCATGTAAACAAAAGTTTATAATGCAAAAGATTAGTTTCTATTTCTATGTAAGGCTGTGGGACTTTCTTACCTTATCATAATTCATATTATTTAGAAAAGCCCATCTCTTCTGGAAAAGTCAGAGGCATCATTCAAATACAAACCTGCTCTCTTAAAAATAAAGGTGCTTCACGATGCCAGAAGAACTTATTTTGGTTCCATGAAGAACCTTTCTACTTCAAAAACAGGTTCTTTGTCTGAATGGTTCTTTGTGGAATGAACAATCATTCTTCTATTGCATCGCTGAGAAGAACCTTTTAAGCACCTTTATTTTTAAGAGTGTGTGTGTGATTTAATACTTAGACAAAACCACAAATAAATGTTGCCTGTTAATTAAGGACTTTTATTTTGGAGGTCAATTTTGTCCTGTGTGTGTGTAATTACAGAAATGGCATCAATCAACAGATCTAAGCCCCCTGTTTCTGAATGCATTTCAAACACGTAACATTGTTTGTGTGATGACAAACCTGGCCTTGGTTCAGCGGCTAAACGCATTACGTGTGTATATCGGTGAGTCATCGTAGGTCTGGGAGACATTAAACTGATTTTATGTTCCAAAACATTTGGAGTGAAAACTAATCAAACCCATCTTTTCTTCCTGTTCTCTCCAGGGCCTCTAAAGGTCACTGAAAGCTAGATAGCTGTCCATCATAGCACATCCGAAATTTTCTCTTAGGCCACAAACTCCTACACGAGTTAGAAATGCAGAGGTAAATGCTTAGCCAACGCATTGCAAGAAAAGGTCTTGTTGTACAGATTTAATATGTGCTCTCGTGTTACCTTAGGGGTAACGAATAGGTTTGCACAGTTGCATTATAAATACACTTCTTTAGAAATAACTGCTAGATCACTGACACAGATGAAACAAGCTTGTTTCTTGTTTTTGAGAGTACTGGTGTTCATATGTCACAATCTCACATTATGACAATTAGAATGAAATAAAAAATAAAAAAAAATTATTTATATATGTGGGCAAAGCCTACACTGTAAAAAAAGAAATTGCGGACAGTGACAGAAATATACCGAAATTATACGTAAAATAAAAATAGTCTTCCCAATTTTTCTTGTAAATTTGCTATTTTTCTGTAATTTTACTCTTTTTTTTTTTTACCATATTTCAATAATATATAGAAAATAGACATTTTCTGGCAGCTGGGGCGCCAGAAATAAACTGTAAAATAAAATATTCTACAATGCAAAGCTACAATGAAACTAGTTTTAAGGCAAAGACACAAATCCAAACTCGTACGACTTCCTTTCTTACATAAAACACACAAACATATGTTAGGTAGCATGTAAGAAGCTGAAATATCCAGTCCCCATTTCATTATACAGCAAAGTGTCTTTTTGACTTGTGTTCAATAAAAACGTCATTTGGGATTGAAACAACATGAGAGTGAGTAAGCAATGCTTTTTAGGGGAACTGTCCCTTTAAGAGCATTTCACAAACATCATTTCTCATTATCATCTTACCGCTTGATGAAATTTTATTTGTCACCACAAGGGATCTCTGCAACTCTGTAATCTTCTGTATGAAGGAAAGACTGAACTATGGGTCATGGACTATGACGTTTGAAGTAGCTTTATAAAACCTAATACTAAAATCTGAAAAGGAAATGAATGACATATTGCTGCACTTTTCCAAACCATTTCAACATATTTAATTAAAACAAGAAGACATAAAACAAGGAGCATAAAATGTACCTTGAACTAAAACAAAGTGCATAAAATACAGACAAAACTGGGCAGTTGTACATACACACATTTAGCCAGAATGACCCACATGCTATTGTACCCGTAATAACGTACAGTCAGTCGGACATTATCACACAATAAGTATCACTGACTTGGTTTATTTATATAATCGTTTTATTTAGATATAAATGTTTTCGCAGCACAGAACAAACTCTTGTAAACAGAAATGCACACTGGACTGAATGTGAGCCTGCTGGGATCTATTCAAACACGGTTTACTAAGGCAACAGTGCCACCTCTGGTGAACAACAGTAGATGACAAAAATTAATAATTAAAATGTCAGAAAATCTCTTTTATGTGTATTCAGCTGGGATTTTATGACATCATGTGTGCATCTGTTAATGTGTAACTTTTATTTGGTTCTGGGTGTTATGATGACTGATATACATAGAGCCTATGTATATGTAAGTTACAGCATAACCAGTTTCAGCCCCACCTGTCCAAAAAGTTTCCATCTTTCAACACAAATTAAACACAGACTGAAGAATATTATCTAAAGCAAACCACAACAGCTTAACACGTCTCTGGAAACACCTCACAGAAACATGTATGTAATATGAGTCATATTTTAACCCAAATAATATTTTGTGTTAAAGGAACAGTAGACACAAAAATGTATTTAGTCACCCTCATGTCATTCCAAACCTCTATGACTTTCTTTAGCAGAACACAAAAGCAGATCTTTTGAAGAATGCTAGTAATAAGACAACATTGGACCCCATTAACTTCCACTGGACAAAAAAAAACCCTGAGACATATCTCAAAATATCTTCTTCTGTGTTCTAAGAAAGAGTCACATGTTTGTAATGATATATGTTTGAGGGAATAAATGAGTTTTTATTTTTTTATTAACTATCCCTTCAAGATATTTAACATTATTTAAATAATAAGTTTTTTGTTTATATATTTAAAAAGTTTAAACCTTTTTATTAGGTTTTCATTACTGTAGTACAGTATATTTGTAATTCACCTGTTTACCTTTAAGAGAACAGGTCAAGAAAAGATTACACCTTTTCAGAACCGCATCAATCCAATCACAACACAAGAAGTGTCCCATATTACTGTCCCGAATATTCCTGTGTACACTCGGATCATAATAACAAAGCTTTAGTACATGACAGAACATTGATTCTCAGCACATATGAATCATCTTGGCAGATATCAGAGCAAATAAATAAACGCTGGCATTTTGGTGCGAGACTGCACCCTCCCCATCTCCTCGGTTTGCTGACGAGGGCGCATTTTCTGCAGAAGCCGATTAGCTGAAACAGGGACCCACTGTTTAAGCCCACGGATATTTGGCAACTTTTCAGTTGACTGGCTTAACCGCATACTCGCACTGAAATGTCATCCCTGTCCGACAGCTTCACGTTTCTGCAAAAAGCCTTAACCATTCTGTATCCCGGTTACTTTCGGAGTCATCGGCTGTCTTTTCAAGTGCACTGACTGTGACGTATTATGAGAGCGAATGTGGTCAGGAAAATAAACTGGTGAGCTGTGACTCACCCCATCTCTGCTGGCTTTGATGTAGCTTGATAAAGAACCTTGAAGGCCTTTGTCAGTCAATACCGGAAGGGAGTGTCGAGGAAAACATTTTATTACTATAGACACTTTAGTGGTCAAATATGTGAAATATTTGGATGTACCTACTCCATCCATTCAGTGATTTCTATGGTGGTTGTCCTACGTAGGGTAATGGGAGTGCTGGAGTCAACCAAAGGCAAGGGAACACCCTGGACCGTCCGTCAAAGGGACAACACACACAGAGACAAAAAACAGATAGACACCCAACGGAAATGTTTCTAGATCTTTGTGTCACGGTGAATTCAATGTTGAAAATATTCTCAATTTATATACATAGTGGCGGAGAGGAACACTTAGAAAAAATGTACTTTCTCAGAATGACTAAGCCTCAGTCAACATTCATGTGGCATACTTGTAATACCTTTTTTGATCTCTTATTGAAACCGTCAAACACATTTACTTTAAAACGTTTGTGTGGTTAAAGGTTAGGAGGAAATCAGTTCACACTAAAAATTGTGTAAACCTATTGTTGCGATTTATTGAGAAACAATGTTTTACATTCCGTCTACTATAGGGAGGAGCTTTAGCAAAAGAAACCCGTGAAAACAAAACCAACGTGACTTCACTCAATAATATCTGTCTAAAACCAGTTCAACTACACATGCACGTAAACAATATATGCAGTAGTTCAATGCTGGCCTTAAAGAAGTCAAAACTTACGAAAGGTTTGAAATAACAACAAGTGACAAATATACTTTGGAACAATTATGACATGTGCACATGAAGTCTTGGAATGTGTACTACAAATGTAAAAAGACCTTTTTGGACTTCCTGTTGACTTTAAGTCAACTACGGTTGCACAATTAATCGTATCATAATCGCTCCCATGAATAAACAGGCATCATCTCAATATAAATGTGTTCACAGCAAGCATAAAACATCATCAGTCTTCAGAAATCGTTCGAAATTCAACAGTGGCAATTTTGAACAATCTTTTTGGCTGTATTGTAATGAATATGCTTGGGAAAAAGTTGTAAACTGACTAAAAAATGTTGAGCAAAATAATCAAGAATTTTGGCTATTATTGCATGTCCCTTGAATCAAGTCATCTATTAATTTTTAAACAATGCTGGAAAAACCCTTTGAGGAACCTTTTCTATTATCTGCAAGTTTTTCATCAATTAAATTTGTCACAAAAATATCTGCTGTCCTTCTGAAACCTTGTATCTCCATATTTCATGATTTCATTTTTTGCCCTAAATCACTATTATTAGTCAACATTCATGTCTGGCACTGGGTTTTGCAAATATCTAATCAATAAAAAGTATTAAAAAGTGCTTGTCGGCTTTGACAACAATCACTTAAAAAGTACAGTGTATGCTCCATTTCCTGGAAAACAGCAAATTTGGACATCTAAGGTTTCGGAAAGACAGCAATAATACATTAAACCATTTTACACAATATTTTCACGAATGACAATTCTGCACCAAGAAATATCCAACACCTGCTTCAACACAACACAAGGACTGCATTGTGGTTCCTCTGAGATGTGTTACTGTAACACTACATGGCCTCTCTCATCTTCGTCTCTGTGACTTTGAGAATGTTTAATGATGAGGCCCGTAGCTGAAACAAGACCATGAGGGTTGAGTTACTTTCTCAGGCCCAGACAACAGACAACAATGAAGGTCAGCAGTTTGAATAGAAATTCAGCTGAACTGGCACACTTCTGAACACAACAAAGATGTTAAAGAGTGTATTTAGACTATAAAGATGTACACTACATCTCTAGCTTCTCTTCAGACAACTTCATGAGGTGATTTTTAAACAGTTCTTTTGTGTTCTCCCAGCGTTGAAGGCTTTTGCGCCAGTGATGTTTGATTTAGAGGAGAGGCTTCAGTATTGCTGGTTTCCTAATAATCGTACGTTTTAGTACACATTAACCACATCGTGAAATGTTTACCAATTCCTGTGAGATCAGGCTGGCCAAACAAGCATTTATCTAGAAGCAGTAAACACACACACACACAAAAAACAGCGGAAATAAAACATTTCTTTACAAACAAATCCCTGCACAATAAAATAACATGGAATAAAATCTAAGGATTTACAGTTTACGTTCACGCCTATCATATTACAGCAAGAGACTAAATGTTTTTTTTTTAAGCAAGAATGCTGCGTTTCTTTTTTTTAAAGTGTAAGTCCTTTAAATTCTAATGGATTTTGCAAGGCTGTCATGTTTAATGATTCATTAGCCTCTAAAAAAAAATGCTTATAAATTGTTTTAAAAAAGAGACAAAGTTTATTGGTTTATGGTTGTCATCTGCTGGTAACACTGTTAGAAAAGTTATCAAAGTCACACATAACAGTTGTAAAAAGTTTATACATTATACAGTATCCACATCATCTAAAACACCCCCAACAAATCATGCTAACAGAACAGATTTTTCATTTCGATTTTTGCCTATATACATTAATGATTTAAAAACTCAAAAACAAAGACTTTTGAATGATGACTGAACAAATATGCACAAACTACTGCAGGCACTGACTTGACTGACTGATAATAAACCAGTAACGTCTCATAGCCGTGGGTAGGTTCAAGGCCTCAGAAAAGCATATTTTGCGCAGGTATTCACCAGGTGTGTGCCCTTAGTAGCTTGCGTAACAATGGTGAGTAAAATGTGTACTTTTTCAGTTGTCTATAGTCACACTCATACGCTTTGTTACAAAAGTTAAAACCAATCTTAGATCGGGACAGTGTTTTACAAATGGACCAACATTTCCACTTTATATTAAATCAGCATTTGAGTATCAGGTGAATATCTAAATTTAAACTTTCTCATTTCAAGCTTAAGTATTCACAGTATTCCCTTTGTCAGACAAAAAGCATATAGATTAAGATTGTGCCAGTCAACTAATCCAACCGGTTTAGAGTCAAAACCGACTCCAAGAACGCTAACCATCACGTCAAGCAATGCTAGTTAGAATTCAGAGGCACTAGGTAAGCACAAACACTCCTATCCACATATTTACACTTGTAAATATGTGAGAAAAGCTTATACTTCATTTAATAAAACATACAAAAAAAATGCCATTAGCTTGTATTGCATCAGAGTCTAATCCTCTAAGTAATACAGTACTTACACAGAGCTGCCCATCGCAGCGTTACCCAGAATGCATTTCAGAGACTCTTAAATGCATATCTTTATAGAATCACATTCTAGTACAAATACATGAGAACGTCTGGAAGACTACACATCTGTAACCCCCTAAATGATGCTAGCCAAGGGTAATACTTACTGGCAGAGACATTGACTACATGTTGAAGATCAACAGCATCTGATTGCTGGCGAATATGAGGAATAGAAAAACTAAATCTGGGACATAATGTCCCATGTTTTGCATACAGTTTTATATACAGCACAAAAACACTACTAGTAGTGCAGCATTTATACTTGTACTCTTTCATTGTCATTTAAATACATCATTTTTGTCTTTATAACTGATATGTACAAGAGTTCAAGAAAGATCAACCAAACAGGTCCAGGACATGTGCCACAGTGTTACTGAGGAAAGTTGTTCTTTAGCTCGAAGCGGCTATATACCTGTTTGGATTTCATCTTGTTGTATTGGTTGACCAGGTCCAATTTGCTGTGACCTAACGTCATGCGTTTCTCGTCCTGTCGATTTATCCTTTTTTCTGATCCCGTTGGCATGGGTCCTGGAGGAGGGGGACCTTGCTTGCTCTCCGGCTCATTCTGAGAAAGATCCGGGCCGCCGAATGGAGAGGTGTGAGCGGGCATCTTCGGGTAGACGTGGGGATCCTTCTCTTTGGCGGAAGGCACAAATAATTCAGTGAACTTTGTAAAAAGCGGGTTGGTGGGACTTCGATGTTTAGTGGAGACTTTGTTGTCGGCTGCAGGTGGTGATTGAGGTTTCGGAGTGCTGTACAGACCTAACGCCTGGAATTTAGATGTTTGTCCTGCAATGTTTGAGCGGATATAATCCGGCGTTCCTCCTTTGGACCATTCTACACCAGCCGACTGACCTAGCCCTGAGGTGGGACGTTCCCCCGTCTGGATACCGTTGGAGCCTCTAGCAGCTTGGGTCCCTTGAGGAACTTGATGACCTCCTTTCGTGCTCCCTTTCCTGTCATGTGTCTTTTGTGAGTTTTCTTGGTTCTTCTTGTCATGCGTGACTTTGTAAACAGATTTAATGCCTGGAGGAGCAGCTTTGACGCTCGAAACGCTGCTGCTGGATTGGCTGCTGGAGTTCTCGGAATACACTCGCTCCTTGCTGCTGTGGTCCGGGAGGAAGTTCAGTCCCATGTGTGATGCCATCATGTTGAAAGAGTAACTAGGAAGCCCTTCATCGTCTGGATTGTAGAAGCGGTCTATTATTTGGGAGTCTGCGTACATGCAGCGGAATTCCCGATCGAAGCAGTCGGTGATGTGACCGGAGAAATGCATTAGCATGTTGCTATGCACCTGAGCGGAAAGCCACGTGAAACTAGAAGAAAAGAGAGAGGGAATTTTATTTTGAACTTTGATTTGAAATCAAAGCTTCAATGCAGTCCGTAACTTTAGCCTCTCTATCGCCATCTCTATTGCAGGTTCCTTTAGAATTTTTAACACGTAAAGGTAAATAAAACTAATTATTAATAAAAGTTCACCGCTGTGAAGTAAGGAGACTGTTTTGCCAACGAATTCCTGTGAGATTGCGTAATTTTACAAGGTGGCTAATTCGTATAAATTCATACGATCTTTTTTGCATTTCAGTACGATTTGCTTTACATTAGGTTTAGGGGTGAGGTTGGTACTGTTTTTTATTATAATCATACACTTTTATACATTTCACATCATTTATTTTTAATAATTAAAAAAAACTTTAAAAAAAGTTAAGAATTGCAGCATTTAGAACGGCTTTGTGTTATTTTGCATTTAATTTAAAAAGTCTTGTATGCTAAACCATCGCCAACAGTTTTATGGACATCTCATTTGTCTTATGCTAACAGTGTTAAAGTACATTCATATTAACCACCTGTTTATGGCATAACTCATATGCTTTACATAATACTGAAATAAAACATCATGTGCTGTGTGGTTTACTCTGTGTCGTAGGTTAAAAGACTGAACAGATCTCTTTCTCAGTAAAAACCTCAATCTCTGGAAACCATTTTTGGTTAAACAAGTTTAAAAGGTTAATTTCACAAAACCACAATTGCAACTTTGAACTGTGTGCACTTCGAGTCAAACAAAACACCCTGTTTGCTATTATGTGGGCAAAGCTTTTAACACTTGAGTGTAGACCTCACCCACTATCCACACTTGGTGTGTGCTAACACGATAGTTTTACACAGAACGCTATCAATCTTGCTGGCTGTGAAAAAACAGTTCCTTTACAAACTCATTCCTCTTAGTAATTCCAACCTATAACTGAGGATCAGATTAATCTAACTTCAATACGTAGCCTAATCCATACAAGGCTAAGATAGCTTGTCTGTGTCTTAACTCTTAAACGCGGCTATGTAAATAAATAACGTATCCAAAAAGCTGTTGGGTATTAGCTTGGGCTAAATAATGAACTTAGCATATTGCCTTTACAATTCATTGGTAAAATGAAACAAAAAATTAGCTGAAGAGGCTACGACAAAGCCAAAGCTAACGCTAATTCTGAGGTTGCCCCACTGTGCCCGAGATCTGCCGAATCATCATGTTTTCATTGCTAAGCTGCTAAAATCTCCAGATGTCTGCGCGGGCGCATGGGGTGAAGAGCATGAGCTCTCTGCACCCCAGCAGCAAACGCTGCCATGCGCTAAAATGTTTTACAGAATACCAAGTGGTGTGTTTGAAACAAGATCAGCCAGGACTGCTGGGTATGTGAACGTGAATAATTTAAAAGCACCACTGAAATTCCTCCTGTGAGAACTTTAGAGTTGCTTCTGCTGTCAGAAATCGTGCTGCAACACGCTGTAACGTCTGTAAGAGCAACAACAGTTTCTCAAACTGCTAACGGCTGACCTTGCCTATTTTATTTACAAGGTACAACTCGCAAAACACAAGACTTCTGCAATGAAACTATGAATATTTGGTATTAGTCACCGCTGTAATTAAAATCTAAATAACACAAAAGAGCTTCGATCTGCTTGAAGATGACATCATCATATGAATTTATGATTTTACAGTAGTAGTGGCAACAGCAGTAGTAGATTTATTTGAGCTTTTTGTTTTATTTGTAAAGCGGCTTTCATAAAGAACCTTTAACATCCAAAGAACCTTTCTGATTTACAAAAGGTTCTCTGTGGCTAAAAAAAGATTATTTAGATTATAAAAAGCTAAGAAAGAGATGGTTCTTTAAAGAACCTTCGACTGAATGGTTCTTTGTGGAACCAAAAATGGTTATTTTATGGCATTGCTGTGAAAAACCTTTTAAGCACCTTTATTGTATGTGTTTTTTTTTAAATAGAAACAAAATAATTTACAAGAATTGGAAATATTACCTATATGATCCAGCAATGACCTCCTCGCAGTCAACAATCATGAATTTCTCTTGAACTTGACCAGTGAACTTCTTTCCACTTTTGGTGCAATACGTGTCCCCACATACGCTTCTTATTCTCATATTCTGGAAGATAACAGTCAACACATCATCATTACATTGAATACTATTACTAGCATTAACACTGCAATTGACAATGCCATCACAACAGGAATGCCAGAGAAATAATGGAAACAAAGCTGACCACAAAAGCAGTATTTTTGTTTTGACAAGGCATCATAATAAAAACTGAATGGGGAAAGGTGAGCTCATTCATCTGTTGCATTAATTCAACAATTGCATTTATCTGGAATGACCCGGTGCACAGACATCTTACGTAAGCCTGATGCTATGCTTTTCATTGATTCATACCCACATTCAGAACAGATTGAATACTGTAAGTCTTGTTAAATACGTTGTGACTTTCCGTGCTTGACTTACACTTAGGTGGGAATTCTGGATGTCTAGTTCGGAGCACATGTTCAAGAAGTGGCAGAGATTCTTATCATCCAGCAGAATATACACTGGAACTTTGCGCTTGTTGGATGCTTCCATTAAATCACAGAACAAATCCACGTCTGTGAAAATATCCATGACTACAGCGATGACCTGTATTGTATAGAGAAGTTGTTAGGATGTGCGTTACAAAAAATACACTTCTCTTAAATTTTAAGTGGTTTTGTATTGATATGTTAAAAAAAAACTTATATTGGCAAACAAGTTAAGGATCGCTTAAGACACATGCAGTACAAAACCATCAAAATCTACATCTACAATTTATTTATTTATTATAAAAATCCCCCAAAAGTATTTCAGAGACTGACAACCTTTACATTTTCATCTACAATTCATATAAGAGTATTTAAAATCTAAATTTTTACTACATTCTGCCATTTTATTTTACAGTAATTTACTGTTAGTGGATATCAGTTCACACAGTACATTACATTTAGTATGAACATGTTCCTGACAACTATGAAGTGTCCAAATTTTATCAAATTAATTATTTTGTACGCAATACATATGCGTAACAGTCATATAGCACAGGTTGAATTGTATCTGTGGCAAGAATATTAGGTTTAAAAATGCGCTTGAAAACTTTCCAAAAAACAGTTTGTTTACTCGTGACGTCATAGGAAAACACAGGCCAAACGACAACAAAGTAAAACGAACACAAGGTAGCCACGGAAATGTAATGACGTCTTATTGAAAACATATTTTGGAAAGCAGAAAGCGCAACAGCTGCTAAATGTCAAAACACACTCTGTTGGGCGCATGCGCTTAACTCCTACTCCTCAATCGTTCTTACCTTCTTCGCTTGACTGATGAGAGATCGGATCAGATCTTTCATATTTTGGGACTTGTCCCTCTGAAAGTATATCTTCGCCTCTGTGGGACCATATCTGTTGGACATCTCCGGCCATCCCAACTCCAACAGCGGGGGTTCCTCGTCCGACATCATGGGGAAATAAGTCCCAGATGTGAGCTCCGACACCGTGTCCCCTTCCTCGGCGTCCAGCCCGTTCGTCCCGCTATCGGCGCTGCCGGTTTTGGCCACATATTCGGTGATATAGCGTATTTCAGGCGCCGAGAGAAAGTTCACCTCTCTTTCCTCCTGTAGGACTTTCCTGTACTCCTTTTCTCCGTGTTCCAGGAGCGCGTCCGTGGCCAACCGTGCCGTTTCATTATGGCTCAGCTCAAGGGTCGAGCCGTATCTCCAAGGGGTCTTGACGTCCTCGAGCCGTGCGGCGAGTTTCCCTTTGCGCGCAGGGTTCTGTATCGGCCGCAAAGCGTCTGAACTGATCATTTCCGCAACAAGTGTTTCTCCAAACGATCAAGGTTGTATAAAAAGCTCAAGTTGGTGTATTCCAAAGGGTCTTAGCTGACCTTGTTTCCTGTCATCGTAGTAAGAATACACAATTCCCGGGGGCTTCTGCGTGTATTGTTACGCGCTACTGAGAAACTCAATGCTGCGCTCCCCCACCTGTGCGCTTACCTGCCCTGTGATCACCAGCTGTCCCGCCTCCCTCTTACGTCATGTGGAAAGAAAAGAAAACAAGTCCTGCTGTTTCTCCGAGGAAGCGACGTGTCAGAGTTTAGTGCACAACAGACAATTTTGTGCGCGCACCAGTGCGCCTCTTGCACTGTGGGGCAAACAAAGTTATTAGACATAACGGCACACTGGTATTATTATTGTTGTCTATTCACATCGTAACGCAGCTTGTTCAACCAGGTAGGGACAGATATAGTGCAGCATTGATCCACTCTAAGACAACAAGAAGTATATATTCCATATCGCAGTGAGGGTTAATGTCACAAAACCTGTCAAAACATGTTCATCTCACATTTATCCCCCAAATTTAAAAGAAATAGGATATTAAGCCTTTTTAAAGACCATCAAGCATACTGCAATATAGAAACATTTTAAAACTTGTTTTTGGAGGCATCCAGAACCTGAGCTATCCATCCAAAACGTCAACTTGACAGTCAAAGGATTCCCATTTAAAAGACAGTACTAATACATATATTTTATTATTAACAACAGGCCTATTAAATCAATAATTATATTACATAAATAATATGAAATAGTTCAATATATTCAGTAATACTCGTGATCGTTTCAGTAACTAATTTCCTCTGAATATGTAAAACTTGGTTCAATATTTTTTTCCATGGGCAAAATAACTGCTGATTAAGACAAAACTTGCATTGTGCGAAGTGCCTGGCATGATGGTTTTCTTCGAGAAGCATGAAGGCCTTATTTGAATGGTAAATTCAGTGCAGGGGATGTGACATGCAAGGATGATTTACATAAGTTATTTCAGATGATCACAGAGCGACAAAAAATGAGAAAGCAGACATACTTGTAGGGCAGGTCTTTGCAGTCTTCTAGCTAGCTGTTTAAGCAAATGTGCCATTTCAGATGCATGTCATCATTGAGCAAACACTCATCTTCAACAAACACTGGAAAACTTTGAAAACGGAGCACCAAAGATTTCTTATACTCACATTTTTTGTATTAGCTTTACTGTACGTGACGTCCCAACGCTCCTCAAAAGTGGTTGTTTAGTTGTTTTCCTATGTCTGGTGTGGTGGGATTTTTTCAGGTCTTCCTGTCTTTCTCTGTGCAAAAGTAGCCACCCTGAAGCAAGGCCAGCTGAATCATAGCTTTTCCATGACACGTGTCTTGCAAAAGGGAAACATGCAAATGCAACAGTTTCCTTGTTTAAAGCATTGGATGGATATTTTTAAATGAATTTCAATCTCAATTCAAGCTGTTACATGAAACATACTTACACCTACAGCTATAGAACGTTAATTCTGTAGAATAAATGTACAGTACAAAACAAACATACATATTTATGCATCTAGTGGACTTTGATATTATATCTGTTCCAGTCATCATATCTTGCAGATGTTTAATATACACAGTGTGGACACAGATGGTTCGAGAAACCGCATGCATCATGCGAAAAACTCGGGATAATGGTTTTATTATAGTAATGAATAATAATAATGTGTGACAATACACAACACTGTGTGCCTGTGCTTTTATAATGAAGGGCAAAATTAGAATTTTAGTTCATGAATGAAACAAATTGTTCGGGGAGACAAATGTTGCCCTTTTGTGATGCTAAACAGGCTACACAATAAACTACTGGCAGATTAACAGTCGCTCTTTGGTTGTTTTCAATGTCGCTAGGGATTCTTAAAGGTCCTGTATTTGGAACTGGTTGAAATCCACTGATGCATAGGGGAACACTACTGGTGTCTAGAACAATGGACAGAAATTATAAAGATAAACAGTTCCTGTTTTGCGTATTTCCTGTTGAAACAAAGATGGGGTGAGACATATGAACAGTTTACATAACAGAGATCTGATCGGTGTGTTTAGTGGTAGATCATATTTGGGAGCAATTCTTATTCTAAAAGACATTTTATTAGACTTTCATAAGAGAAAATTTATAAACTTCACTGTAAAAAAATAGATTTTTTCTTTAAGCTGACACTGACAGAAATCTACTGTAAAATAACATTAATATATTGTTTTCCCCAATTTTTCTTGTAAATTTGTGGTGTTTTCGTGTAATTTTAGTTTTTGATATTTAAAAAATAAACGGTAAAAAAAATCCTGTTAAAAAAACAGAAATTTTCAAGCAGCTGGGGCCCAGAAATAATTTAGTTTTCATTGTAAAATTACATATTTTCCTCAATTTTCTTGTAAATGTTTGTTTTTTGACCGAATCTCCATTTTTTGGACAGTTTATGTGGAAAATCTGTAAAACTTTAGGAGTATACTTGTATATAAATCACCACAAAACATTGCAGTTAGTCAGGTTACTGTAGTTTTTGTTTTTAGAAACTTTCAATGCGCATCATACCAACAATGTCAGACGTAAAATGTAAAAACACAAGTCCACATCACGCAGCAAATTACATTTGTTATGTAAGTGGATCATCATCTGCATTAATGCTAAATTGTTCAACAGCATCATTTGTTTTCAGTCATATGTGGATAAACTAGTTAACTATGCTTCAACATGAGTGTATTACTAATACGCAACCTATGAACTCCAAATCGCCCCATCATACAGTTTAACATTATTACATCACCTCTTCAGAACCAACAAATCTGGTTTGTCCTGATACGCACGTCTGTTCCACACAAAAAAAATAGCTTCGGCTGTATCAATAGGAAAATTGATCTATCGAGTTTATATTACATGCCACAGCAGTCTGTAGCGAAGTATTGTGTGATTAAACACAATATGATCCATTATATACTTATGCATTGTGTTGTGCGTTTAACACAACATTTTTATGCAACCACAGTTATGATGCACACAGACAACCATGCAAAACACTTTAATGACATTATAAAAACATTGTGTAAAAGATTTTCTTACATTAAAGAAAGTACTTGTTTGATTATGATTATAATGTTTATAATTATTTTTATGTATAAATGTAGGTGTTATATAACATATTTACCGGGTCATTTCGGGTATATAACAAAATAGGTCTGCTGAATCTGATTTAATTAATCATGAAACGGTAATAATAGTGAGTAAACATTTACACAAATGACACTTGTCATTTTAATGTCAAAATCCCATCTGAGGCTTTAAAGTTATGAAGCAGAAAATACCCCACAGCTAGGGCAAGTACACACGCTTGTCTCGGCAGGATGCTTTAGTTTGCAGCGCTAACTGTCAAAAAAAAACAAAAAAACTTTTTTGGCATTATGAACCTCACATTTTATTTGTATTGGAACCACTATGGTCCATGAAACATTTTGAAGCTAAATGTTATGACTACATTGGATGTTATGCTTAAAATCTGTAATAATTAAATACCATTTCTCAAAAATGTATAATAATGTTTTTTTATCATTACCATTCACCTACACGTTTTTAACACTAATTATGACTTATTATTTACTTCATTAATTTATGTATGTTTTAGTCATTACTAGTAGACAACTTATCATAAAGCATGACCTTTGTTTCATTGTTGAGCACTTAAACACTCATTACATCAGGAAGTGTGAGTAATTCACCATAAAACCAACTCAAAGTCCTTCACGACTGCAGGCCTCACAGGAAGAGACGCTGAATCATGTCATATCTGCAGATAACCTTCAGATAACCAAACACAGGGGTCTTGCTCAACCACTTCAATAACCTTCAGTATAGGGTAAATAAACAATAACATAAATATGGGCAGACTTTTAAAAGGAGGGCAAAACTGTGACAGTAGAACACGAAAGTTTGTTAATGTGTCTTTATCTACTGTTCATTTATTTCCTTATGTTTAACACATTTTACTCTGAAAAGCACAGGATTATTACAGACATTTTTATTGTTAAATTACAGAGAAATAACATCAAATATTGTTTAAAGATATGATTAGAAAGCTCTACTTGTTTCTCATTGGTCAACTGCACTGTTACATATTTATTTATTTGGCAGACACTTTTCTCCAAAGTGAATTTGAGTGCATTCAAGCTATTCCTTATTCATCAGTTCCCTGGGAATCAAACCCACGCAACAAATTATATAGTAACCGATGAAAACTATAATCGATCATTATGCCAACTAAACAATTTTTAGAAAATGGGCTCAACATTTGAAGCCTGTTTAAACAAATTTGTATCTGTTTGATAATAGCATTGTTAGACAGTAAAGTTTGCTTTGGGAAAGGAAAAGAGGGCGACGTTAAACGGTATTCGTAACAATGAAACCTTTTACTTCAATTCAAAACTGCTGCAGCCAATCAGATTGCAGTCAAATGTAGGCCACATCCAGAGATCTCTGCACCGTTTAAGAAGGGTGTAACTTAAGCATCAATCGACAGGTACTGACTTCTGCCGGAGAAGCTTCAGAGCACAAATCCTCTATTCCCAGTCGAAAAACACACCTAAAGCAAATGATTCATGATAAATCAGGAACGCGTACATGCGGCATCTTGCTGTATACGTTGCACCCCTAACCTGTCTGTTAACTGAAATGCAAGAGAGAACTTGTAACATGCATAATTCTTGCTGTGGGCACTGATATTATGTTATAGTAATGACCCTGATGGACGCGTTTATGCGAGAGACTTCAGTAAGAACGCGCTGAAATATGTTGGGTTATTTTCAACCCAGTGTTGGGTCAAAAAGGGACATTGGGAACCATTGGGTTGTAAATAATGCTGGGTTGCTTCAACCCATTGTTGGGTCAAATCAAAACATTTCCAATTTTCCAACAGCTGGGTTTGTCCCTTTTTGACCTGATGCTGGGTTGAAAATAACGAATTTTTTAGTGTGAAGAATAATTCTTCTATGATTCTCTGCAAAACAGGTTCAAACAGGAACCAAGAATCTTTTATTTATTAGGCAGACGCTTTTATCCAAAGCGACAGATAAAAGTCACAAATTCTGCTTGATGCTTCACCGGTGAACTAAATGAATGTGCAAGCTGTAAGCTGTGATCTTTTATGGTTAGCACACATTCTTGTAGCTCAATTGGAAGAGCATTGCAGCGTGACGGTCATGGGTTCGAATACCTGGCAATACACATACTGATAATAATGCAATGTCGAAAAATCTTGCACGTCCTGTAAGTTGCTTTGGAAGAAAGTGTCTGCCAAATGCATAAATGTAAATGAAGTATATTACATCACCTAATTAATATTCATGATTTAAGACCATGGTTTTATAAAGAGCCGTCCCTCACCGTTCTTACATAAAATTAACATTTATTCATGTGGCAGACGTTTAAGCGACTTCAAGATATACATTTTTCATCAGTATGTGTGTTTACTGGGTATCAAATCTTGTGTAAAACCTTGTTAATCATATTTTGGGTTTATCATTAAAATGAGCAACATGATTTGTAAACTAGGAACGAAAATGACTTGGCAAACAACATTGAAGGAGAAGTTCACCCACAGACATTTACTCAGCATCTTGACATTTCAAACATGACTTTCTTTTTTCTGCAAAACACAAAAAGTGGATTTTTTTAAAGAATGTTGGTAACCAAAAACCATTGGTCCCCATTGACATTTTGGAGTAAATGGTGACAGAATTTTCATTTTTGGGTGAACTACCCCTTTAATGATACCAAGGAATCTCAGTGCTGTTTTATGGCTCACCAGACAAGGCGGCCAATGTAGTCGAGTGTTTAGAAAACAAATACCAAAGGGAGTGTCGCAAATAGTTTACAACCACTTCCTTACACGGAAACAAGTTGTTTTGAGCCAGTAAGTTAATTGGAGAAGTCACTTAAACTCTGGGAAGTTATAAAACTTCAAGACTATGACTAATAAGACGTGGTAGGGAACGCCAACACCAAGAACAATCTTGTTAAACTGCATGTATCTTAACCGTGATGAGCTCCACAGATCACACAACAGTAGCGCGTTTATCCGCACTGTTATCCGAAAGTGGCAATGAGGAAGTCAAAAGTCGACTGATCTAAGATCAAGCCTCGACTCACAATTAGCACTTAATCACTATTTACAAAACACTATAGCTGATCTCAGCACAGCACAGCACACAAAAGAAAAACAGAAAATGTAAGCACATCATGTGAGAAGAGTTCAGAGAGGATGAATAACATCCTCATGCACATAATGACCCTCTTCTGACTCATCTGTTTTACGACTGTGCATACAAAACGTCCCGTGCCATTAGAGAAGACAGAAACTTGAGTCAGTCTGGGATCAGCCTCTGAAATAAACCGAAAGTAGAAGACAATTACAACTTGCAAATTAGCTTAAAATGATACACAAGAGTGTAAAAACAAACACTGACAAACCTCTTCTGATTAAAACGCCTTTTGGTTTAAAGGATCTATAGGCCTTTTGTGCCTAAATAATTAATCAATACAGCTTTAGGGATCGGATGGTTGGAATGATAGATGGAAAGAAAGGTTGAGGGATAGATAGGATGACAGAAAGAGAGACAGTTAGAGTCACTTACATTTTTTACCTATATATAGTTTAGAATAATAATCAAATCAAAACCATTATAAAATACACAAATGTAACATTTGGAAATCTATTCTTAATTCTAATTAGCTGGTTTTACTTTATTATTTTACAGTCCTTGATTTAAAAAATTTTTTTGCTTTGTAATGAAAGAAAATATATGCCAAGTCTCTGCAAGACCATCAGAAACTTTTGAGTAAAATGACCCTAAGTTTTTAAATAGTATAGTGAACATATAGAAACATTTGGTCTCAGGTTGAGGATTTGGAAAACCCCAAGTCTGTCAAGTCAACATACTGTAACAAGCACATGACACTGAATGACACATTTACCTGTCAACACTCCTGAAGATGTGTAAACAGAGATCAGGACAAAGACTGTGTCACTGTAATGGCTGATTGAATTATGTGGAAGAGACTATTACATATGAAAGACATATGAGAGCACAAAGACGATTTTAAACATAATAAAGATTAAGGGAATCGTAAAACTAGTTTGCAGTGTTTTTAGCAACCTGGCAGGTCACTGGGACTCTGAAAGTTACAATCAATTTAATAACATTCAAAAGATAATATATCACACAATATACTTTTAAAATTAGGATAATATTTTGATCTTTTAAAGTACTATTGAAATAGTTCAATAGGGAAATTTTAGCGCCCCCTGTTGTGTCTAAAAGAATGTGACACAATTAACTGGTGCATTTAAAATTGTAGTTTATAATTGTACTTATTGACTGCATCTGTACTTTACTGAAGATTACCACTTTGACTACATTTGGACTGGCTTAAGCAAAAATAAAAACAATTGTGTACACTAATGCACTTGCAATAGAAGTCTATGGGGCAATGCATTTCAACTGGGTTAAAACAGAAATATGAAGCTTGCATTATTTGCTGCTTACATGAATTCTCTTGTGTAAAAGAAAAAAATGTTTATAAACCGTCCTGTTAATGGCATAGAATGTATTTATCTATCTCTAAGTTGCTTTTGATAAAAGCATCTGCTAAAAAAATAAATAAATGTTAATGTAAAGATTTAACATTTGAATGACTCCGTCACATTAGTCTCATGTTATAAACCATTTTAATCACTGTGCAGTGTGTCGATCCATAGACTTAGTCTGTAAAAACAGCATCACATGACATTTTTACATACTAAAAATAGAAGTATACACTGTGTATATAAATTTCGTCTTGTGTTGCTATAAAAAGCAAAGCAAAGGGAGCGATGAAACACACAAAGCAAGCGTTTTCTGTGAGGTAAGAAAAGGTCATTCCTCTAAAGCGCGTTTATTGGTTGACAACTCTGACAAAAACACATTCTCACACACACTCGAAACATTTTTCTCGGACACACTGAGAGTAAAATAAAAAAACAACCGTCTGCTCCAAAACTTTGAGAGGTACAGTGAAAGGGTCAGCAAATCCTGTGATAAATACTAACATTATATTGGGAAGACATATAAATACAATAATATTCTAGATATTTAGAAAAGCAGTCCTTACTACTCTCAATACACATGTGAAAAAATGTGCGTGTGTGTGTTTGTGTGTGCACGTATGTCTTCCCCAACACTGTGATGCCAAGGGAACTAACCCATAGGGAAGATTTGGGAAAGGTAGATAGAGAGGAAGGGGGTGTTGCTAATCAGGTGAGTGCTGCTTCCTGATTGGCAGATTGTGTCCTGATTGGCAGCTCTAGTATTGTAGTTTCTTTGAGATGGCTTTCAGAGGCCTGTATCATTGTAGGTTGGGGTGGCAACTTTCAGGATGCTCTGTGCATTTTCCTCCACCAGGGGGCGCCATTTAACTTCTCCTGTTAAAAGAAGGTCCTCGCAATCCAGGGCATCAATGAACTGCATCTGTGGACATAAGAACATTTAATTGTGATCTAAAACCGGACAACTGCGTCGATGAACAACAGGTTCTTATTTTGATGACTTACCCTGCAACAGAAGCCTATAAGAGGAACTATTTGATCCCAGGCTGCAGTTGTAAAATGTGCAATAACTCCGGTTTTACTGAGATTGTAATGTATATGCCAATGCAGAAATAGCCTATTAAATAAATCTAAGCACTTATTTCTTTCTGTATGTAACTTGGGCTAGTATGCATATTTTCTGTAAACACACTGCAATTGCTAAAGTGTACAGAAGAGAACCAAGATGCCGTATCCTACAATGCAATGTGCTTGCCACTTTCTACAACCGTTTTTTTTTCAACTTGGCGGCCGGGGCCAACTTGGGGGTCTCGACAAACTTAAGAGGACTTCAAGATGACTTCATATTATTTAAAACAACAAGATATTCTTACTGCTTTGTTATATACCTCTTACTAGTTAGTTACGCCAAGTCTAGAATATTTCAGTAGACATTAAGAGTTTGAATACATTTTTGCAAAATAAAAGACTTAAAAACACTTTTTTCATGATGACATGTCCACTACACTTCTTACGACAACTCATCAAGTATGTTTTGCGTCACTCGTTTCATTACATAAATTATTTGTTTATACAATGGAGCTAAGCATGTTTCGTCTCCCATTTGACGCTTGTTGCGGCCTGCCGTGTCCACATCCCAACTCGTAACAAACGTTAACTCAAACATGCAGGCGGTGATGTCAGAGCTAGCTTGTGTTTGTCAAGAGCGATTAGCGCTGAATAACGATGCAGTCAAGAAACGGCACACAAACACATACGCGCACACACCGCAGCGTGACTTCATCAGGGGAGGCCATTGTAGCCATGACGACAGTCCCACTCTGCACTCTGTCATCGGACGCTGCCATGCGTCGTGATCTGCACCTGCGACTGTTTTCTTTTCTTTTGACCCTCTCTCACTCCACCTCTTCTGTCCCTCCCTCCACCCGGTGCCGAGCGGGCCCCTGATGCTCGGGGCCGACGGATGACGCTTATTTGTTGTTTTTCTTTTTTGCAGGATGCCTGCAAGGCACCGACGTAATTGCATGTAACACACCTCGCGCAAACACTCCGCTTCGTAAAAAACTCCTGCCAGCACCTGTAATGAGCTCATGCTCGGAGCAGTGACGGAGAATGGACACTGTGCATGTTGGGTCTGGGAAAAAGACATTGTGGATGCTGGTGCCCAAAGAAAAAATAGGTCACGTAACTTACACCGTAAAAATAAAAAGCCTTTATTCAACCGTGTTACCCAGGTGCAAGTTCTTGAAACCAAAATCATTTATTATTTTGATGAAGCAAGGATTCGTTAAAACATCTCTGCCTGTATGACGAAAGCAACCCTATGTACTCTGTAAAAAATATTTTTTGTTTTGGGGGGTTAACTTACCCTGTAACCTGGCTGCCTTAAAATTTTGAGTTCATTCAACTTAAACTCATGATAACTTAAAATGAAGTCAACAAAAAGTAACCTGGCTGCTTATATTTTTTATATTTTTAAGTTAAACCAACATTTCCTTTTACAGTGTATTAGCAATAGTAACGTTCACCTTTGTACACAATTACTTGTGAAAGAAGGTCTAGCATCAAATCTAGAATCAATCCAGATTCTTCCTGTCTCATGCGCTCATGTGGGTGGAGAACTTAAGTCTGTTGTTACTGCAGCTCAAAGTATTGACACAAAGTGGCGTGACACTGGTGGATCAACAGTTCCTGTTTGTGTTTACGCTTGTGTTGTCACGCCAGCCTGGCCGCAGGGCGAGGTGTGTACTGACAGAAACAGTCAAAGATTCACGGCAATGATCAAGTTTTCTCCTTAAACATTACGTAGCGTAACCAGGAAAGCTTACAAACGTCGCCATTTACGAGAAAGGCATTGTTTGTATAACCGTAAGTTTTGAGTAAAAAAAGTCACGTTGCATGTGTCAAAATAATCACTTTTAAAATCACGTTCCTGCAGCTTAGGAGGTGAGTGATAGATGGTGTTCTGTACATACCCACACTCCTCTGTGTTTGCACAGGACAGGGCAACTCTCAACGCACACAAATCTCACACTAACCTGTTTGCGGACGTATTCGACCATCAGTTCAAGCTGTCTGGGGTCCTCACACTGTCTGTTGAACAAGTTCCTCCAGAGCGCTGCGGCCAAGACGCAATCGTCCGACAAAATTCCCTAAAACATGAGATCAATGTCAACCACAAACTCAGACTCTTCTTTAACTCCTGATCAGTCCAAGCCCACTGAAAAACTGTTTGACATGTACACCAAATAGTCAAAAACTGGTTAAATCCATCTGTTTTAATGTCTCTGGCTATTAACACCATTGTGTATTTAACCTCCTACCTCATCGTAACCAAAAATAGCAGCGTAGAACGTCTCGGTCATCGCCTTCATGCTTTCTTTTCTCTGAATGGCATCAATCTTAAAACAAAGAAAACATTTTTAGTTCAATTTTATCGAGTGAGAAAGCTTTAAATAGTCTTCATTATTATGTTACATTAATGAGCAAATATTTGGCCATTTTGGTATCATCAGCATTGCTGCAAAATGCTGTTCGCTCAAGTCACTCAAATTGTCCGTGCCAGTAAACATCCAACATGTGGACAACACCGCAACAATCTAATCCCAGAAAACAAAAGCAGAGATGGATCTGAAGCGAAAGCCCGGCCAGGTGCTTCGATCCGCATGAATCTAAACACGCACACGCATATCGTCCGCAGACACCAGCCCTTAGGAGAATTGGATGGGGAGATTTTCAAAACAAAAGTGTTTATTCTTAAGTCTTGTATGTCGGCTTTTTTTCATGCTCGGACTGTGTCGGGTCACCGCGTGTGTGTTCCTGAACGCATGGGGCAGAAAAGCACCTGTGCATAATTACACAGACCTGCACATAATCAATCTCATCTGGCAGGGTTTTAACTCCTCTACACCCTACTCGCGTCTTTTCTGCACGCTCGTTCCCCCTTTTCTATTCGTCCTCTCAGTTCTGTGCATTTATCTTCATGCAAAATGTTACAGTTTAATGTGAATAGCTACTGAATAACAACACATCTGATGTAATAACAACAGAACGGTTGCGGTAACACCAGGACAGGTTAAGTACGCACGGGACCGTTTGCATTGACCCAACATCAACGTACTTGCGTGTTTCTGCCCTGATCTCCTCTCTCGTTCATCCATCTTTGTCTCTTCATCCCCCCTCGCGTGTCGTGACGCAGGTCGGTTAAACCAGACGTGGATATTTAATCCCCAGCACTAATCAGGCCGAGGGACCAAAACTTGCTGGAGAGGCAAAATCTCTGCCTTTCAACGGCATATTAGTCATATCTCACTTTACCGTCATTACTACGGGTTAGAAAAACTCTCAGAATCACACACAGTTCAGGGGGGCTGGCACAAATGACAAGTATTTTAGCACAATTAAGCCAAGTAACTTAACCGTACTGAGGATTGAGCGAGCGGTGGGGGGGCTTCCATTTCCAGTGCAACTGGATCTCGATCCTACAAGGCGGCGCTGTTACGGACCTGTCAGCCGCGCTGATTACAGTCCATTTACGCACGATTTTTCGCAGCTTAAAAAATAACGTTTTCGGTGGCGAACGCAAAAGGAAATACCTCCTCACTTCTGAACTGTGAAAGCAGACTTACACAACAGGTCAAAGTGTAGCATGTGTGTCTACACAGAACCGATGGATAATAACCTGTTAATGGTAAATCGAGTTTTCAACCTTACATATAACTTCAACTATATTGACGGATTATCGAAAATCTATCTTTAAGGGATAGTTCACCCAAAAATGAAAATGCTGTCATCATTTACTCACCCGCTTGTCATTTTAAACCTGTATGCCTTTCTTTCATCTGCAGAACACTAATAAAGATATTTTGAAGAACGTTGGTAATCGATCAACGATGATACCCATTGACTTGCATAGGTTTTGTGTCCGTACAACAGAAGTGAATGGGTTCCGCCGTTGTTTGGTTACCAAGATTTTTCAAAATATCTTCTTTTGTGTTCTGAAGAAGGTCAAAATGCTGAGTAAATTATGACAGAATTGTCATTTATTGGTGAACTATCACTTTAAGTAAAAGTGAAGTGTGTAATTTCTCACTAGTGTCACAAATTGCAAAACAATTACAGTTTTCACTCCCCTGTTTGCCACAGGTCAGAAAAACATACTTGACTTATACTTGTCTCTGCATATCAAGCTGGAACAGAAGGCAATAAAGTATGTTAACATAGAAAAACATTACACACTTCACCTTTACAACATAACTCACAGTTACAAGTCAACACTGTATATTCATGGTTAAGAAACTTGGTCTGGCCAGGGAGGGAACGGGTAAGATTAAATCAGGAGAAAGGTTAGCATTATTTCAAATGGTAAACAGAGACCTGCAAATGTATGAAAGTCTCTGAAACCGAAATCTGTACAGGTGCAATGAATTCTGTACGGCTTTTTCCAGAACGCCCTTCAATTTTCCTGCCATTTTTGCAATGACTTTTACCCAGCAGGTCACATTTAGCGGCCGAATGATGTAATTTCCCTTCAAGTTCACACACAGGTGTCCTAGCAGAGTAAGCACAGGTGTAGTTCATCACATTAACTATGTGTTCAAATACATTTTAAACAGCATGTCTATGCTTTTATAATCTAAAACACACAAAATTCCGTTTGTGCAATGTTTTGCATGAAAATTGTGCTTTCTCTATTCCGAATAAATGATATTTGACCTGATAAATTTGTTAGCAAAAGCAAAAACATTTATTAATTTTGCATAAAGAAAATGCATCTAATATGTTTAAATACTGTAAAGAAAACTTGTGGATGACCTGGGTTTTGTTGCCAACCTCCTCTGCGGGAGATGTCTAGAAAGCGAAGGAAACTGGAAATGGAAAATGAAGTCACTTTACTATGGTGCCACTCGATGGCCGATGCCAGGACTAAGGGGTCAAATGTCTTGGTCCCAAACACACCAGTGGCCAAAACGCTCACAGCACCCCAACTCTCCTCACATCTCATTCAAAATCACATCTTGCCGGCATACGCCTCCACAGAAACCGGCAACCGCGCACACGCGAGTTACTGGGCGGTGTGGCAAGTTAAAAATTCAAACGTCTTTTCTATTTCACGCACGTTTAATTTTATGTAAATGAGTTCTGATTAGGAAAGTTTGACAGAGTTGATGACTGGATATGTTTTAATTGCTTAAAGTTTGTTTAATAAAGCATTTGCAATATGTAAATACATAGAATACATAGAAATAGAATAGAAATTGTGTAATGTGTGACATTTTGGGGACCCCCAACTCCAGACATGAAGCCTTCTTACAGGAACAGTTCACCCAAAAATAAAGATTCTGTCATCATTTTCTCACCCTCATGTTGTTCCAAATCTGTATGAATTTCTTTCCATAGTAGGAAAAATTGCTTTATACATTTCTTTGTTTTGTTGAACACAATAGAAGATATTTTGAAGAATGTAGGAAAGCAAACAGTATTTTTGACCATTGTAATTTTTCCTACTATGGTAGTCAATGGTGGCCAAGAACTGTTTGGTTACAAGCATTCTTCCAAATATCTTTCTCTGTGTTCATCAGAACAAAGAAATGTATACAGATTTGGAACAACAAGAGGGTGAGAAAATGATGACAGAATCTTAATTTTTGGGTGAACAGTCCCATTGAAAAATGAGAGGTAAAACATTATGTATAAAAAATACATTTTACAATCTATTCCAAACCTGCATGTGACAATTATAAAATTTTAATACGTTATTAATGAATATGTGATGATTTTCTCAGTCTTAATTTATCTAGCCATTAACATTGTATGATTTTCTCTATTTTAGGCACTATTTCTTGATATAAATTTTGTATGGATATGTAATCTAAAGACCTCTGGTACCTTTATTTTGTTACATCTCACTATAATATAATTCTGCACAACAGAACTGATACAATATATATGAAATGGATACGATGAAATGCAACAAGTAAGAAAAATAAGCCTGCATAAGGTGATTTTTGACCGAAAATAAGTTTGACACCCCTGGCTGTACAACAGGAGACAACTTTAATATGCTTTGGCCTTTATTATTAATGCAGTGACTGCAACTCCAATGCTAAATTGATAATAAGCTCATAAAATCTTAGTGCCCAAACAAGCACCTGAAAAACGAGAGGATTATAATAAAAGCCTTCACGAGAAAATTGTGATTTTTGATTTATGAGCTCTGCGAGAGGGGAAAAGTGACATTATGGAAAAAGTTGTGGCACAAGGCGCTGATTTTATTAAACACACACACAAACTTTGACTACACTCAAGTCTGGGTTCACAGCTTTTTCATCCCCGTTTTAAGACGATACACCAATATATCAACCAGCCTGATTAAGTAAACGACGCCCGGTCCAGAGCTAAAAATTTATAAAAAGCCCCAAACCGCACAGCGCAATTTGCAACAAAACCACAAAGAGACAACTTGTGTGACAGGACATAACGTTGTTATTGCATACTAGTCAAATATGAGGGTTTTCTATTGAAGTCTCCCTAAACAAAGCTGTCTCTATCCTCAAGTCTGAGTTAAAAAACCAAAGAGCTTTTCTCGGATAAATAAACTGCTCTTCGACTCAAAACTGCTAATATTCTATCCGACGGTCGAACGAAATCTGTCAATGGCTGGCTCGTGTCCAGCTCTCTCGAGCGCTGGCAAAAGCCCGAAGTGACTGATTAGCCATCACTGGTTTGATCTGGTTCGTGTTAACTAGTTCACGGGGTTATGCAATACATGACCCAAGCCGCTTTATTGGGGCGGTGCGCTATATGTTAATACTGCACACGCGTACCCTTGGACCGAGTTATGCTTGCCCTTCAAAGCAATACTAATTTGGTCCTATTATTAAGATTGAGATGGAGGCTAGAGGAGACGCAGGGATGTCAACAAACAGAAGTGTGGGGAAAGTGAGAGAGATTTCTGTTTTCACAGCTGGGCTGAAGATTGTTCCCACCCTTTCTGACAGCGGTTCCCCCAAGGCGCCTTGTGTTGGCTTTCTGTCAAACACACACACACACACACACACTCGAGCGCGGCAGAAGCATGCTGTCTTAACTGACCTTGTGCAGATTTAAACACCTTTTGCTACTTCGCTGGACAGCGCTCAGCTCCAAATGCCTCCACAGTCTGTAGAGCGTAGTCTTTACATCCGACCGACTATGTGTGTGTGTGTGTGTGTGTGTGTGTGTGTGTGTGTGTGTGTGTGTGCTTGGGGGGGATGGGGAGAGACAGTATTTCACTTGTATAGCCTTTATTATTTCCCCATTTTTTGACATATCCAAACAACATCATCCAGAACGCTTCGTATGCTAACAGCCTCGCTAAACATCTGGCGGAGCACATATCTGTCAGAGGGTGCTCCTAAAAAAAATAAAGTACCTAGTACTTGATTCACAACACTTGTGGATTAGTGGTCGTCTGATGCAGATATCTGGCCAGCACGGGGACCAAAAAGCCAATATAAAATCAAGGTAATTTTAGGGGTGTAAAAAACTCACGCTGGTGTAGTTCATCACATTAACTATAAACATGTTCTTTTGACAAAGGAGTGTCCTAACTTTCAATAACAACATATCTTTGTGCAACGTTTTGTTTAGTAAGTGATTCTAATGGAGTACTTTAAAGTGATAGTTCACGCAAAATGAAAATTCTGTCATCATTTACTCAACCTCTTGTCATTCTCTTGTCACTCTTGTCATGTGGGGCAGTCGTGGCCCAGTGGTTAGAGAGTTGGACTCATGACGGAAGGTTGCTGGTTCAAATCTCAGGTCTGGCGGGTAACGGCTGAGGTGCCCTTGAGCAAGGCACCTAACCCCCACTTGCTTACTATACAAAATGTACAAATGTATAGTACAATGTAATGTAAGTCGCTTTGGATAAAAGCGTCTGCCAAATGCATAAATGTAAATGTAAATGTAAATGTCATTCAAACCTGTATGACTTTCTTTCTTCTGCAGAACACAAAAGAAGATATTTTGAAGAATCCAAAAACAGTGAAACCAAACAGCGGCGGTACCCATTCACTACTATGGACACAAAACCAATGCACATGTTTGGTTTCACAACATTCTTCAAAATATTTTCTTTTGTGTTCTGCGGAAGAAGGAACGATCAGTTTTGGGTGAACTATCAATTTAAAACAGAAAATGTTTGTTATGCTTTGACAAAGCAATTGTTAACTTTTGAATAACCAGTTATTAATATCATGGTTATTGTCAATGCTGGTATATTGTGATCTGACAATACTGTTTATAGATTAAATGGGCATGATTATCAGAGTTGATCATCTCAAAATGGCAGAATATTGTTCGAATAATCCACCTGGCAGCATCCCATCTGTCATATTTGTGGACAGACAATTTTAATACATGAACAAAAAAGCTAATGGAAAATCTTAAAAAAGAAGTTGACTCACCCCCATAATTTTGCTCCTCTGCTCCACATCCTCCCACATGGAGTGGACGATGTAACGGCACATGTACTTCCCAGCCCTGCCTTCCTGTCGCATCCGGACCAAACACATCCTACAGGAGCAGAGCAGAGTGCTGACTCAAGAGCAGCCAGGCAGTATGAAAGCTGTTTCGGAAAGAAGTGCTTGTGTTACGCTACGCTCTGTCTAGACCTGCGTGACCAGGAAACATCAGAGATCCGTTCTATTGTAATATCCACCAGCTGACACGTTCACATGAAGGAATATTCATCATGCATGTATTCGGTTGAATGCATCTTGAGTTGAATAGACAGCATGTGCGGCCCACCGGTCATAGTTGTGTCAAATACTACAGAAAGTGATGTCAACTTCTTTCTACGGTTAACAAAAACAATGTTCCTAGTTCCGGTAAAAAATGATAAAACGAGAAAGAAAAAGAAAAGTATTACACATTTTAAAAAAGGACATTCATAACACTTAAACGCTACATGTTAGCATGAGGCCTGTGTGATCGACCGACCCAGAACCAATTATTCATGTCACGACCACCTTAAAATGTCAGGTTACGTCCGCCTTCAATCCCCACAAGGATTTCAGGAAAGTGATATATTAGCCGTTAAGCACTGTTTACATGAAACACACTTGCTCCACAGGAACGGAACTACAGAACTACATCCACCTAGAAAAGTAATTTCAAAAAGCAGATGAAATAACAAACACTAAATAATTCATTTAAAATATGAGCTTGACATTTTCAAACCTTCCAGAACACAAAATGTTTCCAATTCTTTTATCCAAGTCAAAGATATTTTCTGTTATAATTCACAAATTTGGAGCTTTGTTCGATGTGTTGACGTATTTCAATGGCTCCTCCTCTTTTATAAAAAGCCAATAGCATTTAGTTTACCTCAAAGCCTGGAATTTGATGAGAAGATGCATATTAATGTCAAAAAATTGTTGAAATTATTTGTTGACTTTAAGTTTTGAATGCTTTTAAATGTGAATTTGGTACACTCGTTTTTTAATGCGAGCATATCCATACTAAATGCCAAAAAACAATTTTAATTTTATGAGGACTTCTAGTACGTGTGCATGCATGCGTGAACTATTGGTGAGCCTGACAGAGTCCGGAATGAGATTTCCCAGTCACTTTACAAAGTACACAGTTAGTCACCGTGCACACGCTCGACTGCACGCGCAAACACAAAGTGCCTTTAAGTGAAAGTGTACAGAGCGTTAGTGCCCAAACCGCTCCCATTAATCATCCGCCTCTCTCTGATGACATCACATCTTTTCATAAACTTGGCCAACACCGGTCACCTGTGCATTAGCATACATTACATAAGCAATACCATACGTAAAGATGTTGACGATCACTCAAAAATGCCCATTTCTTTTCGCAACATTGTTCAGAATGAATGGATCTAGTGAAAAACCATTTCCAATTCATCCATCAGATTATTTTTAATCAATTCAATGCTTTAAAAGCATCAAGGATTTGGACTAACAGGGCCTGGCAGCGGAGGAAGAAAACTGGCATGGAACAACGCTGCTGTTCAAAATGAAACGTTGCCCAAAAACTCACCAAACGTGGAGCTGTGCCACCAGGAACCAGGAGTTAAGCGTGTCGGGCAGAGAGCACTCTGGGAAAGAGAGAGAGAGAAGGGGGGAGTAGAAGACATTAAAAGGGTAAAGAAGAAAATGCAACATGTAGCCAAACCAATGCAAACTTGGGCTCCGATTCCAAAACCGCTATTGGGTTTACACCTGTTTTTTTTCCTCAGCTAAAGAAAACAACATAACATAGCTGTAAATTGCCACATAAATACTTCAGGTGGTGCTGAAAAGGTCCCTTTACGCTCATTTCAACGTTTCAGCTGAAGTGAGGTACATTTAGGAGTTTTACAAAAATATTAAATGAGTGTGACATAAAACTTTTAAAGCTGTAATACAGTACGAGTATCTAAAAGAGTTACTATAATAACTTTTAAAAACCTGGAAATAAAAATACTTACTTTCAAAAAAATCGTCATAGTTGATTCTCTCTACACAGCATGTGTACATGCGCAAGGCGGCTATCTTAATTTTCTGCAAAAGATAAAAAGATATTTGTGAATGGTTAAAGAGCAAGTACTAGTACTGATGCCGATGACTTTAACATGAAAGGTCAGCTTGGATTTCACAAAGTTTGGCTCTGGTATATTTGGCTCTGGTATACTCTTACTTAGTATATTGTTTTGTCACTTCTCATTTCTTTTTATTTTGAAGTGAAATATGACAGACATGTTTTTGACCGTTTGTTATAAACTGGTTTCGATTTTAGAATTGATGGCTGACCGATAATGAAAAATTGAACATGTACACCAACACTGTGGTTTCTGTGGAAAAGAAAACCAAATAAATACAATAAAGTAGATCTCAAGTAGATCTTACCCATTTGTTGTATTTGAGCGGCCCAGTGAAGCCCATAGCCTCAATCAATCTGGTGAAGGCCCCCACCTCTTCCTCTGTGGCCTGTGGGGTCTCTTTGACAGCACACAGCTGGAAGCAGAATATAGAAACACAACAACATTATTGGGCTATACTGAACATTGACATACACACACAGGCATCTAGTGCAAAGTTAACACATAAATTTACAGACAAATAATGTCAAATGCACTCTAATACAGGTATGTCACAGCTGAATGTTTGTTGAGCATATCACATTGAGATGTTTGTTATATGCACAAGGTGACAGAATATCGAATAAAGAGAAATAGTAATTAAGATTACAAGACAGTAAGTAAGATAAAACAACGATTTTAGGTACTATTTACAGTATGTGTGCAAGTGTGTTTTTATAGTGCAGATGCTCATTTAACTTGTCTAAATTTGTGCATGTTCGTATAAGCTATGTGCGCGAAGTATACCAGACCAATAGTGCACAGTAAACAATGCATCAACATATTATGAAATGAATTAAATCTTGGAATAATTTACGAATACAAAATAATTACAAAACTGTTTAGCAGTTTCTATGTGTAAGCACAGACAGCAGGTTTTTGAGCATTAAATGTGTACATAATTTTGTCTATAAGAAACCATTAAGAATTATTTCACAATTAAAACAACATTACCAAGCTGTTCATATCTACTATAACAGCAAAAGGCACTGACTGACTGATATCCTAAATTTAAAGCCAATGGCATGTCATATCTCAATAATAATATACAATTGATTGATTAGACTAATCTTAATCTGTGTTGACGTGTATTCACATAATATAAAAATTGCTTATTAAAAATCTATTGCTTATAGAAAATATTGTTTTAAAACTAGACTGCCCGGGCTAAGAGAGAAGATGGGGCTGTAAAACGACACACACCTTGCTTGTACTGTGAAGAGCTCGGCATTGACTCAAGACACCCGCTGTGATCCGGCAAGCCACCAAAGCCCTGACCTGATATACATGTTGCTCAATGCCCTAGGTACCAAAAACAAAACAGGACAAGTGCATTGCTGTTTAGTTTAGCCACAGTTCAACAAAATAACATTTAAGTCACAAAATTATTTATTTATATTTTATGTATATGTTTAGCAAGTAACCTGAATGCACTTGACAGAAGACGTCAAAGCAAGGATAACACCCAGGTGTTGTCAAAATCCAAAAACAAATATTTTACCACATATTTACAGTATGTTGTACTCATACAACCATACTTCTGTGCTGTAGATCATGCATACTGCTGTCTATCATTATGCAAACACAAATAAATTGAACAACAGGATGTCTTTATACACAGCACATCTAAGTCTTGCAAATGCAATCTCTGAGTAAGTTGCAACTCTTGAGAATGATCAATAAAAGCAACTTTAGTGTTGTCTTAAGCTTGCCTTGGTGTGTGTACAAGTTACCTTTTCGAGGACAGCGCTCGATGCTGAAGCATTTAGTAAATGTCTAACGGCCGACTGCAGGGGTCGCCGATACATGATTCCGCTAAAAGTCACAATAGTTGAATATTGTAACTGTAAAGCGTGAATCTGTGGTTGTTACTCCTCTAACACGTTGTGTAACAGTTTGTTTTCGTCCCTCCCACTCTCCAGCAATGTCAAAAGAATTTGTCCCGCCCTTAAAATCGTCCGTGTGGAAAACAGATCTCTGGCGTAGAGTTCCGATGCTTAGCAGATTCCAAAAGGAAGAATATTCTCGTGTTTTTTTAAAGAAAGGAAACCAGTACAAAACGAGTACATTGGCTTTTTTAATTATAAACTCAGGGTAATTCTAAACCTTATGCATGTAAGACACTTTACATTTGTGAACAAAGGGTTGGTTCTCAATTGCATATTAATATCACCGATAATAGGAGGAATACCCTAAGGGAACTCGTAGGTATACTTGTAGGTGGGGATGTCTGTCCTGGCTCTTTACGTTTATCATTTAAAAACGTACAAAACTAAGTTTGTGCTCACTAGATAGTTCCCTCGAACGCTTTGGCGGATGAAAGTTTTTTTTTCAACAAAACGTAAATAATATGTCAATGCTGAAGAAAACACTTACCATCATCTATCTCCTATTGGAATAAGGCCTGATTTTGTAACGCTTTTTACAATAGTTCATAGTGGTATTTGTAATGAAAACCATTAGAATTTATTACTGTATTGTTTCAGAAGAACAGTTTGTTAAAACTAAAAAGCCCTTAAGTTTTGAAAGAGGTTATTTGGCAGCGACAGGTGGGCATGCAGCTGGCAGACCGCAAAACAGAGAAATCACATCAGTCAAGATGACGAATGCTTGGCTGTAATGTTTTGTGCAGATTAATGTTGAATTAGTACCTGACTTCACAGCCCCTAAAACGAAGCACGAACTGTTACGCATAGTCGCGTCCACAAATTGTTCAAGGGCATCGAGGCGTCTTCCTGCCTATAGCTTTATCCAAAAATCACAAAAATATGTAATGCCCCTTGTGCATGAACGATTAAGAAAAATAATACGTGGAACCCCTTCCTCTTTGTATGGCACACAAGTTAAAGTACCGCAAACACTTTGAAGTGGGGATGTTTTCACAGCAGGGTGTAGATGAGGTAATGTTTTGGTTGTCTTTGCGTCGTTTTCCGAACGGCTGTTTTTGCAAGGTGAGAGGTTCTTCCTCATAGCTGTAGAGTTTTAACTAACTAATGTCACAAGTCACTCTGGTTCTGCTCTCCAAACACAGGAAGGAGAATATCACTGTTATTAGCAGTGAAATATTTGTCTAGCTTTCACTCCCGCGAATTTACCCCGTCAGGAAACCGCAAGAGAGGAGGTGAGAATTGCAGCACAATGTGGTAGTATTAAAGCTAGCCTCTTGAGAAATTGTCCAAATGTTGTTCATCCCTATGTCACCACCCCTGGAAAAACAAGCAAAGAGTTGGGACAGGTGATGTTGAGTAACAGATATGGTTCTTTATACGTAACGCACAGATTAAAGGTAATTTTAGTGTCGACTAGCATTCGTTATTGAAATAATTGATTTCATGTCAACAAACGCATATATGCTCCATTACAGTCAGTGATGCCACAAAATAAACTAAATAGCCCATACAAAAGTATTTATTTTTATGTCGTTTGTTATGTAGTTGCGAGAGTGTTCATGGTGGTTGCTAGGGCGTTGCTATGTGGTTGCTAAAATGATTTTAGTATTTGCTCGTGCGTTGCTATGTGGTTTGTAGGATAGTTAGGGTGGTGGCACCCGATGATTTCGTGTTTAAATTCTAATATGAATAAACTGGTGATTGCCCATACAACATTTTGTAAGCTATTTGTATGTTGCTATGCAGTTGCCAGGGCGTTGCTATGTGGCTAAAATGATTTTTGGTACTTACAATTTTGTTGTTAAATGGTTACTAGGGTGTTTTTGGGTTTTTTAACTTGCCTTAGCTGAAAGAGCTTTGGTCAGGAAACCTTAAATTTAAGCATACAGGATTTTGGATTTTGGTTTTATCTTCGGCCAGACAAAAATTGTAACTCTAGTCACTTTTTTAAAAAGTATAATTCGTGTTCATAGCACAAATGGATGTGTTATGTGCCAAATTTTGTTAGTGTCGGGGTGTATTTAAATCCGTAACCCTAAATATTTCTTCCCATGTCATTCATTTAATTCTGTAATTTTATAACTTTCTCACCTGGATTCACATTTTTCTCCCAGCACTCCTAATAGGTTAACCTATCTTAACCCATCTATTCCTTAAGAGGGTTCATTTGAACCCTGCCTTGATTCAATGAGAACATTTTTCTTTCGGGAAAACAAAACGGGCCTTTTTCCTCATGTGAAGTGAGGGCTACTTTCTCCAGCATGTTTGGATTAATAAGGAGTGATTGATGAAGACAGGAGAGGAAACATTCGATTCCTGCTCCGCTCCCGTTCCTGTGAGAAAAACCTTGGGAAAGAGAGCTATAAATAAGGGGTGTTGGTCCGTGCGCTGCATTTCATGGATGTGGGGTGTGTGTGAGCGAGAGTTGAAGTGTGTCAAGTGTGTGTGTGTTGTACGTTTTTGTCGGTAGGTTGGTTTGGCATGAAGGACGGACTGGCGACAAGATTTGGAAACAAGGCAAAGAAAGTAGTGACCAGTCAGGCACAACACATGTTAATACATAAGATTAAAGGGTGCGCTTTTCTGAAGAGTCTATTTTAATGTTATTTTACTTTAACATTCCTTAAAGAACCATATAGAAAACAATAATACATTTATCAATGAAAAACCATATTAATGTAAATCCTTTCCATGCAAGTTTCCTGAATGGTCCAGAAACGCATCATTTGTTCTATAATGTTTGCAGACCACACAGGAACTTTGAAATATGTAAATATATAGAGTCCACAGTCAGTTACGAGTCATAAAAGCATGAAGAGGCTGTTGCTACAGCTTGGTCCGCTTTAAGGGAACATCACGTTTTAACAAATGTTGACTTGTTCTAAGAGTATTTGGCAATGCATTTTGGCTTTTAATACAATTGCCATTATCTTAATACGCTGAAGTAACAATCAGCAAATATACCACACAAATCATGTTTTGTCATCTCAGATAGCAATTTTCTTTTTTGGAGTTTAAAAATAAAATGCTAAAGTCATAGAGTCTGGTTGTCCAATTCCATACCATAAAAATAAAGAGCTCAGCACGTGTTGAAGTTGAAGGGTCAGCACATATTGTTAGATTTCATTCAAGTGACGCAGATGTAGGTGAAACAACAAACCCAGGCTTAATTAGCTGCCATGTGTGTAAAGTTTAGCTTTAGAAAAATAAACCCCCACCATAAAGTGGGTCTGGGTTGGGGGGTACAACTTACGGAGCTGGGTGGAGGTGTACCTACAAGCAAAGATTTCCTGAGTTTAACGGTTGCAGAATTCATACTAAAAAGATGAATACAGCTCAAACGTGTTGATCATGTCATTGAATATGTTTGGTAGCTGTAATGTTAAATTTGTGGTATAAAGTCAATGGTATATGTTCTATAGTGTTTATGGCAACCACTTCTCTATTGCCGCATTGCAGAATGCTAAGTGAAAACACTTAGGTAAGGGTGACGTTTGTTGCAAAGCGCTTAAAGAAATCTCTTCCCTTCAGTGCAACCGGGCACTGGTTTAGATCAATCTAAGTCTATTGTTTATGCATGTTTCTGTTTATTACACTAAGCATAGACAGTAGAAATTGAATTGGAAATAGAAATGAATACATAACAATTAGTGTATGGGTGACGATGATCCTCCAGGAGAAGGGTTTGACATCCCTGGTTTCCATACATTCACCGACCAATCTGATGTAAGCAAAGCTAACAACAGCTTTGAATAAAAACACAGTTCTGTTTGTTCAGGCTTGAGCAACATCATAGCGATCTCAAATATTTCACACTAAAAACGAAATTGGGAAAGGTCAAGAATTGAAAGGAGTCTACATGCTTGTGCAGGGTGAAGAAAGGTTAACACAGGCCCTAATACTTCTTTAATTGGTTGACTTGAAATGAAATTTGCATTAGTTTATAGCTCTCAAAACAATCGCCCCAGGGTATCACAAACAGCAAAATATTGGCAAACAATTCCAACACTTACTTGCAAGTCAAATCTCGGAACTCGGCATGCCGTTTAAGGTTGGCCAGAGTTATGGTGAGGATGTTTGGCAAGGGCAGTATTGACACTAGAGTTACTCACAACATGCCTTGTTGAATCTTGGAGCGCTATGGGTTTCACATGACTGCAAAGGTCATTCAGGTCTGTGCAGTTTCCCAAGTGGCTACATAAGGGTATGTATTCCAAGGCATGTGGCACTGAGTTATGGCACATAAGTGCAACCCGCACACTAGATGAAGACTGTATTTGGCACGGTGACTTGAATCTCAATGAGGATTTTGATAATAGATATCGAGAATAGATTTTGACTAGCCAGATGACTTCATTCATAAATACTGTGTGAAATCACAAGCCATTGACTTTGGTTGTATCTATATTGGTCCTATTGTGAGCCTGCCATCGTCCAAATAAAAACAACCCAATCTTTTGTGTAAGAAAGAAACGTTTTAAAGTTAAGAGCCCTGTAGTTGGTGTATCGAACAACTAATCAAAATGCAAGTTCATTTATACATAATGTGATTTTACACGGCCCCTTACTAATAATTGTTTTATATTTAATTCTGAAAATTTGCCTTACATTTATACATGATTTTACACATATGGCAGACGCTTTGGATAAGCGACTTGGATTTCATATATTATATGTCATAGAATATACTTTAACCCTATAAATACTGTAATCCTAGTTAGCATCTTGCCTTAGCATTCTCAAACATGTTCCTACTCTTTAGTACACAGAGAAAAGTGAATGAGATAGAAAGAGAGACATGATTGTTTTTTCATAGTTTCCTGGCTTGTGGTCTGTCATGCTTAGGTGAAATAATGTCAAAAGCACTTTTCATCACAAACAAACAGCATCCAAACACATCTGAAAGACAGTAACCTGCCGTCATAGGACTGGTCAACACGACTAATGAACTCAGTGTGTATCTGAAAACAATCTTGATAGGAATATTAGGCTATAGTAAATACAAAAATGGATTGCAGTTTGACAGTCTTCCAATAATTGTGCACCTTGCAGCTGCAATTTCAAACAGATGTCTAAAAAATGATGAAATGATTGGGCACTTTTAGGTAACAGATGTTTAAACAAATAAGGTTAAGTACTCATTCAAGAATGACTTCTAAACAGCCAAGAGTGTTTTTTATGTTTTCCAGTTGCACAATCCTCCGCGTTTTGAGGCCACAAGCTCATTTTCGAAATGATGATTGGGGCTATTTTTTAACGTGTAAAATGCTTTTCTCACTTTTACTCTCCGAACACACGTTTTCCCAGAAAGTACGACGGGATGCCAACAGCCGCTCCAACACGACCAATTACTCTCACCTCGAAATTGTATATCACACAATTACTCTACAGAGAATCAATTAACGGAGTTTGGTGGTGAAAGTCGAGATGCTAAAAACCTCGCTGGCACCGACGGGGACGTGTTTGTGCGCGTCGCTTAGCCTGGACGAAACGGTGGCAGGGCCGCGCTTGTTTGGCTTGGCAGCCGCTGCGGGGCCCCGTACACAACACGCAGCGCTGACCTCATATCTTTCATGTATTCAGTAACACAATAATAACTCAGCGAACGCTGCGCAGGGTTTAAGGGGCTCAGAGAGACCGCCAGATCTGACGCGGTGCCCGAAGCCGTGCAACACTCACTCAGCGCTAATTGCGAAGCACAACAGGCCTATTTGTGAAAGCACATGTAATGCACTAGGTGTAAGTTAGGTGCTGTTGAGAGGCATGTGACTAATGAAATGCTTAACAATTTATCAGCCCTGGAAATAACTATAAATCATTTGACTTACTACCACAATGTGGTTTAGGCTAATAATGTCTTGAAATACGATTTGTATATCTTAAAGAAAGGGCCTACAGTATTTGTCGTAAAGGGTTTTTTCACAGCAAATCAAATGGCTTTTGTTACTACGGCAACCATAGTTTTCACCAAAATGCTGTAGTCACTATATTTTCTTGCAATAAAACTGTGGTAACTTAGTCAGCACTCTCATAAAAAAGTGAAAACTAAACAACATGACAAAAATACTCTGAATGTGTCTCATACTGTTTGAAAGATTTCCCAAGTTAATTTATGTGGCTTTTACAGTAGTAACAATCATTTTAGTATCGGAAACTGAGGTTGCAGATTTTTCACAGTAATGCCAAGAGCCCAACCTGTCTTACAAAAATATATCACGGCAACAGTAACCTCCACCAAAATACCATACAGTTTCTACAATTAAACCACAATGACCACTGTACAAAACAACAAAGTATTCTGAGAGGTCCATATGTTGTTTGAAGTAGATCCTATATCTACTGTGGTTTTTAAGTAGTCATTGTAGTAACTATAGCATTTTACAGAAAAACCATGGTAAGCTTTTAAGGGATACTGAACAAAGGGCTGCTTTAATCTCCATGTCAGAAGAGAGGTTTTCCAATCCTTTTCTGTCCTCTTTTGAAATTGATATACGGTAGTGGCCAAAAGTGATGTCCATCTTTGAACAAATGACATTTCTGCTATTCAAATATTTTATTAAAAATGCATTAAAAACTGTGTGCATGTTGCATTGGTGTGTTTGGAATATAAACTGAAGCTCAGCTTTGAGAATTTAGGGAGGAGTTGCAAATAATTACAACACGTGCAAACTTCACAAAGACATAGCTTGGGAGAATAAATACAAAATATGAATACCAAATAACAATAACAGATAAAGTATACTATTAATATTTGTGTATTTCATATAACCATATTGCCTTTGACGATCATTTACATAACTTAATTTAGCAAATCTTTTATCTAAAACGTTGCAAGCGATAAACAATACAGGTAGGGCCACCATACTACATAACCTCACTATTGTTGCCAAGGTATGAATGAATAGTTCCAAACCAATGGCCACTCTTAACCCTTTTAAACGCAACATACATTTACACCCATCTGTTTACAGTTTGTAGACACGCTGTGGTTTGGCTATGGGCATCAGAGTTGCACTCTGGCCCTGTAGCGCTGTAGGAGGCGTGTGCTGCTCAGTGGCTCCTTGTTTAGTTGCTGTTTTATTACCGCTGCCTGTTTTTCATTGAGTGTCCCATCTGACTCTTTACAGTGGCAGAAAACAGCTCCCAAATGCAATGCTAATGTTACGCTAGCGTGGGACAGCGCTGTTCCAGAGCTGGACATCAAGCGGGCGAGTTGAGGGGCTGTAGCAGGGAGCTACTTGATACCCCCCTTTAAGCACCAGATCCCCGTTTCATACCCCGAATGGTCATTTAAACAAGAAAACAAGAGTGCAGACCCCCCTAAAAAGGCTACTAACAATATGTAGAGTTATTTAATAGCTCCCTTAAACCTTCAGGCAACTCACACTTAAACTTTGTTCCAAAACGTTGTAAGCTGCCTTGCCTACATAGTTTGCATCCTAAGCTTCATATAATAACCTCAGAAGTGATCGATTTTGAACACTCTAGATAGGCAACAACCATACAGATTGCGAGCCTCAGCTTATTGATGTTAGCATGTTTAAAAGTACACAGATATTGGCTAAATTACTTCACATCTTCCACATCATTTTGCAGAGTTTGATGCAGTGCATTATGGGATTCCGTTCTGTACAAATATTGCAGTGCTGCCTTTATATTATGGCTGAAATGAATCCTAATATTTGTTCACACTGCACAAAAATTCAATTAGCTTTTTGAATCTAATATAAAATGATGTTAGGTGTAGCATGTGTATAGTAAATATTATTACATAAGGAGAGAGTGAGTGCCAAATGAGTGTACTTGGAAGACAGCTTCAATATTGCATACTTGATGTTAAATTTGTGCTTTCAAACTTTTTGAAATCTGATATTGGATTTCAAACCACATGTGGATTTAGTTTGGATTGTGTTTGTAAAAATTAATGTGTTTCGTGTGTTTTTTTTTTAGATGTATACTCCAGGAAATCAAATATGCCTGACCAAAGCCTCATCATTTAGCTGCTTTTGATTTTGCACATATGCTGTTTCAAAATGCTACCTCCATAGGCAGCTCACTAGGCTTCTGAAACATCCACTAAAACCCCCATAAACCCCTTGGAGACTTTACGTTCATCAAACAGCACTTTTGATAGTAAAATTGCACACTATGTAAACAACGCATTGGTACAGTAAAGCTTAGCTAGTGAGTGATGTCAGACTGGATTTGAGAGGCAAAAAGCTTGTAAATAAAACAGCAACACAACTCCCTACTCACATAAGCATGACGGCGAGGCACCTTAACATCCTGCCATCCAAAAGCACAAATAGCGTGAAAACTCTGAGTCGCTGCTGCCCAGAACAGAGAGAACCTTTAAAATTACACCGGCAGTAAATTGTGGTTTTGACGTTTTGTTTTCTTTGCTTAGTTTGTCCTGAAATTATGATGGGAGAGTGTCTCCAGAAAACTAAAAAGAGTCTGAAGACGCTTGCTTATCATAATATTTGCCAAGTATTGAGCACAACATAAACCAATCATTTTCTTGTAACTCAATTTCTACATTTTCAAGTCATGCAGCTTTCTGTGCAGCTCCTACGTGGTTGCTAGGGCACTGTTGCTGGTTTCCTTATGCAAGGAAAATATATTTTCCCATATTTCAACTGTCAAATTAATCGATTTAATATATATGTTGAAAATATGTATTGAATAATACATTAGTAATTGCTGCTTTTTATTAAAAAATATCTCTTTTATATAGCTCTTTGTAATAGCTCTTTGTTCCAATATATGGAAATGTGTTATTTAATTGCGTATTTTGTACATTTTAATTATATTGCAATATATTTTCCAGTCAGTTTTTGTTACGTAAGGATTGTTTAAACCCATGGTTGGGTCAAATATGGACAAACCCAACCCTATTGGGTTTAAATGAACCTATGATGGGTTGCTTCAACCCAAAATGCTGGTTTGTTTCAACTTATGGTTGATTCAAAAATAGACATTTTTACATCCATATTTTACCCAAGCATGTGTTGAAAGTTTAGAAAAATGTTTTACTTTGTTTGTAAAGTAAAACAAAGATCAAGACTAAGATTCTTAATAGATGGTGTTGTTCTCTTCCATTTTATTTTTTTCTTCACGATTAGGTTGATTCCAAGGTCACCAGCGTTATAAAGTTTCTGGTCAGATGCATTCAGAGGTGCATGACCCTCCCTGAAGCCCGAAGCGGTTGGTGATGTTGCGAGCTGCTCTGCAGAGTAAGAAAGGAAACCGGTCAGAAAAGGTAATCATAATACCTCTAAAATCCTCTGCTTGAATTTATTGGCCTGTGGCAAGCGTCCTCAGCCTCTGCCGAGTCATTAAAAGTGAAGCTGATAAGTTAAAATGAGTAAAGGGACTATGACATCATGACAGGGCTAAATGGTGTTTTATAGCGTTTCGTTTTCGCATTGGCGAGAAGAGGGGAGTCCGGACGGAGGCTGTGTGAAGGTTTGGGTGAGAAGGATGATGGTGTTAAAGGGCAGCGTGTCTTGCTGCCTATAGCAATAGCTAAGTGTGGGTATGACAGATCCTGTTGTGGCTGGTTTATTGGATATGTGAGAGTTTTGCATACACACAAATCATTAAACCTAATCTGATTGGCACAAATAAGCAAACACGTTTCAGTCATTCTCGCAAATCTTACCTAAAATCAGTTTTTCCTGAACCGGTTTTATTATCTGCCAGAAGTTTGAGAATAGAATAGAACTGTTGGCTAAAGGCATAATTTATATAATTTTAAGTTTCTATAGTTATATAAGTTATATAATTGGACAGATTTGTTTCTTTGTTTCAGTTCAGCTTTGATTTTTCCTTTCCAAATGCTGAGCGCATTGTGATTTAGCAGAAATTCACATCAGCTGCTATCTTGACAGGTTGTTTATGTGCCGAAAATGTGAAGTCTTGAATTAATTATGTGATCTTTTGCAAGAGCCCCGCTTCGTTTACCTTTCATTGTCTGCTGCTTTGCAAATTATGTTTGACAGCAGAATTAGATTAAAATTCAAAGGCTTCCTTTTAGACCGGCACAAAATCACGTGTGACAGCTCGTGGTGGATTTTAGGCCCGTTTCCTCGCAAACGTGCTCGCATCGAGAGTGGCGGCTTTCTAGAGTCTTCGTATGAGACATTCCGTTACTTTTCGCTATCGGCGGCCGATGGTTGAGTAAGAACCGACAGGCGCCAACAAATGTTCTCAGAAAAGACATGCAGGTGTGCAAAGGGGGATTTCTGTATAGAACAAAATGTATAATGTTCCTTTTCTTAGGATGGAATGAGTTACCCAAAAATGTAACTATTTTGTCATTATTTACTCACCTTCATGTTGTTCCAGATGCATCTTGTATGAAGCACGAAGTGAAGGTTGTAGTCTCTGACATCATACGATAACTTTGTTATATTTGTTTCTGCTCCTCACAGTGAGCTATCGTGTGTGTGGTTTTAGATGATTTGAAATAAAACGCAAAAGTTACTTGGACCACGTTTAGAGTACTCTTTTGGTAATGTTGTGTCTCTTTGGAAAAAGCATTAGTTTCCATTCTTTGAGTAAATATACTCATAATATTATTTCTGATTAAAACAATCCTTTAACATTTCTTGTTCTTAAACGGAACATTCAGAATATCCTTTGATTGGTAAAGTTAAGATGTTCGTGAACCGTAAAGTTCCTGCTAATTGTTAAGAAAGATGATAATTGAAACATAGTGGGTAGTCCACATCATTTAAACCAGACTGAATGCCAAGTGCCTTAAGTCATTTCTTACTTTACTGGCAGTCCCAAAACAGTGATTCTAACCTGAGTTGTATAAATGACTCTAAAGGACAAGTGAAAACCAATGCTAAGATAGTTTATTTTACTGTTTCAACTCCACATTCCTGTGCTCTTTGCTGGATGTCAGTTGTAGGATCTGCAATAGATTACAGGAGGACGTAGAACATACGGTTTGCGTTACATTATTTTCATCTTCATCATCAACTTTATCCTCAGAAACACTGATAATATTATCGTACTTAACTTTACGTTAACAACGCGTAATAATCTTCACCGTCATCATATTTGAACACACATGAACTTAAATCGTCATCTTGATTTTTAAAGAAAGGAAGGAAGGAAG